>CM047816.1:59621907-60242767 GCA_026214975.1 Gentiana macrophylla | reverse complement strand
GAACAATTTATTATATCCTGAATCAACAAGAAACAGAAAGGAAAACAGAAAGGAAAAACAAGAAGGATATGTAACCGGGACGAGCTAATCTCTGTCATTAAGACAATTATGCTCCGGCAGTACCCACGGTTTAGCATTTGTCTCCCAGGATAACCCAATTAGCTGTTTAGAATTGAGGTATTTCAACTTCTGAACTCAACGAACTCTTGGTGCTTCAGAATCCCTTCAACAAAAATGCAAGTGTTTAAGTGATTTGTGTTGTCTTTTTGTTGTACCTTCCCATTGCAAGAGAGGACCCTATATATAGGAGTAAGGAGCAGCCTTGAAGTGTGTGAATTGATGGCCACTAAACCATCAGGTTGAAACAGCTCTTGAATTAAAGCCATATGAGCTGAATCACACTCGAACTCGAACTGAACCTGTGACTCATACTCTCAGCTCGAATCTGATTTATTGGACTTGGATAATATCCAGATAAACTTTTTCCAAAAAATATAATACTGCCTCTGGCCCAGAAGGCCCAAGCCCAAGCCCAAGCCCAAGGTCAATGGTCAATGGTCAATGGCAATGGCACGGCACGGGCACGGGCACGGGCGGCGCGCGCGTGTGGCATTTTTAGTAAACACTCAGCCCACTAAAACCATTCCGAGTTCTCTCTCTTTCTAAGAGATTATAGAAACAACAAAACTTCCACCACTTAAATATTGAGGAAATGTTAGCATATTTCCCAATGTGGGATTAAGAAGTTTGTCTTTTCAACTTCCTTTTCACACATTTTCAACTACCCACTTTAAGCCTTAATTTCTCATTCACCCGACATCCGAATTGAATGATTCAAAACCTTATTTTCAACTACGTCTCATGTAGTTTTCAAAGTGATCACTATCTCTTGATAATCTATATAAGTGTTATACCGAAATCGGCTCTCGAAGTGGTTACAATAAATGATTCAAAAATCATTTTTAAATGTTATAAAACATTTTTTCCTTTTATCCTCATATATCTCCAACAGTAAATGTGTGACAATATACCTTCCCAAAGAACTTTACAACAGCCAGATGTATTGAGTGTATTTTCACTCCTTACTGAATGAGTATTGCGCTCTTTTGCGAATTGAAGAATTTGTCGGCTATTTCTTGAACCCACAAATAAAAACCGAGTACAAGGTTCTTAATTTAGGTTCCAATCCATCATTGGAAACGATTAGGAATCCATGTTGTGGCCGACTTAAGTTAGGGTATGCAGAACCATTATTGATCAACAAAAAGTTTTATTGGATGATTGATTATGAACTAAGGTACACTGAGCAATCATGCCCTTCCGACGGTCCCGAACTTCAACTCTTAGGAAAGTAGAGTACATTCGGTGCTGGAACTAAATGCATCAGAAGCTTAGTCAAGGATTTTTCAAGATCATTTAATGTTATTAGATCAAGAAACATTTAAAACTAGACTCGGGGCTCAAAACTTACTAAAAAAAAAAGACAAGGGCAGTGCACTCACACTGGATTCAGTGAGCTTGTACTAACCAAACAGAGACTTTCCGCCAGGCTGGTTCACTTGCACTGGGCTCCGGTGCGCCCGCACTGGCCTCAGTACGCTTGCACCGGCTTCTGGTGTGCCCGCACCAAGCCCCAGTACCTAAAAACTGACTTTCTGCCTCCCGGTAGAAACTCCCAAAAACTCGGTAAATAAACATCTAAATGTTCTCCACTTGATTCCAAACATGTTTAACATCAATAGGCACAGCAAAACAGTAGAAAAACATAATTTTTACATAACTAACATCACATACTTCTCTAACAACAAATAGGCATGATTTCAATCATTAAAACACCACAAATTACACACAAAACACAACCTTAACAACACAAGACCTTAATTAAACATTAGGAAGAGCCCCTTACCTTATTAGCAAGCAATTCCAAACCAAAACCTTCAGAAAACTGCAGCAAACTCTAAGACTTCAACCAGAAACCTATTTGATCAACCAATTGAACAAGAAACAATTGTGATTAAATCTTCTAAACAAAAGGAACTACAAATTCAACCAACCGAAACTACAAAACTCGATCATCTCTTGATGAATCCAAAATCGAGGCAAAACTAACCTTATTCCAAATTTGATGATCTTGCTGTCAAAAGGAAGCCCTCTTCACGCTGATTCAAAATCTTCAATTGCTTCTGAAAACCGACCCCGAACTTGAGAAAATTTGGAAGAAGTCTTTTGTTGCTTTACTTTTCTATTTTTCTTCAGAGGACTTCGAACATTCTTGCTAAATCCAATTCTAATAACTCCCTCAATTAAGTAGGAGATTTACTTGTAGAAAATAACTCCCCAAGGAGTTATTACCGCTTAAGTCCTCATCAATTCTCCTAATTACAAATTAATCCCAATAAACCCTTTTCTTTTCTTTTTCTTTTAATCTTAGATCATACTTAAAATCCAAAATATTAAATATAATATTCCGTTTCCGTAAAAAGACACGTTTGTCTTTTTAAGAAAGGTCGGGAAATTATATAGCCGAGGCATTGTATGATGTGAACATCATTCCATAACCTGTTTATGAGAAATTTGGTTTTGTTTTATTGCCCGTCTTAGCACCAAGCATCCTAGCTACCCGGGATGCAAGAGCAGTATGCATCGACAAATAATAATGTGCTTTAATTTTTTGATAACATATTTCATGATGGTCTTGATGAGATCAATCAACTCCACATGGTTGTGTTTAGAAATCAGAATGATTTTATGGTATGCAGCAATGGAAGAAATAAACTAATAAATGTGGTGTGAGCTATATCATTATTGTGTCAATTCAATATGGAATGAAATTGTGAATGATTGATAAATGTCATACTTTCATAGATAACGTTATTCATCTATTTTTGTTTAACATATTACATAAATTTACTGTGTTGGAAAACATCATGGAAATGTGGGGGTAACATATTGAATTTAATTTTCAAAGTAATGTTCACAATATCCTTGTTGTTACACACCAAAGGTTTAAGTCATTTTGAGAAACTGTTGATTTAAATAGTTTGAGAAATCTTTCAATTGCTCATGACCTTGAACCCTTTATTGGTGATATATGCATTGTGGTACTCATGGTGAAGAACGACACAAAAGAGAATATATCATGTTGTGATATAGCTTAAATAAATACACAATATCACCAAGAGGTCTATCGGGACATGTTAGGGATGTTTTATAATATCTCTGAATGCAACAACTTATAATTGATGTGAAATGTTGTATTATTTAAACTACACGTGTGTCAGTACCATAAGTGCTTATATCATGTTTATGTGTTGAGTGTTTGGGTTTTATATGCAGAGTACCGGAATAATACTTAAGAATCTGTCTTGAAGCCCAACATCCGACCATCGGGGACAATCCCACCAGCCAGATCACTTCGCTCCTATCCTTTCAGTCTCATAATCTTGCTCGAACGTACGTAAGTCACTCGAACGATTATGATACGAAAGAAAAGCACTGTAGTGATACTGCGATACGCCACGTATAATTAGAATTGAACTCTATGAGATCGAATCTCCCGTTGTTCCTCAGTAGCTCAGTGGTAGAGCGGTCGGCTGTTAACCGATTGGTCGTAGGTTCGAATCCTACTTGGGGAGATTTGATTCATTCTAAATTATTTAATTCAGAATAGAATATAGAATAAAAAGTCTCGCTTTGACCGTTAAGAGTAGGTAACCCGCTTCCTGTCTTTGCATTCTATCTCATCGTATCCCATTCTGCGAGATTTTAAAATCACCACCAATACCTCGGTGTAGGCCTAGGATTGGGAAAATTTATTATTGGCAATCAATGCAGTGGAATGTATTACACAATTGAAAATAGAGTTTGCTTAGTGGCTCAATCTAGATATATCCAGACTGTCAAAAGTCTGATGTGATAAACATATTGCAATATCAATATTGTGTATGCTTTAGTAGATTGGGTAGATGTACTCATAATTTCAATTGAGGCAATTGGTTATGCAACTCATAGTATTTTATGTTGTGCCTTGCACCATGCATGAATATGGATAATGATGTTAATTGAATTAAAAATTCCATTGACATAATATCCACGAGATGTATATATATATTATCCTACTGTGGGGGTGATAGGGTTGATGTCAGAGTTTTAACTCTAGACATGATTAATACTGATTATTGAATTTTAAGAGATACTACATGAGAGTATCGTTTACGGAAGAATCCAGCATCATTGTAGTTTGTCTATGAGACAACTCATATTATAAAATTGGCTGAAAATTGCGACGACGTCATACAAAGCCACCGTTGATAATGAAAATTTCATTTAAACATATAGAGTCATAAGTCCTGTTCAAACTTATGAATGTGATATATTCTGAACATCAAGGGAATGAGACCAAATGCCAATTATATGTCAATGGAGATGGAAACCCAACCAATGTGACTGGAGATCCCATTAATTAGGTTCATATGGGTAATAACAAAAGTCTCTGTTAGACCTAGGAACACTAAAATAAAGTTTGCCTCTCCTACGGTGTTTGCATAGTGTTCACATATATATATATAGCTGCAAATAAACTAAGAGGGATGAGTAAAACTCTTAATGAATTCATAATCCGTTTTGGATGGTGTATTATAAGCAGCATACTCTTGATGAATTCACCTATATTAGTGTGGAGTGGGGCCGCACCCATGAGATGATTTTGGCTAAATCTCTAGAGCACTCATGAATAACTAGGCATGCGCATGGCCAAAATGCGCAAAACCTCGTTGAACAATGATATAATAAGAGGAATGTAAAGTGATTGGTAAAACTACTAGCTTAAAATAATGATTCATTGGTTCATAGAAGCTTGCTTCACCATTGTCATAGTAAGTTATGTTTTATTTTCTCTAGGACCTGGTTCATAGTCCAAAAGAAACCAGCTTCGATACGTTACACTCATGTGTAACCCAGCAAAATGTACTTTGTTTTCTACATTTTTGAAATATGTGGGGGATGTATCTAAAGGTCAAAGATTGCACAACTACAAAAGAAATGTGGGAGAAACTTCAACTTGTGTGTGAAGAACTGATTCAATCAAAGAGAACAAGATCTCAGTTGCCAAACAGAAGTTTGAAAATTTCAAGATGAAATCAGGCGAAAACATCAAACATGGAAAAAAGATTCAGCGTAATAATGGATGAGCTAGCACTACTCAAGATTGAATATACCAAGAAGGAGATCAATACCAGAATCTTGAAAGCTTTACCTATGTGCTGGAAAATGGAAGTCACAGCAATGGAAGAGTCAAGAAGACTTGATATAGAAGATTCCTTCAAAATCTTCTAAGATCTGAAAGCTTATGAATTCAGTGAGGATTTCACAGCCACAGCAGCAGTGATCAAAGCTCTGGAGGAACCCAAAACATCAGCTCTTGCGACAACCAAGAAACTTGCTATAGCAATCTTCAGCAATTAGATGAAATGGAAGAACATATGGCTCTTATGATGAACATAATAGCAAAAATGAAAAGTGGACATCCAGTCACTCAGAAGTACATAAAAAAGACTCATGAGAAAAGAAAATATGATGAATATCTTTGCTTTAATTGCAAAAAACCTGGACATTAGAAAGCTGAATGCCTAGAGCTGACTGGTAAAAAGACTCGGCAACAAAGAACCGGTAAAAGGGCTCTCTTAGCTGGTGATGAGTTAGATTATGAAGCTGGCACTGAAACACACTCAGATGACACAACTTTGATGGCACATATGGAAGACCCAAATGAGGTTTTTGAATCCAATTCTAAATACACCTCAGCTTACAATTCCATTCAGAATGCTTGTTCTTCAACAGCAGGCTCCAATCCTAGAAATCCAGAATTAGAAAAAAACTCTCGATGAACTAATGAATCAACTGGTAACTATACAAGCCGGTTATGAATCAGTTAAAGCAAAAAAGGAAGCTCTAATTCTTGAAGTCAAAAGATTGAAAGCTGAATTGAACATGTTCAAACCGACTTAAATCGACAAAGGAAAGAATCGATGTCGATCTCTCGCATCGAAGCAGAAGAATCGAATCTTTTGCTCAATCAAGTTCAGCTACTGGATTCAAATCTAGAAAGCCATATGGAGACCAAACTGGCTTAGCTATAGGTTTGATACACATCAAACATTAAAGGAAGGAACGACCAAAGCTACGGAATCAATGTCAAAACTGGCGTTAAGTTTGTAGCTGAGCAATTTTCTCAAACTGAGAAGCATTCAGAACCATTAAAACCAGTTCCACGTGAATCAACTCAGTCGCAACATCAGTTTTCCAAGAAGTCAGCTATGCATAATAACAAAGGAAAATCTAAAGGTAGATCAGCTGCACATCAAGGAAATACTGATGGTAGATCAAGTGCTAGATCTATAAGAGCCAACAATGCCAAGAACCAGAAAAACTTTAGTCAAAGTAAATCCAAGAATGTTAATCATTCAAAGATTCACACAGTCAGGGGGAAAGGCAGATTATTTCCTAATGATGATGATTGGAATTTTTCTGAACCTATTATTAAAATTGATAGAAACAATCATTCCAGACAGAAAACTTATCATAAGTTCAGCCAAGGACTCAGTAGATGACTTACCCACGTCCTCAGCAGAAGTCTCAATACCGAAGTCAACACAGACCTCAATACCGATAGAATATGGTTATTACTCGGCCTTCAATAATATAAAGCATCATGGAAACCAGTTTCAGCCGAAAGACTTGAGAGATCATATAAATAAGGCACAATCCAGAGACAGATACTATAGGAGTGTGGCTTATATATATGAAAACAAGTGCAACAATTTCCGAAGAAGACCTTATGGAAATATCCCGCGAGTTTTACTTACAAATGACCCGTATTGACCCAAACAGAATTGGGTACCTAAAACCTTTTAAATTGTCTTCCAGGATATTTGGTATTTTGACAGTGGATGCTCAAGACACATGACAAAGAGCAAAGACTATCTGATTGATTTTATAGCTAAAGATGGACCAAGAGTCAATTTTGTGTTAGGTGTAGTGCCCGAAAGACAATTTGTGTAATTGTTTTTAACAATGGATGACAGATTTTATCTCACCTTATTACTTGCTTTGTGCTTGTAAATAATACACTAATGAAAACCCTAAGTATATCAGTATGTAACCGCTTAACTTAGTGTATGGCATGCACGTGAGGATTGAGTTAGTGGTGATATACTTAAACTGTTAGTCCGTGGTGAACTTAATCAAAGTTTAGGGTCTCTTGATTAAAACACCAATAATGCGCCCAGAACACCTTAGGGTGTGATAGTCTTATCCGGACTGTCGGTAGTGGGTACCTACGTGGGGCATTTATATATGATGGCATTCATATAGGGCTGGACCGATTTAATATGAATTTCTTGGTATAATTCCGTAATCGAGGAATCTCATTAAATCATTAGATGATCATATATGGATCAACCTTAATCCTGAGGTGATCACGGGATGCTTTGCTTGTCCCGGGTAGTGTTTGATGTGTTAGTTACGGTTCACTTTAATATGTGTTCCAAGCCACTTCTCATTGGCACTATCTCGGATGAGTGAGTAGTTACGATTTTCACGGACATGAAATCCATTCCTTCCTGCGGGAAGTAGAGACACATCCCCTTATTTGTTAGCCCTAAGAAAGTGATCGATCCCGGAGTTCACATTTGACTAATTAGCTACTAGTCGGATATGTGTGCTAATTGATCATCGTGGGTTAATGGTAACTAAGGATAAGATATTACGAGTCGGGTTCACGGAGACTTCCCACTCGTAATGGGCACGATCTATGGAGGGTTAATCCGTATGTAGTGATTATATCGATGGACACTTATTCGCTCTACATGGGTTGAGTATAAGTATACATCTATAATCGGTAGAGTTCGATTCCGGGTTTATGGTGGCATAATCCCGAATTAATAATTAATGTACTTATTCTGTTCGATGAATAATTAATTATTGGAGCTACTGGTTATAGGTCCATGGTCCCCGATGTGGCTTCTGTAATTCGGACAAATAATCTTGATATTTGGGCCTCATAAATAATTAATTGGCTGGGCTAATTAATTGATATGCATGGATATTATTTAGTTGGACTAAATAATATTATACACATAAAAGACATTTTATGTGGGCTTTTTTGACCTAAAGTGGCGCCTCATGTCCTATTATTGTCACAAGAATTAATTTTTTGTGATGTGGAAAATAAAAGATATTCTTGTTATATGATTGGTTGGATGACTTGTTATTTGATTTCCTATTGGTCAATACATGTCACAATTAATCATTAAGGAAAATATCTTTTTATTTCGATTAATTAATTATTTATTTAATTAATTAAAACTTGGAGGCCAAGGATTTACTCTCCTATAAAAGGAGAGTTATTCCAAGGGAAATTGTATTGGCAAATTTCGACCTAGCCACTTTGAAAGGAGAGAAAAATTATTTTTTCTTGTCTTGGGTTTTAGAAGAAAAACTCTAAGTTTTTCTTGAGTGTTGCATATCAAGGAGGCTTGAGTATCAAGAAGGGTGTCCACCAACCGCCGTTTGGAGAACACATCGGAAGATCTAGGCGTCTCTTCCTAATATTGGTAACTTGATTTTAACCCCCTTGTAGTTTTTAAGTCCTTTAACTATGTTTTATGATATGTAAATCGTGATCCGTCCGCTGCGTATAGATCTAACTTGGTTAGATCTAAGAACCTGCATCATTCATTTTGGAAGTAAAGACAGACCTGTATATACAAAAGGTTAGGGAACCCTGATCAGAAATGGACTTACAATCAAGAATGTATCATATGTGGAAGGACTACACTACAATCTTCTCAGCACAAATCAATTTTGTGACATGGGATACATAGTCACATTTGATAAAGAATTTTGCATTTTTGTCAGTGAATCAGCATATCAAGTAGTTCTTGCTGGAAGAAGAAAAGATAATATGTATGTTGTAGATTGGTCAACAGCAATCTCGGAGGCCTGTTTACATCAACACACTGGTCCAAAAGCAATTAGTAATTGGTTTACCTGAGAATTCTTACAAAAAGGATATCTTATGTGATGCTTGCCAAAAAGGGAAGGAAGTGAAAGCAAGTTTCAAGACAAAATCTCAGCATTCAACTTCAAGAGTCCTAGAACTTCTACACATGGACTTATTTTGACCAGTCACACCTATCAGTGTTAGTGGAAAGAAGTACACTTTGGTAGTAGTAGATGATTACTCAAGATATACATGGGTAATTTTCATGTCAAAGAAAAGTGAAACCAAGCAACAGCCCATAGAACTTCTCAAGAGACTCCAAAACCAGAAAGGTGTAACAATTGTCAAGATAAGATCAGATAAAGGGAATGAATTTCTTAACAATATAATAATTGAATATTGTGGAGAAAATGGTGTATTACATCAGCTTGTAGCCACAACAACACCTCTGCAAAATGGTGTAGCTGAAAGACAAAAGAGAACTCTCAAAGAAGCAGGGAGGACCATGATCTGTGAATTAAAATTACCAGAAAGGTATTGGGCCGAAGCAGTAAACACAGCTTGCTACACACAGAACAGAGCTCTCATGAACAAAGAAATGAAAAGACACCATATGAGATTGGAATGGAAGAAAGCCAAATGTTTCATACTTTCATGCCTTTGGAAGCAAGTGTTTCATACACAAAAATGGAAAAGATCAGCTCAAGAATTTTCAACCTGAAGCTGATGAAGGAATATTTTTTAGATACTCAAGTGTCGGTAAAGCGTTTAGAGTACTAAACAAATGGACACTCAAGCATGAAGAATCAATACACGTAGTTTTTTATGAACTAAACTTTCTTGGTGATACAACTAAAGATAAACAAGAACCAGTTTCTCAACCTTAGTTACGAATAACACCATAATCAGTTTTTGTCGACCTTGAAAGGTTAAGAATTTCAGAATCTTCGGATCAGGATCAGCCTCAGTTTTCAACAACAAAATCTACAGCTGAACAACATGAAACTGACCCAATTCAAGATAATCAAGCTCAAGGAAATCAAGAAGAAGCTCATGAAGAACCAGTTCAACAAAGTGAAGATCATATAATGCAACCTTAGTACATCAATGGATGAGAGATCACCTTAAAGATCCGGTGATTGGTAATCTTCAACAAGGTGTTTGCATAAGAAATCAGTTAGATGATATGATTGCCTGCTTTTGATCTCAAACTGAACCTAAAGAGATAGAAGAAGCACTAAAAGATCCAGATTGGATACTAGCCATGCAAGAGGAGCTCAATGAATTCGAAAGAAATCTAGTTTGGGAATTGGTGGATAGACCAGATCATGTCAACATAATCGGCACTAAATGGGTATTCAGAAACAAGCTTGATAAAGATGGAAACATTGTCAGAAATAAAGAAAGGCTTGTAGGCAAAGGACATTCACAAGCAGAAGGGATAAACATCGATGAAACTTATGCTCTAGTTGCAAGATTGGAAGCAACTATATTATTTCTTACATTTGCAGCCCATAAGAAATTCAAAGTATATCAAATGGACGTTAAGAGTGCATTTTTGAACAGAATACTTGAAGAAGAAGTCTATGTACAACAACCACCAGGTTTTGAGATTAAGGATCAAGCTGACAGAGTATTCAAATTGGGAAAAGCTCTTTATGGACTGCATCAGGTACCAAGAGCTTGGTATGAAACTCTATCCCAGTTTCTGGTAGACAATGGGTTTATCAAAGGAACCATTGATAAAACCCTTTTCAGAATGAAAATTGATGAAAGTACTCTTGTAATTCAAATCTATGTTGATGATATCATTTTTGGATCTGAAAATGAACAACTCTGTGAAAAATTTGCAAGTTTGATGAAGAGCAAATTGCAAATGAGTATGATAGGAGAACTGAATTACTTTCTTGGTTTACAAGTGAAACAAATGGATGAAGGAATATTCATTCATCAGACCAAGTATACAAGAGAATATATCAAAAAGTTTGGAATGGTAAATAGCGCTGGCATTGCAACACCTATTGGAACCAACATCCGATGAGATGAAGACAAAGATGGCAAGGATGTGGATCAAACTCTCTACAGAATAATGATTGAAAGTCTACTTTACCTCACATAAAGTAGACCAGACATATCCTTTACAGTTGGTGTTTGTGCCAGATTTCAAACCTGAGCTAAGAAAAGTCATCTCACAGTTGTCAAGAGAACCTTGAAGTATTTAAAAGACACAACATGAGTATGAATATGGTATTCAAGAGAAGGAGAATTCAAGCTGATATCGTACTCAGACTCAGATTATGCTGGATGCAAAGTTGATAGTAAAGTACTTCAGGCACATGTCAGTCACTATGATAGACTTGTGTCATGGTTCAGTAATAAGCAAAACCCAATCTTAACATCAACAGCTGAAGCTGAGTATATAGCAGCTGGAAGCTGTTGTGCTCAAGTTTTATGGATAAGACAACAGTTAAGAGATTATGTGACAGAAGAAGGACTGATTCCTATCATGTGTGATAATACAAGTGCAATAGCCAAAACTGATAATCCAGTTTTGCACTCAAGAACAAAGCACATTGATGTAAGACATCACTTTATAAGGGATCATGTAGAGAAAAAGGACAGTACAGTTCTCTATGTCCCAACTAAAAATCAGTTGGCTGACATCTTTACAAAACCTCTGGACAAAGAAAGGTTTTCAAAACTGAGAACTGAATTGGGAATTATAAAAGTCAGTTAAGTCAGTTTAAGCTTAGAGATTCGTGAAGGGGATTGATTTTTGTCATGCTGGGTGAGCTCACTTGACAGATCAGTCATTGACACAACAATCTCAAACTGACTACTGAACTGAAGAAAGACAGAACTGAACTCAACATGGAACTGATCTCAGTTACAGTTTTTATCCAGTCAAAGAAAGTCTAAGTTAAATGGATAAAACCGACAGTGGTTACATCGCATTATTTACCGCCATTTTTGTCAGAACTTGTTGCGTGTGTACACCCACTAATGTCAAATAATACATGCATCGGTTACACAAACACTCAGTAGAATTTGAAAAGTTGGTACAAAATCTTCAGAGATCGTGGGTTCAAATCATAAACCATCAGCCCTATCTATACACTCTTTATATAATTAATCTTTATCTTATCTCCTTAAAACACAAGAATTCAAATTCTCTCTTTCTCAAAAAGCCCAGAAAAATTCTTACAATGGCCGTCTCTAAACGCACTTTAGAATCCAAATTAATAGCCGTTGCAGAAAGCCTCTCTTTTGAAGATTATGAAGAATTGTTCAACAACACTCTTTTTGCTAGTTATATATGCGAAAAGATCAAGAACACACAAGGGCTGAAAAACCTTTTGGAGGTAAAATTGCAAAAAGATCTTGACTTGGAAGGTTTATTTTAATTTTTGGAAAATATGAAGATGGTGAAGGGCTCTTTGATAATAAAAGCTCGTGGAGAGAAGGTGATTATCAATAAAGAGATA
This sequence comes from Gentiana macrophylla, assembly GCA_026214975.1. NCBI lineage: Eukaryota > Viridiplantae > Streptophyta > Magnoliopsida > Gentianales > Gentianaceae > Gentiana > Gentiana macrophylla. The sequence continues at coordinate 60,230,281 of CM047816.1, read as the reverse complement.
ATAAGGCAGCTATTCGAATTGAAGAAACCAGTTGTGGAATCAGTAGACCTAGCCTGTTTGCCACTCAAACGTGAAGCCTTTCTCACCCAGATTTCTGTTAGGAAATCACTAGTTTAACGCAGCGGAATATAAAATTTGATTTCCTTTTACTAGACCGTTCTTCATTTAATGCAATAAACTTGTTAAGTAGTTTGACGGTTATACTTTGATGATCTATAAGATCGTCGCTTTGACCGTCAATGGAGAGTAGTACAGTGCGCAAGCCATCCACGCATCCGGCCTCTATCGCTAATCCACACGAACTCCTCTCCGGAATCCTCCTTGGATTGCAATTGGAAAACTCCGGTTGCTAGACCGGCCTTTTTTCTCCCTCACAAACTCACTATAGGTTGCTCTCTATTTTACACAAGAACTATGAGCGCTTGCAATTGTGATGTACAAAAGAGCTTGACCCCCACTTCTTATTTATAGTGTAGGGGTGCCCCAACCTAGAGTGTAGGAGAAGAAAACATTTTTCCAATAAAATAAGGAAAATCAATTAGATTGATTTGTCTCTTTTATTATAATTAATTTTGCCAATATCTTATATTGAATATAATTATCTTATTACCATAAATCAATTTTTCCAAAATCAATTAATATCTTATATTAATACTATGGTAATCTTATTAATTAAAGTGCACAATCCAAGTGTTCTTTATACACTTATAGGTGGCGCCCCAAATGCCAATTAATTAGCTTCCGGAATATTCTTTAGTTAATATTATTTATTTATAATTAATATCTATTATTTTATTTATTCATAATAAATAAATACCACCATATTACCACTATAACCTTTATAGTCTAGAGATAAACTTTCCCTATTTGGTTATCAACTATAACCGCATTTTAATCCGACTCGATGTTCATATGTGTGTGACCCCATAGGCTTCCGAATATGTTGGCCGTAGACACGAAGTGCAATTTACTAAAATGCCCTTCATTCCTAACGATCACGGGATAGCGTCTAGCAACACACTGTGACCCCCAATTATCGGAAGAGTCAAAAGCAATGACTACTACCTTTCATGTGAAGCAGTTACCGTGTAACTTACAATCCTATATATCCCTGTAATAATATCCATACGATCGTATCTCGAGTGTCAACACATTAACGATCGTATCTTATAATCTGGATATCATGCTCTCTCGGGATAACTCATTTACTCCCACTTTGCAAAGATTCTCGAGAGCTAGACATTCCTTATAAGAAGGCCATTTCGGATATTCGATCTCAATCATAGGATACTCGATTCCCGGACGACCAATCATGTATACTCCGCATGCTTCAATATCATACCCAATCACTACCGCAGGATCGCCCCGTGGATAGGGAAAATCTCAATAGTGTCAAAGCATGACAATCCACACCGTGATGCCATGAAGACTCCGGTCTAAAGGATAATTACACAAACGCCACATAGTGTGACAATTAATATAAGTGGGTCAATCTAACGTACGCATTCTCTAATACACGTCCTCGTACAGTCCAAGTGTCTCTACACTTCGATAGACGAGATCTATCCCTACCTTATATAAGATAGAAGACATCCAATACGTGCTAGTCTGGTTATACTATCAATGTCCCATTAGATAGTACATAAGACTAGAGACATTTAAGTACCAATCTTGTTATAGTGATTAGAGATCTCATCAACCATAATTAAATAAATTATTCAGGCTCTGTTTAGAAAAACCCAACTCAATTAGTAATATATCTACGATTCCTAGTTCGATCCTAAACGATTCCTATGTGGAATATCTGTGGGTTGATTTCAAACTATATAATCAAAACTTGGTAGAACGTATAAACGGAATGGAAAAAATAAGCAGAAAGTCATAAAAAAAAGAAAACGGTAATAACAATATTTGTCCTATATGTGCAAATCAAAATCGAGTCAATCTTTACCCAGAGTAGAGCATAAACCTAAAAAGAGAAAATAGACTCACTCAGGAACAAGAAAATATCATCGGGGTTGGTTGATGAAACAATACATCAATGAGAAGTTAATTATCATGGTTTCTCTATCACAGTTTGATACTAGGGATGTTACTATATATGTACAACAAATAACATAAATATAAACTGTATACAATAACATAAGTGCTTTTATTATTCATAATAAAGTTATTACATGAACTAAATAGACTATAAATGACACGACCCGGTCGGATCCGGTCCAACCCGATTGGGTTTAGGACACCTTTCCAACAATCTCCCACTTGGCCTAAAGCCAATCACCCATATGCCTAAGCCCGTGGAAGTGAACATGTTTCTCATGCTTTGCTTGAGACAACACCTTGGTTAACGGATCAGCTATGTTATCATCCATATGGACTTTCTCTATCTTTACATCTTCTCTATCTACTATCTTTACACTTTCTCTATCTTTGGACTTCTGATGAGACCTTGGTTCCTTTGACTGAGATATCGCTCCATTATTATCACAGTACATAGGCATTGGACCTTCAATGGAGGGAACCACACCAAGTTCAGTAATGAACTTCTTCATCCAAACTGCTTCCTTTGCCGCCTCCGAGGCTGCTATGTATTCGGCTTCCGTTGTAGAGATTGTAGTAGTCCCCTGCTTGGAACTCTTCCAGCTCACTACTCCGCCGTTAAGCGTGAAAAGAAATCCAGACTGTGACTTAAAGTCATCCTTGTCAGTTTGGAAACTGGCATCTGTATAACCTCGTAAGAACTAAATCAGCATTCCCGAAAACCATGAACGTATCCGTAGTACGTCTCATGTACTTGAGGATATTCTTGACAGCAATCCAGTGACCATCACCTAGATTGGACTGGTACCTACTAGTCATACTAAGAGGGTACGAGACATCTGGTCTAGTGCACAACATGGCATATATGATAGACCCGATTGCCGAAGCATAAGGGATCTTACTCATTTGTGCCCTTTCCTCCTCTGTCTTAGGACACATTCCCTTCGACAGGTAGACCCCATGTGACATAGGAAGCAATCCTTTCTTGGACTGCTCCATGCTGAATCTCTTCAGCATCTTGTCTATATAGGTGGATTGCGATAGACCAAGCAACCTTTTAGATCTATCTCTATAGATCATTATTCCTAGAATATAGGCTGCATCACCCAAGTCCTTCATTGAGAAGTTATTGGATAACCAAGCTTTGACCGATTGTAACATAGGCACAATGGCACTCCCACTAACCTTTTTGTAAACACAGGGTTCATCTTCGTTCCTGATTAAATAAAACTGTTTGATTATCTCATCAAAGCGAAGATTCCAACTCCGAGAAGCTTGCTTTAATCCATAAATGGATCTTTGCAGTTTACACACCATCCTGGCGTCATTGGTTGTGTAACCCTCAGGCTGAGTCATATACACCTCCTCAGACAGGTTCCCGTTATGGAAAGCTGTTTTCACATCCATCTGCCAGATTTTGTAATTATGGTATGCTGCAATATCGAGAAAAGTTCTAATGGATTTTAACATGGCAACAGGCGAAAAGGTTTTGTCATAGTCAACTCCTTGTCTTTGCTTATAACCCTTTGCCACCAACCAGCCTTGTAGATGGTCACGTTACCGTCCATGTCGGTCTTTCTCTTAAAGACCCATTTACACCCTATAGGAACTATTCCCTCAGGTGGATCAACTAAGTTCCAAACTTGGTTGTCATTCATGGATTCCATTTCAGAATTCATGGCTTCCAGCCATTTCTCTTTGTCATGCCTTAATAGCACTTCCTCATAAGTTCTAGGGTCCTCATCTTCCATGAGATAAATGCCAGTGTACCTTTCAAGTTCACGGTGTTCCCTGGTGGATCTTCGAGGTGCTAGTGTGTCCACAGTAGAGGCTGATGTCACATCTATGTGTGGCGAGTTCTCTACTTCCATCAACTGACTGTTATCGATAAGTGGTTCTCGAATTTCTTTAAGATCAATTTTACTCCCACTGACCTTATCCAGAATAAACTCTTTCTCTAGAAAGTGGCCAGTCCTGGCAACAAACACCTTTTGTTCCTCAGGATGGTAAAATTGGTATTCTCTAGTTTCTCTAGGATAACCCACAAACAGACATTTGTCAGATCTAGCTTCTAATTTGTCATGCATCATCTACTTCACGTAAGTAGGACAACCCCAAGGTTTAAGATACGCTAGACTCAGTTTCCTCTTGTGCCATACCACGTATGGTGTGGATTCAACCATCTTTGATGGAACTCGGTTCAGTGTATAGGAAGCGGTTTCTAGAGCATACCCCTAAAATGATTTTGGGAGAACTGCGTAGCTCATCATGGATCTTATCATGTCTAACAAGGTACGGTTCCTTCTCTCAGATACGCCATTCATCTGAGGCGTACCTGGAGGGGTCCATTCAGGTAGAATCCCATTCTCCTTCAAATAGTCTTGAAACTCTCCATCTAGGTATTCTCCACCTCGATCGGATCGAAGTGTTTTGATTTCTTTACCTAGTTGTTTCTCCACTTCAATTCTGAATTCCTTGAACTTTTCGAAGGCTTCAGACTTATACTTTATTAAGTATATATAACCATAGCGAGAATGGTCATCGGTGAAAGTGATGAAATAAGAGTACCCACCTTTGGCTTGAATTGACATTGGGCCACACACATCAGTATGTATGAGCTCAAACAATTCATTGGATCTTATACCTTTGCCACTAAAAGGTGACTTTGTCATCTTGCCAAGTAAACAAGCTTCGCATGTATCAAACGATTCATAATCGAATTGATCCAACATTCCATCTTTATGGAGTTTGGAAATGGGATTCTTATTTCTATGGCCAAGTCTACAATGCCATAAGTAGGATTCATTCAAGTCATTTATCTTGGCTTTCTTGTTATTTATATTAAGTATGTCAACATTCATATCTAATATGTAGAGACCGTGGCTAAGTATGCCAGTACCATAAAAAATTCCATCACGTGAAAAAGAACAAAATTTATTCTCAAACGTATATGAAAAACCATCAACATCTAATGCGGAAATGGAAATAATGCTCTTCGTAAGAGCAGGAACAAAATAACAGTTATCAAGTTGAAGTACTAGCCCACTTGGCAATGAAAGAAAATAAACTCCTACGGCTAGTGTAGCAAACTTTGCTCCATTCCCAACGCGTAGGTCCACCTCTCCTTTCCTTAGCCCTCTAGTTCTTCTTAGTGCCTGCATATTTGTAAAATATGAGAACTACAACCAGTACCTAATACCCAGTGGTTAGACTTAGAAGTAATGTTGATCTCAATCATAAATATACCTGAAGTCGAAGCATCAGAATGCTTCTTCTTGGTACTAAAGAAGCCTTTGCAGTTTCTCCTCTAATGTCCGGTCTCACCGCAATGGAAGCAAGCATCCATGGATTTGTCTTTTGCAATCTTAGGCGTTGGCTTAGGTGTAGCCTTCGCCTTCTTGGACTTTTTCTGGGCTTTTGCCTTGCCCTTGCTTGAAATGACCAGCAACACTTTCTTTCCCTTCCCCACAGTGCCCTAAGCAGTTTTCAACATGTTCAATAACTCCGTAAGGGAGCAATCCATCTTTTTCATGTGATAATTCATCACGAACTGCGAGAATGAATCGGGTAGAGATTGTAGAATCAAGTGTATACTCAATTCTTGTTCCAACTTGTGGCCCAGCTTCCCAAGCCTCCCTATGTACCCGATCATCTTAAGCACGTGTGACCCCACAGCAGTCCCAGTGCCATCTTACAACTAAATAGGGCTTTCGAGACCTCGTACCTTTCAGTTCGAGACTGAGAAGAATAGAGTTCCTTTAGGTGGACCATGATCGTGTAGGCGTCCATAGACTCATGCTGTTTTTGCAGTTCAGGTGTCATCGAAGCAAGCATGATACATGTAGCATCAGTACTGTCATAACAGTGCTTGTTGTACTTCTCGACATTATCTGCAGCCGAACCCTCAGCGGGCTTTTCTGGCAGCGCCTCGTCCAAGACATAGCCAATCTTCTCGTGCCTCAAAACGATTTTGAGGTTTCTTTCCCAATCGAGAAAATTAGTTTCGTCAAGCTTATTGTCGATGATTTAACGAAGGTTCAATTTGTTTGACATTTTCTATAACAATAAATAAAGATAGAATAAGTAAGAGCTCATGTATAAAAACCCTAAATTTGCACTTAAAATTTTATAAGGTTTTTACTCCCACTAGCCAACTATTCCCTATTGGCTTTCAAGAAAATAATTCCTTTAGTGGGCAAGATCCCATCGAACTACCCCGACCCCCCAACTTTGGCTGATGGGCCGAAAATAATTAAACAGGTGGACAACACTTTGTCGATCATATCTTATATGACTCTTGTTGTTTGACCAGTCAACTCTTTGACAATTTTTCATCTTATGAGAATAGTCAAACCCTTGCCTCTAAAATCCAAACGACCCTCCTTTGGCTGGTGGCCGAGAGAATTCTTAGTCGAGTCATAACCCTAATATTCACGAGATCTCTTTCGATCATATCTCGGTAACGATGATATACCCGAGGTAGGTCAACCCCCGCTTTGGATGGTGAGTTGGGTCCGAACAAGGGCTCTTCACCGTCGTTATAATATGGGGAGGCAATTTCGACTTGATTTTTGACGTGGGAATAATTTTTAAATTAATTCACTTAATTAATTTGGTTTAATTATGGTCTCATCTACTATGTGCATATTACTACGATATCATATAACGTAAAACATACACAACATTCCGCGCATAAAATTACCAAAGATGATCATGGACTTTTCCTAGTGCGGTTTGAATACAAACCGAGCGAAACCGCTGGTCACAAACTAAGGTCATACTACAACCGCCAATAGGATCTTTATTGTTTATCGCCCGATGGGTTCTTTATCTCTCTTTGGTCTTCATCTTCTTGCTCCATTCTTGTTACATAATAATCTATCTAATAAATAATTACACCCACCGCACACGGGGGAGATAACGGGAATGAGATAAATGAAAAAAGTAAACTAGGTCACGTTCTTCATAACGGCCTAGGACGATTTTTTTCAAAAAAAAACATAAAGAAAACACTCCCATCTATCCTATTGGTCGAGTCCATGATCAATCGGAGTCCATATAATCAGATTATATCTATACATCTAATCCATACAATTTTATCTTATGAAAAAGATTAAATTCTAATTTTAACTACTTACGCGTCTTCATTTAATCATGTCAAATAATTAAATAACTTTTAATTAATTATATGACTTAATCGAAAAAATTAACATTTAATTTTAAATCGATTTTAATTTCAATTTTCTTAAATTTGAACTATTCAAAATATAATTAAAATTATAAAGTCTCCAATTTGTTTCCTTCCCTTTTATTCTTAATCAAAAGGGATGCCTTTGGTTTCCTAAACCAAAAGGCATCTTCCAAAACTAAATTTGGTTTGGGCCTGGCCACTTTCCAAAATCAATTTTTGAAGTGGCCTAGGCCTAGGCCTTTTTCAAATCAAATATTTAAAAAGGGCCTAGGCCTATTCCAAATCAAATATTTGGAAAGGCCAAATAATTTTGGTTTAGGCCTGACCACTTTCCAAAATCAAAATTTTGGAAGTGGCCTAGGCGTAGGCCTTTTAGAAATCAAATATTTGAAAAGGGCCTAGGCCTATTCCAAATCAAAATTTGGAAAGGCCAATATGCCATATGGTTTCCCAATGGCCCAAACTATTTAAACCATTGGTTGGCCATATGACACAACTAAACAAACGAGATATCTATGCACAATAAATATCACAAAACGAAAAGGGTCGATCTCCGTGTTGGAAGAGGACAGCCGACGACGGCAGCCCTAGAACCGCCGCCTCTGCCGCTGAGGAGGGGGGCCGCCGCCAGTCGGCCGAGCCCCCCAATCGAACCCAATTTTTTATTTTTGTTTTGAGCGTTTCGTGATTACAGATCTTGCATCTATCGATTAATTACTACGCAATTAAATTATGCTTATTGCTTAAGCTCGAAGTCTGGCTCTGATATCACTATTAGGAAATCACTAGTTTAACGCAGCGGAATTTAAAATATTATTTCCTTTTACTAGATCGTTCTTCTTATAATGCAATAAACACGTTAAGTAGTTTGACGGTTATACCTTGATGATCTATAAGATCATCGTTTTGACCGTCAACGGAGAGTAGTACAGTGCGCAAGCCTTCCACGCATCCGGCGTCTTTCGCTAATCCTCACGAACTCCTCGCCGGAATCCTCCTTGGATTGCTATTGGAAAACTCCGGTTGCTAGACCTGCCTTTTTCCTCCCTCACAAACTCACTATAGGTTGCTCTCTATTTTACACAAGAACTATGAGCTCTTGCAATTGTGATGTACAAAAGAGCTTGACACCCGCCTCTTATTTATAGTGTAGGGGGCGCCCCAACCTAGTGTGTAGAAGAAGAAAACATTTTCCCAATAAAATAAGGAAAATCAATTAGATTGATTTATCTCTTTTATTATAATTAATTTTGCCAATATCTTATATTGAATATAATTATCTTATTACCATAAATCTATTTTTCAAAAATCAGTTAATATCTTATATTAATATTATGGTAATCTTATTAATTAAAGTGCACAATTCAAGTGTATTTTATACACTTATAGGTGGCGCCCCAAATGCCAATTAATTGGCTTCTGAAATATTCTTTAATTAATATAATTTATATATAATTAATATATTGTATTTTATTTATTTATAATAAATAAATACCACCATATTAATTTACCACTATAACCTTTATAGTCTAGAGATAAACATTCCTTATTTGGTTATCAACTATAACCGCATTTTAATCCGACTCGATGTTCATATGTGTGTGACCCGATAGGCTTCCGAATATGTTGGCCGTAGACACAAAGTGCAATTTACTAAAATGCCCTTCATGCCTAACGATCACGGGATAGCGTCTAACAACATCCCGTGACGCCCAATCATCGTAAGAGTCAAAAGCAATGACTACTACCTTTCATGTGAGTTACCGTGTAACTTACAACCCTATCGCTGTAATAATATCCATACGATCGTATCTTGAGTGTCAATACATTAACGATCATATCTTAATCTGTATATCATGCTCTCTCGCGATAACACATTTACTCCCACTTTGCAAAGATTTTCGAGAGCTAGACATTCCTTATAAGAAGGTCATTTCGGATATTCGATCCCAATCATAGGATATGCGATTCCCGGACGACCAATCATGATGTAGCCCAATTCAAGAGGAAGATTGAGTCTTTTATTTAGTCTTTTATTATCCCACATTGGTTAATTGTCTTTTATATTTATTATTATTTTTAATTATTGTTATTTTGTCCCACATTGCTAAAATGGCAATTGGACTTGGAGTCTGTAGCCTATATAAGACATTTCCTTGTATTTGAATAGGTAGCTTATTATTGAATCAAAAAACTATTTTGGTTGAAATTCAGAGATTGAATTTTTATCATAAGAAACTTTCAGAGATTGGGTTTCTTTCAAGAAGTTTTCAGAGATTGGACTTCTTTCGATTATCCTGAGACGGGGTAATTGGTTGGTGTTCCTGAGATGGGATCACCGTAGTAAATATTCTGAGATGGAGTATTTACATATCCTTTTGTTATTTTCGTTATATATATTCAAAAATCCATAAAAAATACTTTTCCAAGCTGAATCGTCTGCTGTGCTTTAATCAACGATCCTACGAGACTCGGTTTACATCAAGTGGTATCGGAGATTAGGCGATTAAAGCTGCTGCGTTTATTGGAAGAAATCTGATGCGTTCTTGAGCACCAAGAACCCTAATTGCAGCCGAATCAGCAGTGCTACATATTATGATACAACTGCTGCATTTCTTCGTCCATCATGGAACCCTACGTATTGAGCTCCTTAAATCTTCGAAAGCTGCTATTTTCGCAACCCTAGCTGTTCATAAACAGCTGCGTTTTTAGTCCTGAAATCTTGTTCTTGCGAGGAATCATCTGCTGTGCTCTTGGAAGTTTATTTGCAAGTTGCTGCAATGGATAAATTACTTGCAATATTCGACCACATCCATACAGACTTCGAGCGAGATCAAGTTGAATCCGATCGAAGACATGCTGAAATTATGGCTGCCCTAGATGCATTACATGACACCCTCGCTCCACGGCGAATTAGAACGTATTAACGCAATGGAGATGGGATTGGCGAGCAACGGAAATTAGAACGTATTGCGCAACGGAAATTGGAGGCAGAACGGAAATTAGAACGTATTGCGCAACGGAAATTCGAGGTGGAACAACGGAAATTCGAGGCGGAACAACGGAAATTAAAACGTGCAGAACGTTGGAGGAAATTAGATGCAAAGTGGAAGGCGGACGATGAACTTTTCGTTGCTTACAAACATATTTTACGTGAGGAGTTTGTTACACCTAGTGTGGCCATTGCCTCTTGTGAAGAGGTAGCTGTGGATATTGTGGTACACGAGGAGGTTGACATTCTTATTGGTGATTCAGCCACGGAAGAGTTCATTGAGGTTCCTAATGCACTTACTAATGATGTTGTTCCAGTTGCTACTATTGATTCTCCTTTACCGGTACCCGACCATTCTGACGAGATTGCCGACGTCAAGGTGGATATTGGTGTTGACCCAATCACTATGCCCATGGACTTACTTGCTGAATCAATTGTGGTCCAACCGGGGACCAAACCGGTGCACTCCGATGGTTCAAAGGTGCGCTCGGCAATTTTAGTTGCCGATTTGGAGGCGTTACAAGCGCCACATGTATATGTGGATCCATATTTACAGCATTGCCGCCCTTTGGATTTTGTTGTCGCAGATTTTTCCACTCGCGCCATTCCATGTTTTTGCGATGTTGTGATTCTGACTTTCTCCGTGGTTGAGTGGACGTATGGAAGCACGATATTCGTGTTCGATCCGGGTTAATTCGAGGAAGAATCCTTTTGAAGCGGGAGGGAATGATGTAGCCCAATTCAAGAGGAAGATTGAGTCTTTTATTTAGTCTTTTAATTAGTCTTTTATTATCCCACATTGGTTAATTGTCTTTTATATTTATTATTATTTTTAATTATTGTTATTTTGTCCCACATTGCTAAAATGCCAATTGGACTTGGAGTCTGTAGCCTATATAAGGCATTTCCTTGTATTTGAATAGGTAGCTTATTATTGAATCAAAAAACTATTTTGGTTGAAATTCAGAGATTGAATTTTTATCATAAGAAACTTCCAGAGATTGGGTTTCTTTCAAGAAGTTTTCAGAGATTGGACTTCTTCCTATCCTGAGACGGGGTAATTGGTTGGTGTTCCTGAGATGGGATCACCGTAGTAAATATTCTGAGATGGAGTATTTACATATCCTTTTGTTATTTTCGTTATATAGATTCAAAAAGCCATAAAAATATACTTTTCCAAGCTGAATCGTTTGCTGTGCTTTAATCAACGATCCTACGAGACTCGGTTTACATTGGTTGGTGTTCCTGAGATGGGATCACCGTAGTAAATATTCTGAGATGGAGTATTTACATATCCTTTTGTTATTTTCGTTATATATATTAAAAAAGCCATAAAAATATACTTTTCCAAGCTGAATTGTTTGCTGTGCTTTAATCAACGATCCTACGAGACTTGGTTTACATCAAATCATGTACACTCCGCATGCTTCAATATCATACCCAATCACTACCGCACGATTGCCCCGTGGATAGGGGAAATCTCAATAGTGTCAAAGCATGACAATCCACACCGTGATGCCATGAAGACTCCGGTCTAAAGGATAATTACACAACCGCCACATAGTGTGACACTTAATGTAAGTGGGTTTGTATAACGTACGCATTCTCTAATACACGTCCACGTACAGTCCAAGTGTCTCTACACTTTGATAGACGAGATCTATCCCTACCTTCTATAAGATAGAAGACACCCAATACGTGCTAGTCTGGTTATACTATCAATGTCCCATTTGATAGTACATAAGACTAGAGACATTTAAGTACCAATCTTGTTATAGTGATTAGAGATCTCATCAACCATAATCACTATCATGGTTTCTCTATCACAGTTTGATACTGGGGACGTTACTATATATGTACAACAAATAACATGAAGATAAACAATATATAATAACATAAGTGCTTTTATTAATCATAATAAAGTTATTACATGAACTAAATAGACTGTAAATGACCCGACCCGGTCGGATCCGGTCCATCCCGATTGGGTTTAGGACACATTTCCAACAATTTCAACAACAGATCAACCTGCCGACCTGAATACAAAACTCAACAGTCCCAAAAATTAGTTTGCTCTACCCATTAGTTGGATCAACAAACTTGTCATCGGACACTTCAAAGGGTTGAATAACGTATCCGAAGATGGGATACATCCGATGAACATCATATGGGAAGAAATTGAATTCAATTGGGCATGTTATGTATTCAACCAGATCAAGAAACAACACTTAGTTGAATTAGCATGTGTTAGCAAAACCAAAGCTGAAGGAAGACAATTAGTTGGCAGATTTTGGTTGAAGAAATCACTCAGTGGAGTAATCCAACATTACTTAGAAAGGCTCAGTCAAGGAAAAGAAGCTGAACAAACTGTTGCTGCATGTACACAAACTGCTGGTGCATCTCCTGAAACTGAGAAAATTGCAGCAGTAGTAAGTTCAAAGGTACAAACTTCCCAACCTGAAGCCAATAAAAAGATTGTATCTTAGCAAATAGCTGAACAGAAAGGAGTCAAGTGGAAAGCTGACTCACATAAGGAAAGTCAGTTGGAAGGCGTTTGTTCCCAGGTACTTCAAGCGAGACAACACCAACTAAGGGGGAATAACAACTAAGAACTGAAGTCAGTCAGTTTGTTGAAGATGTTTCTCAAAAGATATCATAGAAACAAGTTTCTTCTATGGATGCTGATCAAGAGAAACAACAATTTCAGTAGCAGCAAACTCAGCAACTACAATCTCAGCAACCAGATTACATCTTTGAACCTGAAAGAATCATCAATTTGATGAAAATGAAGCTCAAAACTGAAGATTCCTGAGAATCTATCATAGATGTTTTTCAGAATGTAGAGAAGCTATTTTTGGAAAAAACATGAAATAGAAGACTTATATGCATTATGTCCTATGGATGAATTTCTCACCAAGTGCTATAAGAGAATCGAAGAGATAGCTCAAAGAAGAGAGTCAGTTACATCATCTATACCGAAGGATGTTTTAAAGAAGAAAGATGATGATTCAAAGAAAAAAGCAGAGCAGAGTACAATTTTTCAGCCAGACGCACAGCCTGAAGGTCAAGAAGGGCAAACTGATACTCAGTAGAAAGAATTTCCAGTTGGAGATCAGACAACTTTCAATCCAAAAGAAGTAGATGAAGCTGAATATCAGCAACTGATGGTGATAGAAGATGACACTCAATCTATGATCAAAGAAGAAGAAGATCCAACTGAATGGTTGACAGTTGAAGAACTGAACAAAGTACAAGCAACTTTGGACAATATGCTCAATCAGAAAGAGGAGTACAATGCTCTACGGTCAAGAATTTATAGATATTTGGATTACAGAAAATAGAATGATGTCTCAGTTCATACAAAGCTAGACAATATCAAGAAGACAACTTCTAACTCAGTTTCTAAAATTCTCAAACTGAGGGAAAAGTTTGAAATCACAACCATAGAGGATCGTGAAATTCAAGCTCAAGCAGAATGGCACCTGAATAAGAGAATTTTTGTCTTAGAAACCCAGCTTTAAGAAGTTCTAACTTCTCAAAAAGGCATATCAGAAGATCAGAAAGAAACTCATCTCCTAATCAACCAGATGTATGATACCAAAAAAGAGGAAGTAGAAGAAGAAAAGCTGAAGTTACAAGGAGAGAAACTGAAGCTTGAAGCCGAACTGGCAGAATTGAAGAAAGGAAAATCATCATCAACTGAATCCTATATCAGACAAACTGAAGAACTCAGTAATGAGCAGCTCATTTTGAAATATAACAAACCCGGAGAGAAAAGACCTACTCTAACACAGGATTTGTGGATGAAATTTGTCAGAGATTACAATCCTATCAAGACCAAGTACAAGTACATGAATTATGAAGAATCTCTTAACTGCTTCTTGTTTGATGAATTTCATAGTCAAAAAATGGCGAACTACAAGAAGATAAAGAAGATTGAAGAGAGACTTCAGATCAGAGACAAGAAAGAGCAAATGAAAGCAGATATTGCTGAATTTGAAGAATACTAAAGTCATGAAAGTGGTCTTCCTAAGTTAGTTCTTTGGAGAAAATGGAAGTTATCAAGTCAAGTTGATTATCTCAAAGCTTTTTCCAAGGAAGATACAAAGTTGGAGAATGAATATCACTTACATGATAAACAAAGAAAATTCATTTTAGTTTCACAGAAAGCTGCTTAGATTATATTTAAGTCTCTATTGAGAATTGTGTAACTCGTTCTAGTTTTTGTGAATTTTAATGAGATGTCCAGTTTCCAGTTTTACCTTGTTTTGCACTGTCTTTATCTTTAAGATTTTCTTTTAAGGAGGGTTTTGGCATCATTAAAAAGGGGGAAATTGTTGGAAATAAAATTTATGTTTTGATGATGATTCATCTTAGTTATCTATTTGTTTGATTACACCCCATTGATGAAGTGTGGACACTAGCTCTTATAGTGAACAGCTAAAAGTTGTCTAGAACTAATTGTATAGGATTTATTAGAGTCTGATAATTGTATAGGTTATATCAGACAAGCACTGTAATAGTTAGAGAGTCGTAAAACTGAGAAGTGGAAATCATCTAGAAAGCTAAAACTGAAAATGTCACTAAGAACCTAGAACTGATGTTTACTCAGAACTGAAGAAGGTAAGTTCGCTGAGGGACACAGACTAGGTTGACTTATCTAGAAGCTGAAGAACTGAGGGAACAAACTCAGTGGATGAAGAACTGAGAGACACAGACTCAGTTATTGAAGAATGAAGAACTGAGGGTTCAAACTCAGTTATGAAGATTGAAACCGAGACTATAAAGTTAGATTTCAGGAAAGTCTGTGATGACCTGAACTAACTTTATGGATCTTGCATGAAGACATAAGAATCACAAAGACAATGATATCTTAGATGATTTATTTATAGATATGGTGTACTCTGATTAAGATAATGGAAATCAGATGAATAGAGTACTAAGTTTTGAAGAAGAGTAAAAACTTAGTTAAAGCTCTAAGTCAGTTGACAAACTGATAACTGACATACTCTGACTATAACTGATCAAGATACTCAGTTTTACGGTCATTCATCCAAAAGAACTGAATTTACATATGAAAGTTGCAAATCAAGGAATATTATTGGATGAAGCACTGCCATATCAGAATGGTCACTGACGGCTGACATCTGAAAATATAACCGTTGATAGAATTCAAAATTCAACCAAGATGAATGTTGGACCTCACACTATAAATAGAGGACTTGGCATCAAGGATAAAACACGAACAACAACATGAGTTTACAAGTGTTATTGTGCCCAAGTCTTGTTCATCTAAATTGCTATCAATCTTTGTGACCAACAAGATCGTATCCAGAATTATTCAAGTGTTCAAGCTACAAAGACTCAATCAAGAATCCGACACTTAGCAGAACCACAAGAAAGAATCAATTTATTGATTCTTAGCCCAACTTTGATTTTTATCAAAGGTTTAGACTATGAAGCAATCCGGTTTAAGATTTGCCAAGGACAGTTGTCGTATTTGCAGTCGGGGAGACTACGTTTGTGGTGGAGCTGGAGAAGAGGCAATACAACCCTCTAAGGACCAGTGTTTCAAGCAGTTGCAGAGCATCAATCACACCTATTTTACAGTTGTTTAGATAGTGAATCTAGAGATTAGTCAAGGACTATCAATTAAGACTTTTTGTAACCGGCTACCTCAAAGAGTTCTAGTGGAATTTTTGATAACGCCTTAAATGGTACCAATAATTATACCTATATTTACCCTGAATTCTACTCAAGAGAGGATATATAGGCTCATTATTATGTGGAATATGTGTGTTAAGTGCTATATGTATGTTTCCAGGATCATAATTTTGCATCTATGTAATTTTCCTGAAGATTTGGTACTGTTTTGTCTCGTTTTTAATGTTTTATAGAATGTTCTGAATCTGGAGCATTGGAGAATGGATCTGTACCAATAGAGGTATATTGGGCCAAGTGATTGAAGTCCAAGAAGAAGTCTGCTGAAGAAAAAGAAGAAAAGTTGGCCCGGTTTACCGTGGTCTAGGGCTGGTAAACCGAGGACTTTTGGAACACAAAATTGATTATTCCGCCTCAACTAGGTCGGTTAGGGTTTTAGAGAGTCATAAGTCGGCTATTGTATATGTATGAAGCCACATAACGTATATTATTAGTGTGTGATATATCTTATCAATTATATTCAATTACATTATACGATTTGATGAAATAAAGTTATTTCAAGCTTTTGATGAGTTATTTCTAGTTTTCTCCCTTTCTCTACCATCTCCAGCTTGAGTAGATCGAGCTAGATCTCCATTGTTGAAGGTATTAAGCTTTGAACATTCCTTTTTGTCTTCTATATGGTAGATCTGTTCGTATTTATGTGTTTTAGTTAATCTGCATGTTTAAAGACCCCATGATTTACTTAGATTAATCTTATTCAGCAGATCCAAGAATAGGAAAAGCTGACACCAGTAACCCGGTGGTCTATACCGGCTTACCGAGACATTATTTAGAAAACCTAAAACTGGGATTCACTACAGCTACGTTGATCAACAAGTTTAATTGACAGTAGGTTAGATCTAACCAATATGCTTATTGTACTCGTAAAACTTGTTAGGAAATCTACGCGGGAACGCAGCGGAATTCAAAATTTTGATTTCCTTTTACCCAAGATTGACTTCGTTTAAGAACAAATAAGCTAAATACGGTGGTTACCTTGCTTGATCTAAAAGATCGACGCTTTGACCGTCTAAGGAGCGTAGTTCTGCATAGAGTCATCTAAGTGTTCGGCCTCTAACGCTAGTCCACACGAACAGCCCGCGGGAATCCCATCATGGATTGCTATTGGAAAACTCCGGTTGCTAGACCGGCCTTTTTCCCCACTCTCCAATTCTTTATAGGATGCTTTCTATTTTACACAAGAACTATTAGCTCTTGGAATTGTGATGTCCATTGAGCTTGACACCCACCTTCTATTTATAATGGAAGCGGTTCCTCTTAGTAGAGTGGAGGAGAAGAAAACATTTTCCCAATAAAATAAGGAAAATATCCTAGATTGATTTATCTCATTTAATTTAATTTCTTATATTAAATATTTCCAAGATATTGTCAATATCTCATATTGACTATATTTATCTTATTACAATAAATCTATTTTTTTCAAAATCAATTAATATCAAATATTAATATTATGGTAATCTTATTAATTAAATTGCACAAACCAAATGTATCCAATACATTAAAGATTGCACCATTCATTAGCCAATATACGTGTGTCATACACACTTAAATTTTGGCCATATATATTTAATTAATAATATAGTACTATGATTAATTAATTTGCAAAATACATGTGTATCATATACACATAATAATTTCGACATACATACATCATATATGTATATTTAATTAATCAACATAATTAATATCTTGTATTATATTTATTCATAATAAATAAATACCACCATATTAATGTACCACTATAACCCATATAGTCTCGAGATAAACATTCCTTATTTGGTTATCAACTATAACCACATTTTAATCCGGCTAGATGTTCTTATGTGTGTGACCCGATAGACTTCCGAATATGTTGGCCGTAGACACAAAATGCAAATTACGAAATTGCCCTTCATGCCTAGTGATCACGGGATAGCGTCTAGCACCACACCGTGACCCTCAATCATCGGAAGAGTCAAATGCAACGACTACTACCTTTCATGTGAAACAGTTACCGTGTAACTTACAATCCTATTACTGTAATAATATCCATACGATCGTATCTCGAGTGTCGATACATTAATGATCGTATCTTATAATCTGGATATCATGCTCTCTCGAAGTAACTCATTTACTCCCACTTTGCAAAGATTCATGAGAGCTAGACATTTCTTATAAGAAGGCCATTTCGGATATTCGATCCCAATAATAGGATACGCGATTCCCGGATGACTAATCATGTATACTCCGTATGCTTCAGTATCACACCCAATCACTATCGCATGATCGCCCCGTGGCAAGGGGAAACCTCAATAGTGTCGAAGCATGAAAATCCACACCGTGATGCCATGAAGACTCCGGTCTGAAGGATAATTACACAACCGCCACATAGTGTGACACTTAATGTAAGTGGGTCAGTCTAACGTACGCATTCTCCAATACACGTCCACGTACAGTCAGTGATGGACCCAGAAAAAAATCTCAGTGGGGGCACCGGAACAAATTCTAAAGGCGAGTGGGGGCATCAATAGTGTTTTTACATTTTTTACCTATAAAAACATGTCGATTTTCGGATCTCAGTGGGGGCCATGCACCCCCCCTTCTTAGCTGGGTCCGTCCCTACGTACAGTCCAAGTGTCTCTACACTTCGATAGATGAGATCTATCCCTGCCCTTAATGACATAAGACATCTAATACGTGCTAGCCTGTTTATACTATCAATGCCCTGTTTAATAGTATATCAGCCTAGAGACACTTAAGTATCAAACTTATTAAAGTGATTAGAGATCTCATCAACCATGATCGCATATCATGGTTTCTCTATCACAGTTTCTCTATCACAGTTTAATACTAAGGACGTTATCATATAACAATTCATAATTGGTTCTTAAAAAGAACAAATATATGACAACAGAAAAGCCATTTAATATATGTATAAACATAAAAAAATAGTAGAAATGATCCGACCCGGTTGGATCCGGTCCAACCCGATTGGGTTTAGGACACTACTCCAACAAAACTAGCATGAAATACGAATAGTGAAGTGTTAGTTTGGACATAGTCTTGAATGGACCCTTAGAACGTGCTGATCAATGTCGACAGCTGTCTAGGCGGGTTAGCGGTATGAGTTAGCGCTCGATATCGGCAAATCTAGTTGTTTATACGTATGGGCTATTATGGACCAATTAAGGAGGGTAGCTTGAGTATAGATTGTCTAATACCATTGTCATAGTATATAGGGCTAGGAGTTGCACCCGTAGCTGATGATAATGATAATTAAAATGAAAGCTCTCTCGATTAATTTAAGGAAATTATGTGAGGAAGTAAATATATTGATTAACTAATCCAAGTTAGTAGATATGTGAGAAGCGGGGGAGAAATACCAAGTTTGTTTTCTATTTATTGTTGGTCAATGGCCGCCTATATATTGTTTCTTAATTAGGTTAGAATTGTTTATAATTAAAGTTGCATTGTCTCTGTGGGATCGACCTTGACTCACATTTACTATACTACGATGTACCTAGTATTCTTGCTAGTAATATCGACGTTAGTGACTTACACGCGATCAAGATTTTTGGCTCCATTGCCGGGGACAATGGCCTATTTTAAATATAAACGTTTTAATTCTGATTAAGAAGTCGTATTTATTTTATTTTATTTTATTTTATTTTGAGTCTTGAGTCGTTCTAGATCAAACCTGCACTTGTTAAACTGTCAGAAGGAGCAATTTCAGGGCCGGTTTACCCTCGGGTTACCGAGGCCTAGAAAATTGAATTCTGAACAGTCTTTGTTATTCTATGTTATTCTCTATTGATTTTAGTTAGTAGGTCCGCAACAGTGGGATCATACCCAACTGAAGCGGAAGTTGCTAACCTTTTCATTGTTTTATTTTTTCTCTTTCGCAAGAAGATCAGAACACTTCAGAGATTCGATCATACCGGAGTTGAAAAATATCAAACATGTCAAGCAATATTCCTTGAACAATATTGAATGTCACACCGATTTCCATGCATCTTGGATCCGCCGTCAGGGAGCAATACGAAGCGGATAAAAAGCGGGTGGAAAAAGAGAAAGAAGCAATCAAGAAAGAGCTTGAAGAGAACTTAAAGGAGTATGATACGTATCGTCCAGGTGAGTTCCCTATCGAGTTAATTGAAATATCATCTACGGATTATGACTCTGATGATCGTGAAGAGGATCCTGACACGATGTTCTTTGAGCCTGAGGATTACCCAGACTCAAACACCGTGGTGAAGTTAGGAGACCCTGGCATGTTCCGAATCTCAATTTTTATTAATGGTATATCAGTAGGATTAAGTCTCTATGACTCTGGCTTGAGTTGCAACATTCTACCTTTTTCCCTCTGCCAAAAGATTAAGCTTCCTGTCGTTATTTATTAAACTCGAACCATGACTTTCGTTGATAGGACTAGAGATATGCCAGCCGGTTGCTTAGGAAGTGCATAATTAAGGTCAGAGGGTTCACATTTCCAATTGATTTCACGATCATAGACGTACCAGAGGACCCAAGTGCCCCAGTTTTGTTAAGAAGACCTTTCTTAGCGATGAACAGAGCAGTCATGGATTTTTACAAGGGGGAGATTACTTTGAGGTTGAATAATGATGCAGTATGTTTTTAAATCTTTGAGCCCCTAGATAATAGGCCGGAAGGATGCAAGATGGCTTATGATTCAGAGAAGGTGGAAATTATAGAGATAGAAAAGGAAGGGCATAAGCATCGAGAGGTTGTAGTAGAAACCGTTGAGCAAGAGTTTATAAGGACCACAACAAGATGCTCACTGAAGCTAGTCCTTCCGTGTTGCGTAGTGATGGATTTCAGCTTAAAGTAGGAAATATGGAATCCTTGGATTTAAAATCTAAATCTCGATTCAGAGGCAGACATAGTACTCAAGCTAAGAGAGAGAGACGTTCTAGGAAGAGTGTTGGAAATAAAATTTATGTTTTGATGATGATTCATCACTTATTCAATCATTGTTCTAAACCTCATTGATGAAGTGCCATAACTAGCTGTTATAGTGCAAAGCAAAAAGATGTCTAGATATCAATGTATAGGATTTAATAGAGTCTGATATTTGTATAAGTTAAATCAGACAAGCACTGTAATATTTCTAGGCTGTGAACTAAGATAACTAGAAACTGAGATAACTAGAAACAGAGATAACCAGAAAACTGAGATAACAGGAAACTGGCATTTAGTCAAACTGACTAAGGATACACCAATATGAAATTGAAGAAAATAAGTTCGCTGAGGGACAAAAACTCGGTTGGCTTATCTAGAAGATTGAAGAACTGATGGTCACAGACTCAGTTATTGAAGACTGAAGAACTGAGGGTTCATACTCAGTTATGAAGACTACGTCGAGACTGTAAAGTTAGACTTCAGGCATGATTGTGATGACCTGAACTGACTTTATGGATCTTGTATTGTAAGCTACGACACATAAGGACAATGATGTCTTTACCGATTAATTGCTTGGTGTACTCTGATTAAGTCAATCATAATCAGATGTAAAATGGAGTACTGACTGTTGAAGAAGAGTAAACATTCAGTTAAAGCTCTTACAAACTGAAAACTGATAATGTTCTCAGTAAATCAGTTTCGGAACTAAGGCTTAACTAAACTGAAGAAAAATCCAACCGTTACAAATCAAGAATTATGATTGGAGGATAATATATCCGTTCTGACATAAACGTACAAGCAAGAAAGCAGGACCACTAACGGCTACAAGGATTTGAACTCAAAGGAATTTGACCGTTAGATAAACCCCTATAAAAAGACCACTTCTATCAGAAAGAAAAAAAGGGGAGAGGTGAAGGAATTCTAAGATTTAATATCGTCAAGAAAAATCAAATTAAAGGGGAAAAGCCAATCTGAATGAATTCCTACTAAATAAAAAATTGCAAGATCAAGAAATTCTTCAAGTGTTCATTAGCATTCAAAGAAAGATCAAGATCATTCATTTGAAGAAATACAGAGCTGTGCATAACTTATACATCTAGAAGAAAAGCTCAAATCACAATTGAATCATAGTTATTGATTCAAGTCTCAACTTTGATTCTATCAAAGGTTTAGACTGTGAAACAACAAGAAGGTGTGAAGGACGGTTGAGTGCAGTCAGGAAGACTGTGGTTGTGATGAGCTGGTGAAGAGGCAATTCAACCCTCCAAGGACCAGTGTTTCAAACAATTGAAGAGCAGCAATTCTACCTGTTCTACGAGTGTTTAGATAGTGAAGCTAGGGATTAGTCAAGGACTATCAGTTTAGAACTTTTTTTAACCGGGCCATCTCAAAGAAGTTCTTGTGGAATTTTCCTCCGCATCACAGTGGAAGAGAGGACTGACAAGATTACACCGCCTGGAACCTCTATAATTCTTTTTTATTTATTTTACGCATTTACTTACTTCATTACAGTCATAATTATCTAGTTCTCATTTACAACAATGTTAAGAAACTGACTCAACAAGCTATCTGATAACTTATATTTTTATAAATGCTAAATCAATCCGCTGCTAGTTAACTAGACTAAGGATAAGTTTGTATTGACTGATACTCAGTTGAGTTAGCTTAACTCCACACAAGTTTTAACTGAACCGTAATTTGTTTTAAATCCAGTTTTTGGTGACAAGTTTATTCACCTCCCCTCTAAACTTGTGTTAGCCTTTCCAAGGGACCAACAATTGGTATCGGAGCAGTTCTTCCGTTTGGAAGTGATCCAAAGATCTTACAAACCAGTTGTTGAAAACCCATTTCTATATCATTTGTAAAAGCATCTTATGAATGCATCTAGAATTAGAAGTTGGCTGAATAACCCCCTGACTAACTATTTGCATAATGTTGTTTCTGAATTTCAGGATAAAGTATTTTAATGATTCAGTACTACGAGCTCACATACAAATCTAGAACCTCATTTTAGTAATAATGTGGATATTGACTTTAACGCGTATTATGATGAATCCAGAGGATTTCCATCCTTAAGTGATCTCTAAGAAGAAGCAGAAAAGGAGTTGCTACGTGACGATACCGGGTTACGCACCTCGATATATCATCACCGAGTGGACATCTTGGGTTAAATATTTACTGGGGCACACGAGCCAAATAAGGCATACAAGTCGGAATATCGACTTGGAAGCCATGACACGCATGTCGGTCCTCGAACCTGAAGCACGGCTAGGGATTCGAGGTTACGACTATCGACTTACGGGCAGTGCAGGACATGAGTTCCAGGAGTCGGTCACCCCAGGTCGGGCATGCCGATATCGAGAACGGAGTCCACACCAGCTACGTTGGCCCGTTATCCACAGGATAGCTTGGGCAAGGGGTAAAGCCCAATTAAGGGTAAATATGACAATAGCTACAAACCGACTCATATTAGGGTTAGGTCCAGCATTGTCCCTATAAATACAACGTTCCAGGAACTACGTAGGGCTTGATTCCTGGAATAATAACAGGATACGTAGGCACTCTAAGAATTCCACTTAGACTCAGCCGCAAATATACAAAACCCCTTCTTTGTTCTTGGCATTAGGGTTCTTGGCTATTCATCATTATCATAAAGAAGAGCCCGAATCTTTAAGGTGACATAATTTGTCATCGTCACTACGAATAGCTGATTACATAGAAGAAAAATTGACTGAAAACATCATTGAAGATCCATCCAGTGCCAAAGCCAAAAATATTGATGAAATTCTACCCATGAGATATGGAGGTGAAAGTGATGAGGAAATCATACTTCTAGGAGCAGCACAGGCAAGTACCAATGATAAAGGAAAGCAAGTCTTAAATGATGATGATTCTCAACAAGAAGCTTACCTATCAAACACCTGGAGGTAATTGCATTTACATCCAGCACTCACACTGCCATGAACAATCATAGAAATGAAAACTTCAATAAAACCTTGAACATACTCATAAAGGAATTAGAGGTAATTCAAAAGAATTATGAGGATGTCAAAAAGGAGAAAAAGTTATTGAAAGCAGAAGTTTCGAGATTGAATGCTGAGATCAATTTAATCAAGGCTAATAATGGAACCAAAGTAATTCGACCAACTGATGAACTGACAAACATCACTGAATCAACGGTTGATGCAATTCCTAGTGTTCAGTTCAAACCGTTTGGAGACAGATCTAGTTTAGGGTTTGTTAATCAACATAATTCTAAGTTCAGATCAAGTTCAGTTGCAATGAAATTTGTGATCGCACAAACAAATCGAGAACTCGTAAAACTGATATAAAATTATTAGAATCGACAAAAACTCAAAGACAACCAAATGCACAAAATCCGATGAATCGAAAAATTAGTTGGTAAAAAGCACCAAACCAACCGATTTTACAGGAAGGCTCATAAGGCTGAAAATGGTAAAACTGATAAGAGATTAGTAAGAAAAATCTTCAAGTCTCATCCATTTAAGAATGAAGATTATTCATGGAATAATAGAATCAAAAGGAAAGTAAGACTATTTCCCACTGATGAAGACTGGAATAAACCATCACATCAGTTCCACAAACTGAACAAACAAAAAACAATTAGGACAAAACAACAAGAATTTGCGAAAATTGACTTTACTCGGTCAAAATATCAAGAGAGGTATAAAGTCAAAAATAAATTTATATCATCTAAAACTAATCAGTTATGACCCAAACATATATGGGTACCGAAAATCTCTCATTCTGTTTTGCAGGATAATATCACTAACTGAGAACTGAAGATGTGTGATTCACAAAACTGAGTTGTATTTACAACTGAGTTTTTGAATTCAGTACAAGTACAAGACCGAACGTGTACAGCTGGAGATACACCGCATCTACTCTACTTACTACTGTCAGCTACGGATGTCAAGAAAAGACGTGATCATTTTCAATCCCAAGCGTCCATCTTTTCCACTCAACTCATTTTTACAATCTCAAAACATTTATGACAAGACGTTTTGAGTCCCACTCAATTTTTAACTACCGTTGCTACAAATTATAAATAACCCAGAATTTTCTTTTATAATTCTTTACACTCGAATTTTGAATCTATTCTCTAAATCCAAAAATTTTCAAATTCTCAATCAAATACAGAAAACAATGGCTTCTACTCATGTTGAACCTGGAATGATCATCTCTCTTGATCAGTTTATTGCAAAATATACTGATCAAACTTTAGGCAAAGTTATTGCAGCAAAAATTCAGAATATCAAAGCATTGGATGCTGTATTCAACATCAATCTATGAGTGTATGTCTGGAGAGCATTGGAGACTTCTATGAATTT
This sequence comes from Gentiana macrophylla, assembly GCA_026214975.1. Classification (NCBI taxonomy): domain Eukaryota; kingdom Viridiplantae; phylum Streptophyta; class Magnoliopsida; order Gentianales; family Gentianaceae; genus Gentiana; species Gentiana macrophylla. The sequence continues at coordinate 60,205,080 of CM047816.1, read as the reverse complement.
GGAAGTACAACTCTAGAAGGAGAAGGCACACACACATTTACCACAACTGTCAATGGCAAACAGATCAAAGTTACTGAAGACCTAATTACAAATATTTTTTGGTTTGACAAATCTAGAGGAAAAACAGCTATCAAATTGAGCAAATAATAGAAGGAGAAATTATGGAAAGATATAGCAATTGATGCAGACTCCACAGTTGCACAGACCGGGAGCACAAGTTTACTCAAACCGGAATTCAATTTTCTCACCAAGATGTTAGCAAATTGCATAATTGGAAATGCAAGAAACTTTAGCAATCTATCTGGAGTGAAATTGGATTTACTATATGTGATTTGGTTTGGAGAAAATTTCAATTGGCAAAGATATCTGTTTGATCAATTAGTGGCACAATCCACTGACACACCCAAAAAGAAGATCGATGTCAAGAAGGGTCGTTTCTATCACAAGAAGACTCTTGCACTGGTGGACCAAATAATACTCGATCATTTTGGAATCGCAAAGAGGAAAGAAACACCGATTGCCGATGGGAAGATTGTTATTAAAGAAGAAAAGTCTGGAAAATGAAAAGCTGAGGGTTTTGTAAGTGAACCTAAAAAGAAGAAAAATAGAAAGTTGAAGAAAGTTGTAACTGGAGATGAAGCCTTGGAACAAGTTGAAGAATTAAGAAAAAGAAGGAAACATTTGGAGAATCAGAGAAAGACAAATCTGATCTTGTTTCACCAACAAAGACACTACTTTATTTGCTGAAGGATCAGCACAAATAGTGAGAACTGAAGCTACACCTACCGAATCTGTTCCAACATCTGTAACTGAAGCTTTACCAATTCAAGAGCCAGTTACACTTACTCAAGAAATTGAAATGAAAAAGGAAACTGAAGTTGTCAACAGAGAACAGAGTGTTGAAGCTGAATGATAGAAGGAAGCTGACACTCAGGGGGAACAGACCCTGAGAATTGAGCATGATGATGAAGGATCTGACAGTGAAGAAAGATTGATTGACAAAGAAACTATGGACATGCTTTTGTTACTTACAAAATCTAGATCCACACCTCAAAAATCTGCTTCCAGATTTGAATTGAAGAATCAGTCAAAGGATTCTCAGCTTCTCATTCTGAAGATAAATGAGCTGAAGTAGAATCAAGATCGACTAGAGTTAGTCATCTAGATGAGCTGGTCCATGAATAAGAAATCACTGAATCCATGATGAAAGAAGTACCAGTTACTGAATTGGAACTTGAACCTGTTGGAGAACAAGTTGCCGAAGAACTTGTTAGTGACAAGAATTTGGAAACTGAGCCGATAATCTCGCCAACCAATCGAAAAGGTAAATCAGTCATCCCAATCCATCGCTTTGAGGAGGAGCCAAGAGAATCGACCTATGCAAACGGAAGACGTTATTCTAGAAGATGACCAGGAAATCACAAGAGGATCTATAGAGATTGTTACTCAATTTAAGCTCTCAACTGATCATGGAGAACTGATGTCAGCTGATTATAAGCGATTGTGCAATTATCAAATCTGGAAATTTGATTCTATCACCAATCAAAGGAGTCAGCTAGCAGAAATGGAAGCTACTGAAAGATAAGTATTTGATCTCTACAACATCACAAATCTATCATAAATGACAAATACCGATGAATTCTTGAATCAAGGATATATGCTGATCATAAATAGTTATTGGAAGGAATCCACAGCTGGTGGAAGTTTCAAAAAGGGTGATGATGATGATGATTCTCAGGAAGATCCCAATTTGCAAAAAGGGATTCTTGCCTCTTTACAAGAAAAGAAGACTGAAACTGATCAGAACAGTGATAATGATTCTAGTAATTCTAAAGAAAGCAGTGGAAATTCCAGTTGTGAAACTGTATCTGATGCACAACAAGAAGAAGAAGGAGGTTATCAATCTCCTACTGATAAGTCTACGCTAGAAATAGCAAGAACTGTGGCAAACATGGCTGAAGAAGAATCTGATGAATAATTTAACGTTCAAATGTCACCTGCAAGAATTGTTGATCAATCAAGTCTAGAAGAAATTAGAAAACAATCTGAAGAAAGGAGAAGATCAGCAGAATACAAAGAAAAACTGAAGCAAGTTGTTCTCTCACCGCTAAAGCAAGCTAAATCAACTGCGGCTGAGACAAGCAAAGCCAATGAACAACAAGCAGGAAGCTCAAAAGACATACCAACTCAGGTTGATCTCATTAAATTCTATCATAATGAGATAATCAGAATTCAGATGGACGATAACAGTTTATTTGGAAAAGTTCTAAAGTACTTAGAGGCTAGCAAAAATGAAAGAAGCGAACTTGAAAAGAAGATTGAGCTTAGAAAGACAACCATTGAAAACGATGCAAGAAGAGATGAAACCCAAGATAGATGGGAAGGCATGAAGGACTCAGTTGTAGCTCAAACCATTTTGGCATCAACTCAGTAGAATCTTAATAATTACATCAAAAGTATGATTGATAAAGATGATGTCAATAAGGGGGAAAGTTTGGACATCTTAAAAGTCCATGCAACTGAGATGCCACAAGTCCTTGCAAACATTGATGATAAACTGACTGAACTGAAGAAAGCTATAGGAGAATTCACTGATGAGGAAATGGAGCTGATTGCTAAATTCTCTGAGCCAACTGATAAAAGAATTGGCTTGGATTCTCGTCTCTACAGTTTATTCAAAAATCTACCAGCCAGAGAAGGAGAATCAAGAGAAGAATCTCTAGAAACATTCCTACATATGCAGAAAATTCTCATGCATGACTGGAATAAACTCAAGAAATAGGAAAAGAATGGTACTCTAGATAAAGAATCAGATAAGATTGAAAAGACTGAACCTGAATTTGTTCAGGGTCTACTGAAAACAACCACCACTGAAAGACTGAGGACATCTGTTTTTACTTTCGCTATTCTTTTCAAAAGCAAATTCTTTGGTAAGCATAATTTATCTGAATCATGGAACATATGGGCAAGCATCCATGGAATCGAAAGCACAACAACAAATGATGCTATGAGGAATGTTGATGAAGCTTATGATAATCAATTAAGTGTAACTGTTAAGTAAAAAGAAGCTGCCCTTTTAGCTCTCTTTTTATCATGATGTATTTTATAACCTTACTTTGTAACTCTGTTATCAATAAACTTTCAGTTTCTCAGTTCACTGTGTTATTTACTGTATCTTTTTTTTTTATCTTATTTGCATTGCTTTTAAGAAGGGTATTGACATCATCAAAAAGGGGGAAATTGTTGGAAATAAAATTTATGTTTTGATGACGATTCATCACTTATTCAATCATTGTTCTAAACCCCATTGATGAAGTGTCATAACTAGCTATTATAGTGCAAAGCAAAAAGATGTCTAGATATCAATGTATAGGATTTAATAGAGTCTGATATTTGTATAAGTTAAATCAGACAAGCACTGTAATATTTCTAGGCTGTGAACTGAGATAACTAGAAACTAAGATAACTAGAAATAGAGATAACCAGAAAATTGAGATAACGGGAAACTGGTATTTAGTCAAACTGACTAAGGATACACCAATATGAAATTGAAGAAGATAAGTTTGCTGAGGGACACAAACTCGGTTGGCTTATCTAGAAGATTGAAGAACTGATGGTCACAGACTCATTTATTGAAGACTGAAGAACCGAGGGTTCAAACTCAGTTATAAAGACTACGTCGAGACTGTAAAGTTAGACTTCAGGCAAGATTGTGATGACCTGAACTGACTTTATGGATCTTGTATTGGAAGCTAAGACACATAAGGACAATGATGTCTTTACTGATTAATTGCTTGGTGTACTCTGATTAAGTCAACCATAATCAGATGTAAAATGGAGTACTGACTCTTGAAGAAGAGTAAACATTCAGTTAAAGCTCTTACAAACTGAAAACTGATAATGTTCTCAGTAAATCAGTTTCGGAACTAAGGCTTAACTAAACTGAAGAAAAATCCAACCGTTACAAATCAAGAATTATGATTGGAGGATAATATATCCGTTCTGACAAAAACGTACAAGCAAGAAAGCAGGACCACTAACGGCTACAAGGATTTGAACTCGAAGGAATTTGACCGTTAGATAAACCCCTATAAAAAGACCACTTCTATCAGAAAGAAAAAAATGGGAGAGGTGAAGAAATTCTAAGATTTAATATCGTCAAGAAAAATCAAATTAAAGGGGAAAAGCCAATCTGAATGAATTCCTACTAAATTCTTAATTGCAAGATCAAGTAATTCTTCAAGTGTTCATTAGCATTCAAAGAAAGATCAAGATCATTCATTTGAAGAAATACAGAGCTGTGCATAACTTATACATCTAGAAGAAAAGCTCAAATCACAATTGAATCATAGTTATTGATTCAAGTCTCAACTTTGATTCTATCAAAGGTTTAGACTGTGAAACACCAAGAAGGTGTGAAGGATGGTTGAGTGCAGTCAGGAAGACTGTGGTTGTGATGAGCTGGTGAAGAGGCAATTTAACCCTCCAAGGACCAGTGTTTCAAACAATTGAAGAGCAGCAATTCTACCTGTTCTACGAGTGTTTAGATAGTGAAGCTAGGGATTAGTCAAGGACTATCAGTTTAGAACTTTTTTTAACGGGGCCATCTCAAAGAAGTTCTAGTGGAATTTTCCTCTGTATCATAGGGGAAGAGAGGACTGACAGGATTACACCACCTGGAACCTCTATAATTCTTGTTTATTTATTTTACGCATTTACTTACTTCATTATAGTCATAATTATCTAGTTCTCATTTACATCAATGTTAAGAAACTGACTCAACAAGCTATCTGATAACTTATATTTTTATAAAGGCTAAATCAATCCACTACCAGTTAACTAGACTAAGGATAAGTCTGTATTGACTTATACTCAGTTGAGTTAGCTTAACTCCACACAAGTTTTAACTGAACCGTAATTTGTTTTAAATCCAGTTTTTGGTGACAAGTTTATTCACCCCCCTCTAAACTTGTGTTAGCTTTTCCAAGGGACCAACAAAGAGAGATCAAAAAGGTTCTATAAAGGTACAAACCTCTGTAGCAAAAGTTTGGCGAGTTAAAGCTCCGACCCCTGAATGATCGAAAATCTGAAGAAAGTTGAGCCGGCGACTATAATCTCAGAACTATTCTTTTAAACCCTTAAGTAGATTAGGAATGAATAAAAGTAGCTAGATGAAGGGCCGAGATTTTTTTCATCCTACCGCACCTTTAGGTTTGAAACCGATGGTTGTGGAAAGGTTTTTTTTACTCGTGGATTCTAATGAAGTAAGTTAGGATTGAGTCAGAAATAGCAACAAAAAGAGTAAGAGACTAGTCAATTTGAGGTCAGAATTGAGCAGAGAGGTCGAGTAAAGAGTGCAGAAGAGGAGTACAGAGAAATGTAGGGAAACGAAGCCCCGGTAAACAGTGAGTTACCTCCGGTTTACCGAGCCAAGATTTCAGTTTTCTGAACGTCAGATTAAGAAGCTGAATTTTTAGTGACACGTGGAGGACACACGTTGCATCAGACACCACCAATCAGCAAAAACCGTCCTATTTTCCCCTCTTTTCATATTTTTCATCATTTCCCACACTCCACCATAACTCCACCTCAATCCCATCAATCACCCCCTCAAATCCCTCACCCTAATTACTCTTCTACCCACTATCCCACTAAATTCTTCCGCCTTCAACTATTTTTCCTATTTAAACCACCCATTCATCCACATTATCATCACTCTCATCTACCATGATCTTCTCAAATCACAAAACCTTTCCCATTGCTTCTTCTTCTTAAAACCAATAGGCACCCATCACCACCACTATCACCACCAAACCTCCACCAAAACCAAACCCTTTTTCCATTTTTTACCACCCTAAACACCCATTTTCTCCATCCCTGTTGCTGTCTAGTGTTGCTATGCTAGTGAAGTGCTGCAATTCTTCTTCCTTCTTCAACAGAAGCACAGTCCCATAAAGAAAAGCAAAGAAATCAGGCCGGTAAATCGGGACCCCCTGCCTAATTACCAAGAATACCTTTTTCGAAATCAGCATCAGTATCAGTTCCTGTTATCATCCAGGATGGGTCTAAAGCGTAGCTGATCTACCCTTCGTCCTAGTGGTTGTCAGAGTATCTATGGAGATGCTAACCCCTTGATAGACGGGGTTGAGCAATTTCATTCTTTAGCTATCTACAAGTCGTTCCGAGGGCATTAGAATGCAAGACCTGTTGCTCGAGAATGGGGCGTGGAATTGGACGATTACGGAGATATCTTGCCATGAGCCTTGCAAGAAAAAGACATTCTGGACATGGCAGATGCACCTACACGGTTCAACAACACGGTGGTAAGGGAATTTTATGCTTATGTTTCGCATAACCCCGGATCCACATTTGCCATGGTCCATGGTGTTAAAGTTGATTTTTCTATTGAGCGGATCAATGAGTATTATGGGGTTCAAAATCCACCGATAGGACTGGATGAGTACACAACCTCGAGCAATATAGAAAATTTAGAGAGGGTGAACATGATAGCTAAATTCTTCGGGGTGCAATGGAAGCGCAATCTTGCCGGAGCACCCACCATCTTCCTAGAAAATGAGCTATCCTGGGATAGGAAGGTGGTTAATCGGTTTGTCTGTGCTCGACCTCTGCCGACCAAGCATACGGTGTCTGTCACACCAAAGAGGGCAGAGTTGATGTTCTACCTAGAGCAAGGATCTTCAGTCACTATTGGTCTCCTGATGCACAGCCGTATTCACGTGCTTGCTGCCATATCTGAGCGCGAGCAGTTTCAGTATGGACCAAAGATTGACATGTTTGCTTTGGAGAACGAGGTCAAAGTTTGGGTTAGTGATGAGTGGGAAAACCCTGAGCCGAGGATTAGTTCACAGTCAGTTTTCGGAGAGCAGACGGGTTGGAAGAGCAGAGAGAGAGCGTACTCCGGTCCACGGAGCACCTCGGACACAGAGAGCCTTGCTAGAGGAGCTCTCGCGTGAGATTGCGAGTCTACATTGCAAGATGGACAGGATTATAGACTTTCTAGGAGTTCCTCCTGCTACCCCACCGCCTAGGACTGCCCCTCGTTATAGAGAATCTTCTTCTACTGCTGCTGCCTTCAGTCCTGGAACACCTCCCGGTTTTGAGCCTAGAGATGACTGGGAGGGTTACTCTGATGAGGATTAGTTTTTATTGTTGTTATTTTCCATTTTCTTGTTTTTATTTTTTTTCCTATCTCGTTGATGTAGCAGAATTTTCATAATATAATGATTTTGACGGCTTTAATTATTTGGAGTTATTTACTTTCTCTTTTACTGCCGCCATTTTATTATTCGGTTCTTCTTGGTTTGTTTGAGATACTTAGCGTAGATTCTTCATGGACTACTTACATGAGCCCGATGACTTATGCGATGATCCGATTTTTCTTTGGTTAAACCCTTAACCGAAGCTAAGTTCCTTTTCATTTTTCATTTTTCACCTTACACATTTGGGACAATGTTTCTTTTAAGTGAGGGTTAAGGAACGTCACTTAGCTTCTTAGCATTATATTCCATTAATTACATGATTATCTTGATTCTCTTTGATGCACGATTCACCCTTAGACTTTGATTCATTTCGACAGAATTTCGAAAAAATATGATATTTTGATATTTTTGAGTTAATTGACTTCATCTTTGTTCCACGATGCAAAAGTAAAAGTAAATGGCCACTTCTGAAGTAGTGGCGTATTAAGCATGTATTCTGTTGTGATCCACCATTTTAACAACGTATAACTCACTTCCCTTGGTGTGTAGTCGATGGCATATTGCTTTGACTAGAGTTGACCCTGGCTTTATCCCGAATCATGTTTCACCAACGCTTATAAAGGCAAAGGAATTTCGGATTCGGTAGTTGAGGATAGATAAATCAATGAGAGCTCACCCACCAAGAAAGAGAAGTGCATTGAAATATATACATCTATATTCTCTTTGGCAAAAATTTGAGTCGATGGAGAGTAAAACGCACGACTTTTGCATAGACCGATAAACGCGAGCCTAAGAGTACTATATACTCGATTCTCGATCTGCCTTGCTAGCTAATTTAATTGATAAATAACATGTTCGAGACTGGTTAGTTTGACTACGGGTTGAAGTAATGTATGATTGTCTGCATTACTAAGCGGTTGTGAAAGTTATTGCACACACACATTGGCTCTTGACGTGAATAGTGTTTAATGCATTACTTATGGATATGAGTGGCATGATCTTGAACTTGACTTTGTGAGGCATAGTTGTTTCTAATTAACTTGTATACTAATTAGAGTGTTGTTTTATTTTCGCCTTTTTGCTCGTGACGATTAAAAGCTAAGTGGGGGGTAGTTGATAACGCCCTAAAAGGTACCAATAATTATACCCATATTTACCCCGAATTTTGCTCAAGAGAGGATAGATAGGCTCGTTATTATGTGGAATATGTGTTAAATGCTATATGTATGTTTCCAGGATCGTAATTCTGCATCTTTGTCATTTTCCTGAAGAATTGGTATGGTTTTGTCTCGTTTTGCATGTTTTATAGGATGTATCGAATCTGGTGCATTGGAGAATGGATCTGCAACAAAAGGAGTATATTGGGCCAAGTGATTGAAGTCCAAGAAGAAGTCTGCTGAAGAAAAAAAAGAAAAGTCGGCCGGGTTTACCATGGTCTAGGGCAGGTAAACCGAGGACTTATGGAACACGAAATTGATTCTGCCGCCTCTACTAGGTCGGTTAGGGTTTTAGAGAGTCATAAGTCGGTTATTGTATCTATATAAAGCCACATAACTGAAATTATTAGTGTGTGATATATCTTATCAATTATATTATAGGATTTGATGAAATAAAGTTATTCCAAGCTTTTGAGGAGTTATTTCTGGCTTTCTCCCTTTTTATACCATCTCTAGCTTGAGTAGATCGAGCTAGATCTCTATTGTTGAAGGTAAGAAGCTTTGAACGTTCCTTTGTGTCTTCAGTATGGTAGATCTGTTCGTATTTATGTGTTTTAGTTAATCTGCATGGTTAAAGACCCTATGATTTACTTAGATTAATCATAATTGAGCAATGTAGATCCAGGAATAGGAAAAGATGACCCAGGTAACCCGGCGGTCTATACCGGTTTACTGAGGCATTATTTAGAAAACCTAAAATTGGGATTCACTACAGCTACGTTGATCGACAGGTTTAATTAACACTAGATTAGATCTAGCCAATCTACTTATTGTAATCGTAAAACTAGCTTGAAATACGAATAGTAAAGTGTTAGTTTAGACATAGTCTTGAATGGACCCTAGGAACGTGCAGGTCAAAGTCGACAGCTGTCTAGGCGGCTTAGCGGTATGAGTTAGCACTCAATATCGGCAATTCTAGTTCTTTATGCGTATAGGCTATTACGGATCAATTAAGGAGGTTAGCTTGCGTATAGATTGTCTACTACCATTTTCGGAGTAGATAGGGTTAGGAGTTGCACCCGTAGCTGATGATAATGATAATTAAAACGAAATCTCGCTCGATTAATTTAAGGAAATTATGTAGGGAAGTAAACATAATGATTAACTAATCCAAGTTAGTAGATCGGTGAGAAGAGGGGGAGAAATACCAAGTTTGTTTTCTGTTTATTGTTGGTCCATGACCGCCTCTATGTTGCTTCTTAATTATGTTAGAATTGTTTATAGTTAGAGTTACATTGTCTCTGTGGGATCGACCTTCACTCGCATTTACTATACTACGATGTACCTAGTATTCTCGCTAGTAATATCGACGTTAGTGACTTACACACGATCAATTTTCCTCCTACATCACAAAGGAATAGTGGACTGACAGGATTACACCACCCGGAACCACTATAATTCTTGCCTTACTTACTTTATGCATTTACTTTATGTTATTTAGTTTATTAGTATTTGTGATTGTCTTTATATAAGTTTTTCATACAGCATAACTAAACAAACTGATTGCTATTCACTCACAGTTCACAAACTGACATTCACCAATTCAGTCTTGCATACTCATCAGCTTTTCTTAGAAAAAACAAGATCCATATAAAGGCTAAAACTTTTCCGCTGCCGGTTGTCACAGTTTCAGCATAAGTAAGTTTTGATTTATACTCAGCTAAGTCAGCTCAACTCCACACAAATTTAAAACTGAACTAATCAGACTTAAAATCTAGTTTTTGGTGACAAGTTTATTCATCCCTCTCCCTCTAAACTTGTGTCAGCCTTCCCAAGGGATCAACACAAAGGAAACGAGTCTCTTCTCTTGTTCTTTTTCATTTGTTCATCGTACGACTAATAAGCGTGCACATTGTTTACCTCGAGCAGGGTTGTCTAACGTAAGTTTGATTTCCGGGGCACTTTCCCGCCCCTTGCTGTACTTGAAGCTTGCGAGTTGGATACGATGTGATAAACGTGTTTTGCTTAAAAATGAACACTTGGTATTATAAATAAGCCACAAAATATATATATCCTTTCATTTTTCTTCCATCTTAATTAATGGCTTCAACAATATTATTATTATTGGTTTAAAAACAGAATATTATAATAATAATAATTATTATTATTATATTATTATTTTTATTTTATTTTTTACAAAAAAAATTATTATTATTGTTTTGTATAAGATGCTATGATTTTGTGCTTTTACCGTCTTCATGCGATACATAAATACATCTTACACTTTTAGACCATTGATCTAGAATAATAAATCGTTGATTGATATGAAACTCGTTATGGTCGAGTGTGCTACGGACATATAAACATTCATTGAACTCTTTTTATTATTATTTATTGTTATAAATTTTAATCTATGAAGCACCGACACTTCAATCTATGTGCCGTGCGCCTTGTCCGACATATTTCCGACACGACACGTGTCGGCTGATTAAAATAATTTTATTTAAACTTTTAATATCCGACACGCTGTCAACACTCCCCGACACTCCTACACCCAAATTTTTTGAAATTTGTTATTTTTATATTTATGTTTTCTACGATAGAAACGTTAAACGTTTCAATCGTGATTAGAATTTAACAAAATAAGCGTATTTAGTTTACATGTTTATGTTGATAAACAATAATTTTTGCACTTTCTAAAATTTTGAAGGATAATCCCAATTTTATTTATTTTTGGCACCGTATAAATGTGGAATACCTATTTTAAAATTTTCATATAGTTTACGTATTACATATCTTATTTTGTATAGTTTTTCAGATTTTAATGAATCTTATTTAAATCCCATAATGTTAGTACGAATACTCTATCCGAGAGTTATCAGTATTTATCCAATTTGTTCCTATCTAACGGAACGCTATTGGATCAAATGACAAAGACATTGTATATATATATATATATATATATATATATATATATATATATATATATATATATATAACACGTGTCAGTGGCGTCTCGTATCCTTAAATTTTAGAAAAAGCGGTGTCGCCGTGTCGGTGTTGTATCGTGCAGCGTGTCAATGTCCGTGTCTGTGTTTCTGATATGTTCGTATTTACCTAGATATATGGTGCACTTTTAGTGCGTTTTCTGCGAAAATATTTCGCTTAGATGGTTGTTTTTTTTGTATTTCAGATTTAATATGCTGGAGACATGATTTTGGATGTTTTGAGGAATTTTGGAGTCATTTGGAACTATTTAGAAAAAGTTGAAGTGAAGCGATGGAGTTGGAAAAGAAAACAGTGCTGAAAAGCTAAAAGCTGGAACGGCAGGATCCTACCATTAGGCATGCGAGCTGGGCAGAATCGAATCGAGTTGGCTGCGTATTTCTTGCTCATTTCAACATCATTAAACAATTTTTTTATACATATTTTGACTTTATGGATGGACCCCATTATATTATTTATTAGTTATTATTAAGAATTATTCCTTTTTCCTTATTGGATATTGAAAATTAGACAATTAAATAAGGAATAAGGCCATTAAGTGAAAATCAGAATGTTAGTCGACGAAAAAAACAATAGCTTCTGCGAATTGGGAGCAGCTCTGGTGCGAGGTTGAGACATTCTAGGAAGTCGACTTTCATCTTTTTCTTGTCTAGAATTTTTCTTCATCGACAAATCATGTCTTTTCTTATTTTGTGCAATTGATTACGGTATTCATTATTATTTCTTGTGGTTTTCATGATGATGATGAGTAGTTAAATTACTTTTTCCTGTTAAAGAATTGTGAATCCCTAAATCTAACAATTGTGACATCAAACTGAATTTTCTCCTCGTATGATTTTTGGTATCGCTTTTTTCTTCTTCTTCTTATTTAATCAAATTAGAATTAGAAAGTCAATCTTTTTTCCATTGCAGGGTTTTTAGGTTAATTGTCTAGTTCATCACCATAATTTACACCAAGACGGTTGTTTAGGTGAGATTAAAAGTTGTAAACGATAAATTTCTGCCGGTTCGCCTCCCGTAGGAATCACTATTGTGAGAATTAAGCGTTCTATGGTTAAAATTAGACCGGTTGGTTTAATACCTAGAAATTGGGTTTTTTTTCTAGTAAATGATGTTGGTTCACCAACTCGTAGCGGTTGTTAGGAGTGTGATTCCGATTATGGGATAATTAGTGGTTGTTGTCCTAGTTATGAATTGTAGGAAAAACTGGATGATTTGTGGATGCATTTAGCTATAACTAATTTATTAAAAATTAAATGAGTCATTTTTGCATCAATGATCAATTGTGTTGATTTAGAGAGGAAACATTGGCTTTAGTTGGATTCGTCTTAACTTGATTTTACCTACGTTATTTGCTTCCTTCTGCTTTTAATTTTTCACGTCAGTATTTAATTCTACATACTTTGTGATTTTATACTTAATTTTAAAGTCATCCTATAAAACTTGTTTTTATTACTGTTCTGAAAATAAATAATCAACTGTTCCTCATGGGATCGACTTCTTCTCGCCCTATACTAGTTATAAGGTGAAGGGAAATAATATTTGTGGGTTAACGACACACCAAAATTTTGGCACCGTTGCAGTGGAACGGTGAATTTATTTCTTTTTGGAACTTACTACACTGATTGTTTCTGTTTATGCCTAGGTCCTCAAGAATAGGTGAACTGATATTTGATCCAGAAATAGAAAAGTCGGCCAAGAAGCTCACTAAGCATACAAAGGAAGCTAAAAGGCAACTTGAGGCTTCAACACCTTTCTCAGGTTTAGCTCAAGCAGATTCTTTAGCAAGTTCATCTGAAGAAGAGGCATTTCCAGAATCAAAATCAGAAGAAATGGCAGATAATGGAAGGCAAAACCACAATCAAAATCAAAATCAAAATCAAAATAATGTTCAGAATAATGTTCATGCACCACATGCACCACATGCACCAAGGCCTGAAAGAACACTCCGAGAAATAGCTGCCCCAGATGTAGACCGGAATCCGTTATGCATTGCTTTCCCAGAGAACAATCAGCCTTTTGATCTGATGTCTTCAATGATCCATTCCATGCCTAAGTATCATGGAAAAATATGTGAGGATCCTTATAAACATATGAGAGATCATCAGTTGTCCAGCACCACTCAAAGAATGCAAGGTATGACAGAAGATGAAATGAAGCTATGAAAATTTGCATTGACGCTAGAAGGCAGAGCTAGAGATTGGTTCTACTCAATACCTTCAGGATCCATCAACATACGGGAAGCCATGAGATCAAAATTTGTGGAAAGATTTTTTCTGGCATCCCGAGTTGCCAACATAAGGAAAGACATTTTTGGGATTAGACAGGTACCAGGCGAGAAATTTTTTGATTACTAGGAGAGATTTAAGAAGTTATGTGCCAGTTGTCCTCAGCATCAGATTCCCGAACAACTATTGCTTCAGTATTTATTTAAGGGATTATTTGTAATATCCCGAATTTTTTGACTTTCTAAATAGTTAGTAAAAGATGCAATTATTTGGGGAAATTATGGAATTTCGATTAATATGGAGGAATTAGTTAACAAATAAAAGGAACTTTAATCACTTTTAATCAGGTTGACAATTAAAAGGATTTTACTCCTTTCCTCACCCCAAACCCTACCTGCCGCCGTGTGTTGTGAGGAAGAAGGAGGGGAAAACTCCTTCTTGGTGTTGAATTCTCATCGTCATCGTTGTTGGTAAGCATTGCTAATGGGTTGCTAAATGTTTTCTTGCGAAGGAAACGAGGGGAGAAACGACGATCGGCTGGCCAAAGGCCATGGCCGATCCGTGAGTGCGCATGGGGGGGGTGTTTTCGATTTTGTTTTTTTAGGTTTCCTTTTGTAATACATTAGACTGTATGGTGATCATCGTTCTCCTTGTTTTATAGATTCGGGTTTTGTGGAGGAACGTTTCTAACCCGTTAGCAAAGGTTCCAAGAAACGCTGCACAATCGGTAAGGATATTTCTAAGTTACGTCTTCGTTGGTTTGAAAGATGAGACTTTTAGGGACATGTTGGGTTGTGTATGCGGTTTGGGTTGTTTGGCGTCGTTGTTCTGTGTTTTAAGTGCAATTTGGGACTGTTTACTGTGTGTTAGAGTGTGGATGATGATGCTTATGCTTAGAAACAGGAAACGAAGTGTTGTCAACTTTTGTTAAAACGTTTACGTTTGTTGGTCATGCTTTGGAGTGTCAAAACGTCTATAGTAGTATGTTTGGCTTTGGTTTAAAGGTTATAGATGATATGGTGCTGATACATGAGGTCTATGTGCTCATTCTGCTGTTAAGTTGCTGATTCTGGTGAAAAATCAAAGGGAAAATTACGCTGAGATCGTTAGGGTTCTTGTTGAAGTCCAGGGTGGACGAACGTCCGATCCATGTGGACGGACGTCTGCCTTGGGGCACACCTCAGACGGGCGTTTGACATACCTGGACGAGCGTCTGAGGTGCAAAAATTGATTCAGGTTGTAAAAGTCTTTTTTATTGGACGGGCGTCTATGTACAATGGACGGGTGTCCAAGTGCTAAAATTGGTTCAGGATGTAACAGCTTCTGTATGGACGAGCGTCTGGCCAACCTGGACGGGCGTCCATTCCTGGACGGGCGTCCAGTAGGATCCAAACGTGCGTCCAAGCTGTCAAAGTGGTGTCTAGCTTGTTTGCGTTTCTTCCATTGTGGGCTGTTGTCCAAGTCTTGTGAACATGCTGTGTAAGTTACGTTTTGATGAGTCAAGTATTTTGATATCATTATGAGACTTGGTTTTGGGCGTTGGAGTTCGTAGACCCGTAGTGGTTGGGCCGGATAGGGTAGCACCCGAAGCCGTAAACCCGGGAAGGTTTCCTTACGACTTCAATGACCTTGACGTATTTGGGGAGTTGTAGACAATGGTGTGGTCGGGCCGGATAAGGTAGCACCCGAAGCCGGGAACCCGGGAAGGTTTCCTTGCACCCCAGTACGTGATGGACCATTTTAGTGGTACCATTGGAAGACCTTTAGGATCCTCCTCTCTGTGGGGTTTACCTTTTTGAGGATGTGCACATTTCGGGACCTTTAGGTGGCTGGTTGTGAAGTATGGTGTCCGTTATGGTTGGTCGTAACCTTGATTGATTTGTTGGGTCCTGCATAGACTGGGGGTATCCTTCATGGGTGGGCTTTACTTTATGTACACTAGATTTATTCTTACTCAACTTTGTAGTTGACGGTTTGTACTTTCGTTTGACCCTGCTATGATCCATTTATGGGGAGCAGATTCTTAGCAGGTAATCCTTTGGATGTTTGCTTGTTGCTGGGATGTCGCGGGGTTTGAGAGCCACGTAGTCGCAGTCACATGTCGTCTACATTATTTGAGATTTCCAATTTTAAAGATTTTGACGTTCCGCATAATTACATTTTCTCTCGGATTTGTACTCACTTTAATATTTTCTTTCAAAATAATGAATGGTGAATGTTTATGTTCTTTCTGCTGTGGAATGTTGAATGTTACCGCCACGAGTGTGTGTCGCGATGAGTGGCACTACGGTGACCAATACCGGCGGCCGTCGGGATTGGAAACCGGGGTGTTACAAAGTGGTATCAGAGACGTTCGACTCCAGGACCACCACCTAAAATGAACCTTAAAAAAATTTCACTAAAATAAGCACAGTGAGGATGTGTGGGGTAGGTATTGAGGTCTATGTAGGGAAGGTACGGTGAATTCTGATGTATGTGGAAATGTGGCTGCATGTTGCAATTCATTTTGGACAGTGAGTGTTAGTATATGTGAAATATTATGTGGCATGATATAGGCGATAATTGAATGTATGATTGTTTACTTTTGTAGTTTTAGCTATGCCTCCTAGGAATGGAAATGAGAGGGACCAGCTGATTGACCAGTTGGTTAAGATGAATCAAGACCTGATTCAGGCGGTCAACAAGTCGACGAGAGGATCGTTCTCGTGGTCGACCACCGGCATGACTAGGGCCGTGAGTCGCAGAGGCTCAGCCAAGATATGATGGTAAGGGAGATCCTGGGGACTCGAGCGGTGGATTAGGAGTTTGAGAAAATCTTCGCCACTCTAGGTCGTCCAGAGGAATCGAAGGTCGACCAAGCCGCCTTCTACTTGGTTGGCTGATGTGGCTGATCTGTGGTGGGGTGCTAACAAAGATCGGTTGGCTCGGCATCAGAAATGAGCAAGGGGAAACGGTATTGGTACCATCGAATCGACTGAGTTTAAGCAGAGTGAGACGTGAATTCTTTCCCGAATCTAAGAGGAAAGAGTCATGGGTCGAGTTCGATAATCTCCGACAGGGGATATGACCGTGCAAGAATATTACGAGAAGTTTGTCGACTTGGCAGTTTATGCATCCGAGCTAGTGCCGATCAAGAGGCCAAGATGGTGAAGTTTGAGCAACACTTAGATTTAGCGATCCAGATCGCATGGGGGCAAGCGAGGGCTTCACGAGCTTAAAAGAGATGTGTGAAGTAGCATGCAACATTGAAAGAATTCGGAGAGAGGTTAAAGCGACATATGCTACTAACAAGAGGAAGAGTGTCTCTGAGGACAATCAGGGGCAGCAAAAGCGGAGCAATTCTGGGAACCCACCAGTACGACCGTCCTTTTCAGAAAATTCCCACCTTACCAGGGGCAGTGGCGGTCAGCCAACGAGAGGTAACTCTCAGGGGTTTAGTCGGCCACGAAGTTATCATTGCAAGCGGTGCCAGAGAAATCATCCGGGTACCGATTGTTCAGGTGCGCAGGTTCAGTTTCACAATTGCGGGAAGTTTGGACATAGACGGTATGAGTGCTTTACGGCTCCCACACCTGCCGGGTCGGCATCGGTCACGGGAAGCAACATGGGTGGAGCTCCAAGGGTTAACACGGGCAACATGAGTAGGGGTAACTAGCAGCAGAGTAGCACCCCTGCACAGAGCCGACATGGGGGTACACCTACGGCCACTGGTGGAAACAGGAACCGACCATCGTGGTCGGCCAAAGACAGCTCGGGAGCCGAGTAAATCAGACCGGGAAATTATTCGCACTGGGCAGAGAAGAGGCCGATCAGAGCAACCACGTAGTGACGGGTAATTTTCTGGTTAACTCATTTTTATCCTATGTACTTTTTGATTCGGGTGCATCATGTTCCTTTGTAGCAAGTTCGCATGTTTCGAGGTTAGGCCTAGTTACATTCGAAGTGATTGACAGTAAGTTTATGCAACCATCAGGAGAGTTAGTACCATGTTCTAAGTTGTATAGAGATGTACCATTAGTGATTTTGGGAGCCAACTTGACGGTTGACTTGATCGAGTTTCCTCTTGAGAACTTCGACGTTATTTTGGGTATGGACTGGTTGAACCGGCATAAAGCCAAAATTGACTGTGAGCAGAAGAAGGTGACGTTGAGAGGCCCTAAAGGGGTGCGAGTATCTTACAAGGGATTTGTGGACAAACCGAATGTGAAGATCATTTCGGTGGTGACTTTAGGATCTCTCGTCAAGAGAGGGTACCCGTTGTTTATGTGTCACGTGCATGATATAAGCACAAGGATCCTAAACTAACGGACGACGACGTAGTCCGTGATTTTGGGGACGTATTCCCGGATGAGATACCGTATGCCACCCGCAGAGAAGTAGAGTTTGCGGTGGAGTTGGTGCCCGGACCGCACCGATATCGAAAGCACCCTATCGTATGGCACCTAAGGAATTAGCCGAACTAAAGGTACAATTGGAAGAACTGCTCGATAAGGGGTATATCCGACCGAGTGTGTCACCGTGGGGAGCACCGGTGTTGTTTGTGAAGAAGAAGGATGGTAGTATGCGGCTGTGTATTGATTACCGGGAGCTGAACAACGTCACAGTGAAGAACAAGTATCCGTTGCCAAGGATCGATGACTTGTTCGATCAACTACGGGGGGCAGGTATTTTCTCGAAGATTGATTTGCGATCAGGGTATCACCAGCTCAGGGTAGCAGATGCGGATATCCCAAAGACCGCATTTCGTACAAGGTACGGACATTACGAATTCACGGTCATGCCCTTCGGATTGACCAACGCACCAGCAGTTTTCATGGATTTGATGAACCGGGTATTCAGACCCTACTTGGACCAATTTGTAGTAGTCTTTATTGACGACATCCTGGTCTACTCTAAGACTAAGGAAGAACATGCCGAGCACCGAGGCTCATTACATGATTTTACGGAAAAACAAATTTGTATGCGGCCTGCCGAAATGTGAATTCGTTGGAACAAGTGGCATTCTTGGGGCATGTTGTCTCGAAGGACGGTGTATCCGCTGACCCGAGCAAGATAGAGCGTGGATTTAGATGGCCAACACCTAAGAATGTTGCGGAAATTCGAAGCTTCTTGGGTTTGGCTGGATATTACCGAAGGTTTGTGAAGGACTTTTCCAAGATTGCGAGGCCGATGACTGCATTAATGAAGAAAGAGAACCGGTTTAAGTGGGATGAAAGTTGTGAGGGGGCGTTCCAACTGCTTAAGGAACGGTTGACTACAGCTCCTATTTTAGCACTACCAGAGGGTAATGAGGACATTGAGGTTTATACCGACGCATCGAAGAATGGTCTGGGTTGCGTACTGATGCAACGGAGACGAGTGATCGCGTATGCATCGAGGCAGCTGAAACCATATGAGAGTAACTACCCGACTCACGACTTAGAGTTGGCAGCTGTGGTTTTCGCATTGAAGATATGGCGACACTATTTGTATGGAATAACTTTCAAGGTGTTTTCAGATCACAAGAGTCTGAAGTACATATTTACACAGAAGGAGCTCAACATGCGTCAGAGGCGTTGGTTGGAGCTAATTAAAGATTATGACATGGAAATCCAATACCACGAAGGGAAGGCCAATGTAGTGGCGGACGCTTTGAGTCGGAAATCGATTCATTCCTTGTGCGAGGAAGTAGCTCGGATCAGACTACGAGAAGAGTTGGACCGCATGGATATCTGTGTCATCCAGAAGGGCGGAGATAAAAGCGACTTCGTCTTACAACCCGAATTATACGCTGAGATCCGGGCGAAACAAGTGGGTGACAGGGTAATTGAGGCAAAGAAGGCCAAGATTAGTACAGATGGAGCGGCTGATTTTACGTTACACGAGGATGGTAGTATCCGGTTTAAGGGTCGGTGGTGTGTACCAGCCGACGAAGAACTCAAGAGGCGGATCTTGAGTGAAGCTCATAGTACGCCTTATTCTGTTCATCCAGGAGGAGACAAACTGTATAAGGATCTCAGGAAAACCTTTTGGTGGCCCAATATGAAACGCCGGCAGCGTAATTTGTGTCGAAGTGCTTGACGTGTCAGAAGATCAAGATTGAACATCGACGGCCACAGGGTATGCTGCAGCCGTTGGATGTGCCGGTTTGGAAGTGGGATTCCATCTCCATGGATTTTGTATGCGGACTACCGAGGAGCCCTAAAGGGAATAACATGATTTGGGTCGTTGTGGATAGACTGACTAAAGCGGCGCATTTCATTCCGATGAAAGACACTTGGAGTAAGACGGAGTTGGCTATGGCATACCGGAGGAATATTGTGAGACTACATGGTATACCCAGCAGCATTGTGTCAGATAGAGATGCGAGATTCATATCTCGGTTTTGGCAGGAGCTACAGATAGCCTTGGGGACGGAGCTAAAAATGAGTACAGCTTTTCACCCTGCTACCGATGGTCAGACGGAGAGGACCATACAAACTTTGGAAGACATGCTGAGGGCATGTGTATTAGAATTCAAAGGCTCTTGGGAGGAAAAGCTCGATCTTATTGAGTTTTCATACAACAACAGCTACCATGCCAGTATTAAGATGGTACCTTTTGAGGCACTTTATGGTAGGAAGTGTAAGAGTCCGGTTTGTTGGGACGATTCGTCTGAGGCAGCGATTTTAGGACCGCAGATGATCGAAGATACGATTAAGCAGGTGCAGATAATCCGAGAAAAGATGAAGGCTGCCCAAGATAGGCAGAAGAGTTATGCAGACTTACACCGCCGGGATATAGAGTTCGCCGTGGGCGATAAAGTATTGCTACGAGTATCACCAACTAGAGGAGTGATGCGTTTTGGCAAAAAGGGGAAGTTGAGTCCCAAGTACGTGGGGCCTTATGAGGTCTTGGACCGTATAGGTGAAGTGGCATATCGACTCGCCTTGCCACCGGCGTTGGATAAGGTGCATAACGTGTTCCATGTATCCCAATTGCGCAAGTACGTGAGTGACCCTTCCCACGTGATTGAACCGGAGGTGGTGGAGCTAGACCAGTCCTTGCCTTACGAGGAGGTACCAATGCAGATATTAGATACTAAGGTACGGAAAACAAGGGGACGTGAAGTTAGCATCGTCAAAGTTTTATGGTCTAACCATGCCAACGAAGAGGCGACATGGGAAGCCGAGGACGCTATGCGACAGAAGTACCCGCATTTGTTCCCTTAAGGTATGCAATCTTTAACCCTTGTAAAAAAAAAAGCCGTTTTGCGTCTCTTCGGGGACGAAGAGTTTTTAGGGGGGGTGGAAGATCGCCCGGTATTTAACCTCGAACTTCGAGGACGGTTGTGTTTTAAGGGGAAGGATGTAATATCCCGAATTTTTGACTTTCTAAATAGTTAGTAAAAGATGCAATTATTTGGGGAAATTATGGAATTTCGATTAATATGGAGGAATTAGTTAACAAATAAAAGGAATTTTAATCACTTTTAATCAGGTTGACAATTAAAAGGATTTTACTCCTTTCCTCACCCCAAACCCTACCTGCCGCCGTGTGTTGTGAGGAAGAAGGAGGGGAAAACTCCTTCTTGGTGTTGAATTCTCATCGTCATCGTTGTTGGTAAGCATTGCTAATGGGTTGCTAAATGTTTTCTTGCGAAGGAAACGAGGGGAGAAACGACGATCGGCCGATCCGTGAGTGCGCATGGGGGGGGGGGGGTGTTTTCGATTTTGTTTTTTTAGGATTCCTTTTGTAATACATTAGACTGTATGGTGATCATCATTCTCCTTGTTTTATGAATTCGGGTTTTGTGGAGGAACTTTTCTAACCCGTTAGCAAAGGTTCCAAGAAACGTTGCACAATCGGTAAGGATATTTCTAAGTTAAGTCTTCGTTGGTTTGAAAGATGAGACTTTTAGGGACATGTTGGGTTGTGTATGCGGTTTGGGTTGTTTGGCGTCGTTGTTCTGTGTTTTAAGTGCAATTTGGGACTGTTTACTGTGTGTTAGAGTGTGTGGATGATGATGCTTATGCTTAGAAACAGGAAACGAAGTGTTGTCAACTTTTGTTAAAACGTTTACGTTTGTTGGTCATGCTTTGGAGTGTCAAAACGTCTATAGTAGTATGTTTGGCTTTGGTTTAAAGGTTATAGATGATATGGTGCTGATACATGAGGTCTATGTGCTCATTCTGCTGTTAAGTTGCTGATTCTGGTGAAAAATCAAAGGGAAAATTACGCTGAGATCGTTAGTGTTCTTGTTGAAGTCCAGGGTGGACGAACGTCCGATCCATGTGGACGGGCGTCTGCCTTGGGGCACACCTCAGACGGGCGTTTGACATACCTGGACGAGCGTCTGAGGTGCAAAAATTGATTCAGGTTGTAAAAGTCTTTTATTGGACGGGCGTCTATGTACAATGGACGGGCGTCCAAGTGCTAAAATTGGTTCAGGATGTAACAGCTTCTGTATGGACGAGTGTCTAGCCTACCTGGACGGGCGTCCAGTCCTGGACGGGCGTCCAGTAGGATCCAAACGTGCGTCCAAGCTGTCAAAGTGGTGTCTAGCTTGTTTGCGTTTCTTCCATTGTGGGCTGTTGTCCAAGTCTTGTGAACATGTTTGTGTAAGTTACGCTTTGATGAGTCAAGTATTTTGATATCATTATGAGACTTGGTTTTGGGCGTTGGAGTTCGTAGACCCGTAGTGGTTGGGCCGGATAGGGTAGCACCCGAAGCCGTAAACCCGGGAAGGTTTCCTTACGACTTCAATGACCTTGACGTATTTGGGGAGTTGCAGACAGTGGTGTGGTCGGGCCGGATAAGGTAGCACCCGAAGCCGGGAACCCGGGAAGGTTTCCTTGCACCCCAGTACGTGATGGACCATTTTAGTGGTACCATTGGAAGACCTTTAGGATCCTCCTCTCTAGGGGTTTACCCTTTTGAGGGATGTGCACATTTCGGGACCTTTAGGTGGCTGGTTGTGAAGTATGGTGTCCGTTATGGTTGGTCGTAACCTTGATTGATTTGTTGGGTCCTGCATAGACTGGGGGTATCCTTCATGGGTGGGCTTTACTTTATGTACACTAGATTTATTCTTACTCAACTTTGTAGTTGACGGTTTGTACTTTCGTTTGACCCTGCTATGATCCATTTATGGGGAGCAGATTCTTAGCAGGTAATCCTTTGGATGTTTGCTTGTTGCTGGGATGTCGCGGGGTTTGAGAGCCACGTAGTCGCAGTCACATGTCGTCTACATTATTTGAGATTTTCAATTTTAGAGATTTTGATGTTCCTCATAATTACATTTTCTCTCGGATTTGTACTCACTTTAATATTTTCTTTCAAAATAATGAATGGTGAATGTTTATGTTCTTTCTGCTGTGGAATGTTGAATGTTACCGCCACGACTGTGTGTCGCGATGAGTGGCACTACGGTGACCAATACCGGCGGCCGACGGGATTGGAAACCGGGGTGTTACATTATTGAATAGTGAAAGAACCATTATTGATGCTGCAAGTGGAGGAGCGCTTGTGAATCATACGGTTGAACAGGCTCACGTATTAATTGAGAATATGGCATCCAACGCCCAAAAATATGGCACTAGGCAGGATACGCCTAGGCCAGTAAATGAAGCTAGTTTGTCTATAATTGATCATAGGTTGGATGCATTGACCTCTAGTTGAAAAGATGGTGACTGGGAAAGTTCAACAAGTCAAGGCATATGGAATCTGCAACACGGTTGGACACCCTATTGACATGTGTCCAACTTTCTAAGAAGATTGAATTGAGCAGGTTAATGTTGTAGGTGGTAATCAAGTGCAGCAACAACATAGAAGATATGATCCCTACCCAAACAAATATATAACACAAGGAGCCCAACCACATATTTTGCAAAGGGAACAAGCCCCAGCTCCTAACAATTTCTCAATGGAGGATATGGTGAAAACTATGACGAGTGCTCTCCAACAAACTATTCAGCAATAAAATCAGAAGCTTCATCAAAATCTTCAACAATAGATTCAATAGGTTCAAAGTGAGTCAAGAGCGGGAGCATAATATCTTGAGATTCAAATGTCTCAGTTGGCAGCTGATGTAAACCAATTGAAGGAAAATCAAGGGAAGCTTCCTTCCCAAATGGTAAATCCAAGAGAGAATGTTATTGCAGTGGTTTTGCGAAGTGGTAAAGGATTGTCTGAGCCTACGCCAGAGAAAGTTGCTGAGAAAGTGCAAGTGGAGGATAATTGCAAGAAAGCAATTTTTGATGAGCAGACTGAGCCAAAAACCAAGGAAAAAGTATTAAAGATCGTTATACCACCCTATTTTCCAGGCAGTTTGGCAAAGGTGAAGAAAGAAGAGGAAGAAAAGGCCACGTTGGATATTTTCAAGAAAGTGGAAATCAATCTCCCTTTGTTGGTGGCCATCAAACAAGTGCCTAGATATGCGAAATTTTTGAAAGAACTGTGCACCAATAAGATGAAGTTGAGGCCCAATGCAAGAGTAATGGCGGATGAGAATGTGTCTGCGGTCATACACATAAAGTGCCACAAAAATGCGCAGACCAAGGTATGTACACAGTTCCTTGCATCATAGGGGACAAGAGGGTTGATAAGGCCATGCTTGACCAAGGCGCATCTACTAACGTCATGTGTTGGACTTATTTTAAGTTTTAGTGATAAGTGCCAGACTAGCTGTTATAGAGCAAAGGCAAAAAGATGTCTAGATCAAATGTAGAAGTTTATTAGTGTTTGATCTTGTATAGGTTTAATCAAACAAGCACTGTAAAAGGTAAGCTGACTTTCATCAGTAGACTTTTCTATATCAGTAGGGTACCTAGGTCAGTAGACTAGTTAGGAACCTGCTGAAGACTGAAGGCTGAGGGCTCAAACTCAGTTATTGAAGGCTAAGGGATCTAACTTAGTATTTAAAGTCAAGGATATGGAATCAGAATTTAGGGAAGTCTATGATGACCTAAACTGATTACATATACCTTATGTACAAGGTCTAAGTTCCACAAGTTATGTGGTGATTGGAACTTAGTTATATGCAAAATGGTGTAATCTAATTTCACAATAAAAAGTTAGATATAAGAGAAGTCAGCTAAAGTGTTTTTATAAACACATCAACTTTGGAACAGCTGACTAATATACATTTCAGCAGACTTACATTCACAGGAACCTGCTGATGTATATCTCGGATTATTCAAAGGTTACATTGGGAAATTACAAAGAAAGGGACAGCTAACAACCTCTGATTTTATCAAACAAATCAATGGTTAAGATTAAATGGATGTTGGAATGATTAAGACCTTTATTCAATGGATACAAGTCAAAGGGTGGACAGATCAAAATCACAAAAGGAGTCCGACAAAGGTCGATCTTAGGAAACAATGCTGGAAAAGCAAGTCAAGATGGAGACAAATCTGAAACGGCTATGTTTGAATTTCAAACATAAGTCACAAGGATTCCTACCTATAAATAGATGACTCCTAACTCAGATACAAGTGATGATTTTTAAAGAAAAAAATAAGGATCCATCTTGAGCTATCAAATACAAAATCGATCAAAACACCCTGCTGACCCTACTGAGCATAAAGCTACTGATCCAGTAAATTTCTTCAAGTGTAATCTGCATTCAAGGTACATCAAGCTTACACTTTTGAAGACATCAAGCTGCTAATCATATCATCTTGATCAAGCTGCTGAAAGCTGAATCACTTACTTGATTCAAACATTCTTTTACAAGAGATCTACTGAAGACAGTGAAGCATCTTTTGGTGTCAAGGACTGTTGTTTGTGGTGGAGCTGGTGAAGAGGCAATTCTACCCTTCAAGGACCTGTGGAAGACTTTGGAGCAACAATCCTACCTGTTCCAAGTGTTTTATTTGTGAAGCCATAGTTATTGGTGAAGGACAAGCAACTTAGGGATTTTTGTAACAGCTACCTCAAGAATCTATAGTGAATTACCTCCAACATCACATGAGAAGAGTGGACTGACAGGATTACACCACCTGGAACCACTATAAAATCTGCCAACTTACTTTCTGCATTTATATTCTGCACTTAGTATATCTAGCACATCAACCTACTGAATCTAGCAACTGAATTCACACACATACAGTACTGAGTATGTAATACTTGATATCATATTTTAACAACAAGTTACAAGGCTTAATTTTTGATATATTCCGCTGCACAAATTCAGTAAATTCAAAAGTTTGCAGACTATCGAGTGTCAAGAGACTATCGAGCTATCGTGCCAGTTTCTTGAGTTCTTGAGTTTGTTAACTCCAAAAAGTTTTAAGTGTTAAGTTTATTCACCCCCCCTCTATACTTAACCAAAGCCTTTTCAAGGGACCCATAATTGGTATTGGAGCAGTGCTTCTGTTCTGAAGTAATCCTACTTGTTGTGCTTGTGAAAATACTTTGAAAACTTTTTTATGTTTCTGATTTTCAAAGCTTTGCATCATGGATAACAACCAGTATGCTAGAACAATGTTGATGTGTTCTTTAGATCGTTTTGATGAGTATAAACGTCGTATACAAGCTTATATAGTTGCAACACATGATGAAATGATGGATGTGCTGACAGATGGACCATTGGAGATTACCAAGTCAGTAACAGTGGGAGATGAGACACAGTACATTCCAGAGCCAAAAAGAGAATGGACTGCTGAAGATAGAAAACTAGCAAACCTCAACAATATTGCTATTGATATTATATACAGAACTTTGGATAGCAATATGTATATGAAGGTGAAGGATTGTAAGACTGCAAAGGAACTTTGGGATAAGTTGCAATTAATCTGTGAAGGCAATGATGCAATAAAAAAGAACAAGATCAGTGTGGCAAATGAGAAGTTCCAAGAGTTCAATTTGAAACCAAATGAAACCATTGAACAAATGGAGTCAAAATTCAATGCAATCATGGATGAACTCACACTACTGAGTGTGAAGTACTCACAAGAAGAAATCAACTCAAAAGTTTTGGAAGCATTACCTGCAAAAGATGTTTGGGAGATGAAGGTGACTGCCATAGAAAAAATGAGGAGTTTGCATGAAGAAGAAACCTTCAAATTATTTTCAGATCTTAAGGCCTATGAATTCAGCAAGAAGCTTGTACCTGAGACTGAAAAAGAAGAGCAAAAGACCACTGCATTGGCTGCTTCACATCAAGAAGAAACATCAGGAGCTCAAGATGATCTACTGGATGAGATGCAAGAGCAGATTGCCCTACTGAGCAAGAAAATCAGAATGATGAAAACTGGAAAGGGTTCTTCAAGGAATTTCACAAAGAAATTCAGTGAAAAGAAAAAGGAAGAATCAAATAAAGATAATGATTACTTGTGCTATCATTGCAAGAAACCAGGACACTTCAAAACTGATTGTCCTGAACTAAAACAGAAGAAAGAACCTGATTATCTTTGCTTTAATTGCAAGAACCATGGACATTTTAGACCTGATTGTCCAGACCTACTGAAGAGCAAAAGCCAACAAAGAAGATCTGGCAAGAAAGCTATGGTTGCTGAAGATGAATCAGGATATGAAGTGGAATCAGAAAAAGGAAATGAATCTGATGATACTGCACTTGTTGCTGAGATGGAAGATTATGCCTTAATGGCAAATATGGATTAAACAGAGGAGGTATACAATTATGTATCTATTAACACTCCTGCTGGAAGTGATTGTGAATCAACTTGTGGTTCAAATCCTAAAAATTCTGACAATGAAGAAACTTTGGATGCCATCCTTAATCAACTGAGGATAATACAATCTGGTTATGAGATTGTGAAGGTTGAAAAAGAAGCTCTTCAAACAGAAGTTGAAAGGTTAAATGCTGAATTAAGAGTTCTCAAGGGTAAGGAAAAAGAAGTTGGACAGAATCATCATAAGTCTGCTGTACATTCAGTAGATGCTGAATCTACTAAACAATCTTGTTCATCCACTGCATTCAAATCTGGAAAGCCTTATGGTGATAGAATAGGGCTTGGATTTGGACCTCAACAATCCAACAAGAGTGGATCCAGCAAGGTTACTGAACCTAGTACCAGAATTGTTCCTAAGTTTGTGCCTGCACAAGATCCAACTCCAAAAAGGGTTGCTGAGGCAGTGAAACCTACTGAGAAAGCTTCAAGGAAGCAAAATCAGAAGTAAAAAAGGTCAACAACACCTAACAAAAGGAATAAATCCAAAAATAAGGCTGATGTACCTTCTAGACATGCTGATAGCAGACCTGCTACCAAGTCCGCTGGACCACAAAAATGTAAAAGTCAGAAATATTCCAAGGATAAGAATCCTAAACCTAAATATGTCAATCATTTGAGGGATACTTATTTCAGGAGGAAAGGTAGACGGTTCCCTACTGATGATGATTGGAATATTCCTGCACCTACTTCTAGGAACAACAGGTATAACCATGCTGCTAGGGTAAAACCTAAGCAATGGAATCAGCAGAGGACTCAACAGAGGACTTATATAAGACCTCAGCAGGGACCTCAGCAGACTCCATATTACAGGGCTGTTCCTAACAGACATCAAACCTATGGTTATCCTAGTGCTTCTAACAAAATGAATCACTTTAAACAACATTATATTCCAAAAGGCTAGAAAGCGTATGTGAATCCTACACAACCAATTGTTAGACCTTATGGATGTGTAGAATACATGTATGAACAAAAGTATGATACCTTTCAAAGAAGACCTTATGGGAACTTTCCAAGGGTCATGCTTACCACTGACCATTATGGACCCAAACAGATTTGGGTACCTAAAATGCATTAACTTTGTTTTGTAGGGTGTCTGGTACTTTGACAGTGGATGTTCCAGACATATGACAAAGAATAAGCACTGTTTGTCAAGCTATGTGGCAAAGGATGGTCCAAGAGTGAATTTTGGCAACAAGAACACACCAGGATACACAAGAGGATATGGCACACTTGTGAGAAATGGATTAACAATCAGGAATGTTGTATATGCGGAAGGACTGGACTACAACCTACTGAGCACTGTACAGTTTTGTGACATGGGATACAAGGTCACTTTTGACAAAAACACATGTATTGTCATTAGTGAAAGAGGTGATCAAGTTGTGTTGGCTGGAAGAAGACAACAAAACATGTATGTTGTGGATTGGTCTACTGCTGTTCCAGAAACATGCCTGATTGTGCATACCAAGTCAAAACTTAATTGGTTATGGCATAAGAAGTTGAATCATCTAAATTTTGATGATATCAATCAGTTGGTGAAGAAGAAACTGGTGATTGGTTTATCTGAGATCACATTCAAAAAGGATGCTATATGTGATGCCTGTCAGCAAGGTAAACAAACAAAATCAAGCTTCAAGTCAAAAACTAAGCAATCAACAAAAAGAGTTTTGGAGCTGATGCACATGGATCTGTTTGGACCAGTAATACCAACAAGTGTAATAGGAAAGAAGTACACTTTGGTAGTTGTGGATGATTATTCAAGATACACTTGGGTGGTATTCATGAACAAGAAAAGTGAAACACTTCAAAAGATGCCTGAACTTTTGAAGAGATTACAGAATGAGAAAAGTGTGACAGTAGTGAAAATCAGATCAGACAAGGGTACTGAATTTCTCAATAAAGTTATAGGAGAATATTGTGAACAGAATGGTGTACAAATATTAGATTGGATGAAGACAAATGAGGAAAAGATGTTGATCGGACCTTATACAGAAGGATGATAGGCAGTCTGCTGTACCTTACTGCCAGCAGACCTGATATATCATTTGTTGTAGGTGTTTGTGTAAGATTTCAATCAAAACCTAAGGAAAGTCATTTAGCTGCAGTAAAAAGAATTCTCAAGTATCTAAAAGAGACTTTGGGAGTAAGGATATGGTATTCAAAAGATGGAAGCTTCAAAGTTATATCCTACATCAGATTCTGATTGTGCTGGATGCAAGATTGATAGAAAAAGCACCACAGGAACCTGTCCGTTAATGGGAAATAGACTGGTTTCCTGGTTTAGCAAGAAACATAATTCTATATCAACTTCCACTACTGAAGCTGAATACATTGCGGCTGCAAGTTGTTGTGCACAAATACTTTGGTTAAGACAACAGTTAAGGGATTATGGAATTGAAGAAAGAGAAATTCCCATAATGTGTGACAACACAAGTGCAATTGCAATCACAAAAAATCATGTTTTGCACTCAAGAACCAAGCATATTGATGTGAGACATCATTTTATAAGAGATCATGTTGAAAAGAAAGATGTGGTGGTTCTTTACATCCCTACTGAAGATTAACTTGCTGATATTTTCACTAAACCACCGGATAGTGAAAGATTTGCTAAACTAAGGACTGAACTTGGAATTATAAAAGTTGACTGATACATCTTTTCTTTTTTTGTCAAAGAAATAATTTTATTAAAATGGAAAATAATAAAGTGCTACAATGTCAATGCCACATCCCGGCCCATCCCATGACTGATACATCTTTGATCATGAGTGTACTGGAATTCACCAAGGGGATTAGTCTTTGCTATGTTGGGTGAGCTCACTTAGCAGATTAGTCATTGATATCAACAATTCCATGTACTTATTTATGTTTGGACAATTGAGCAAATGAAGTGGCCAAGGGGATTGGTCTTTGTCCTGTTGGGTGAGCTCACTTGATAGATAAGTCATTGGTATTAAACTTCATCTTGTATTATCAGTTGGACAAAAACAAAAGGAATTAAATATCGCCAGTAACTCTATCAAGAGTCTTTGAGACATCTTTATCATCAGTTTCTTTGGGCCAAGTCTCATCGATGACAAGGTTCTTTGAAGAATACGTTATACCAAACTTTACTAAAGTCAAAAAGCAAAAATAGCGGGATATTTATCTTATCTTTATAACTGTGGTTACACGATCGAACGGTTACAACTCTTTATGGATGAGTTATGGGCCACGTGTCAAGATCTCATTTAGTCAAAATTAATCGTGGTTAATGCTACAGTACACGATCTGACAGTTTCAACCACTACTCTCTGTTATATATACAGACCTATACACAGAGGATACATACAACTTTTGAACTGCTATTTATTTGAAAATTTCTTGTGTGAACGCAGATTTGAAAGCTTTCTTCTTCATCTTTATCTTCTATAATGGCAAACAAGGATGATGTTCATATTGGCACCAGTCAAAGTGTAAGAGGTTATATGACTGGCTGCCACTCTACTAAACTAGCCATTAACATAGGACGAAGAATCAGACGAATTGCTGGGTTGGAGAATGTTATCAATAGAAGACTGGAGAGAATTTCATATATCAATGTATTGTAATTATGGAGGAATATTGTTATTCATGAAGGAAGAGAGTCCTTCACTACAACCGTTAATGGAAGAGAAATTGAAATATCTTCTGATCTACTGAGAGAGGTATTTCATTTTGTTCCTGGAAACAATGCCCCCACCAATCTAGAGGCAATGAATCTACCAAGGATGAAGTTTGTGGATACAATAAAGACAAATGAGAAGATATCCTCATCTCTAGGCATCAATGTGAAGCATATTGGATATGAGTATAATCTGCTGAGCAAATTGATTACCAAGACCATTTTGGGATTCGTTGGGAGTCTAGATACACTGTCTGGACCTAAGATAGACATGCTAATCATCATATGCAGGAGCATGAAGTTTGATTGGGCTGGATTCTTTATACACTACATGAAGAAGGTGTTTATTGAAGATATAGATGGTATAAGGAAGTCCAAGGTCAAGACCTTAGGTCTACTGATTCAGACCTTGTTGAATAATTTTCAGAAACCTGATATTTCATCTGAAAAGATTAACAAATCCAGATACAAGCCAGAAGTTGCTACTCCTATCCCTGGCTTGGATGATGATAAAGATGTGGATGATGAGGCCACAGAAAGTGATGGTGATGGTGGAGATGATGATGCTGGAGGTGAGCAGATTAAGGAAGTTGCGAAGTCTGCTGCACCTAAAAAGGTTGCTGGGAAGAGAAAGGCCACTGATACAAGGAAAATAACTGAGATGTTAAAGCCAATGAAGACTAGGAAGCAAACTGCAGAGACTGCTGAGTCAACTGAGGGTCCAGTAGTAGTTGAAATTGTTGATATTGCTGAAATTACAAGGAAGAGGAATGTTGCTGAAGTTGATTCAGAGCAACTTTCGAAAAGAATGAAGGAGATTGCCAAGAAAAAAGAAACATGGCAAAGGGAAACAATTAAGGACTCTGGAGGCTCAGAGGGAAGAAGAGGAATAAGAGGCTATTGAGGCTGAGCCCTTAACAATTATCAAGCCTACTGAGAAAGAACAGGTTGTTGTTGAGCAACCTACTGGAGAAACAAGCAGACTGCTGAACCTGAGCCTGCTGTAGAAGTTGTTGAATCCTCTCCTATAAAGGCTGCTGAGCCTACAGAAGCTGCAGAAGTTGTTGTTGAGCAACTTCATGAAGATCCACAACAAACTACTGAGTCTACACCTGCTGTGGAAGTTGAAAAGTTGGTACAAGACCCTGCAAGTTCCGCAATAGTTCAGGGGGAAGAGCAATCTGTTACTAACCCTGCTGATGTGTATATAAGTCAAGGGGAACCAAGTGTTGAACAGATGGAGGTAGTAGGCACTAATGTACAATCTGAGCAACCTATTGACCTAGAAACATCTGTTGAGGAAACTCTTAACTTACATGTTGAGACCTTTGGAGGTCAGCAAGGTACTCAAACTGCTCCCAGAAGGCCAACCATGCCATTTGAAAGGAAGGAGAAAAAGAAGAAAGTAGGATATGTTGATCCTAAACTCTTACTTGATGCAAACTACTTTCAATGGAAGTTTGGGTTTTATAAGAAACAAAAGCCAGCTGCAGAACCACTGATAGATTTTGAGGTTGGCTTTTGAGAAGTTGGGAGTGGAGAATTTACTAGATCTGGTTGATACCTCTTTGCTGGAAGCTAGATTGATGGATCTCTTTTATCAACAAAAGAAGGAAGAGGGTATCAAGTTCAGAGATTCTAGAGATGAATCAGGCAGTAATGACTCTTCATCATCTGATTCTGGTGATGACTTCCCTCTGGTCCAGGAGGAGTCAGTGGGACTGTATTATTAAATGAACCAAGTATACAACAATCCACTGATACTGGTAGGTCTGCTGAGGGCCAACAGACTGGACAAATGGATGAAGATTTGGAAAATATAACCATAGATGGTCTGGAGGCCTTAATAAATGATGGGATAAATCTTGGAGGCAACAGACTGGTTGGTGTTTCAGATACTTTATTTGTTGAAGAACCTACTGAGCATACTGATGATCAGCAGACTAAAGATATGGATGATGAGAGGGTTACTGATCATAGTGAACCTGATATCTGTTCTGAGGATTCATCTCAATATCAAGCCTGGATTGATACTCAGGACACTCTATGCAAAACTGCCAATTTTCTACTAAGGACTGCTGATGTTAGGGAATTTTAAAAAGATAATATGGCTGAATCCCTGCAATTCTTGTACAGAGAGTGTTGATCACTGAGGAACAAACAGTGATAGCACAGAGATTGGATATGGTGATGGGATTTGAAGGATCACCATTGCATGTTGAGGAGGTTACGTTGTTTGAGGTTCAAACAAAGATCTCAACAAATGTCGAATCTGGTGGTACAGTTGCTTTGAGGATCGACAAAGACTGGACACAAAGTTGGAACCAGAAATGGGTTTGTAGGAAACCCCTGCTGTTGTTGTTGAACAGGCTACTGTAGTGGAGCCTACTGGACAAAAGACCACTATCGTGAAAGATGGTCAGCAGTCTGCTGTTATTAATGAGGATAAGAAGCTGCTGGACAATGACTACAGTGA
This sequence comes from Gentiana macrophylla, assembly GCA_026214975.1. Lineage (NCBI taxonomy): Eukaryota > Viridiplantae > Streptophyta > Magnoliopsida > Gentianales > Gentianaceae > Gentiana > Gentiana macrophylla. The sequence goes on along the minus strand of CM047816.1, from coordinate 60,171,695 downwards.
TGAGAAGTTTCAAATGCCTGAAGAAGAACATATCGCTGATGAACCACAACAGGCATTTGTACCCATTTTTGAGGAACCTGCCCTAGATCCTATCCTAGAGGAGTTTCAGGGTCCTAACCCTACTGGGAGAGACATGAGCTCTGCCATGGTTGTCAGCAGACAAAGGGCACAATACAATGTTGAAGAGCCTGCTGATGAAGCTGCTGGACATATGTCTAGAAGAATGGCTGGTGGGGTACCAGTATAGATTTTGTATGAGTTGAGGACTGTCAGAAATGACATAACAAGGTTAAGAACTCAACTGGACAGGCAAGAGAATATGTTTGAAGACATGATGAATTTAGTGGAGAATAGAGGAAGAACTACTGAAACTGTTGCTTCCAATATTACTTCAAATCAGTATGCTCTTGCTGACCTTACTCAGGATGAGGCACCCAAGCCTACTGAGGCTGAGCCTGCTGAAACACTTCAATCTACTGGATTGGATCCTAAGTTTACTGAGAGGATCAATCTACTGGAGCAGACAATGCAAGATATGATTACTTCAGTTGACACAAGAACTGAAATTATGGAAGGACAACTGAATAATCTAATAATTGCACAAGAAAGTGTTCATGGCCTGCTGTCCCGTTTTGTTGATGATGTCAATAAGGGGGAAGAGATCCAAACAGCAGTAGCAAAAGAGGCTGCTAGGATCTTTGCAAAGAAGAGATGGGAAGATGACACCAATGCTTTTAGAGAGCTTGCACCTGGCAGACTTAGCTTACTGATGATCTTCTCAGAGAATACAAGAAGGTTTACAATAGCAAGAGGAGACCTTATCATGACAAGGGATTTCGTGAAGGTCTAAACTCCTTTTTGGGTTTGATGTTTTGGGAAGCAAGAGTCAAATCCATGAGATCTAAAGGTGGCAGAGGTGGATGAGGTGGTAGAGGTGGAATGAGTTTACCTACCACATCAGCATATGAATCACTGAATGAATTCAAAGAAGTATACATGCGTTTAGGCTTTAGAGTACATCAGATCAACCTTACTCTACTTGAGGCATAGAAATGGTGGAAAGATGTGACTCATCACATTGATTTCTCTCTCATTGAAAATGAATGGATGAGAGAAATGGTTAGAGAAATAAGAGCTTACCATGAACAACAAGAGAAGGAGAGAGAAGAAAGAGAAATAAGACACTAGATCAGCATACTTTATCTGCTTCATTTTTTTGCTGAATCTAGACTATAATACTTTTGAACAAATGATTATAATGAGAGATGACTAATTTTGTTGTGTTTTTGTTTTTATCTTTTTGCTTTGATGTAAGGAGGGTATTGGCATCAACACCAAAAAAGGGGGAAATTGTTGGACTTATTTTAAGTTTTAGTGATGAGTGCCTGACTAGCTGTTATAGAGCAAAGGCAAAAAGATGTCTAGATCAATGTATAGGTTTATTAGAGTTTGATCTTGTATAGGTTTGATCAAACAAGCACTGTAAAAGGTCAGCTGACTTTCATCTGCAGACTTGTCTATATCAGTAGGGTACCTAGGTCAGTAGACTAGTTAGGAACCTGCTGAAGACTGAAGGCTGAGGGCTCAAACTCAGTTATTGAAGGCTAAAGCATCAAACATAGTATTTAAAGTCAAGGATATGGAATCAGAATTTAGGGAAGTCTGTGATGACCTAAACTGATTACATATACCTTATGTACAAGGTCTAAGTTCCACAAGTTAAGTGGTGATTGAAACATAGTTATATGCAAAATAATGTAATCTAACTTCACAATAAAAATTTAGATATAAGAGAAGTCAGCTAAAGTGTTTTTATAAACACATCAACTTTGGAACAACTGACTAATATACATTTCAGCAGACTTACATTCACATGAACCTGCTGATGTATATCTTGGATTATTCAAAGGTTACATTGGGAGATTACAAAGAAAGGGACATCTAACAACCTCTGATTTTATCAAAAAAATCAATGGTTAAGATTAAATGGACGTTGGAAAGATTAAGACCTTTATCAAATGGATACAATTCAAAGGGTGGACAGTGAAAATCGTCAAAAGGAGTCGACGATTAAGGTCTTGAAACGAGGAACAAATAAAAGCAAGTCAAGATGGAGACAAATCTGAAACGGCTATGTTAAATTTCAAACATAAGTCACAAGGATTCCTACCTATAAATAGAGGACTCCTAACTCAGATACAAGTGATGATTTTTGAAGAAAAAAATAAGGATCCATCTTGAGCTATCAAATATTAAATCGATCAAAACACCCTGCTGACCCTACTGAGCATAAAGCTACTGATCTAGTAAATTTCTTCAAGTGTAATCTGCATTCAAGCTACATCAAGCTTACACTTTTGAAGACATCAAGCTGCTGATCATATCATCCTGATCAAGCTGCTGAAAGCTGAATCACTTACTTGATTCAAACTTTCTTTTACAAGAGAACTATTGAAGACAGTGAAGCATCTTTGGGTGTCAAGGACTGTTGTTTGTGGTGGAGCTGGTGAAGAGGCAATTATACCCTTCAAGGACCAGTGGAAGACTTTGGAGCAGCAATCCTTCCTGTTCTAAGTGTTCAGTTTGTGAAGCCATAGTTATTGGTGAAGGACAAGAAACTTAGGGATTTTTGTAATCGCTACCTCAAGAATCTCTAGTGAATTACCTCCAACATCACAGGAGAAGAGTGGACTGACAGGATTACACCACCTGGAACCACTATAAAATCTGTCTACTTACTTTCTGCATTTATATTCTTCACTTAGTATATCTAGCACATCAACCTACTGAATCTAGCAACTGAATTCACACACACACACACACACACACACACATACTACTGAGTATCTAATACTTGGTATCATATTTTAACAAGAAGTTACAAGGCATAATTTTTGATATATTCCGCTGCACAAATTCAGTTAATTCAACAATGCGTGACTATTTGAGTGTCGGCCAGACTCACTGAGCTATCGTGAGGTCTTTGAAGTTGCTGAGTTTGTTAACTCCATAAAGTTTTAAGTGTTAAGTTTATTCACCCCCCCTCTAAACTTAACCAAAGCCTTTTCAAGGGACCAACATCATGCCTCTTTCTGTTTACAATGATTTGAATTTGGGACTATTAACGGATACCTGAGTGGTAATCTAGTTGGCAGGTTGGTCCAATCATATCTAGTGGGTGTGGTAGAAGATGTTCTAATGAAATTTCATGACCTAATCTTCCCTGTAGACTTTTATATTATTGATATAGATGTTGTATATTCACCACATCCGTCACTTATATTGTTATGGAGGCCATTTATGAAGACAACTAATACTAAATTGATGTAGATAAGGGTACTTTGACATTTGAATTTGATGGAAGAATTGTCACTTTTAATATCTATAAGGCTATGAAGTACCTGAGTGAGGAAAAGTCAGTCGATCATGTGAGTGTTATTGATTCTTATGTGGAAGATGTGTATGAGAGATTATGTTGTGCGGATGAGATGGACTATGTCATATCTAATATCTTAACCGACCGGGGTGTAAATGAAGAATTATATGAGTCTCTCAATGAAGCCATAATGGCTCTTTACTCCACACCCTCATATAGTTAAAAGTTTACACCGCCGGTATTGCCACAAATTGGTTCATCCGAAAGGATTTGCCATCATCTGTGCAGGCACCTAAGTTGGAGCTGAAACCGTTGCCAGAACATCTAAAATACGCATTTTTGGGTGACAATGATACCTTGCTTGTTATAATTTCCAAAGACTTACCTAAAGAGCAAGAAGATAATTTTATTAGAGTTCTAAGGGACCATAAAGAAGCCATTGGGTGGACATTAGCTTACATCAAGGGAATAAGCCCTTCCATTTGCATGCATCAAATTTGCTTGAGGAAAATGGCAAACCGGTGCGTGATCCATAATGCATGCTGAACCCTACCTTGAAGAAGGTAGTAATGAAAGTTATCATAAAGTTGTTCGAGTTGGGAATTATATTTCCCAATTCTGACAATGAATGGGTTGGCCCTGTTCACATGGTACCAAAGAAAGCAGATTTTACTATTGAACAGAATGAGAAGCACGAGCAAGTGGCAGTGAGGCCACAAACGGGATGAAGAATGTGTATTGATTTTCGCAAACTCAATGTAGCCACCTGCAAGGATAATTTTCCATTCCCTTACATCGATCAAATGTTGGAAAGGATCCTAGGTAAGTCATTCTTTAGCTTTCTTGACGGGTAATCGGGGTGCTACCAAATAGTAGTCGCTCTCGAAGATTGTGAGAAGACCACTTTCACATATCAATTTGAAACATATTCTTTCCGGCGCATGCCATTTGGATTGTGTAATGTGATGAAGTTTGTAGAATCACAAACACAAAATGAAATGCAGATTTATTATTGATCAAGTAAAAGTTACAAGTTGCATTACAATGCAGCTGATCTTGGGGTATTTATAGCTCTAATCACCTCATGAATCAGTTAGAAGCAAGCAAGCGGTTATAACAAACTATAACAGAATAATTGCTTTCTAGATTACATCATACTGAAAGTGATCAACTGGCTGCTGAGCTTCTATACTGTCAGCAGGCTTCCACACTATCAGTAGGCAGCTGATATTTTATCAGCAGATTATATCATCAGTTGACTACACTCAGAATTCCTTTAAGCCTATACTGTAACCCCCCTCAAGCTGAGAGTGGTTTGTGAACAGCTTGCACTCAGCATTCCTTTTAGCTACTTGAATTCTAAAAGCTCTTCAAAACTCCTAATTTGTCTAGTAGATAAGAGAAAATAGGTACATCCAAGGCCTTCGTGAGGATGTCAGCTATTTGTTCTTTTGTATTGATTGGAAGAAGTTTGATAAGTCTTGATTTGACTTTGTCTCTCACAACATGGCAGTGAATTTCAATATGTTTTGTTCTTTCATGAAAGACATGATTATGAGCAATGTGCATTGCACTGGCATTGTCACAAAATAACATAGCAAGCAACTAAACTGGAACCTGTAAATCTTGTAGTATATAGATCAGCCACTGGATTTCACAAACTGCATTTTCCATTGCCCTGTACTCAGCCTCTGATGAGCTTCTAGAAATTGCTGTTTGTTTCTTTGCCTTCTAGGAGATTGAAGCATCTCCTAGAAACATCATATAACCTGAATCTGATCTTCTTGTTTCAGGACAACTAGCCCAATCACTATCTGTAAAACCCTTAAGTACAAGATTATTATTTGTTGGGAAGAAGATTCCTTGGCCAGGATTGGTCTTCAAGTACCTCAGAAGTCTATAAGCAGCCTTCATATGATTTTTCAGTAGGAGTATCCAGAAATTGACTTAGTTGTTGTACTGAAAAAGTAATATCAGCTCTGGTAAAAGTGATGTTGGTCCCAGAGAAGGGTAAAAGTATAGTCAGGGGGGGTGAATGACTATACTGGTGTTTCAAAAAAATTTCTTATAATTAAAAGCTCTTGGGCAACGGATAAGTCCCTTCTTAAAAACTTGTTCAATGTAGATTATGCACACACATATTATAAGTAGAATGCAGTAAGTAAATGCTATAAAATAAAGTGCAGTAAGTAAATGAACCCAAAGGTTTATAGTGGTTCAAGGTGGTGTAATCCCATAATCCACTTTTCTCCTGTGATGATTGGAGGAATTCACTAATATTTTTCACCAATACAATAGTAAGATTGTCCTTGGCTACCCAAGCTTCACAATCTAGAAGACTATCACTCCATGGCTTAAAAAGCTTCAGTGACTCAGTCTTCAACACTGCTTCTTGGGAACAAATGCTTCAGCAGCTATCACAAACCTTCTCAGACTTCTCTGATTCAATTGCTGCAAACTGGTATGAATGAGATTCGCAGAGTGTTGATCAATCTCAGTGCTTGATATGACTTTATACTCTGAATGCTGAACTGATCACTAGATGTGTTCTTTTAGATTCAAAAAGAAGGCTTATGAAATTGACAGAGTTTCTGCTCGTTGTTGTATATTCAAATCGTTCTTTTCATCTTTTTTTCTGTCTTTCAATGCCTTCTATTTATAGCCTTGATAATCCTTGATTTAAAAATCCGCCGTTGGCTATTTAATTTTAGGAATAATCCGGAATTAATACTTGATTTCCCTTTGATTATATCCTCCATGATTTCCGTGATCCGGATTTTTTTTAAACGTCCATCATAAAATCCATCCTTGATTGATTCTTCATTTAATGCTTGATCTTCTTATTTTCACATGCTCTGAATAACTATTGATGATATATCATACTCAGTTGTTCCTTCACTTGACTATTGCTTGGCCGGTTAAGTGCATCTGCTTATTCAGCTGTTGATCACAGTTATTCCTTACTCAGCCGGTAGTCAGTTTACTTTGCCGATTCACTGCTTCCTTTGTTTCTTTGATTTTCCAGGAGTATATGTACTTCACTGATCCTTGATTTGAGTGAAATCAGTGTACACCATATTAAAACAATGAGTTTCATCACTTGTAATATATATTAGACTTATCCAAGGTCATCACATGCTTCCTTGGTTATATGTCAGTCCATAAGTCTTACTTCTTCTCTGCTGCTACTTGGCTGTCTTCACTTCACCGAAATTCTGTCTTACTCAGCCATCCTACCAACTAGTACAATACCTGTCTGACTAAACTTATACAACATGTCAGACTCTAAGTAATGACTTAAACAGAGATTTCTAACTTATTTCAGGCTTGCTATAACAGTGTCACGGATTTTATTAATACAAAATAAACAAGTAATAAAACCGGTTAACCTCAAGTGCAAGGATCGTAGTATAGAGGCTATGCCGGGTCGATCTTACGGGGAACTAGACAGTTGTAAATCCTAGTTGTTGTTTTAACTAACTATGTCACGAACTACACTAAACAGTGAATTAATCTAAACAAAGAGTGCAGAAAATAAACTAGACAGAGGAGATTATCCAAGGCTAGGAAAGATACGGGTAACAGACTTATTAACTAAACTAAACTAATTGCAAAAAGGAAATTAACTAAGCAAAGCGAGACTCAAGTTGCAAGGATTTAAAATCAAATTATAAAAGGCAAACGAGGATTGATCCACCTATCAACGTGTATTGATCTCCTATCTCGATTATATGTGGCATTTATCTAGGTTGTGATTCACCTTACCTAAACATGAACCCTAATTCCTTAGGTAATTCATCTATTAACCTAGTATCTTCCAATGCTAGATTAACGCGTTTAAAGATCAAAGGTGTCAACTTTTACGTTTAAATCTAGTGATTAGACTTGCTAACTTCCGTTATTATAAATCTAAGGACTATTCTTATCTATGGTGATCTAAAGGTTTATCATGACTTCCATCAAACATAAACACATATCACACATGCACATCTTCCGATATAAACGCAATTAACACGCATAAACATAAATAAGAAACAACCTTGAATAAATAACTCACAGTATAATCGAAATACAGAAATCAATCCAAGTTGATGGCTTCACAATTCTCGTTTGATTGAAGCTTTAGCTCCTAAGCATCCTCAGCAACACAGTTTTGCAGAAAAAGAACATAAAAACTGCTCTAACTAATCTAATTTAAAGTTGCAGAAAAGTGGAAGAAAAAGAAGTAAAACTGCAGCCTTAGCCGCCCCTAGGGTTTAGTGTTTGAATAATGTCGAGTTGTTCCTTTTGTGTGCAGAAATAGGCAGGTATTTATAGAAGATTAAGTCGGTTCTGGCTGAGTCGGCGGACGGACGAGCGTTCAGTCTGGTGGCCACTCGTTCACTTTCTTGAACTCTCTTTAGACGCTCGTTCGGCCTCAGTTCAAACTCTCTGAATCACTCTTGGCACCTTGGACGCTCGTTCGGAATTTCAGACGCCCGTTTGATCTGGACGGAGTATGGACGTTCGTTCAGGATGACTCTAATGCGATTTTTGCATGTTTATCTCTTTTTCTTCACTCCATTTGATCATTATCTCTTCCTTCAATCACTTAGCTCGAATTTTAATCTCTTTAAATCATCTTTTGAGCCTTATAATTGCACCTATAACACATGGAAAATGTCGCAAACTGTAATAAAGTCCATATAATCATAATTTCACCATAAAACCACATGATTATATCAATATTGCGATTAAGTCTCTAAAAACATCGTTTGCTCAATATTTCAATATAAGACCTATTATTATGCAAATTACACAACATAGAGGGAAAAACATCGTAAAATATATCCATATAATTCATAGATTTTCACCCTTAACAACTCCCCCACCCTTAGCTTTTGCTCGTCCCGAGCAAAACAAAACGAAAAATTAGGCTCGAGAAAGGAAAACAGGCATCTAAACAAATATAGCACACATTCATTAACTTAGAGGTTCACCGGTGTGTGGTGTGCAAAGCCATAGAAAACTTCCACTAAATCCAAACTTGAGAAACTCAAAGCACAACTAGCTAATACCCCCTCGTAGACTAGCAATAAATGACACTCATAAGATGTACCCTACAAACGTGACATATCCCGAAAAAGATGATCGAATGAATCTAAGGCCTTTCTGAAATACTCAGAGGATAATACCTACATCATATCTTTCAGCTTATACTGGGGATAAGATTAACGAAAACTAAGCCTTATATTCAATTTCGTAACGATATCTTAGTCGATTTAACTTATTCACTTTAAACACACATTAGGATGAGCTATTGCCCTCATAGCAGAATAGGACATTTCGAGATAATCCCCTACCTTACTCCAATCATAAGGCAGCTCTTCCTAACTGTCGTGAGCTTTTAGTCATCATAGTGGTATAGGACATACGTGGCATGCCCTACCGCACTCAAATCATCGACTAGCTTTCGACACACCCAATTTATTCTTCACATAAACTCAACTTTTTCATTTTGACATTAGTTACGCTATACTTATCACATTCAAACTTCTAGATATTCACAGTATGTCATACTTCGGAACTAAATACAAACTATCATAAATCTGAAGATATATACGTATCACTAAGCACATGACTTATGACAAAATCAAAAATTACTAATCCAAACGGGGTAATAACTCTATAGAATAGCTCATCGTCACTATGGCTCGTGAAAATAGTGTCAGGTGAAACAACTAACTTATCAAGTACATGAAATATCGCATAGATGGCTATAAAAACCACGAACTTCAAATTGAATTGCCTACTCGGGACCAAACAGAGACAAAAGTGTCGGAAAACTTTCAAAAATTACGCTCATTTTGCATAATAAGGACATTCTAACGTATTAAACAAACTTATATGCATAGGTACAAATCGAACTATCCCCTCCCCCACACTTAAAAATTCAACATCTCCTCATGTTGTGCAAAAGTAAAAAGGATAAGAAACTTAGCTGTATTCGCATAGAAAACCGAGCCGTTGGTCAGGCTGGAGCATGAAAAGGCCAACGCTCGCAAAAAGCATGGATAAAACGTCCCAAAACTAACTCAATCGGATCTCGACAAAAACTACCGCTGTAAAACTCGAGAAACAGAAAACTCGGGGGAAAACGGGGTATAATATGGCAATAGAGATAATAAATCAAAACGGAATAAAAAGAAAAGGTCATCAATAAATACGTCAACACAAGTCAAAGAACGAGAAACTAGAAAGTAGCAAAATGTATAGTGTGCAACCAAATCGAATTAAATGTATCAAAAAGTGCAACAACAACCGAGAAGATAGATATAAAAATAATAACTCAAAGCGAGCCCGGAGTCGTCTCTCAAAGAAGATCGTCAATAGCATCATCAGCAGGAGCACCAACTGGAGAAGGATTGGAAGAAGGGACATCACCGTAGATGCGATCAATGTAAAGTGCAGGCCGTGCAACCGATCGGCGGTGGTCGGCTCAGCATCTTTATCAGTAGTAACTCTCTCAGTCCTCGGATCCACTGGAGTCTCCTCATCACCAGACTCGGGTTTCTCCTCTAACTTGACCACCTCAGCTATCACTCGCTCTATCTGCTCAGAGAAGACATAATCCATATTACTTGCATTGAATACCCTCCTATCTCCCGGTTTCCTTCCATCAACTATACATTCCAAAACCGATAAGATATTATCTTGGCCATCCCGGATATCACTCAACATCGCCCTCAAACTATGAGCCATACTATGCCGAGTAATCTCGGAAGAAGATAATCCCAAAAGAACTGAAGCTCGAGGCGGTGTCGATGTGGAACCAGGCTCAGAAACGGGAACAACCTTCTCTCTACGAATAGGGGGGTAACTCTTGGTCTTATGGTCCGCTGCATATTCCAAAACTCCCGCATCGAGACATAACTGATGAATCAAATGTGGAACTATCAAACTCCTTGTGTATACCTTCTGGTTCATGGAAATCTCATCGAATAAGGCTTGACCTACATCTACATTAAACCCGAACGTCAAAGCATATAACATCCCAAGATCACTAATATGGAAATGTGTGAGATTATTCTTCGGGATCAAACAACTCTGAATAAAACGGCATTGGACTCTCCAATCCTCGGTCCATGTCGTAGTGATCAACTCCTTTCTTTGGACATTGGGTCTCAATGTCCAAGCCACATCCGGACAAACTCTTAATCTCAACTCCTCCATCGGGTCACGACCATCCTCACTTTGCCTTCTCGCTATTTCCTCTTTATAATCTAAACCCTCGAAAACAGACAACTTGTATTTCTCATTTATGACCTTAGCAGAAAAAGGAACCTTAACACCTCGCACCATAACGTACTTTTCATCTAAGTCCGCCTCAGAAAAGTTTGCATAGAACTCTCGGACAATAGAGTCATTGACAGGAGTAGGAGGAATCTTTGTTAAGGCAGACCACTTCCTAGCCTGTAACATCTGACCGAAAGCTGGATCAACCTGAGACACTTTCACCTCTCTATCAAAAATAAGACTCCTGGTTGAGTAATGCTTAGTGTAGGCTTCATGTGCAAAAGGATTGACAAACCGACGAGGCATCGAAAGAGGGGTAACATGCTTAGACTTCTTCTTAGGAGGTGCCTTAGGTTCAAGTGCAACTTCCTCCCTAACCACATCATCAACATTCGCCTCTCGAACTTGTTCAAATTTCAGATGGCCTTTGTCTTAAACCTGGGATTTCTAACCAACGGAACATCATCCTGTGTATCCGAATCGGAGGAGGATTCATCTCTCAAATCAGCTCGGGCTTGTTGAGATGCCCTAGGGGGTTGCTCACGTAAAATTACACCTCGGTTGGGGTCCAAATTGGAGGGCTCATCGTCCAAACGTTTACGTTTACCCTTCTCCCGGCTAACCCTTTACCATACCTCTTTACCACAAATTTTCTCGAACCATTGTCAAGGACTTAACCTCTAAACAAATCTACAGTACCCGTTTAACATCCAAATCGGGATTTCAAGCAAACCGCCCAAACCACCAAATCAACAACACACGGACCATCACCACACCACCACAAAGAAAGGAAAGAAGAAAAGAACCAAAAAAAAGCGAAAGAAATCAACAATAGTTGATAATTCAAGAAAATGAGCCGACTCGAAAATCGATCTCACAAAACGTGAATTAAAACGAGAAAAGTTGTATCAAGCTTACCAAACACTATGAGGGATGATGATCGAGCAATTAGAAGCCCAGAAACACCGAGATTAACCACCAAAATTCGAGCTTTTGTCAAAATGGCCGCACTGAATAATCTCTGATTCCACAATTTTTGTTGATTGTTGGAGGAAATGGATTGGAGAAATGAAAAGAGGGTGCAAAGACCGTTCTTTTGCAACAAGAATCGCTAAATTTGGTTCAGAAATGATGATCTTAGGGTAGAGGGGAGAAGAAAGTCGGGTTGCGGTTTGAAAAGTCTGAGAAATGAGGGTTCATGCGTTGAAGGTCTATATATAGACGCTTAATGGACGCTCGTCCATCCTGACGGACGAGCGTTCACTTGGAAACTGCAGGAACTGGATGGGCGTCCATTATAACGGACGCTCGTCCTGAGGTCAACTTTTGAAACAGGATTGGAGGGAATTTTCCAGACGGGCGTCCAGACCTGGTGGACGAACGTCTGGTGAAAAAGATGAATACAGGATTGAAAACCTTGTCTCCAGACGGGCGTCCAAAGACTTGGACGGGCGTCCATGGAAACAGAGGGCCGGACGGGCGTCCAGAAGCACCAGACGGTCGTCCAAGATAAAAAAAATGCCAAATCTTATAAAATTTCATAAAAACCAACTAAATGCGAAAATTTTTTTCTTTATTATTATTAATAATTTAAAATTCAAAAGTACAAACGGAAATGCTACGAACATAAAAGAACTCGAAAATAAAACAAAACGAATAAAACAGTGGGTTGCCTCCCACCAAGCGCTTCCGTTTTACGTCGGGGCTCGACGAAACAAACATAACTAACGCTAGTCTGCATAAATCTCGTCCCAATCCACCAAACGGATGAGACGACAAAGCATATCAATAGCAGGAGGGAAATCATAGTCGTCTTGTACGCCCCAGTCATCTCCAGCTACCTCTAAACCTCTAAAATGTGAAGCCTGTAGTACCAGCGCTAGATCTGTCAGCATAGGGTCATTTAGGACCGTATATGGATGTCCTATAGCTTCCTGTAGCTCCTCAGTAGTGAAGTCACTACCTCCCGAACAGCGGGGAACAATGAGAACATAGGTGATGGTCTTCGTACGAGTACTAAGCTCAAAATCTACGTGCAAGACTATAGTGCCTCCCGGTCCATCGACTCATCAGAATCGGCGGGATCTGACTAATGATGGGGAACTCCTCAGGAAGAACTCCGTAATCCATATCTAAAAAACAAACTAACTGACAGATGTAAAAAGAAAAACTTAGTCAACTAAACCTTAATTAAACTAAAACTTAAATAAATATAATACTAACAGCATAGACAGAATTGAACTAATATAATAAGGGATATCTAGGATGCTTCCTAGTATCGCTTTTGGTTAATGTCGTTAGCTCGACACTGTTGGAGTCTAGCCTGGATCAGGCCATTTGACTTTCCTGCCAGCCACTACTTCGTGTAAGCTCTCATCAGTAGTGTGGCGGCAGAAACAGCATCTTACGCATGGGATTAATCCTCTGACAGTTTTCCACACACGTTTAACCTTTCCCATGGTTGACTTCTTCCTCTGTAAATTCCTCTGATGACGTTTAAGCTTTTGCTCTCTTTCATATTCCTCCATATCCCAACTGCCCGCTAGAACTTCTTCACATCTACGACTACCGTCATCCTCGGAGAACAAGTCGGGTGACAACTCATCTAATTCATCGACTTGTGTAACACCACATCCGAGAATATCGAGGAATTTAACAATCAAAGGCTTATCCTTAGGTTCACCGATATAGTGCTTGCACCTTTGGCCATTAACTCGAAATGGGTCACCGCTGTAACCCCGAAGTTCTAGAACGCCTCCAGGAATGATTTGGAGAATGTCAAAGGGACCAGACCAACGTGTCCTTAACTTCCCAGGGAACAAATGTAACCTGGAATTGTAAAGTAACACTTGCTCTCCAACTTGAAATTCTCTCTTCCTGATCTTCGCGTCATGAAGGAGTTTCATTTTGTCCTTACTGATCCTGGCACTTTCGTAAGCCTGAAGCCTAAACTCATCCAACTCGTGCAACTGCTGCAGTCGGTGTTTGCCACAGGATTGGGAATCGAAGTTAAGAAACTTTGTAGTCCAATAAGCTCTGTGCTCTAACTCAACTGGCAAGTGGCACGATTTACCATAAACCATCTGGTAGGGTGATGTACCCATGGGGGTCTTATAGGCAGTTCGATATGCCCATAGTACACCATCCAACTTTAGACTCCAGTCTTTTCTATGATCTATTCCTTTGCTTTCTCAGATCTTCTTCAAGCTCTGGTTGCTTCGCTCAACCTGACCACTAGTCATCGGATGATATGGTGTGCCAGTTTTGTGACGAACACCGTACTTCTCGAGGTCTTTTTCCAAAGGTCGGTTGCAGAAGTGTGTCTCTTCATCACTAATCAAGGCTCGTGGACATCCAAACCTCACGAAGATATTCTTCTTTAGAAAATTCATGACCGTTTTATGATCATTGCGAGGAGTGTCTATTGCCTCCACCCATTTCGATACATAGTCTACGCAGACTAAGATGTATTTATTCCCACAGGAAGATGGGAAAGGACCCATAAAGTCAATCCCCCATACATCAAAGACTTCGCATTCAAGAATGGGTTTCAATGGCATGTCAAACCGCCTTGTTAGAGTACCGGTTCTTTGGCACCTATCACAAGCTTTACAGAAAGCTTCCGTGTCCTTAAAGATCGTTGGCCAATAGAAACCGGACTGGAAGATCTTCGCAACCGTCTTCCAAGGACCAAAGTGACCACCTGTGGGTCCACTATGGCATTGCTCTATTATATCGCGTTGCTCAGATTCAGGAACACACCTCCTTAGCAAACCATCTTTACTGATTTTGAAGAGGTAAGGTTCATCCCAAACGAAGATTTCATATCGTAGAAAAACTTCTTCTTCTCTTGATAAGACATTTCGAGGTCAAGATCTCGGGAATGAAGGTAATTGACAATGGAGGAGTACCAAGGAACATCTGAGTGCAGCCATCTATCAACATGATGTTTTCTAGAGGAAAGTAAAGATCTATATCATCGTTTCTGTCTTTTCCTCGACCAACAATCTTGAGACATGATCACCACTACGTTTTCACCGCCTTTTGTCTTTAATTTGGACATCAAACTCTTGTAGGTCAGGTATCCAACGAGCGACGCGGTTTAGCCTCTTTCTTGGTCATGAGATAGCGCAAGGCGGCGTGATCACCCAAGCAGGTGACTCTGACTCCCAACAAGTAACTACGGAATTTGTCCATGGCGAATACCACGACCAACAATTCATTTTCGTGGTCGTGTAGTTAACTTGTGCGGGCTCGATGTGTGGCGGCATAATAGATAGGCTGGAATTTTCCTTCGATCCATTGGCCTAAAATCGCACCAATCGCATAGTTGGATGCATCGCATATAAGCTCGAAGGTAGGTTCGGTCGAAGCGATATAAGAACCTGAGCGGAGATTAATCGACTCTTAAGCTCCTCAAACGCTTGCTTGCAGCTATCATCAAAGGCGAATGTAACGTCTTCCTTAAGTAAGGTAGACAGGGGCTTGGCGATCTTTGAAAAGTCCTGAATGAATCTCCTATAGAAGCCGACATGTCCGAGAAAACCTCTGACTTCGCAAACACTCTTAGGATAACTCATCTTTTCGATAGCTTCCACCTTGGCCCTATCTACCTCAATACCTTTGGCGGACACTTTGTGGCCAAGAACTATTCCTTCATCTACCATAAAATGACATTTCTCCCAATTGAGTACTAAGTTCTTTTCCACACATCTAGATAACACCTGATCAAGATTAGCGAGGCAATCATCGAAGGATTGACCGAAGACCGAAAAATCGTCCATGAAAATCTCCATACACTTTTCAACTAGCCCGTCAAAGATAGCCATCATACACCTTTGAAAGGTGGCTGGGGCATTACAGAGACCAAATGGCATCCGCTGTGTGGCGAATGTACCATAAGGCGGGTGAAAGTAGTCTTCTCTTGGTCAATAGGATCGATGGGTATCTGGAAGTATCCTGAATATCCATCCAGGAAACAGTAGAATGCGTGCCCCGCCAGACGCTCAAGCATCTGGTCAATGAAAGGAAGGGGAAAATGATCTTTCAT
This sequence comes from Gentiana macrophylla, assembly GCA_026214975.1. Taxonomy (NCBI): domain Eukaryota; kingdom Viridiplantae; phylum Streptophyta; class Magnoliopsida; order Gentianales; family Gentianaceae; genus Gentiana; species Gentiana macrophylla. The sequence continues at coordinate 60,155,994 of CM047816.1, read as the reverse complement.
TGTGACATCATTGAGTTTCCTATAGTCAATGCAGACTCTATAGCCTGTAACGAGCCTCAATGCTATCTCTTCTCCTTTCTCATTCTTCTCAATAGTAATCCCTCCTTTTTTGGGGACCACTTGAGTAGGGGATACCCATTCACTGTCAGTGATGGCGTATATGATACCCATATCTAGAAGTTTGATGATCTACTTCTTGACTACTTCTTGCATGTGAGGGTTAAGCCTCCTTTGGGGCTGTCTAACACATTTAACACCCTCACTAGTCTTTATCTTGTGCATGCAGATGTCAGGAGATATTCCTCGGATATCTCCCACCTGCCATCCAAAGGCTTTTTCGTTTTTTCGCAAGACGTTTAACAGTTTCAGCTCTTCTATTCGAGACAGCTTGGCAGATATGATCAAGGGAAGCTTGTCACCCTCACGTAGGAACACATACTTAAGATGTATAGGGAACGGCTTCAGAACTAGATCTGCGGGGGGTTCCTCTAAACTCGATTTAAGCCCTCCACTTTTCAACTCAGAATCGCTGAGCTTGCTTAGTGGTTCCACTACCAAAGCTTCTTCTCTTAATAACTCATCCTGAAAGTCAGCTGCGAACTGATCTATACTAACCACACCATGACTATTCAGATTATCGATCAATCGCTCATATTCCACTTCCACATCCTGGACTTGCTCGTCCATACAGTCATTGAAGTCATTGAATGACTCCTCAATAGAAAAGCCGATTGGAGAACCAGAGGGTACTTGAATAGATTTAGAGACACTATAGCTCACCTCCTGGTCACCAACTCGAATAGTTACTTGCCCACCATCACAATCGATGAGGGCCCTAGCTGTAGATAGGAAAGGTCTTCCAAGAATCAGGGGAACATCCGCACTTTTCTCCATATCTAAGACGTACCAGTCAACTGGGAAGGTAAACCTATCAATTTGAACTAATACGTCTTTCAGGATCCCTGAAGCTTTCTTGGAAGATCTATCGGCGAACTGAAGGTTCATGGTGGTGGGTTCTAGAAGATCTTGTAAACCAAGCTGATTGCAAACAGACAACGGCATCAAGCTGATGGATGCACCCAGGTCACATAAAGAATTTGGGAAGACTAGGCCTCCCATCTGCAATGTGAGCACAAACTTGCCTGGGTCACCCCTCTTGATTGGTAAGTCTTGATAATTTACCATTGAGCAGTCCTCACCAATTGCTTGATCCATGTCTGCTAACTTCTTTTTTGAAGAAACAACATCCTTGATAAACTTGGTATACTTAGGCATTTCAACCAAAACTTCTGAGAGTGGAAGATTAACCTGAGTATTTTTCAGCAAATTAAGCACCTTTCCGTACTTCTTATCTTCATGCACTTACGGCCTTGTCAGAAATTAAGCACCTTTTCCGTCACTCTCATAAAATACTTTCTTTGAGGATGCACTTACGGCCTTGTCTTCCAGATCTTTCCACCTCACCACTTTTTCAGACGTCTTATTGGTCAGGGGATCAGCCACCTGACTCTCAACCGAATCTTTTTCCCGCAGGGGTACAGCCACCTGAGGTGTTTCAACTCTTTCATTTCTCGGGGGATCAGCCACCCGAGTATGCTCTTGCAGGACAGGGGATAATGGGTGCTCAACTTCCCCTCCTGCACCATAATTGGTAGGAGGGCTAGTGGTTTCCTGAGAAGCCAGGGGACCACTCACCGAGTGCCACTTCTTAAATTCATCGACCGGCCTCCTCTTTACCGTATTGCATTGTTGGCACGAGGTCGGTGCATTGGTTGTTGCTTAAATCGGCTGAGCAACCTGACCGCCTTTTGGATTCTTTTCCGTAAAGTCGGGCAAACGCCTGACGATCTGAAGCTAAGCGCTCGGCCACCGCCCGATTTGCCTCTCAAGACTTTTCATCGTCCTGCTTTGCTCCTCCCGAAATGAATTCCATTCGGCTTTTATATCATTTGAGTGGGAGGGACCTTGAGAGTTTTGGAAGTTACGGGAGATGGTGGCTAGGCCGAGTTTGAAACTGAGGATTAGAATTGGCGGGCCAATTCTGATTGAACCTTTGTTGTAGATTCGAAAAATTGGAATTCTGGTTCTGATTGAACCCAGGGTTTCGATTAAAGCTCTGATTTTGAAAATTCGAATTGGGGTTAAAATTTGGATTCTGATGAAAACCCTGGTTTTGAAAATTACTCTGGCCAGAGTATTGATTATTAAATCTCTGATTGGACTGGCCTGAGAAAGCATTAATTTCAGCACTCTGCCCAATCATGGGACGACGGCGATGTGCCCGGATCATCACATACTTGGCATGTGATTGGGTTATTCTGTCCATTGTTATGAACAGCATTGAATTGATGAGCAGAGGGGGACTGAAATTGACATTGGCCAAACATGTGGCTAGTCTGACAGCAATTTTTGCAATACAGAACCTGAGGGTTCTGCGGAAATGAAGGAGTCTGATTAATCGGGTTTGGAACTTGAGGACTTGCCATCTGCTTTTGCAGCATGGCTATCAGACTTTGAACATTGACTTCCTCCACCTTGGGAGGAGGAGGCGCTTGGATGGCCTGATAGGATGGGGCATAGTTGTAGTTGGCAATGTCTTCAAACAGTGCCCATCCTTCATCAGTGTCTTTTGAGGAAAGCCCCACGGAAGAGCCGTGACCATGCCTTTAGTAAGCTCGGTCATCCGAAGAAAGTGTTGACTTGCCTCTCCTTAGGCAAGCCATGGTGGGGGCATTTTCTTAAAAGAGATTTGAACCTCTTCCAACATTCGAAGAATGATTCATTCTCCTTCTGGTAGAAGGTAAAGATCTCATTCAGACACTGGGCTGTCTTTGAAGGAGGAAAATATTGACTTAGAAATTCTTTTTCAAGTCCGGCCCAGGTAGTGATGGATTCTGAAGGGAGAGAGTGATACCACTCCTAGCTTCTCCTTTCGAGAGAAAGGAAACAGATTTAAGCTGGATCGCATCCTCACTCACTCTTTGGATGCGGGTGGTACCGCATATCTCTAAGAACACATGTAAGTGGGTATGGATTTTCGATTGGTAGCCATGAAAAATTGATGCATGCCGCATCATCCGGATGAGTCCGGCTTGAGTTCGAATGTGTGGTGTAATGGCGGGCAAGACTATAGCCGGGTTGATGATGGATCGCACCAGGCATGGCGTAGTCTGCCAACGTACGTCGATCCTCTGCCGCCATTTTTACAATTTCTTCGATCTCTTTTATCAACTTCCGTTCAATTTCTTGGTCGGCTGGACTTCCTTCGTCCGAAGGATCGGTAAAACGAAGTTTCCGCCTATTGGGTCGGACTATGGTCCGCTCGAGGTCAGGTGAAAAGAGTAATGGCCCTTTCTGACTTCGAGTTTGCATAAACCGAAACCCAACTCAATTGAACAAAACCTAAAAACTACGAAATTAAAAACCTAAAAGAAAGTTAAAAACAAGATTATTTGAGAAAAAGGGGGGTTAGACGGGCGTCCGCCCAGAATTGGGACTGGACGGGCGTTTGGAGGTCCAAACGCTCGTCTGGTCTTCAGAAATCTTGGACGGACGTCCAGAATCTATGGACGCTCGTCTAAGATGAAAATTTGATACAGGTTTGAAATTTTTTAGCGGACGGGCGTTCAGTAGTTTGGATGCTCGTCTGAGATGCGGGATGAACAAGAAAAGAACAGAAAAGTTGAAAAACTTAAACCCTACTAATCTAAACCTTAAAACCTAAAAAAAAACTAACTAAAAACTAAACAGGGATTAAAACACAGAAAACAGAAAAATGAAAAACAAAAACTAGGCAACCGTCCGGTTCCCCCGCAACGGCGCCAAAAACTTGTCATGGATTTTATTAATACAAAATAAACAAGTAATAAAACCGGTTAACCTCAAGTGCAAGGATCGTAGTATAGAGGCTATGCCGGGTCGATCTTACGGGGAACTAGACAGTTGTAAATCATAGTTGTTGTTTTAACTAACTATGTCACGAACTACACTAAACAGTGAATTAATCTAAACAAAGAGTGCAGAAAATAAACTAGACAGAGGAGATTATCCAAGGCTAGGAAAGATACGGGTAACGGACTTATTAACTAAACTAAACTAATTGCAAAAAGGAAATTAACTAAGCAAAGCGAGACTCAAGTTGCAAGGATTTAAAATCAAATTATAAAAGGCAAACGAGGAATTATCCACCTATCAACGTGTATTGATCTCCTATCTCGATTATATGTGGTATTTATCTAGGTTGTGATTCACCTTACCTAAACATGAACCCTAATTCCTTAGGTAATTCATCTATTAACCTAGTATCTTCCAATGCTAGATTAACGCGTTTAAAGATCAAAGGTGTCAACTTTTACGTTTAAATCTAGTGATTAGACTTACTAACTTCCGTTATTATAAATCTAAGGACTATTCTTATCTATGGTGATCTAAAGGTTTATCATGACTTCCATCAAACATAAACACATATCACACATGCACATCTTCCGATATAAACGCAATTAACACGCATAAACATAAATAAGAAACAACCTTGAATAAATAACTCACAGTATAATCGAAATACAGAAATCAATCCAAGTTGATGGCTTCACAATTCTCGTTTGATTGAAGCTTTAGCTCCTAAGCATCCTCAGCAACACAGTTTTGCAGAAAAAGAACATAAAAACTGCTCTAACTAATCTAATTTAAAGTTGCAAAAAAGTGGGAGAAAAAGAAGTAAAACTGCATCCTTAGCCGCCCCTAGGGTTTAGGGTTTGAATAATGTCGAGTTGTTCCTTTTGTGTGCAGAAATAGGCAGGTATTTATAGAAGATTAAGTCGGTTCTGGCTGAGTCGGCGGACGGACGAGCGTTCAGTCTGGTGGCCGCTCGTTCACTTTCTTGAACTCTCTTCAGACGCTCGTTCGGCCTCAGTTCAAACTCTCTGAATCACTCTTGGCACCTTGGACGCTCGTTCGGAATTTCAGACGCCCGTTTGATCTGGACGGAGTATGGACGTTCGTTCAGGATGACTCGAATGCGATTTTTGCATGTTTATCTCTTTTTCTTCACTCCATTTGATCATTATCTCTTCCTTCAATCACTTAGCTCGAATTTTAATCTCTTTAAATCATCTTTTGAGCCTTATAATTGCACCTATAACACATGGAAAATGTCGCAAACTGTAATAAAGTCCATATAATCATAATTTCACCATAAAACCACATGATTATATCAATATTGCGATTAAGTCTCTAAAAACATCGTTTGCTCAATATTTCAATATAAGACCTATTATTATGCAAATTACACAACATAGAGGGAAAAACATCGTAAAATATATCCTTATAATTCATAGATTTTCACCCTTAACAAACAGCTAGTATGGTCATCATCAAAACACAATAAAATGTTCCTAAGAATTTCCCCCTTTTTGATGATGCCCAAACCCTCATAAGCCTTAACATAAGTAACCAATGATTATTATTTGAAAAGGAATAAAAATCAATAATTTATTCATCCATAAAGGGTCAATAAAAATATTGAAAGGCAAAAGTTATTATTAAGAAAGGATATTTATTCTCTTCAAACTGATGCCCTTGCCCTTTCCCTTGCCTGTTGAGCTTTCAGGCTTACTGCTACTATTGGAAATAAAATTTATGTTTTGATGATAATTCATCATATTTGTTATCTTAACCCCATTGATGAAGTCCTGAAGCCAGCTGTTATAGTAAAAAGCTAAAAGATATCTAGAACTGAATGTATAGGTTTTACTAGAGTCTGATATTTGTATAAGTTACATCAGACAAGCACTGTAATAATTAGTGTGTCGTGAAACTGAAAACTGGAAGTCATCTAGAAAACTGGAAATCACTAAGACAGAAACTGACTCAGAATACACCTGCATCAAACTGAAGAATATAAGTTCGCTGAGGGACACAGACTCAGTTGGCTTATATAGAAGATCAAGAACCGAGGTCACAGACTCGCTTATTAAAGATTGAAGAACCGAGGTTTCAAACTCAAGTGATGAAGATTACAGTCGAGATCAGTAAGTTAGACTTCGAGCAAGATTGTGGTGACTGAATCGACTTTATGGATCTTGTATGAAGACCTAAGAATCATAAGGACAATGAATTCTTAGATGATAATGAGTCATGGTGTACTCTGATTAAGTCAATTATAATTAGATGAAAACTGGAGTACTGATATTTGAAAAAGAGTAAAATCTCAGTTAACGCTCCAAGTCAGTAAGGAAACTGACAAACAATTAATTCAGTATAAAACTGATAAGGAAACTCAGTTTTATAAGTCAGCCATCCAACAACTGATCGTACAGTCGAACGTTGTCAAGGAAGCAAATTCATTGGATGAGTTACTGACACAGCAGAACGGTCAGAAAATATAGCTGTTACAAGTGAGACGTTAATACAATTCAAATTGAAGCCAGATGAACGTTGGACCTCACACTATAAATAGAAGACTTTGCACCAAAGATAAAAACAACGAATTAACAAGTATTATCAAGCAATTTTGTGCATTAGTCGAATTACTATCATCTCAGCGCTATAACAAGATCATATCTAGAATTCTTCAAGTGTTCAAGCTACACAGATTTTTATCAAGAATCAGAAACTTTGAAGAACCACAAACAAGAATCAATTTATTGATTCTCAGCCCAACTTTGATTCTACATCAAAGGTTTTAGACTGTGAAGCAAACCAGGAAGGTTTCGCCAAGGACAGTTGTGACAAGAAGTCGGGTAGACTGTGTTTGTGGTGGTAGCTGGTGAAGAGGCAATTCAACCCTCCAAGGATCAGTGTTCAAGCAATTGAAGAACAACAATTCTACCTATTCTACAACTGTTTAGATAGTGACGATTGGGATTATCCAAGGACTATTGTTTAGGACTTTTTGTAACAGTTCACCTCAAGAAGTTCTAGTGGAATTTTCCTCCGCACCACAGGGGAAGAGAGGACGTACATGATTACACCACCTGGAACCTCTATAATATTTGGCTTATTTACTTTACGCACTTACTTATTTATTTACAGCATTTTGATAGTTGATTGTTATACACTTCACTGTTCACAAACTGACATTCATCAGAATTCAGTTTACTACACTCAGTTTTCATTAAAGAATAACAAGATCAAGAAAAAGGCTAGAACTATATCCGCTGCCGGTTGACTCAGTTTTGGTTAAGTCAGTTTGACTTAAACTCAGCTCAGTCAACTTAACTCCACACAAGTTTAACTGAACCCTAATTTGTTTAAATCCAGTTTTTGGTAACAAGTTTATTCACCCCCCTCTAAACTTGTGTTAGCCTTTCCAAGGGACCAACAATTGGTATCGGAGAAGTGTTTCTTTGATAATATATCAATTGCTCTGTATCTCCTCTAGTTGCTCTCATTTGAAAGCTCAGTTTTCAGTTGTTAAACAATCAATTTTCACTCACTCACTATCGATAACAATCAATATGCAAGACAGATGCTTATGTGCAACATGGATAGATTTGATGAATATAAATGTCGTATGCAGGCCTTTCTAGAAGCTACTCATGATGAAATGATGGATGTACTCACTGACGGACCAATCCAGACCACTCACATGAAAACTGTTGGTGGAGAGCAAGTTTGAGTTGCAAAACCCAAATCCGAATGGACCAGTGATGATCTCAAGCGAAACAATCTCAACAATATTGCCATGGACTTTATCCTCAGAACTCTTGACAGCAACATGTACTTGAAGGTGAAAGAATGCACCACTGCCAAGGAAATGTGGGACAAACTACAACTTGTCTGTGAAGGAACAGATTCAATCAAGAAAAATAAAATCTCTGTTGCCAAACAAAAGTTTGAAAATTTCAAGATGAAATCTGTTGAAACTATTGACCAGATGGAAACAAGATTTAGTGCTATCATGGATGAATTAGATCTACTCAAGATTGAATACTATAAGAAAATTATCAACACAAGAATCTTGAAGGCATTACCAATGTGCTGTAAGATGAAGGTCACTGCTATGGAAGAATCTAGAAGACTTGACATAGAGGATTCATTCAAAATCTTCTCAGATCTGAAAGCTTATGAATTCAGTGAAGATTTTACAAGTACAGCTGCAATAATCAAAGCTTTGGAAGAACCTAAAAACACAGCACTTGCAGCAACAGCAAATGACATTCAAGAAAACTCATCTAGCAATCTTAAATGAATTGGATGAAATGGAAGAACAAATGGCTCTAATGATGAACAGAATTCGAAGAATGAAGAGTGGACATCCAGTCACTCAGAAGTTTATCAAAAGGACTCCTGAGAAAAGAAAAGACGATGAATATCTCTGTTTCAACTGCAAGAAACCCTGAGATTATAAGGCTGAATGTCCAGAACTAACCAAGAAGACGCCACCAAGAAGAGTTGGTAGAAGAGCACTCCTTGCTGGAGATGAATCAGATTATGAAGCTGGTACTGAAAGATTATCAGATGACACAGCTTTAATGGCACACATTGAAGACCCAAATGAGGTATGTGACTCCAATTCTAAATATTCCTCAGCTCAAATTTCCATGCAAAATGGTTTCTCTTCGACTGCTGACTCCAATCCAAAAAATCTAGAATTAGAAGAAACTCTTGACGAATTGATGAATCAGCTAGTGATTATTCAAGCTGGTTATGAATCAATTAAAGCTGAGAAAGAAAATCTAATTCTTGAAGTTGAAAGATTGAAGTCTGAATTAAAAATGTTGAAACTGACTAGAACTGATAAGGAAAAGATTCAGCATCAGCCTACTGTATTAGCAGCAGCAACTGAATCATTTGCTCAATCAAGTTCGGTTACCGGATTCAATTCTGGAAAACCATATGGAGACAAAACTGGTTTATGATTTGATACACAACAATCTTTTAAGGATGGAACCAACAAAGCTGTCAAACCTAGTACCAAAACTGGTATCAAGTTTGTAGCTGAGAAACATCAACAAACTGAGAAAACTGTTGAACCAGTAAAGCCAGTATCACATAGGACAAATCAGTTTTCCAAGAAAACAACCAGATTTACCAACAAAGGGAAACCAAATGGTAAATCGGCTGTACCGCAAGAAAACCGAACTGGGAAATCAACTACCAGATCAACAAAAACCAATCAAGTCAAGAACCAGAAAAATTACAGTCAAGGTAAATCCAAGAATGTCAATCATTCAAGGATTCACACATTCAGGTGGAAAGGAAGACTATATCCCACTGATGATGATTGGCATTTTACTGCATCTATTTCTAAAACTGATAATAACAATCATTCCGCATGAAAAAACCTATCAAAGGTTTCACCAAGACTCAAAGAGAGGACTAATCTCGGTTCTCGGCAAAAGTCCCAGTACCAAGGTTAGTTCAGACCTCAGTACAGAAGGAATGACAGTTATGATTCTAGCTTTAATAGTAGAAAGCAACATAGAAATAAGTTTCAGTCAAAAGACCTGAGAGATCATATAAATAAGACACAGTCCAAACATAGATACTATGGGAGTGTGGCTTACATATATGAAAACAAGTGCAACAATATCCGAAGAATCACAAAAGGATATATTCCCAGAGTTGTACTGACAACTGACCCCTATGGACCCAAACTGAATTGGGTACCTAAAAACTTCTAATTTTTATTGTATGATATATGGTACTTTGACAGTGGTTGCTCTAGACACATGACAAAGAGTAAAGACTGTCTCAGTAATTTTATTGCAAAAGATGGACCAAAGGTTAATTTTGGAAGTAAAAACAAACCTGGATACACCAGAGGTTATGGCACCTTAATCAGGAATGGACTTACAATTAAGAATGTATCTTATGTAGAAGGACTACACTACAATGTACTCAGCACCAGTCAATTTTGTGATATAGAATACAAAGTTACTTCCAACAAGGAATTCTGCGTTGTCGTCAGCGAATCAGCTTATCAAGTTGTCCTAGCCGGAAGAAGAAAAGAAAATATGTATGTAGTAGATTGGACAAGAGCCGTTGCTGAAACCTGTTTGCTTGTGCATACAAAATCAGAAATCAGTTGGCTATGACACAAGAAACTGAGTCATCTTAATTTTGATGACATCAACACACTTGTTAAGAAGCAGTTAGTCATTGGACTACCAGATACATCATATAAGAAGGACAGCTTATGTGATGCATGTCAACAAGGAAAGCAAACAAAAGCAAGTTTCAAGACAAAATCTCATTACTCAACAACCATACATCTGTAGTTGCTACACATGGATTTATTTGGACCTATTACACCGATTAGTATCAGTGGAAAGAAGTACACATTAGTGGTAGTAGATGATTTTTCAAGGTACACTTGGGTAATCTTTCTAACCAAGAAAAGTGAAACCAAGCAAAGACTTACTGAATTACTCAAGAGACTTCAGAATCAGAAAGGAGTATCAGTTGTGAAAATAAGATCAGATAAAGGAACTGAATTCCTTAACAGCGTAATTATTGAATACTGTGAAGAGAATGGTGTCCTACACCAACTGGCTACCACAGGAACACCTCAACAGAATGGTGTAGCTGAAAGAAGAAATAGAACGCTTAAAGAAGCTGGGAGGACTATGATCTGTGAAGCAAAACTACCTGAAAGATATTGGGCAGAAGCAGTTAACACAACTTGTTACACTCAGAACAGAGCACTCATGAACAAAAGACATGAGAAGACTCCTTATGAAATTTGGAATGGAAGAAAACCAAATGTTTCATACTTTCATGCTTTTGGAAGAAAATGTTTCATACACAACAATGGGAAAGATCAACTTCATGTTTTTCAACCTAAAGCTGATGAAGGCATTTTTCTAGGATATTTAAGTGTCAGCAAAGCATTTAGAGTACTAAACAAAAGAACACTCAAGCAAGAAGAATCAATACATGTAGTATTTGATGAACCAAACTTCCCAGGTGAAATAACTGAAGATCGACAAGAACCAGTTTCACAGTCTCAGTTACCAGTCATGCCAGAACCAGTCTCAGTTGACATTGGAAGACTACAAATTTCAGAATGTTCAGATCCAGATCTGTATCAGTTTTCAACTACTCAACAAACCACTCCTGAACCACATGTTCCTGATCCAACTGAAGAAATTCAAGAACCAGTTTTTGAAGAACCAGTCGAACAAGATATAAATCCTTTGATGCAAACACCCACAAATCAATGGATGAGAGATCACCCTGAAGAACAAGTAATTGGTGATACTCAAACTGGCGTTGGAACAAGACATCAATTAGATGCAATGATTGCATGTTTTCTATCTTAATCAGAACCTAAAGAAATTGAAGAAGTTTTGAAAGATCCAGACTGGATATTAGCTATGCAAGAAGTACTCAATGAATTCGAGAGAAATCAAGTATGTGAATTGGTAGATAGACCAGTTCATGTCAATATCATTGGAACCAAATGGGTTTCCAGAAATAAACTTGATGAAGATGGGAATATCATCAGAAATAAAACCAGACTTGTAGCTAAAGGATACTCACAAGATGAAGGCATAGACTTTGATAAAACCTATGCACCAGTTGCAAGATTAGAAGCAATCAGATTATTTCTTGCCTTTGAAGCTCATAAGAAATTCAAAGTTTACCAGATGGATGTTAAAAGCGCATATCTGAATGGAATTCTTGAAGAAGAAGTTTATGTTCAACAACCACCTGGATTTGAAATCAAAGATCAAGCTGACAAAGTTTTCAGATTAAAGAAAACTCTATATGGACATAAACAAGCACCAAAAGCTTGGTACGAAACTCTATCTCAGTTTCTGGTGGATAATGGATTTATCAAAGGAACAATCGACAAAACTTTATTCAGGATGAAGAATGGAGAAGATACTTTACTTGTTCAAATTTATGTTGATGATATCATTTTTGGATCAGAAAATGAACAGGTATGTGAGAAATTTGCAAGTTTGATGAAAAGCAAATTTCAGATGAGTATGATGGGAGAATTGAATTACTTCCTTGGTTTACAAGTTAAACAGTTAGATGATGGAATTTTCATTCACCAAACAAAGTATACAAGAGAACTTATTAAAAAGTTTGGTATGGAAAAATCTACTGGAATTTCTACACCAATGGGGACCAACATCAGGCTAGACGAAGACAAAGAAGGCAAAGATGTTGATCAAACACTCTACAGAAGGATGATTGGAAGCTTACTCTATCTTACAGCAAGTAGACCAGACATATCTTTTATTGTTGGTGTATGTGCAAGATTTCAGTCCAAACCAAAGGAAAGTCATCTCACAGTAGTGAAAAGAACTTTGAAATACCTGAAATACACAGATGCAGTTGGAATTTGGTATTCAAAAGAAGGAGAATTCAAGTTGATTTCTTATTCAGACTCAGATTATGCTGGATGCAAAGTGGACAGAAAAAGCACATCAGGCACATGTCAATTACTAGGAAATAGACTTGTGTCATGGTTTAGCAAAAAGCTAAATTCAATCTCAACTTCTACAGCTGAAGCTGAATACATAGCAGCTGGAAGTTGTTGTGCTCAAGTTTTATGGATTAGACAACAATTAAGAGATTATGGGATAGAAGAAGGAACAATTCCCATAATGTGTGATAACACAAGTGCAATTGCAATCACTGATAATCTAGTTTTACACTCAAGGACAAAGTACATTGATGTGCGTCACCACTTTATAAGAGATCATGCAGAGAAAAAGGATATAACAGTTCTTTATGTACCTACTGAAGATCAGTTGGTAGACATCATTACAAAGCCATTGGACAAAGAAAGATTTGCAAAATTAAGAACTGAGTTGGGAATAATCAAAGTCAGTTAAATCAGTTAAGTCAGAGATTCGTCAAGGGGATTAATCTCTGTTAATGTTGGGTGCGCTCACTTAATGAATCGATCACCATTGACATCAACAATCTCAAATCGATTAATCAAATCGAAAGTTTGATGGAATCGACATTATTTCTAAAATCGACCTCGGCATCGATCGCTCTATTCCAAATCAAATTTAGTCAAAGATTGACATGATAAAATCAACAGCGGTTCTGTCACATTAAAATACCGCAGTTCCTTTTGTCAGAATTTCGCGTGTACACCCCTCGATTGTCAGAACAGTACATGCATCGGTTACCCAAAACCATCATGGAATTTGAAAAGATGTACTACTCAACCGCCAGATTTTCCTACCTATTTATTCAACCTCCGTTCACATTACTTCAAATCGAAATTCAAAATCCTCATCCTTTCTCAGAAAACAAAACAAACTCTTCAAAATCTCTCTTCTCAAAAATCAACTTTTGTGTTCACACTCAAACATGGCCACTTCAGAAAAATCAAAACAAGATAGATTAATAACATAATTAGAGGAACTGACATTCGAAATGTATGAAGCGCTGTGTCAAAACACTCTGTTAGCAAGTTGGGTATGTGATAAAATCGAAAAACAACTAGGCTTGAGAAACTTACTGGAAGTTAAGTTCAAAGAAGAACGTGATACAGAAGGAATTTTGCAATTTTGGCAAAATATACGTTTGGTACGAGACTCTCTGATGACCAAAGTTCGTGGAGATCGCATTGTTCTCAATGAAAGCGTCATAAGGACACTCTTTGGCTTCCCAAATTCAACTATGACAACAACAGATTGGACTACTTTACCATTGAAAAGAGAAGCTTTTCTTGAGCAACTTACTTTTTCTACGGAAAAAACCGAACCTGGTATTCATGTAGACAAAATCAAGACAGAATTTGGACATCTCAGCAGATGGCTCAGCAAACATGTCATCGGGAAATCAAAAGGAATTAGTATACTGTCAGAAGAAAATATTTATCTCAAGAATATAATCTGGGATGGAATAGAATTCAATTGGGCGGGCTATGTTGTCAATCAGTTTAAGAGACAACATTTGGCTGAATTAGACAGTGCAAGACGAGCTCAAGCCGAAGGACAAGAAACTGTTGACAGATTCCGACTGAAGAAGACACTCAGTGGAATCATTTAGTTTTACTTAGAAAGAATCAAGGAAGGGAAGAAAACAAGGCAATCTGCACCTACAAAGGAAATCACAGGAACAACTTCCCAACCTGAAGCAAGTCAGAAAACTGTGTCTCAACCAAAAGTTGTACAAAAAGGGACTAAGCGAAAGGCTGAATCTGCAGAAGCAAGATCAGTTTTAAGATGCTTGTACCCAGAAATCTCAAAAGAAAACGCACCAACTGAGGGGGAACAGCAACAACAACAACTCACAACTAAAGTTACACAAGAAAAGGTCACTTCTGACCATACTTCTCAGTCACAGCATGAATTAGTTCAGCAATCAGCACAAATTTTTGAAGCTGATAGAATCATCAAGCTAATGAAGATGAAGCTTAAACCAGAAGATTCTCAAGATGTCAGTCTACAGACTGAAGAGAAATTACTCTTGGAGAAATTGGAAGTTAGAGATCTATATGTTTTGTTTCCTATCTCGGAATTTCTTGACAATTGTTTCAAAAGATTCACTGAACTAGCAAAAAGAAGAGAATCAGGCACATCATCTACCTCAAAAGATACTTCAAAGAAGAAAGATGATGATAAAGTTGATGAATCAAGAAAAGAAGCTAATGAGACAACAGTTTTGCAAACAGAAACTCAACCTCAACCTCTAACAATCCAAACTGTATCTCAGCAAGAAGGATTACCAGTTGGAGATCAGACAACTGACAATCACGAAGCAGCTGATGGAACTGCCAATCAACAACTGATGATTATTGAAGATAATACTCAGTTTAAGGATCCAATCGAAGACACTTATGATCCTTCTGACATGCTCGCAAAGGATGAATTGGCAAAAGTACATGAAAATTTGAAGATTGTGCTTAGTACCAAGGATGCACAAAATGGTCTTTTGTCAAATATTTCTAGATATCTCGATTATAGAACCAGAACAGATGATTCATTTCATGCAAGACTAGAGATGATCCACAAATCAAGTTCAAGTTCTGCTTCAGAAATTTTATTACCAAACAAAAACTTGAAGACTCAACCGCAGTAGATAGGGAAACACATGCCCAAGCTCACTGGCATATGATTCAGCATATCTATGGGTTAGAACTCAGCTTAAGGAAGTACTTGCTTCTCAGCGACAGATCACAGAAGATCAAAAAGCAACCCATGCCCTGGTAGATCAGTTATATGATGCCAAAAAGGAGGAAGCTGAAGAAGAAAAGCTGAAGTTACTTGGAGAAATGAAGCGACTTGAAGACGAATTGCAAAGATACAAATCAGATCCTAAATTCTTAAGGAAAGAACTAACTGACGAGCAGCTCATTGCAAAATACAGTCAACCTGGAGACAGAAGAGTTACTCTAACAAAGGATCTATGGATGAAGTTTACCAACGATCACAATCCTATAAAAGCTAAGTACAGGGACAGGACAACTGAAGAATCCTTGAACTACTTTTTATTTGATTTATTCTCAAAGCAGAAAATGGCACAATACAAGAAAAATCGAGAGATTGATGATAAATCAAGATTAAAGACAAGATCGAACAAATGAAAGCGTATGTAGTAGAATTTGAAAATTACTACTTGAAAGAATCAGACTTACCAAAGCTAATTCAATGGAGAAGATGGAAAGAAGGAAGTCAAGTTGACTACAACAAGACTTTTTCAAAGATAGACTCCGAGCTAAAAGATGATTTTCGTATGTATGACACAGCAAGAAAATTTGATTCAGTCATGCAAAAAGCACAAAAGAGAACTTAGTATCTAGTTACACTATTTTGAACAAAATGTAACTACTCCAGTTTTTGCTCATTCTAATGAAATCCAGTTTCCAGTTTTACATTGTTTTATATTGTTTTGATCTTTAAGATTTTCTTTTAGGGAGAGTTTTGGCATCATCAAAAAGGGGGAAATTGTTGGAAATAAAATTTATGTTTTGATGATAATTCATCATATTTGTTATCTTAACCCCATTGATGAAGTGTTGAAGCCAGCTGTTATAGTAAAAACCTAAAAGATGTCTAGAACTGAATGTATAGGTTTTACTAGAGTCTGATATTTGTATAAGTTACATCAGACAAGCACTGTATAAGGAAACTCAGTTTTATAAGTTAGCCATCCAACAAATTGATCGTACAGTCGAACGTTATAACGGAAGCAAATTTATTGGATGAGTTACCGACACAACAGAACGGTTAGAAAATATAGCCGTTACAAGTGAGACGTTGATACAATTCAAATTGAAGCCAGATGAATGTTTGACCTCACACTATAAATAGAAGACTTTGCAACAAGGATAAAAACAACGAATTAACAAGTATTATCAAGCAATTTTATGCATTAGTTGAATTACTATAATTTCAGCGCTATAACAAGATCATATCTAGAATTCTTCAAGTGTTCAAGCTACATAGATTTTATCAAGAATCAGACACTTTGAAGAACCACAAACAAGAATCAATTTATTGATTCTCAGCCCAACTTTGATTCTACATCAAAGGTTTTAGACTGTGAAGCAAACCAGGCAAGTTTCGCCAAGGACAGATTGACAAGCGATCGGGTAGACTGTGTTTGTGGTGGTAGCTGGTGAAGAGGCAATTCAACCCTCCAAGGATCAGTGTTCAAGCAATTGAAGAACAACAATTCTACCTATTCTACAACTGTTTAGATAGTGACGCTAGGGATTAGCCAAGGACTATTGTTTAGGACTTTTTGTAATAGTTCACCTCAAGAAGTTCTAGTGGAATTTTCCTCCGCACCACAGGGGAAGAGAGGACGTAGAGGATTACACCACCTGGAACCTCTATAATATTTGGCTTATTTACTTTACACACTTACTTATTTATTTACAGCATTTTGATAGTTGATTGTTATACACTTCACTGTTCACAAACTGACATTCATCAGAATTCAGTTTACTACACTCAGTTTTCATTAAAGAATAACAAGATCAAGAAAAAGGCTAGAACTATATCCGCTGCCGGTTGACTCAGTTTTGGTTAAGTCAGTTTGACTTAAACTTAGCTCAGTCAGCTTAACTCCACACAAGTTTAACTGAACCCTAATTTGTTTAAATCCAGTTTTTGGTAACAAGTTTATTCACCCCCCCTCTAAACTTGTGTTAGCCTTTCCAAGGGACCAACAGCTACCTTCCCCTTTTTTGGTAGCATCTAACGTTTCTTCCAAAATCTTGTTGGTTCCTTCAGATACTTGGATGAGAGTGTTAAGATGCTTAGTTGAGTGATCCAAGATCTCGTCCATGGTATGAATTTTTTGAGTATGCTCATTCAGAGTGTCCACCGTGGGGTTGAGTTTGCCTTCAAGTGTCTCTACCATAAATTCTAGATTTTTCTTGACATGATGGGGAATTAGATGCTGCAGGTTGCAGAGTAAGTCTCATTGCCTCTCCATTACTGCATCCTGAACTTCAATGTGACTGATCAGGGCCTCAATCTTATGATTAATGGAAGAGTAATTGCTTCTCCAAGCAATTTTGAGATTCTCTCTGCTAACATTCTGTCTCTCTATGTCCACAACCAGTGGATTTATGTCTAGATTGAAAGCTCTGTCTGGATCTGCATGTGATGGAGTCTCAACTCCTTCATCTGCCATTTCCACCTTTGTCAATGGTAGGGGCCCATTCAGAATCAGCTGAGTGATTTTGATCGGCTGGATCACTCAGCTGTTGTTGAACTTTGCTGCTGCTCCTTAGAATCACTTCTTCGAGTGTTAGATCGTCATTAGAATTTTTGAACTTGTCTTGATCATCACTTAGATGATTATCTTCTTTATCTTCATCATTATTTTCCTCACCTTCTGATTGAGTGAGGTAGAAACCTTATTCACCTTTTTCCAAATAAATTTCTTCTTCCAAGTGTTCTTTATCATCACATATCTCAAAGGGTACGTCTATCCTTATTACGGGGTAGACTCCTGTGTTGAACTTTCACTGTTTGGGATCTGGTTCTTCTCCCAATCCCTATATTGCCACTTTTAGGTTGCTTTCTTTTCCTTTCAATTGTGGGTTATTGTTTTTGGGATGCCTTAACCTAGGTGAACATCACCTTGGCCTTACGTTTTTTATGCAGGCATATGGGCTTCACTTTCCATTGATCAAGCAAATATTGAAGAGGAATACCATAAGATTTCCTTTCCCAGAGAAAAACTGTTAGATGTAATGCCCGAAAGACAATTTTGTAATTGTTTTATTTAATAAATGAAATGATATTATTATTCATATTTATTATTCTCATATTCACCGATGTGACAATAGTATTTACACTATAGAAAACCCTAAAGTATATCGTTTATGTAATCACTTAACTCAGTGTATGGGATATACACGGGAGGATTGAGTTAGTGAAGATGTACTTAAAATACAATTAGCCCATAGTGAAGTTAATCGAGAGTATCGGGTCTCTCCTTTAACGTGCTATTAATGCGCCTAGAACACAATAGGTGTGATTGTCTTATCCGGACTTTCGGTTAAGAGAACCTAGTGGGGCACTTATATATGATAGATATATCATATAGGGCTGGACCGATTTGATTAGAGTTCACGATATAATTCCGTAATCGGGAAGTCTTATCGAATCAATCGATGATCATATTTATGGATATATCTTAATCCTGAGGTGATCACAGTCAACTTCTTGAATCAATATGAGGTTTGACTTGACGGTTAAGGATTACACTGAGTCTGTAATCTGAATTACCCCATCTTGGCATTATACTGGATTGAGTGAGTAGTCTGTGTTATCACAGATAAGGTACCCATTCCTTCCATTTATGGAAGTAGATAGACAGTTCCCTTATTTGTTAATCCTAGAAACTGATCGATCCATGGAGTTCATATTACACTGATTAGCTACCAGTGAGTTGTATGAATTAATTGATCACTAGGGGGTTAATGATAAATAAGGATAAGAGGTTCTAAAAAGGGTTAACGGTAACTTCCCGATTTAGAATGAATAGTCTATGGAGGATTAATCCATATGTAATGATTATATCAATGGACGCTCATTATCATTCTCATGAGGAGATAAATATAATCTTATAATCGGAGGAGTGCCGTCACGGGATTATGGTGGCATATTCCTGTGATTGATTTATCGAATATAATTATTCTGTTCGTAAGATAATTATTTATTTTATTTATCGGAGCCGCTGATTATTAGTCCATGGTCCCCGACATGCCTCCAATATAGCATAGCTATTCTCGGACGTCGAATCCTAATAATATTAATTTAGTTCTTATTAGAAATTAATTAAAACGATATGTGAATTAATTGTTTAGTGGACTATTAAATTAGTTGGGCTAAATAATTAAATATGTGAAAAACACATTTTTCATAATCTTGGCCCAAAAGTGTATCATAGTCGAAAATTATTGTGACTAGGTCACAAGAGGCAATTTTCGGCCATGGCATTGCCTTAGTGAGCAAGAAATTAGTTTTCTTGTGGATTAATAAGACATGTGCACAAAATATTTATTGGATAAATATTTATGGTAAAAAAATAAAGATAAAGATTATTCTAGATTTGTTCTAGAATATTTCTAGGATTATCTTTTATTTAATAGGATTATTATAATTGATTTTTGTATAATTATTAAATCCTTGGAGGACAAGGATTACTCTCCTATATAAAGAGAGTTCTCCCAAGCCTAATACACATCATAAAATTCAACTTTCATCTCTTAGAGAGAAGAAAGAAAATTTTGGCCAAGGGGTGTAAGGAGGAAAATCTTGGAGGTTTTTCGGGTAGCATATCTGGAGGATTCGAGATGAGGATCTCCTTTCACCGGGAGTTGCTCGGATCACACGTGTGGAAGATCGTGGTGCTCTGCACATAATCCTTTGTTCTTTCTATTGCGGTTCTTCTACTTGGATTTTGAGATCCAAGAGGTATGTTCTACAACCCCCTTGTAGAGTAGATCTAGTTATTTTATTACGTTTAATTTATGGATCTATATCCTTAAATCGCTTCCGTTGCGGATTATATTACTAACAACAACTTGCTAGTGTAGGACATTATTTCTGCCTGAACTCCTAGATCAATCTCTCGTTGAAGTTGTTCCTTCAGTCTGTTGAAGATGAGCAACGACCAGTTGAACTGAAGGCCTTGGTAGATAATAGCTATCTATTTCACTTTGACCCCGGTCATGTTTTCTATTGAACCCTTCTTCCCTTCAATGTTCTTTGTGATTAACGGAGAAAACTCGGAAAAAGGTTGTTTGAGTGACGATCTAGAGAAGTTCCATTTCTTGCCTCCCTTTATTGGATTCTTGGCTATCTCGCCTCAGAAAGCATTGATGTCAATTTGCATCTTGTTCACATCTACTGGACCGGTGCTGGAGAGATTTAAGAAACTATGAAGGAGACCAGGGGTGATAATCGGTTCTCGTTCAAACAAGTTACTCATAATGCATCTGCATTACCCTTCTTCTCACTGGGTATGAACTTTGTCTTTTCCTATAATGCGATCAATTCTCATAGCATATCTCTGAAATCAGGGGATTCAGGAATGTCATCAGCCCCAGATTTGTGCATCCATCAGCTAGTCTGTATGCTTGAGGGTCATTGTTGCACAGAGCTAGATAGTGCTCAGATCGGAAAATGATCCAGTGATGATGGATTTCTCATTGTGTTGGCTGGATTTTTGAAATGTAGATGATGAAGCCATTGTTTAGGATGATTTTTTAGAAAGGGTCAAAGTAGTAGGGTCTATAAATTGCAACGATAGCGTAGAAACTTTCTGAAAAACTCTAAGTCTCGTTTATATAGGAGAATTTTGATAGTGTGAAAGCGGGAGATTATGGAAGGATTTCGTGGAGTAATGGCGTGATTTTGTGTATATGAAACACGGTTTTGTGAGTGTAGTGGGGGGACTAAATTGAGGTATGTAATGATAAATCCCAGGAATCGAGGCGTTTCCGTCATTCCTTCAATTCAAAGAATAATCTCCATGATATAAAGTAAAATCCACGTGGTACTCTTCCATAGAATAATTCTCCATTATTTCTCTGATTTGCCACATGTATAAAATTGATTTTGTTCACACTTTGCTCCGCGGTGGAGTAACTATGCTGGTCACTAAGCTGGTATATTGACTTCTCTATTGAGCTGCTATATAAAACTGTTCTTAACAATTAGTGAAGTGGACTTCGCTGGTTACCAGTGCCTTACCTGCCAAGTGAGCGCACCCAAAGTGGCAAAGGTTTAGTTAACTGGTGAAGTCACTCGACTGATTACTCCAGTTAGACGCTCCTTCTTATTTAGTCAATATCAATCATTCCCAACTCAGTTCTCAACTTACAGAATCTTTCATGACTGAGTGGTTTTGTGAAAATATCAGCCAATATCTGGCCTGCTTGCAGTTAAGTAGAGTAGAGATCCAATAATTCCTCTATACAATTTTTGATCAACATCTTTTCTATTTTCATACTTCTGAAGAATAACTCTTGCACATATTGGTGTATCTGATGTGCCACTTGTATCCATACCATATTTATGTATCAAGTCCCTTGTATACTTGGCTTGATTGATAAAGATGCCATCTTCCATTTGTTTCACTTGTAAACGAAGATAATAATTGAGCTCTCCCATCATACTCATTTGTAATTTGCTTTTCATCAGATTTGCAAATTTCTCACATAACTTTTCATCTTCTGGTCCAAAAATAATGTCATCAACATAGATCTGAACTAGTAAAGTTCTTGTACCGTCTTCTAGCTTGAAGAGATCTTGTCAATGGTTCCTTTTGCTGAATCCATTGTTGATTAAGAATTGTGATAGTGTTTCATACCAGGCTCTAGGTGCCTGTTTGAGTCCATATAGTGCATTTTTAAGCTTGTATAATTTGTCTTCCTTCCCTTTGAGTTGGAAACCAGGGTTTTGTTCCACATATACTTCTTCTACAAGTCCATTCAAAAATTCACTCTTGACATCCATTTGATATGCTTTGAAATCCTTGTGTGCTGCAAAAGCTAGAAAGAGTTTGATTGCTTCCAATCTTGCTACGGGTGAAAAGGTTTCATCATAGTCTATGCCTTCAGCTTGAGAGTAACCCTTTGCAACTAGTATTGCTTTGTTTTTGACAACAGTTCCTTGTTCATCCATCTTGCTTCTGAATACCCATTTTGTTCCAATGATGTTTGCAAATTCTGGTCTGTCAACAAGTTCATGATCTTGTGTTGGTGCTTTGACTGTTGTATTGACTGGTACTTCATCTTGATTTTGAAAAGTGTGGTCCATAATAGTAGCTGGTACTGTTGTATTCATGTAAACTTGTCCTTGTGCAGCTTCTTCTTCAGAGGTGTGTAGGCTTTCACCATCGGTGTTTGGTTCATAAAAAACCACATGAATTGATTCTTCATTCACCAAGGTTCTTTTGTTGAGCACTCTATATGCTTTGCTAGTGTCTGAGTATACCATGAAGATTTCTTCATCAGCTTTTTCATCAAAAGTATGTAGCTGATTCCTGTTCAAAACAAAACATTTAGATCCAAACATATGTAAGTGAGAAACATTAGGTTTTCTCCCATTCCAAATTTAATATGGTGTTTTTCCATGATGTTTGTTGATGATATATCTGTTTTGAGTATAGAATGTTGTATTTGCTGCTTCAGCCCAAAATCTTTTTAGTAGGCTTGCTTCTGCTATCATGGTTCTAACTGCTTCCTTCAGACTTCCATTTCTTCTTTCTACTACACCATTTTGTTGTGGAGTTTCTGTTGCTGATAGTTGATGTAGTACTCCATTTTCTTCAAGTAGGTTCTGATTACTTCATTTAGGAACTCTTTTCCTCTATACGATCTTATCTTGATGATCTTCAGCTCCTTTTCATTTTGAATTCTCCTCAGCAAATTTGGTAGCTTTTTGAGTGTTTCTCTTTTATTGTTCATGAATATGGTCCAAGTAAATTTGGAAAAGTCATCCACCACCACTAGAGTGTACTTCTTTCCACTTACACTCACTGGTGTGACTGGTCCAGAAAGGTCCATGTGTAAGAGGTGTAGAATTCTGGTTGTTGATTGTTGTGGTTTTGACTTGAAAGAACTCTTGATTTGCTTTCCTTTCTAACATGCATCACAGAGACTTTCATTTCTGAAAGTAATGTTAGGTAGGCCTTCTACAAGCTTGTTCTTTAATAACTTGTTGATAGCCTTGAAGTTAAGATGATTTATTCTTCTGTGCCAAATCCAACTGGTTGATTGTTTATTCTTGACAAGCAGACATGTTTATGCTTTTGCTGTCTTCCAATCTACAATATACATGTTGTCTTCTTTTTTTCCTGCAAGTACAACTGTGCTGGTTTGATTGTGAATCACTTTGCATCTTCTTTGTTGAAATGCGCGTTGTAGCCTTTGTCACAAAATTGACTAATGCTTAGAAGGTTGAAATTCAATCCTTTTACATAAGCCACATTTTGAATCTTAAAATTGTTTTTCAACATGATGCCTTCCCCTTATTTTTAACGCAGTTTTTCTTGCCTCCAAAAGTAACTTTGGGTCCATCAAAAGCATTAAAGTTAGCCAGCCGTTCTTTCTTTCCTATCATGTGTCTAGAACATCCACTGCCTATGTACCAGACATCCTACAAAACAAATTAACCAAGTTTAGGTACCCAACACTATTTGGGTCCATACCTCTTAGCAGTCATGCCTCTTATTCCAAGTGTAAATCCAAAGGTTCTTCTTCTTGGATGGTTGAAGTCATCAACCTCATAAGTATAAAGCATGGCAGAATACTTCTTTATAGAATTATTCTGATACAATTCTCTACCTTTAGGTGCATTTGCATCATTTTTCACTCTCCAATATGTAGGTGGAAACTTACTTTCATATTGCTTCTTGTATCCAGGAACATGCATGTGTTGGCTTTTCCTAAACACACGTTGCATGGCATGAAATGGTTTCTTCTTGTATTTTGGGGGTGTAACATTCCAATCATCCTCTGAAGGGTAAAGTCTCCCCTTACCTTTCAGTAAGCTTTTGCCTTTACTAGGTTGGTAGGATGATTTACTCTGTTGTTTCACTACACTGGGTTTTGACTTCACTGGTGCATGACAGGTAGTTGAAACTGTGATTTGTCTTTTTCTGAATTCAGTTCCAGTTTTGGTCCTTGATTCTGAATTGTGGTTTCCATTGTTTCCATTCTCATTTTGACTATTGTAGTGAAGACTAGATGTGGATCCAAAACTTTTTGGGGGTTTGTATGCTGGTGCAGTGGTGCTCTTAACTGGTATGGAGGTTTTCTCAGCTGGTCTGTCAGCACCAGATGAGTGATCATTTGCTGCTTGTTGATCAGTTGAGTGTACTTCTTTATTAGTTGATTCAGATTTCAGTCCATCTAGTTCTTTCTTTAATCTTTTATTTTCTTCTCTTAGATTCTCATATTCTTGTTCCAGAATTTCATGATTTATTTGAATTTCTTCAAATTTACTCATGAGATTTTGAATTAGGTTTGTAGAATTTAATGGGAAAATAGAAGATTGTGCAGTGTCAGATATGGATGCATTTGATGAGTATGAACTAGATATTACCTCTGTTTCATCAATTTCTTTTGCCATCAAACACAAACATGCTTTTTCATTGTCTAAGTTCTTCATCACTTGAGTCATTGATAACACTCTAAATGGTACCAATAATTATACCCTTATTCACCCCGAATTCTACTCAAGAGATGATAGATAGACACGTTATTATGTGGAATATATGTTAAATGGTATGTGAGTGTTTCCAGGATCATAATTCTGCATCTATGCTATTTTCTCGAGGTTTTGGTTCTGTTTTGTCTCATTTTGCGTGTTTTATAGGATGTACCGGATCTGGAGCATCGGAGAGTGGATCTAGACCGATATAAGTACATTGGGCCGAGTGATTAAAGTCCAAGAAGAAACCTGCTGAATAAAAAGAGGAAAAGTAGGCCCGGTAAACCGGCGAATTGTTCGACACGAAATTGATTCTGCCGCATTATCTAGGTCGGTTAGGGTTTCAGAGAGTCTTAAGTCAGCCACTGTATGTATATAAGGCCGCATTAGCTGAATATTACATAGTTCTTAATCTATTCTTCAATTACATTACATATTTACTATGCAATAAAGTTTTCTTGAGCTTTGGAGAGTAGTTTCTGGTTTCCTCCCTTCTTCCATCATCTCTAGCTTGAGTAGATAAAGCTAGATCTCCATTGTTGAAGGTATGAAGCTTTGAACGTTCCTTTTTGCCTTCAATATGGTCGATCTGTTCGTATTTATGTGTTTTAGTTAATCTGCAAGCTTAACGACCCCATAATTTACTTATTTTAATCGTATTGAGCAATGTAGATCCAAAAATTAGGAAAAGCTGATCCTGGTAACCCGGCGGTCTATACGGTTTACCGAGGCAATATTTAGAAAACCTAAAACTAGGATTCACTACAGCTACGTTGATCGACATATTTAATTAACAGTAGGTTAGATCTGGTCAATCTATTTATTGTAATCGTAATTTAACATGAAGGACTATTAGTGAAGTGTTAATTAAGACATAGTCTAGAATGGACCCTAGGAACGTGCTGGTCAATGTCGAGAGCTGTCTAGACGGGTTAGCGGTATGAGTTAGCGCTCAATATCGGCAATTCTTGTTCTTTATGCGTATGGGCTATTACGGACCAATTAAGGAGGGTAGCTTACGTATAGATTGTCTACTGCCATTGTCAGAGTAGATAGGAGTAGGAATTGCACCCGTAGCTGATAATGATAATTAAAACCGAAGCTCATGATTAATGCAAGGAAATTATGTGGGGAAGTAAACATAAAGATTAACTAATCCAAGTTATTAGGTCGGTGAGAAGAGGGAGAGGAATACCATGTTTGTTTTCTTTTACGTTATTGCTGGTCAATGACCGCCTCTATGTTGCTTCTTAATTAGGTTAGAATCGTTTATACTTATAGTTGCATTGTCTCTATGGGATCGACCTTGACTCGCATTTACTATACTATGATGTATCTAGTATTCTTGCTAGTAATATCGAAGTTAGTGACTTACACACGATCAAGGTTTTTTTGCGCCGTTGTCGGGGACAATGGCCAATTTTAAATATAAACGTTTTAATTCTGATTAAGGAGTCGTTTTTATTATTATTATTTTTATTTTGAGTCTTGTACCATTCTGTATCTACCCTGCACATGTTAAACTGCCAGAAAAAGAAATTTCGGGGCCGGTTTACCGTGGCTAACCCCCAGGTTAACGAGGCCTAAAAAATCAATTTCTATACAGCCTTTGTTATTTTGTGTTATTCCCTGTTGATTTTAGTTAGTAGGTCCGCAACAGTTGGAATCATACCCAATTGAATCAGATGTTGCTAACCCTTTCTTTGTTTTATTTTGTCTTTTGCAGGTAGATCATAACACTTCAGAGATTCGATCAAACTAGAGTAGAAAAAGAGAAAACCAGTCAAGAAATATGCCTAGAACGATATTGAATATCACACCGATTTCCATGTACCCTGGATCTGAGGCATGAGAGCATTATGAAGCTATAAAGAAACGGTTGGAAAAGGAGAAAGAAGCAATCAAGCAAGAGCCTGAATATAACTTAAAGGAGTATAGCACGTAACGACCGGGTGAGTTTCTTTGTGAGCTAATTCACATATCATCTTCGGATTATGATTCTGATGATCCTGAAGAGGATCCTGGCATGATGTTTTCTGAGCCTGAGGATTTCCCAGACTCACACACCGTGGTGAAGTTAGGAGACCTTGGCACGTTCTGACTCCCAATTTCTGTTAATGGTATATCAGTAGGATTAGGTCTCTGCGACTCTGGCTCGAGTTGCAACATTCTACATTTTTCGCTCTGTCAATAGATCAAGCTTCTTGTCATAATGAATCAAACCAGGACCATGACCTTCGTCGATAGAACCAGAGATATGCCTACTGGTCTGCTTAGGAAGTGTATGATTAAGGCAGAAGGGTTCGCATATCCTATTGACTTTATGATCATAGATGTACCAGAGGACCCTAGTGCCCCCGTTCTGTTAGGTAGACCTTTCTTAGCGACAAGTAGGGCGGTTATGGATTTTGATAATGGGGAGATTACTCTAAGGTTGAATAATGACGATGTATCTTTTAAGATCTTAGAACCCCTAGAAAATAAACCGGAAAGTTGTAAGATGACGTATGCTTCAGGAAAGGTGGAGATTATGGAAATAGAGGGGCATAGGTATAGAGAGGTTGTAGTAGAAATTGTTGAGCAGGAATTTATGAGACTAATGCAATGAGAAAGAGAAGAGAAGGACCACGGCAAGATGCTCACGGAAGCTAGTCCTTCCGTGTTGCATAATGAACGAGTTGAGCTAAAAATGGAAACGTGGAGTCCTTGGGTCTAAAGTCTAAATCTTGACGTAGAGGTAGACCTAGTACGTAAGAAAAGAGAGGGATGAGTGCTAGGAAGAGAGCTCAAAAAGGTTCTATAAGGGTACAGACCTCTGGAGCAAAATTTTCGCGAGTTAAAGCTCCAACCCTTGATTGATCGAAAATCTGAAGAAAGTCGAGCTGGCGACTGTAAATTCAGAACTATTTCTCTAAACCGTTAGATAGATTAGGAATGAATAAAAGTAGCCAGATGAAAGGACGAGCTTTTTTCATCCTAACACACCCTTAGGCTCTAAACCTATGGTTGTGGAAAGGTTTTTTTTACTCGTTGCGGATTCTAGTAAAGTAGGTTAGGTTTTGAGTCATAAATAGCAATGTAAAGAGTAAGAGGCTAGTCAATTTGAGGTCAGAATTGAGCAGAGAGGTTGAGCAAAGTGTGGAGTGAAGGCAGACAAAGAAATTTGGGGAAAAGTACCCCCGGTAAACCTTAGGTTACCTCCGGGTTACCGAGGCTGGATTTTTAAATTTCTGAACGTCAGGTTATAAAGCTGATTTTTTAGAGACACATGGTGGACACACGTTGCACCAAATACGGTCAGTCAGCATAAACGCCACCCTTTTTCCCTCTTTTCAAATTTTTCATCCTTTCCCACACTCCACCATAAATCCACCTCACTCCCATCAATCATCCCCTCAAATCCCTCTCCCTAATAACTTCTCCACCCACTATCCCACTAAAACCAACCAAAGCACCTATTTTCCACACATGTCGCTGATTTGTAGTGCTGCTGCTATGGTGAAGTGTTGAAATTCTTCATCTTTTATCATCAGAGGCACAGTCCTCAAAGAAAATCAAAAAATTTCAGGCCGGTAAACCGCACCCTACCTCCGGTTTACCGAGGGTCAGTTTTTAGATTCAGCTCCAGTATCAGTTCCTATACTCATTCAGGATGGGTCCTAAGCGTCAACATTCTGCAGTTCGTCCCAATGGTTATCAGACTGTACGTGGAGATGAAAACCCTTTGATAGATGGGGTTGAGCAGTTCCATTATTTAGCTATCTATGAGTCATTCCGAGGCCACTGGAACGCAAGGCCAGTTGCTAGAGAACGAGGGGTAGACTTGGACGATTGCGGGTCGATCTTGCCCGGCACCCTAGAAGCACAAGATATTTTGGATATGGCGGATTCACCGACTCGGTTTAACGCCACAGTGGTAAGGAAATTTTATGCCTTCGTTTTGCATAACCCCGGAGTTACATTTGCTATGGTCTGAGGGGTCAAAGGATCAATGCTCATTTAGGGGTTAGACATCCACCGGTGGGCCCGGTTGAGTACACATCCTCGAGCAACATTGAAGATCTTGAGTGGATGGCTATGATAGCTGAATATTTTGGGGTGCAATGGAAGCGTAACCCTGTGGGAGCCCCCACCATCTTCCTAGAGAATGAGTTATCTTGGGACCAGAAGATGGTCAATAGATTTGTTTGTGCCCGCCTTCTCCCGACCAAGCACACGGTCTCTGTCACTACGAAGAGGGAGGATTTGATGTTTTATCTGGAACAGGGAACTCCAGTCAACATCGGTCTTCTGATGCATAACCGTATCCACGAGCTTGCTGCCGCATCCGAGCGCAAGCTGTTGCCATACGGGCCGATGATTGACATGTTTGCCTTAGAGGACGAGATCTAGATTCTCGTCAGTGACGATTGGGAAGATCCTGAGGTGAAAATGAGTTCACAGTCGGTTCAGAAAGCACCAAGACGGGTGGGGTAGAGCTTAGAGGGAGCGTACTCCAATCCTCGGAGCACCCCGGACTCAGAGAGCTATGCTAGAGGAGCACTCGCGAGATATTACGAGTTTGCATCGCAAAATAGAAAGAATTATCGATTACTTTGGCATACCTTCCTCGACCCCGCCACCTAGGACTGCCCCACATCACCGAGCGTCTTCTTCGGCCGCTGCTGCCTCGAGTTCTGGTCCACCTCCCGGTTTTGAGCCTAGAGATGACTGGGAGGATTATTCTTATGAGGACTAGTTTTTCTTTCTTTTTGTTGTTTTTTTTTCCATTTTATTGTTTTTATGTTTATTTTTCCTACTTAGTTGATGTAGCAGAATTTTATAATATAATGATTTTGTCGGCTTAATTTGTTTTAGAGTTAATTATTTTTCTCTTTTACTGCAGCACTTTTATTATACAGTTTCTTGTCACCAAAATTCTTCTTGGTTTGTTTCAGATTCGTCATGGATTACTTACCTATGCCCGATGATTTATACGACGATTCGATTCTTCTTTGGTTCCACCCTTAACCGAAGCTAAGTTCCTTTTCGTTTTTCATTTTCCATCTTACACATAGGGGACAATGTTTCGATTAAGTGGGAGGGGGGGGGGGTAGAGGGACGTCACTTAGCTTCTTAGCATTATATTCCGTGAATTACGTGATTATCTTGATTCTCTTTGATGCATGATTCACCACTTAGACTTTGAATCCTTTCGACAGAATTTCGAAAAATTATGATATCTTTGATCTTTTCGATTTAATTGACTTCATCTTTGTTTTACTTTGTACGAGTAAGAGAAATTCCCCACTTCTGAAGTAGTGGTGTATTAAGCACATATTCTGTTATGAGCCACCATTTTAAGCACATATAACTCACTTCCCTTGGTGTGTTGTCGATAGCATATTGCTTTGACTAGAGTTGACCCTGGCTTTTTCACGAATCATGTTCCACCAATGCTTATGAAGGCAATGGAATTAGGATTCAGTAGTTTATCTTGAGTGAGACTGTGAGGATTGCTAAATCAATGAGAGTTCACCCGCCAAGAAGGAGAAGTGCATTGAAATATATACATCTATATTCGCTTTGGCACTATTTTAGTCGATGGAGCGTAAGACGCACGACTTTTGCATAGACCGATAAACGCGATCCTAAGAGTAATATATTCTCGATTCTCGATCCACCTTGCCAGCCAATTTAATTAATAAATAACATGTTTGAGACTGGTTAGTTCGACTACGGGTGATGTAATGTGAGATAGTCTGCATTACTAAGTGGTTGTGAACATTATTTCACACACACATTGGCTCATGATGTGAATAGTGTTTAATGCATTACTAATGGATATGAGTGGCATGATCTTGATCTTGAATTAGTGAGGCATAGTTGTTTTTAATTAACTTGTATACTAATCTGAGTGTTGTTTTCTTCTTTCCTTTTTGCTCGGGACGATCAAAAGCTAAGTGAGGGGGGGGGGGGTAGTTGATAACACTCTAAATGGTACCAATAATTATACCCTTATTAACCACGAATTATACTCAAGAGAGGATAGATAGACCCGTTTTTATGTGGAATATATGTTAAATGCTATGTGAATGTTTCCAGGATCATAATTCTGCATCTATGCTATTTTCCCAAGGTTTTGGTACTATTTTGTCTCGTTTTGCATGTTTTATAGGATGTACCGGATCTGGAACATTGGAGAGTGGATCTGGACAAAGAAGTACATTGGGCCAAGTGATTAAAGTCGAAGAAGAAGCCTGCTGAATAAAAAGAGGAAAAGTAGGCCCGGTAACCCGGAGGCTAGGCCCGGTAAACCGGCGATTTGTTCGACACGAAATTGATTCTGCCGTATTATCTAGGTCGGTTAGGGTTTTAGAGAGTCTTAAGTCGGCCAATGTATCTATATAAGGCCGCATTAGCTGAATATTACATAGTTCATAATCAATTCTTCAATTACATTACATATTTATTATGCAATAAAGTTTTTCTAAGCTTTGGAGAGTAGTTTCTGGTTTCCTCCATTCTTCCATCATCTCTAGCCTGAGTGGATCGAGCTAGATCTCCATTGTTGCAGGTATGAAGCTTTGAACGTTCCTTTTTGTCTTCAATATGGTAGATATGTTCGTATTTATGTGTTTTAGTTAATCTGCATGTTTAACGACCCCATCATTTACTTATTTTAATCTTATTGAGCAATGAAGATCCAAAAATTAGGAAAAGCTGACCCCAGTAACCCAGCGGTCTATACCGGTTTACCGAGGCAATATTTAAAAAACCCAAAACTGGGATTAACTACAGCTACATTGATCGACAGATTTAATTAACAGTAGGTTAGATCTGGCCAATGTGCTTATTGTAATCGTAAATGAATATGAAGGACTGGTGTTGAATTGTTAATTAGGACAAAGTTTGGTCAATATTGACAGCTGTCTAGGCGGGTTAGCGGTATGAGTTAGCGCTCAGTATCGGCAATTCTAGTTCTTTATGCGTATGGGTTATTATAGACTAATTAAGGAGGGTAGCTTACATATAGATTGTCTACTGCCATTTGTCGGAGTAGATAGGAGTAGGAATTGCACCCGTAGCTGATAATGATAATTGAAACTAAAGCTCACGATTAATTCAAGGAAATTATATGGGTAAGTAAACATAAAGATTAACTAATCCAAGTTAGTAGATCGGTGAGAAGAGGGAGAGGAATACCATGTTTGTTTTCTTTTATGTTATTGTTGGTCAATGACCGCATCTATGTTGCTTCTTAATTAGGTTAGAATCGTTTATACTTATAGTTGCATTGTCTCTGTGGGATCGACCTTGACTCACATTTACTATACTTTGATGTACCTTGTTTTCTTGCTAGTAATATCGACGTTATTGACTTACACGCGATCGGTCATTGTCTGATGTTGGTCCGGAGAAGGGTAACAGTATAGTCAGAGGGGCGGGGGGAGGGTGAATGACTATACTGGAGTTTCAAAAACTTTTCTTTGAATTAAAAACATTTGGGCAGCGGATAAGTCCCTTCTTAAAAGTTGTTTCAAAGTAGATTATGCACAAACAGAGTATGAATAAAATATAGTAAGTAAATGCTGTAAAATAAAGTGCAGTAAGTAAATGAACACAAAGGTTTATAGTGGTTCAGGGTGGTGTAATCCTTTAATCCACTCTTCTCCTGTGATGATTGGAGGAATTCACTATTGTCTTTCACCAATACAATAATAAGATTGTCCTTGGCTACACAAGTTTCACAATCTCCAACAATATCACTCCCTGGCTAGAAAAGCTTTAGTGACTCAGTCTTCAACACTGCTCCTTGAGAACTAATCCTTCAGTATCACAAAGGGTTGCAACTCCTTCTCAAATTTTTCTGATTCAATTGCTACAAACTGGTGTGAATTTGATTCACCGATTTGTTGATCAATTCTTAGGATTTTGATAGACTTTCTGCTTGTTCTTGTATATTCTTGTATGTTTCTGTCAATGCCTTCTATTTATAGCCTTGATAATCCTTGTTTCTAAATTCCGTCCATTGGCTATTTAATGCAGGGAATAATCCTGAATTAATACTTGATTTCCCCTTGATTATATCCTCATTGATTTCAGTGATTCAGATTTTCTTCAAACGTCTATCATAAAATCTGTCCTTGATTGATTCTGTATTAATTGCTTGATCTCCTTGTTTTGCCATGTTTTGAATAAGTAAGGATGGTTTATCATACTCTGCTGTTCCTTCACTTGACCGTTGATAGATCAGTTAAGTAACTTAGCTATTGAAATCTTTCTTCATTGCAATTCCTTACTCAGCCGATATAAGAATTACTTTGCCGAATTACTGTTTCCTTTGTTTCTTGATTTTCCAAGAGTATTTTTACTTCACTGATCCTTGATTGGTGTGAGATCAGTGTACACCATATTTAAACAATGAATTTCATCACTTGTAATATAACTTAAACTTATCCAAGGTCATCTTGGTTATAAGTCAATCCATATGTCTTCATGCTTCTCTGCTGGTACTTGGTTGCCTTTACTCTACCGGATTTCTGTTTTACTTAGCCATCCTACCGACTAGTACAATACTTGTCTGACTAAACTTATAAAACATGTCAGACTCTAAGTAAAGACTTATACAGAGATTTCTAACTTATTTCAGACTTGTTATAACATCTAGTATGGCTATTGTTGGTCCCTTGGAAAGGCTAACACCTGTTTAAATGGGGGGGGGGGGTGAATAAACTTGTCCCCAAAAATGGATTTTAAACAAATTAAGGTTCAGTTATAACTTGTGTGGAGTTAAGCTGACGGAGCTGAGTTTAAGTCAAACTGACTTAAGAAAAACTGAGTCAACCGGCAGCAGATATAAGTCTAGCCTTTTTCTTGATCTTGTTATTCTATACGAAAGCTGAGTGTGCTAAATCGAATTAGTGAATGTCGGTTTGTGAGTCGTGAGATGTATAACAATCGATTCTCGAGATCTTTGTGTAAACAATATAAACGCTATAATACATAACTGTGAAATGTAAATGCGTAAAGTAAATGAAACAAGAGTTATAGAGGTTCCAGGTTGTGTAATCTTGTCAGTCCTCTCTTCCCCTGTGGTGTAGGAGTAAAATTCCACTAGAACTTCTTGAGGTGAGCGGTTACAAAAAGTCCTAAACAATAGTCCTTGGCTAATCATAGCTTCACTATCTAAACAGTTGTAGAACAGGTAGAATTGCTGCTCTTCAATTGCTTGATCACTGGTCCTTGAAGGGTTACGTAGGCCTCTTGACCAGCTACCACCACAAACAAAGTCTACCCGATTGCTGTGACAACTGTCCTTGGCAAAACCTTGCCGGTTTGCTTCACAGTCTAAACCTTTGATTAAGAATCAAAGTTGGGTTGAGAATCAACAAATTGATTCTTGTTTGTGGTTCTTCTAAGTGTATGATTCCTGATAAATCTTGTGTAGCTTGAACACTTGGAAGATTTCTTGATATGATCTTGTTTAGCGCAGATAATGATAGCAATTCAAATAAACGAAAGTAGTGCACACAATGCTTGTAAGCTTCTTAATTCTTGATATTGATCCTTGGTGCCAGGTCCTCTATTTATAGTCTGAGGTCCAATGTTCATTTCACTTGAATTTGAGTTGTGACAACGTCTATCTTGTAACGGCTATATTTTGTGACCGTTCTGACGTGTTAGTATATCATCCAATAAAAATGCTTCATTTACAACGTTTGACTGTACTGTCAGTTTGATGGATGACTGACTTATAAAACTGAGTTTTCTGATCAGTTTTATACTGAGTTTATCGGTTGTCAGTTTCTTGACTAACTTGGAGCATTAACTGAGATTTAACTCTTCTTCAAATATCAGTACTCCAATTTTTCATCTGATTATAATTGACTTAACCAGAGTACACCATAAGCAAATATCATCTAAGAATTCATTGTCCTTATGACTCTTAGGTCTTCATACAAGATCCATAAAGTCAGTTCAGGTCACCACAAACTTTCCTGAATTCTAACTTTATAGTCTCGACAAGTAAACTGAGTTTGAACCCTCAGTTCTTCAATCTTCTACAACTGAGTCTGTGACCCTCAGTTCTTCATCAACTGAGTTTGAACCCTCAGTTCTTCACTCTTCTATATAAGCCAACCGAGTTTGTGTCCCTCAACTAACTTATCTTCTTCAGTTTCATATAGGCGCAGTCTGAGTCAGTTTGTCGGTTTGTTTATCTTGACGATTTCCAGTTTTCTGAATGACTTCCAGTTTTCAGTTTCACGACACAATAACTATTATAGTGCTTGTCTGATGTAACCTATACAAATATCAGACTCTAGTAAGATCTATACATTCAGTTCTAAACATCTTTTAGCCTTTCACTATAACAGCTAGCTTCAATACTTCATCAATGGGGTTAAGATAATACTTAGAAAAAATATGATGAATTATCATCTTTTATTTCCAACAATTTCCCCCTTTTTGATGATGCCAAAAATCTCCCTAAAAGAAAAGCTTAAAGATCAAAACAATGTAAAACAAGGTAAAACTGGAAAACTGGATTTCATTAGAATATGCAAAAACTGGAATAGTTACACTTTGTTGAAATAAATTTAATCACAGGCTAAGCTCTTTTCTGTGCTTTTTGTGTAACTGAGATAAACATCATCTATTTGTCGTGAATACTAAAATCATACTCTAGCTTAGAATCTTCCTTAGTAAAGGTCTTATTATAGTCCACTTGACTTCCTTCTTTCCATTTTCTCCACAAAATCAACTTTGGTAAAGTTGATTCATGCTTGTAGTAATTTTCAAACTCTGCTACATCAGATTTCAATTGTTCAACTTTGTCTCTTATCTTTAGTTTGTCTTCAATCCTCTTGATCTTCTTGTACTGTGCCATCTTATGATTGTGATATACTTCAGATAATAAGTAGTTCAAGGATTCTTCAATAGTCTTTGACAAACTTTATAGACATATCCTATGTTAGAGTAGCTCTCTTTTCTTCAGGTTGACTGTATTTTTCAATGAGCTGCTCATCAGTTAATTATGTCTTTATAGACCTTGGATCTGTTGCTGATTTATATATCTCCAATTCGTCTTCAAGTTGCTTCTTTTCTTTGACTAGCCTCTTCTTTTCTTCTTCAGCTTCCCCCTTTTTGGCATCATACAATTGATCTACCAAAGCATAGGTTGCCTTTTGATCGGCTGAGATACGTTCCTGAGAGGCAAGTACTTCTTTAAGCTGATTCTCTATCCTGTAGATGTGCTGATTTAAATGCCAGTGAGCTTGAGCATGTGTTTCCATATCTACTGCGGTTGAGATTTCAAGTTTTTCCTTGAGTGTCAAAATTTCTGAAGCAGAACTTGAACTTGACTTGTGAATCATATCTAATCTTGCATGAACTGAGATATCTGTTCTCTGTCTATAATCTAGATATCCAGAGATGTTTGACAGAAGGCCATTGTATGCATCCTTTTTGATGAGCACAATCTTCAAGATCTCATGAACTTTGCTCAATTCCTCCTTTGTCAAAATATCAGAAGGATCATAGGTGTCTTCTGTTTGGACTTTAGACTAAGTGATATCTTCAATTACCATAAGTTGTTGATTATCAAGTTTATCAGCTGCTTCCTGATTGTCAGTTGTCTGTTTTCCAACTAGAAATTCTTCTTCCTGAGTTACAGTTTGCATAGCTTGGAGTTGAGGTTGAGTATCTGTCTGCAAATCTGTAGTCATATCAGCTTCTTTCCTTGAATTATCATCTTCATCATCATCCTTGTTTTCCTTGGGAATAGATGATGTGGTTGATTCTCTTCGTCAGGCTATTTTAGTGAATCTACAGAAGCAATTTGCTAGAAACTCTGATATAGGAAATAGAGTATATAGGTCTCTAATTTCAAGTTTCTCCAAGAGTAAATTTTCTTCAGTTTGTAAGATAGCATCATAAGAGTCTTCTGGTTTGAGCTTCATCTTCATCAGCTTGACGATTCTATCGACTTCAAATCTGGGAGTCAAGTTGTTTGATTTGAATGGTCTTTGAGATATTTGTAATTGAGAAGCAGTATCATCAGCAATAATATCTTTCCGTGTAGTTTCAGCTGTCAGTTGTTGTAGTTCCCCCTCAGTTGGTGAATGCTGACTTGAAATATCTGGGTATAGACATTTGACAACTGATTTTTCCTTTTGTGAATCAGCTTTCCACTTGACTCCTTTGTGTTCAGCTTCCTGCTGAGACACATTTTTCTTCTCTGCTTCAGGTTGGGAAGTTGTTCTTCTTGAGCTTTTAACTGCTGCAATTTGTTTTGTATCAGTAGGTGCAGCTACTGTTTGTTTTGCTTTCTTCCCTGTCTTGAGTTTCTCCAAATAGTATTGAATGACTCAACTAAGTGATTTCTTCAGTCTGAATCTGTCAATAGTTATTTGTCCTTCAGCTTGAGCTTTCTGCACACTTTCCAATTCAGCTAAATGTTTTTTCTTTATCTGATTGACGACATAACCGGCCCAACTGAGTTCTAGTTTGTTCCAGATTATGTTCATCAGATAAGCACTGTCATCGGATAAAATATTGATTCCTTTGGATTCTCCAATAACATGTCTGCTGAGTGTCTCGGATTTTATAGCAAAGCAAAACAAACAAGTAATAAATAAATCCGGTTTACCCCAAGTGCAGGGATCGTAGTATAGCGATTAAAAACCGGAGTCGATCCACAGGGAATCGAGGTTAGTCTAGTTCTTAATTTTTCTAAAAGTGTCACGAGAAATAAAAACTAAAAACGAAAACAAATAACTGGACAGAGGGTTGTCAATCCAAAGCCAGGAAAGATAATTACGAACCAAACTAACTAAGTTAATTATAATCTATAAACTAAGAAGACAAAAAAAATTGCTACGATTACTATGATGAAGATGAAGCAAAACAGCACAACGATTTTTCTTTCAAGTAATTTAACAACGAACAAGCAGTGATCCACCGATTCCCGCAACCCTCAATTTCGACTCTAGATTATCTTGTGATGATTTAACGAAAATTGTGATTCACCTATCGAAGGTATGAACTCCTAATCTCTTAGAAAAGTTCGCCTATCAATCTTTTATCTTTCGATTTTAAAGATTAACGCTTTCATAACAAAGGTGTGAAAATCTCTCAATTTCGCAATCCAGATATTCAACCTAACAACTCTCGTTAATTAGATTAAAAATCCAATCTTTACTATGGTGATCTAAAGTTTAACAACGACTCTCGTCAACCGTTAAACATCAAATAGCAACAATCCATCGATATAAATTGCATAACAACAATAAAAACACCGAAAAGATTTAGCTACTCATTATGGTTAATATATATAGATATCGAGACTCCGTCAAAATGTCATGGATTACAAACGGCGGGAAGTTTTACATAATATCATTCACAAATAAATTGTTGTATATATGATACAAAATTTATGCCGTAATTCTATTAAAACCAAATTAAAACCTTAATCCAATCAATTGCCGATTCTCATATATATATATATATATACTATTATAGATACTT
Organism: Gentiana macrophylla; assembly: GCA_026214975.1. Classification (NCBI taxonomy): domain Eukaryota; kingdom Viridiplantae; phylum Streptophyta; class Magnoliopsida; order Gentianales; family Gentianaceae; genus Gentiana; species Gentiana macrophylla. The sequence continues at coordinate 60,117,877 of CM047816.1, read as the reverse complement.
ATATTTATATATATACACGTATAGATATATATATATATATATATATATATATATATATATATATATATATATATATATATATATATATCTAACTATATATCTAATGATAACAACAATAAAACACAGGAAAGATACAACTTTTCTTAAAACTCACAAGATAATCCAAATTAAATCGAGATATTGCTAAGAATCGGCTTCACAAGGCTTGTTCCACGTGCTTTAGCTTCTCATCATCGTTTTATTACAACTTTATTTATACATACAATCATATACATATACATACATAGACATATGTATACATACTTGAGCTCAAAATAAGAAAAAGATGAAGAAAGAAGCTTGCATATATGCTTACATAGAGATATACATAGACATATATGTACATATGCATACACACAACTTCTAATCTTCAACAAGAAAAGGGCTTCCATTATGGGTGGAGATGGAGGTGTAAGGAGGGGCCTCTCCCTCTCTTTCTCCCTTGTGATGTAAATTGGGAGGTAGTATCATATATGGAGATATATATATATATATATATATATATATATATATATATATATATATATATATATATATATATATATATATATATATCTAAGAGTGTATAAGGAGAGGTAGTATTTGGGGAAGGGGTGGTGAATCACCAATAGTTTGTTAGGGAGGCTTGGATGTAATCATGAGTTTGCATGTGAAGGTGATGAGTCATGCAAAAATTTGTTACAAGGAATCATTGCAAGTAACATGCATGGATTTTAAACAAAATATCTCCTATTCGTCCAAATTTCAGCTGTTCGGTAAAAAAAATCATAACTTGAGTTGTTGACCTCCGATTGACGTGATTCAAAATGCGTTGGAAAGCTCATTTTAGTATCTACAACTTTCATGAAGAACTCTTCCCCTGAAAATGCTTCTAAGTCGGGTCAAATGTCCGTCGAAAACTGGTTACGGTAGAAGTGCGTTGGAAAAATTATCCGTTGATCTCGTAAAGTCGTGGCATCTTCCTCTTTTCTCAAAATCCATCTTTTAAGCCTCAAAACATATTGTTACGTGGGATATTTTGAAAACCTTGAACTCCAAGTTTGGGGGTCGATTCGAATCAGCCCATTCTTGATTCGAATCGAGCTTTCTTCAGTCAGGCAAAATTCTCGTCTCGTGATTCAGTCTTTAGTTCCGTTTCCGCAGTAAATCTTATCTTTTTTACCTGAACACAAAGAAACGAACCGCGAGTAAATCTGAAAACAAAAGTTTTAACAAGATGCAGATTTGTGTCTTGTGGATACATTTTTATCGATATATATATATATATATATATATATATATATATATATATTTGGTTTTTGATAAATAAACATAGATAAAAACTAAACGTAAATTCTACATGACACTCCGGCTACTAAACCGGCACAAAAACTAGTAAAAACATTATATATTATATAATACTTACTACTTATGCATTTAGATAAATCTAATGAATTAATGACTCGAAATGATATATAAGTGCTCAAAATGGTATCAGAAGTGGGGTGAAATGTTATAATAATAATAGTGAATTTTTCCGTCATCACAAACCCCCCACTTAGCTTTTGGTCGTCCTCGAGCAAAACAGGCGAAAAAATAAAATGAATGAGGAAAAATTCATGAAGATACAAGATATAAGGGACAATCAGATGATGCAACCAATCGAATCATAACTACACGTTAACCTTAATATAAATGTATAACAGAGTGAGTGGGTGACAAGCCTTTTCAATTTCCACTATCCTCTCTTGAATAATTCAAGCAAACGCACAAATATTCATTCAGCCTGTCCTAATGATTTTCCTAGGTACAGGCAGTAACAGTTCCACACAACGTCCTCCCGTGTACTTATTAGGATAATCCCTAATGCATATCATTCAGTTTATATTGGGGATAGTCATAAGATAACTAAATTTTCAACCATGCTCTATTTTTTTCATAGAATACTAACATATCCGAACTCATTGCCAAAATCGACTATCTTGCAAGCGTCATGAGGTGAGATCAAATACATTAATACCTATCTAACTCTTTTTCTTTTTTTTTTCTTCATAAGTGTAGCATATGCCCTCATTCCCAGCAATAGGATGTTTCGTGATAACACCCTAGCTGGACTACTATCATCAGGCAGTCGGGAGCTTTTAACCCTCATAGTGATATAGGACGTTTCGTGATAACACCCTATTGCACTCAATTCATTGGTAGCTACAACCGACATATAGATAGGTCATCTTAATTTGGTATTTTTCTTTTCTTTCCAATTTCCCAAAGAACTTAACTATTATCCTTCCTATCACATTCAAACCTTCAGATATTCACAGTACACGTTCAAAAGTTAGGTACTAAGTTACTGCTATTATAGGATAAACCACTAGGATACTGAATGGATACAGTTTAAAATTTTCGCTTCAATATCAAAGGCTTACGTGAAGAAATTCATGTTACACAAATAAATTTGGGGTTAAAATGCATTTATAGGTCAAATTGATTATACATATCTAAATTGATCATTACATCTTCAAATCCATGAAATATATACCTTGTACAGTTTATTTTAATCAACTAAATAATGCTTGAAAAAGATCAGAAACTAAGGTTTTTTTTTTCTGATACAAAATAAACACTTAATGACATTGCTAGACCATCATCGACTCTACCTCCCACTTACGATTTTGCATTACCCTCAACATGTGAAAGAGATAGAGAGGAAGACTTAGCTTATAAACCTGGCAGAAAGGTGCTATCGAATCCCGTAACATCCATGAAAAAACACGAACCGAATCCCTATACCAAAACAAAAACAACCAAAAACAAAGCAAACACGGGACATGGTCCTCGTGCCAAGACATCGAATAGGGATATGGGAATAATAAGTAAATGGCCCTGTCACGTCAGAAAATTCGATAAGCAATATATATATGGTCACTCTCATAAAAGCTTTAGATGGAAAAATAACTCACACGGGTAAAGCACAGAACATCTAAGCATTACGTATCATAGAAAGTATCAAACGAGTATATATCATAGTCAAGTCATAAATTCATGTTGGAAACATAGTAGATCATAAAATGAAATGTGTGAAAGAGTATTGAGTCTTTTATACCCAGATCCTCAAGGGTTAAATCATTCTAACAACCTAAGTCCAAGAAATGATGTATTTGAATGTTTTCTGCGTACTCTCTCGGGATTTTCGGATAACCACCTAATCGTTCCCTTTAAAAGACATTCAAACATTCATCCTGATACTTGGTTGTGCTATGTGTTCAACTTCCATTATGATTATTCATTCCACATATTTCATTAAGACTAGTTGTATCCAAATTATTATTATTACTATTATTATTATCGGGCTGCCTCCCGGTAGCGCTTTTGTTTAACGTCGTTTGCTCGACAATCCTGCAACTCAGCCTGGATCAGGCCACTTTAACATTCTACCACTTAAGACCTTGTTTAAATTCTTATTAGCTTGGTTTCCACAGAAACAACATCTAACACAGGAGGTTAGGTTCCTTGCTTCTTTCCAAACGCTCTTAATTTTCCCCAATGTCGACTTTTTCTTCTTCAGTTTCCTCTTTAACATGGCCTCCCTTACATGCTCTTCCATGTCCCAACTATCGACCATAACTTGCTCAACCAAGCCACTGCCGTCATCCTCGGAAATCAAGTCGGGTGAAAATTCATCAAACTCAGTGACTTCAGTCATACCACACCCGAGGATGTCGAGGAAATGAACAATAAAAGGTTTCTCTTTGGTTTGTCCTATATAATGCTTGCACCTTCGACCATTCACTCTGAACGGCTGGTCACCATGACCTCTTAGTTCTAAAACACCTCCAGGAATGATTTGCAGAATTTCAAAGGGGCCGGACCAACGCGTCCTTAACTTTCCAGGAAACAGATGCAACCTGGAATTATAAAGTAAGACTTGCTCCCCAACTTGAAATTCTCGCTTCTTGATTTTAGCATCATGAAGGAGTTTCATTCTGTCCTTGCTAATCCTGGCACTCTCATAGGCCCGGAGTCTAAACTCATCCAATTCATGCAACTGCATCAGTCGATGTTCACCACATGACTGGGCATTAATGTTTAAGAACTTAATGGCCCAATATGCTTTATACTCTAATTCGACTGGCAAGTGGCAGGGTTTGCCATACACCATCTGATAAGGAGATGTACCCATGGGAGTTTTATAGGCAGTACGGTATGCCCATAGTACATCATCCAGTTTGAGACTCCAATCCTTTCTATGATCATTTACAACTTTTTCCAGGATCCTTTTAAACTCGATTACTTCTCTCGACCGCCCACTAGTCATAGGGTGATATGGTGTGCCAATTTTGTGCCGGACACCATATTTCTCAAGGACTTTTCTAGTGGCCTGCTGCGTGAAGCTGCGTTCCTCATCACCGATTAAGGCACGGGACATCCAAATCTCACGAAGATATTTTTCTTGAGAAAGTTCATGACCGTTTGTGGTCATTATGAGAAGTGGCTTGAGCCTCCACCCATTTTGATACGTAGTCAACGCAGACTAAGATGTATTTGTTTCCACAGGAAGATGGAAATGGGCCCATAAAATCAATACCCCATACATCAAAGACCTCACATTCTAAAATGGGCTTTAATGGCATGTCAAAATGCCTAGTTAGAGCACCGGTTCGTTGGCACCTATCACAAGCCTTGCAGAAGGCTTCTGAATCCTTGAAGATTGTGGGCCAATAGAAACCGGATCGAAAGATTTTAGCAACGGTTTTCGAGGGACCAAAGTGACCACCAAGAGGTCCACTGTGGGCATTGTTCAATGATATCACGTTGCTCTGATTCGGGGACACATCTTCTCAACAATCCATCTTTACAGATTTTAAAGAGGTAAGGTTCATCCCACACGAAGGTTTTCAAATCAGAGAAAAATTTATTCTTCTCCTGATATGAATATTTTGGATTTAAATACTGGGAATGCAGGTAGTTGACGATTGAGGCAAACCATGGAACATCTGGAGTGCACTCGTCTATATGCATAACATGCTCGAGAGGAAAGTAAAGGTCTATCTCTTTAGGTTCTTTCTTTTCATCATTCTGCATTCTAGAAACATGATCTGCTACTACGTTTTTACTGCCCTTTTTATCCTTAATTTGAACATCGAATTCTTGCAGGATCAGTATCCAACGTAGTAAGCACGGTTTAGCATCTTTCTTTGTGATAAGATAGCGCAGAGCAGCGTGGTCAGTCCAAACAATGACTGAGGCGCCCAACAAGTAACTACGAAATTTGTCCATAGATAAGACTACAGCCAATAATTCCTTTTCAGTGGTTGTGTAGTTCACTTGTGTGGGGTTCAGTGTGTGACTGGCGTAAGAGATGGGCTGGAATTTTCCCTTAATTCGCTGACCTAAGACTGCACCAACGGCATAGTTGGATGCATCACACATGAGTTCAAAGGGTAGGTTCCAGTCAGGAGAGATAAGGATCGGGGCGGAAATCAGTTGACTTTTAAGCTCATCAAACGCATGCTTGCAACTATCATCAAAATTGAAAACAACATCTTCTCTGAGTAAAGTGGAAAGGGGCTTAGCTATCTTGGAAAAATCCTTAATGAATCTCCTATAAAAACCAACGTGTCCAAGGAAACCTCTTACTTCACGCACATTTTTATGGAATTTCATCTTCTCTATAGACTCAACTTTTGCCCTATCTACTTCCATTCCTCTTTCTAATATCTTGTGGCCAAGAACTATTCCTTCGTCTACCATAAAATGGCATTTTTCCCAGTTTAGGACTAAGTTCTTCTCCACACAGCGGGATAAAACTTGATCAAGATTATCAAGACAGTGATCAAAGGATTGACCAAAGACTGAGAAATCGTCCATGAATATCTCCATACACTTTTCAACAAGCCCATCAAAGATTGCCAGCATACATCTTTGGAATGTAGCTGGGGCATTGCAAAGACCGAATGGCATTCGCCTATAAGCGAATGTACCATAAGGGCAAGTGAAAGTGGTATTTTCTTGGTCGACTGGGTCTATGGGTATCTGGAAGTATCCATAATATCCATCAAGGAAACAGTAGAATGCATGTCCTGCCAGACGCTCAAGCATCTGGTCAATGAAAGGAAGGGGAAATGATCTTTCATCGTGACTTCATTAAGTTTTCTGTAGTCAATACAGACTCTATAACCAGTTACTAGTCTCAATGCTATTTCTTCACCCTTTTCATTCTTTTCTATAGTAATTCCTCCTTTCTTTGGAACTACTTGAGTAGGGGACACCCATTCACTGTCAGCAATTGCAAAAATAATACTCATGTCCAAAAGCTTGATAATCTCTTTCTTAACCACCTCCTGCATGTGAGGGTTGAGCCTCCTCTCCAGGGTCATCTAACACACTTAGCACCCTCTTCAGTTTTGATCTTGTGCATGCATATGTCAGGAGATAACCCTCTAATGTCTCCCACTTGCCAGCCGAAAGCCTTTTCATTCTTCCTTAAAACATTCAACAACTTCATTTCTTCTAACCGGGATAACTTGGCAGAGATAATTAAAGGAAGCTTGTCACCTTCTCTCAAGAAAACGTATTTCAGGTGCTGAGGCAAAGGTTTCAGTACCAAATCCGCAGGTGGTTCTTCTAAACTAGATTTAAGCTCCCCACTTTTCAACTCAACATCACTGAGTTTACTCAGTGGTCCTACTGCCAAATCTTCACCATTCAATGAACCTTCATCAACTTCAGCTCCTAGTTGTTCTAGATTCACCCAACCATGATTATTCAGATTCTCCACTAATCGCTCATACTCAGTCTCAACAGCCATGACTTGCTTTTCTATATAGTCGTTAAAGTCATCAGACATGTCTTCAATGGAAAAGCCGGTTGGATAATCAGAAGGTCTCTGAATAGCTCTAGAGACGCTGTAGCTCACCTCCTGATCACCAACTCGTATAGTCACTTTGCCACCATCACAATCAATGAGGGCTCTGGCTGTAGAAAGAAAAGGTCTGCCGAGTATTAAAAGAACATTCTCATCATTCTCGATGTCTAGGACATACCAGTCAACTGGGAAAGTGAATCTATCAATTTGAACTAAAACATCCTTTAATATCCCAGCAGCTTTCTTGGAAGATCTATCAAAATTGAAGATTCATGGTTGTGGGTTCTAAAAGATTATCTAAACAAAGTCAAGTTTACAAATGCACAATGGCATCGAGACTAATGGATGCACCTAGGTCACATAAAAAATTTGGGAAGACTAAACCTCCCATCAACAATGTGAGCACAAATTTCCTAAGTCACCCTCTTGATTGGCAACTCATCATAACCAATCACAGAGCAATTCTCACCAATTAACTGATCCATGTCTTGAGCTTCTTTTGGAGGACACAACATCCTTGATGAACTTTGTATACTTAGGCATCTCAACTAAAACATCGATAATGGAAGATTTACTCGAGTATTCTTAAGAAGATTAAGCACTTTCTCATACTTTTTGTCTTCATGCAAGGAGATGTTATTTTTCTCGGGTGGAAATGGAAGTTTCTTTAAATCATTCTCGTAAAACACTTGCTTTGAGGATGAACTAACAACTTTATCTTCCAAATCTTTCCACCTCACCACTTTTTCACCTTTCTTGCCACCGTGGGATCACCACCGACTTCCACTAAATTCCTTATTTCTCGTGGATCACCACCTGAGTACTTTCAAACTCTTTATTTCTCGTGGATCACCACCGAGTACTATCATCCGAACATGGGGCATGGATGTACGACTTCCTCCCGCCTCATCATTGGCGGGAGGAGGGGTTAGTGGTTTCCTGGTTCGGGGACCACTAATCTGAGTGCCGGATCTTAAATTCATAGCACTGGCCTCTTCTCTACCATAGGGAATTGTGGGAACTAGATCAGTGCATTGGCTTTGATTTAACTCAGTTTGAGCCACTTGACCACCTTTGGGGTTCTTCTCAGTGAAGCTGGGTAACTGCCCTGAGGGTCTAGAAGCTTTTTGGTCAGCTACTTGCCCGAGCTGCCTCTCAAGATTCTTGATTGAATTGAGAAGGAATTGGAAATTATTATTCTGCTCCTTCTGATAGGAATCCAATTTAGTGTCAAGATTACTAGATTGAGAGGGGCCTTGAGAATTCTGTAAGTTTTGTGGAAAAGATTGGATATACCGACTTTGAAACATAAGATTTGGATTGTTTGGCCAGTTCTGGTTGAACCTCTGATTTTGATTAGGAAAATTCATAGTATGGTTCTGATTGAAGTTCGGATTTTGATTAAAACCCTGGTTTTGAAAATTTCTTTGGCCAGAGAACTGATTGTTGAATCTTTGATTTTGCTGGCCGTTGAAAGCATTAATTTCAGCGTTCTGTCCACCCATAGGACAGAAACGAGCGGTATGCCCAACATTATCACATGTCTGACACGTGACTGGACTGAACTGTCCCTGATTCTGGATAGTATTGACTTGATACGCAGAGATGGGAAAGAAACTGACACTGGCCAACCAAATGGCCAGGCTGACAACAACTTTCACAGAACAGAACTTGAGAGTTCTGAGGAAATGACTGGATCTGATTCATATGATTAGAGGATATTTTGAGAGCTGCCACATGCTGTTGTAGCATGGCGATCTGATTTTGCATGTTCACCTCCTCGATCCTAGGTGGAGGAGGTGTCTGGATAGCGTGAGATGAAGGGGCGTAGTTGTACTTGGAAATATCTTCAAATAACTGCCATCCCTCTTCAGGCGTTTTTCATAAAAATGCCCCTCCTGATGAACTATTGACCATACCCTTGGTGAGTTCGGTCAATCCACTAAAGAAAGGGTTGACTTGCCTCTGCAAGTCTAAACCATGATGAGGGCATTTCCACAGGAGAGCCTTAAATCTCTTCCAAGCATCAAAGAAAGATTCATTTTCCTTTTGGAAAAATGTGAAGATTTCACTCAAGCACTGGGCTGTTTTGGATGGTGGGAAATATTGACTTAGGAACTCGTGCACGAGTTCAGCCCAGGTTGTAATCGACTCGGCAGGAAGAGAGTTGTACCACTCTTTCGCTTCCCCTCTTAAGGAAAAAGGAAACAATTTCAATTTAATTGCATCCTCACTAACTCCTTGTATGCGAGTTGTACCACATATTTCTAAAAATGTGTGTACGTGAGTGTGAGGATTCTCATATTGAAAACCATGAAAGATAGATGCGTGTTGCATCATTTGAATAAGACCTGGTTTAAGTTCGAAGGTTGGAGCAGTAATAGCAGGTAAAATGACAGCTGGGTTGACTCTGACTTCACCAGGCATGGCGTAGTCAGCCAACGTGCGTCTATCATTTGCAGCCATGATGACGACCTCTTCAATCTCCTCTGCTAGATTTCGTTCGAAATCTAGATCGGCCGTGTTCTCTTCGTCAGGAAGAGCCGAAGGACGGACTCTTCGCCTGTTTGATCTGACTATGGTTCGTTCGAGGTCAGGGGTGTAAAGCAGTGGGCCTTTCTGACTCCGAGTTTGCATAAACCAAATTTTTTTTTTAATTTTTTAAATTTTATTTTAAGGAAAGAAAACAGAAACACTAAGGGCACAAACTTAAGAAAAAATTAATTAACAAAAACTAGACAACCGTACCGAGTCCCCGGCAACGGCGCCAAAAACTTGTCTCGGATTTTATAGCAAAGCAAAACAAACAAGTAATAAATAAATCTGGTTTACACCAAGTGCAGGGATCGTAGTATAGCGATTAAAAACCGGAGTCGATCCACAGGGAATCGAGGTTAGTCTAGTTCTTAATTTTTCTAAAAGTGTCACGAGAAATAAAAACTAAAAACGAAAACAAATAACTGGACAGAGGGTTATCAATCCAAAGTCAGGAAAGATAATTACGAACCGAACTAACTAAGTTAATTCTAATCTATAAACTAAGAAGACAATAAAAATTGCTACGATTACTATGATGAAGACGAAGCAAAACAGCACAACGATTTTTCTTTCAAGTAATTTAACAACGAACAAGCAGTGATCCACCGATTCCCGCAACCCTCAATTTCGACTCTAGATTATCTTGTGATGATTTAACGAAAATTGTGATTCACCTATCGAAGGTATGAACTCCTAATCTCTTAGAAAAGTTCGCCTATCAATCTTTTATCTTTCGATTTTAAAATTAACGCTTTCATAACAAAGGTGTGAAATCTCTCAATTTCGCAATCTAGATATTCAACCTAACAACTCTCGTTAATTAGATTAAAAATCCAATCTTCACTATGGTGATCTAAAGTTTAACAACGACTCTCGTCAACCGTTAAACATCAAATAGCAACAATCCCTCGATATAAATTGCATAACAACAATAAAAACACCGAAAAGATTTAGCTACTCATTATGGTTAATATATATAGATATCGAGACTCACAAAATGTCATGGATTACAAACGGCGGGAAGTTTTACATAATATCCTTCATCAATAAATTGTTGTATATATGATACAAAATTTATGCCGTAATTCTATTAAAACCAAATTAAAACCTTAATCCAATCAATTGCCGATTCTCATATATATATATATATATATATATATATATATATATATATATATATATATATATATATATATATAGATACTTATATATATATATATATATACACGTATAGATATATATATATATATATATATATAGATCTAACTATATATCTAATGATAACAACAATAAAACACAGGAAATATAGAACTTTTATTAAAACTCACAAGATAATCCAAATTCTAAATCGAGATATTGCTAAGAATCGGCTTCACAAGGCTTGTTCCACGTGCTTTAGCTTCTCATCATCGTTTTATTACAACTTTATTTATACATACAATCATATACATATACATACATAGACATATGTATACATACTTGAGCTCAAAATAAGAAAAAGATGAAGAAAGAAGCTTGCATATATGCTTACATACAGATATACATAGACATATATGTATATATGCATACACACAACTTCAAATCTTCAACAAGAAAAGGGCTTACATTATGGGTGGAGATGGAGGTGTAAGGAGGGGCCTCTCCCTCTCTTTCTCCCTTGTGATGTAAATTGGGAGGTGGTATCATATATATATATATATATATATATATATATATATATATATATATATATATATATATATATCTAAGAGTGTATAAGGGAGGTAGTATTTGGGGAAGGGGTGGTGAATCACCAATAGTTTGTTAGGGAGGCTTGGATGTAATCATGAGTTTGCATGTGAAGGTGATGTGTCATGCAAAAATTTGTTACAAGGAATCATTGCAAGTAACATGCATGGATTTTAAACAAAATATCTCCAATTCGTCCAAATTTCAGCTGTTCGGTAAAAAAAATCATAACTTGAGTTGTAGACCTCCGATTGACGTGATTCAAAATGCGTTGGAAAGATCATTTTAGTATATACAACTTTCATGAAGAACTCTTCCCCTGAAAATGCCTCTAAGTCGGGTCAAATGTCCGTCGAAAACTGGTTACGGTAGAAGTGCGTTGGAAAAATTATCCGTTGATCTCGTAAATTCGTGGCATCTTCCTCTTTTCCTCAAAATCCATCTTTTAAGCCTCAAAACATATTGTTACGTGGGATATTTTGAAAACCTTGAACTCCAAGTTTGGGGTCGATTCAATCAGCCCATTCTTGATTCGAATCGAGCTTTCTTCTCATCGAGCAAAATTCTCGCCTCGTGATTCGAGTTTAGTTCATTTACGCAAGAATCTTATCTTTTACTCCGAACACAAAGAAACGAACCGCGAGTAAATCTGAAAACAAAAGTTTTAACAGTACAGTATTTGTACTGTGGATACATTTTTTTACTGATATATATATATATATATATATATATATATATATATATTTGGTTTTTGATAAATAAACATAGATAAAAACTAAACGTAAATTCTACATGACACTCCGGCTACTAAACCGGCACAAAAACTAGTAAAAACATAATATATTATATAATACTTACTACTTATGCATTTAGATAAATCTAATGAATTAATGACTCGAAATGATATATAAGTGCTCAAAATGGTATCAGAAGTGGGGTGAAATGTTATAATAATAATAGTGAATTTTTCCGTCATCACTGAGCCATCCAAATTCTGGCTTGAGTTTATCAACATGAATACCAACTTATGCTGCTTCCTTAGATAAGGAAATCTGCCTAAGAAAGGCATCCTTTTTAATCGTAGACAAGCCAAGTCTATTGATATCACAGGTGGAGTTGTGAAACTGAATAGTGACTTAATGACTCGTTCATTGATAATGATTCGATCTCCATGAACCTTAGTAAAGAGGGAGTCTCTTACCAAACGCATGTTCTCCTAGAACTTCGAAATCCCTCCGCATCACGTTTGTCGTTGAAAGTGACTTCCAGAATGCTTCTTAATCCTGGTTGTTTCTGGATCTTTTCGCAGATATAACTTGCTAGTACGGTGTTGTTGCACATAGTTTCATAAATTTCAAATGTATAGACATCTAAATATGTGATCAATCTTTCTTCTTGAGATATCTTTAAGGCGGCCATTTCTGGGTTGTGTGAAAATGTTTGAGTTTTGGGATGAAAATAAATTTTTGATTTTGTTTTTGAGAAAATATGAGTGAAGGTTGGATATATATGGGTAATGTACTGGCGGTTGATTGGTTTGGAGAAACTCAAGACAGGGAAGTAACCGATGTTACTATCTGATCCATAAGACTTGAGCACAACAACGTCCAGCTGCTATATACTCAGCTTCTGCTGTTGAAGTTGAAATTGAATTTTGCTTTTTGCTAAACCATGACACAAGTCTATTTCCTAGCAACTAACATGTCACTGATGTGCTTTTTCTGTCCACTTTGCGTCCTGCATAATCTGAGTCTGAATAGGATATCAGTTTGAATTATCCTTCTCTTGAATACCATATTCCAGCTCCATCTGTATCCTTCAAATACTTCAAGGTCATTGTAACAACTGTGATATGGCTTTCCTTTGGTTTCGACTGAAATCTTGCACATACACCAACATTAAAAGATATGTCTGGACTACTTGCTGTAAGGTAGAGTAAGCTTCCAATCATTCTTCTGTAATGTGTTTGATCAGCATATTTGCCTTCTTTGTCTTCGTCTAGCCTGATGTTGGTCCCCATTGGTGTAGAAATTCCAGCTGATTTTTCCATACCAAACTTTTTGATAAGTTCTCTTGTATAAATGGTTTGGTGAATGAAAATTCCATCATTTAATTGTTTAACTTGTAATCCAAGAAAATAATTTAATTCTCCCATCATACTCATCTGAAATTTTCTTTTAATTAAACTTGCAAATTTCTCACATAACTGTTCATTTTCTGATCCAATAATTATTTCATCAACATAGTACTTTCTTCATTTTTCATTCCGAATAAAGTCTTGTCGATAGTTCCTTTGATAAATCCATTATCCACTAAAAACTAAGATAGAGTTTCATACCAAGCACTTGATGCTTGTTTAAGTCCATATAGAGCTTTCCTTAGTTTGAAAACTTTGTCATCTTGATCTTTGATCTCAAATCCATGTGGTTGTTGAACATAAACTTCTTCTTCAACTATACCATTCAAGAATTCTCTTTTAACATCCATCTGGTATACTTTGAACTTTTTATGAGCTGGAAAGGCAAGAAATAGTCGGATTGCTTCTAATCTTGCAACTGCTGCATAACTCTCATCAAAATCTAAGCCTCCTACTTGATAATATCCTTTAGGTACAAGTCTAGCTTTGTTTCTGATGATATTCCCATCTTCATCAAGTTTGTTTCTGAAAACCCATTTGGTTCCAATGATATTCACATGAACTGGTCTCTCTACTAATTCACATACTAGATTTCTTTCGAATTCATTCAGTTCTTCTTGCTTAGCTAATATCCAATCTGGATCTTTCAAAGCTTCTTCTATCTCTTTAGGTTCAGATTGAGATAGAAAGCATGCAATCATTGCATTTAGTTGATGTCTTGTTCGAACACCAGCTTGAGTATCACCAATTACTTGTTCTTCAGGATGATCCCTCATCCATTGATGTACTGGGGACTGCATCAAGGAATCTACATTTTGTCCAACTGGTTCTTCAACAACTAGTTCTTGATTTTCTTCAACTGAGTCAGAATCATGTTGTTTAGGAGTAGGTTGTTGAGTAGTTGGAAACTGAGACTGATCTTGATCTGAAGATTCTGAAATCCTTAGTCATCCAATATCAACAAAAACTGATTCTGGCAAGATTGGTAGCTGAGACTGAGAAACTGGTTCTGGTCTGTCTTCAGTTATTTCACCAGGAAAATTTGGTTCATCAAATACCACATGTATTGATTCCCCATGCTTGAGTGTCCTTTATTTAATACTCTAAATTCTTTGCTAACACTTGAATATCCCAGAAAAATTCCTTCATCAGCTTTGGGCTGTAAAACATGAAGTTGATCTTTTCCATTATTATGTATAAAACACTTGCTTCCAAAAGCATGAAAGTAAGAAACATTTGATTTTCTTCCATTCCAAATTTCATAAGGAGTCTTCTCATGCCTTTTATTCATGAGAGCTATGTTCTGTGTATAGCAAGCTGTGTTGACTGCTTCTGCCCAATATCTCTCAGGCAGTTTTGCTTCACAAATCATAGTCCTTACTGCTTCTTTGAGTGTTCTATTTCTTGTTTCAGCTACACCATTTTGTTGAGGTGTTGTTGTGGCAGCAAGTTGATGTAAAACACCATTTTCTTCACAGTATTCAATAATCAATTTTTTGAGGAATTCAGTTCCTTTATCTGATCTTATCTTCACAACTGATAGAATTTTCTAATTTTGAAGCCTTTTGAGTAGTTCGGTAAGTCTTTGCTTGGTTTCACTTTTCTTGGTTAAGAAGATAACCCAAGTGTATCTTGAAAAATCATCTACCACCACCAATGTATACTTCTTTCCACTGATACTGATTGGTGTAATAGGTCCAAATAATTCCATATGAAGTAGCTCCAGGACTCTGGTTGTTGAATGCTGAGATTTAGTCTTGAAACTTGCTTTTGTTTGCTTTCCTTGCTGACAAGCATCACATAAGCTATCCTTCTTATATGAGATTTCTGGTAGTCCAATGACTAACTGTTTCTTGACAAGGGTGTTGATGTCATCAAAGTTTAGATGACTCATTTTCTTGTGCCATAACCAACTGATTTCTGATTGGTATGCACAAGTAAACAAGTTTCTGCAACAGCTGTAGTCCAATCTACAACATACATATTCTCTTTTCTTCTTCCAGCTAAAACAACTTGAAATGATGTTTCGCTGATGACAACACAGAAATCTTTATCAAAAGTAACTTTGCATCCCATATCACAGAATTGACTGGTGCTGAGTAGATTGTAATGCAATCCTTCTACATATGATACATTCTTGATTGTAAGTTCATTCCTGATCAAGGTACCATAACCTTTGGTGAATCCAGGTTTATCCTTACTTCCAAAGTTAACCTTAGGTCTATCCATGGCAATAAAGTTACTTAGACAGTCTTTGCTCTTTGTCATGTATCTTGAGCAACCACTGTCAAAGTACCATATATCCTGCAAAATAAATTAAACATTTTTAGGTACCCAACTCTGTTTGGGTCCATGGGGGTCAGTTGTCAGTACAACCTTAGGAATATACCCTTTTGGTATCCTTCGGATATTGTTGCACATTGTTTCATATATATAAGCCACACTCCCATAGTATCTATGCTTGGACTGTGTCTTATTTATATGATCTCTCAGATCCTTTGACTGAAACTGATTTCCATGATGTTTTCTATTATTAACACTTGAATAATAACCATCATTTCTTTTGTAATGAGGTCTGTGCTGACCTTGGTACTGAGATTACGGCTGAGGAATGAAGTGATTCCTCTGCTGACTTTTGGACTGAAACTTGTGATAGGTTTTTTGTCTGAAATGATTGCTTTTATCAATTTTAATAGTAGATTCAGAGAAATTCTAGTCATCATCAGTTGGAAATAATCAGCCTTTCCCCTGACTTCGTGAATCTTTGAATAAGTGATATCTTGGATTTACTTTGACTGAAGTTTTTCTGGTTCTTGGCCTGATCAGCTTTAGTAGATTCAATAGTTGATCTACCTTTTCGATTTTCATGATGTACAGCTGGTTTACCCTTTTGATTGACCATGTTGTTGTATACAGCTGACTTCTTTGAAAATTGACGCTGAGACTGATCTGATTCACGTTGAACTTGTTTCACTGGTTCAGCAAGCTTCTTAGTTTGGGGACATTGTTCAGCTGCAAACTTAACACCAGTTTGGTATTAGGTTCAGTTACTTTACTTGTTCCTCCCTTCGAAGTTTGCTGTGTATCAAATCCTAAGCCAATTCTATCTCCATATGGCTTGCCTGATTTGAATCCAGTTGCTGAACTAGATTAACCAAAAGATTCAGTTGCTGCTGCTGATGCAGTAGACTGACGCTGATTCTTTCCTTTATCAGTTCTACTTAGTCTTAATGTGTTTAGTTCATCATTCAATCTTTTGACTTCTAGAATTAGAGCTTCTTTCTCAGCTTTGACTGATTCATAACCAGCTTGTATGATGACAAGCTGATTCATCAATTGGTCGAGAGTTTCTTCTAATTCTGAGTTGTTTGGATTTGAATCGGCTGTCGAAGAACATGCATTTTGCATGGAAATCTGCTCTAAGCTGTATTTGAAATTTGATTCACATACCTCATGATCTTCCATGTGTGCCATTAAAGTTGTGTCATCAGATAATCTATATGTACCAGCTTCGTAGTCAGACTCATCTCCAGCTAATAACGCTCTTCTGCCGGTTCTTCTTTGCTGAGTCTTCTTTGCATTCAGTTCTGGGCATTCAGCTTTATAATGTCCAGGTTTCTTGCAAATGAAACAAAGATACTCATCATCTTTTCTCTTTTCAGGAGTCTTCTTGATAAACTTCTGAGTTACATGATGACCATTCTTCATACTTCTGTTTCGACTCATCATGAGTGCCATTTGTTCCTCCATTTCATTCAATTGTTGAAGATTGTTTATGGATGTTTCTTGAGAGTCATTTGATGCTGCTGCAAGTGTTGTGGTCTTTGGTTCTTCCAGAGCTTTGATTATTGCAGATGTGCTTGTAAAATCTTCATTGAATTCATAAGCTTTTAAATCTGAGAAGATTTTGACGGAGTCTTCTATATCAAGTCTTCTAGATTCTTCCATAACAGTGACCTTCATCTTCCAACACATTGGAAAGGCCTTCAAGATTCTTTTATTGATTACTTTCTTTGTATATTCCATTTTGAGTAGATATAATTCATCCATGATAGCACTGAATCTTGTCTCCATTTGGTCTATGGTTTCTCCAGATTTCATCTTGAAATTCTCAAACTTCTGCTTTGCAACTGAGATTTTGTTCTTCTTGATTGAGTCAGTTCCTTCACAAAGTAACTGAATTTTGTCCCACACTTCCTTAGCAGTTGTGCATTCTTTCACCTTCAAGTACATGTTGCTTTCAAGATTTTTGAGGATAAAGTCCATAGCAACATTGTTGAGATTGTTTCGCTTGCGGTCATCACTAGTCCATTCAGCTTTGGGCTTTGGAACTTGAACTTGTCTTTCACCATCAGTTTGCATGTAATTGATCTAATTTGGTCAATTTGTGAGCACGTCCATCATCTCGTCATGAGTAGCAGCTAGAAAAGCCTGCATACAACGTTTGTATTCGTCAAACCTATCCATGTTGCACATAAGCATCTATCTTGCATATTGATTGTTATCCATTGTGAGTGAGTGAAAAATGATTATGCAAACACTAGAGACTGAGCTTTTAATGACAACAACTAGAGGAGATGTAGAGCAAATGAGCTTTTAACAATGGCTTGTTAAAGAAACACTGCTCCGGTACCAATTGTTGGTCCCTTAGAAAGGCTAACATAAGTTTATAGCGGGGGGGGGTTGAATAAACTTGTCCCTAAAAATGGATTTTAAACAAATTAAGGTTCCGTTATAACTTGTGTGGAGTTAAGCTGACTGAGCTGAGTTTAAGTCAAACTGACTTAAGCAAAACTGTGTGAACCGGCAGCGGATATAAGTCTAGCCTTTTTCTTGATCTTGTTATTTTAAACGAAAGCTGAGTGTGCTAAGCTGAATTTTGGTGAATGTCAGTTTGTGAGCTGTGAGATGTGTAACAATCACTTCTCAGTATGTTGTGTAAACAATATAAATGCTATAATAAATAACTGTGAAATGTAAATGCGTATAGTAAATGAAACAAGAGTTATAGAGGTTCCAGGTGGTGTAATCCTGTCAGTCCTCTCTTTCCCTGTGGTGTAGGAGGAAAATTCCACTAGAACTTCTTGAGGTGAGCTGTTACAAAAAGCCCTAAACAATAGTCCTTGGCTAATCCTAGCTTTACTATCTAAACAGTTGAAGAATAGGGAGAATTGCTGCTCTTCAATTGCATGATCACTGGTCCTTGAAGGGTTACGCAGGCCTCTTCACCAGCTACCACCACAAACACTGTCTACCCGACTGCTGTGACAACTGTCCTTGGCAAAACCTTGCCGGTTTGCTTCACAGTCTAAACCTTTGATTAAGAATCAAAGTTGGTTTGAGAATCAATAAATTGATTCTTGTTTGTGGTTCTTCTAAGTGTATGATTCTTGATAAATCTTGTGTAGCTTGAACACTTGGAAGATTTCTTGATATGATCTTGTTTAGCTCAGATAACGATAGCAATTCAAATAAATGAAAGTAGTGCACACAATGCTTGTAAGCTTCTTAATTCTTGATATTGATCCTTGGTGCAAGGTCCTCTATTTGTAGTTTGAGGTCCAATGTTCATTTCGCTTAAATTTGAGTTGTGACAATGTCTATCTTGTAACGGCTATATTTTGTGACCGTTCTGACGTGTCAGTATATCATCCAATAAAAATGCTTCTTTTACAACGTTTGACTATACTATCAGTTCGATGGGTGACTGACTTATAAAACTGAGTTTTCTGATCAGTTTTATACTGAGTTTATCGGTTGTCAGTTTCTTGACTAACTTAGAGTATTAACTGAGATTTTATTCTTCTTCAAATATCAGTACTCCAATTTTTCATCTGATTATTCTTCTTAGGTCTTCATACAAGATCCATAAAGTCAGTTCAGGTCACCACAAACTTGCCTGAATTCTTACTTTACAGTCTTGACAAGTAAACTGAGTTTGAACCCTCAGTTCTTCAATCTTCTACAACTGAGTCTGTGACCCTCAGTTCTTCATCAATTGAGTTTGAACCCTCAGTTCTTCAATCTTCTAGATAAGCCTACCGAGTTTGTGTCCATCAGCGAACTTATCTTCTTCAGTTACATATAGGTGTAGTCTGAGTCAGTTTGTCAGTTTGTTTATCTTGTCGATTTCCAGTTTTCTGAATGACTTCCAGTTTTTTGTTTCATGACATTATAACTATTATAGTGCTTGTCTGATGTAACCTACACAGATATCAGACTCTAGTAAGATCTATACATTCAGTTCTAGACATCTTTTAGCCTTTCACTATAACAACTAGCTTCAGCACTTCATCAATGGGGTTAAGATAATACTTAGAATAAATATGATGAATTATCATCAAAACACAAATTTTATTTCCAACAGCTTTCATCAAAACACATAAAAAGTTCCTAACAATTTCCCCCTTTTTGATGATGCCAAAACTCTCATAAGCCTAAACATAAGTAAACGTTTTTCATATGATAAAGAATAAAACTCAGCAATTTTATTCATCCATAAAGGGTCAACAAAAAGTTTATTCAAAATTATTCAAAGGAAAAAGTTATTATTAAAGGGCTACTTCTTCTCTTCAAACCTGATGTCTTTGCCCTTGCCTGTTGAGCTTCCCTTCCCTTTGGAGCTTTCAGGCTTACTACTACCTTCCCCCTTTTTGGTAGCATCAAACCTTTCTTCCAGAATCTTGTTGGTTGCTTCAGATACTTGGATGAATGTGGTAAGCTACTTTGCTGAGTGATCCAAGATCTCATCCATGATTTGAATTTGTTGAGTATGCTCATTTAGTGTGTCCACCATGCGTTTGAGTGTGCCTCAAGTGTTTCTGCCAAGAATTTTGGATTTGTCTAGACATGATAGGGAATGAGATGCTGCAGGTTGTAGAGTAAGTCTCATTGCCTCTCCATCACTGCATCTTGAACTTTAATATGGTTGATTAGAGCCTCAATATTGCGATGCATGGATGTTTCATTACTTCTCAGTGCAGTTTTGAGATTTAGTCTGCTCAGGTACTTCCTTTCCATGTCCACAATCAATGGACTGATATCTAGGTTAAAAACTATGTCTGGATCTTCCTGTGCTAGTGGAGATGCATCAGCTGGTTCCTATTCTTTTTCTTGTTCTTCTTCAATCTCATGATCAGATAGAGATTGATGAAAGTGGTCCTCATTTCAAAGTCCTGGTGGGGAGTGTGCTGCATCATCTTGTACTACTGCATCAACTTCCTCTTTTGGTATTCCCCCTTGATCAATGCTGAGGGTTCCTTCATCGTCAGCTGAGTGAAGTTCGTTAGCTGGTTCACTCAGCTGTTGTTGAACTTTGCTGCTGCTTCTTAGAATCACTTTTTGGAGTGTAAAATCATCATTAGAAATTTCAAACATGTCTAGATCATCACCTAGACGATCTTCTTCTTTCTTTGCTTCCTCATCTTCTACACGATGAGCTTCTTCTTCATCCTTTTCCTCTTCACCATCTTCTTCTGATGGGGTCAGGTAGTATGCTTCTTCATCTTTATTCTCTTCATCATCATCTTCCTCTTCTCCATCTTCATCTGATGGAGTAAGATAGTATGCTTCCTCACATTTTGCCTCTTCTTCTAGGAGGATTTCTTCCTTTGGATCTTCTTCATCTTCCCTAATTAAAAAGGGGTTGTCATTATTACTTGGTAGACTCCCTTGTTGAGATTGGGCAGTTTGAGATCTAGTTCGTCTGCCAATTCGAGAAACACTACTTTCTGGATTCTTTCTCTTCTTTCCTAATAAAGGTTGTTGTTTCTGCCATGGTTTAACATAAGTGAACATTACACTTGCCTCATGCAATTTGTACAAGTGATCAAGTTCACTTTAGTTTGATCAAACAAATGTTGGAGAGGAATCCTATACGATTTCCTCTCCTAGAAGATGGTTTGTTTCTGATGTCCTCTCTGTTCTGCCAAATTTCCAGATCAGTCTCTCTATGAAGTTGCTCCGTCAGCCGATTGAAAAAGTAGGTTGCCTAGTTGAACTTAAGACCATGATATATGTTTGCCATCAGTTTGGTCCTGACCTCGGTCATGCCGTTCATAAACTCGGCAAAAGGCTGTTTTAGTGCCGATCGGAGTAGTTACGTTTCTTTGCTTTCCATCTTGGATTCTTTGCAATCTCAGCCCAGAAGGTGTCGAGATTGATCTATCTTCTTTATCTCCACTAGTCCGGATTTAGAGAGATTTAGACATCTATGGAGGAGACCTGGAGTGATTTCCAGTTCTCAGCCAAACATGTAGCTGATGATGTTGTCTGCGGTGCCCTTCTTTGAGCTAGGAACATACTTTGCGTTTTGCCAGAAGGCGATTAGGGTTTCATAGCATATTACGATGATTGGAGGGTTAAGGGAAGTCATTAACCCAAGATTGTTGCATCCATCTACCAATCATTTTGCTTGTGGATTGTTATTACACAGATTGAGGTAGTGCTCAGGTCTAAATAATGATCCCATGACAATTGATTTCTCATACTGCTTTCAAGATTGAGTGTTTGAGGAAGATGAAGCGAGTAGACAATTTGAGAAGGGAAAAGTTCTAATTTTTTTTAAGAAATAAGGTTTGTAAAATTCAAAGATAGCGTAGAAACTTTCTAAAAATCTCAAAGTATTGTTTATATAGGATAATTTTTGATAGTATGAATGCGGTTGAATATGGAAGGATTTTGTGGAGTTATGGCGTGATTTTGTGTCTATAAATATCGGTTTTTGATTGTTGTGGGGGAATGGATTGAGGTATGTAATTATAAATCCCAGGAATCGAGATGTTGCCGTCATTCCTTCAATTGAAAAATAACCTCCATGATATAAAAGAAAATCCACGTGTGTTTATCTTCCATAAAATAATTCTCCATAAATATTTGGATTTTCCACATGTATAAAACTAATTTTGTTCACACTTTACTTTGCTAATTTCTCTAGGTAAATAGCGGTCGAGTAACTTGGGTGGTCACTAAGGTGTAGGGATTTCTTTATTAAGCTGTTGTATAAAACTGTTCCTATCAATCAGTGAAATGAACTTCGCTGGTTACCAGTGCCTTACCTGCCAAGTGAGCGCACCCAAAGTGGCAAAGGTTCAGTCAGCTGGTGATGTCACTCTACTGATTACTCCAGTTAGCAGCTTCTTCTTACTTAATCAATTTCAATCATTC
Organism: Gentiana macrophylla; assembly: GCA_026214975.1. Classification (NCBI taxonomy): domain Eukaryota; kingdom Viridiplantae; phylum Streptophyta; class Magnoliopsida; order Gentianales; family Gentianaceae; genus Gentiana; species Gentiana macrophylla. The sequence continues at coordinate 60,095,426 of CM047816.1, read as the reverse complement.
CCAACTCAGTTCTCAACATAAAAAATCTTTCATGACTGATTGGTTTTGTGAAAATATCAGTCACTTCTACCTCAAGAAGAAGTGCGGAGTTCTAAGAAATAAATACATTAAGAGAGATTCTACTAAGGGGGAAAGTGAATCAAAAGAACTACTACTACATTCTACATTGCAAAATCCAGATCAAGAAAACTTCAAAGTGTTCCTAAGTATTCAATGAGACATCAAGACTCACACTTGAAGAAAATAGAGCTTGTGCATATCATATATATTCTTAAGAAGAAGCTCAAATCACAAGTTGAATCATAGTTATTGATTCAAGTCTCAACTTTGATTTTATCAAAGGTTTTAGACTGTGTAACACCAAGAAGTTGTGAAGGACAGTTGAGCAGCAGTCAGGAAGACTGTGTTTGTGATGAGCTGGTGAAGAGGCAATACAACCCTTCAAGGACCAATGGTGCAAGCAGTTGCAGAGCAGCAATCCTACCTGTTCTATAGTTTCTTAGATAGTGAAACTAGGGATTAGTGAAGGACTATCAGTATTGGAATTTTTGTAACTGATCTACCTCAAAGAGTTCTAGTGGAATTTTCCTCCGCGTCACAGGGGAAGAGAGGACTGACATGATTACACCACCTGGAACCTCTATAATTATTTTTTTATTTACTTATGTATTTATTTACTGCATTATAGTTTATATCTCATCAGATCTGAACTCAGCAAACTTTATAAACTGAGTCAGCACAGCATTGCATACTGATAAACTGAACAATACATCAAATGCTTTAATATATCCACTACCGGTTAACTCAGTTTGAGCATAAGTCAGTCAGACTTATTCTCAGTTAGGTTAGCTTAAATCCACACAAGTTAAGACTGAACCTAAGCTGCTTCAAATTTAGGTTTTTGGGGACAAGTTATTCACCCCTCCTTTAAACTTGTGTTAGCCTTTTTATGGGACCAATAGATACTGATTGTTTGCTTCAAATATTTGATGATTCTTTTAATTGCTAGTACGTGAGATTCTTTAGGTTGAGCTTGAAATCTTGCACAAACTCATACTTCAAATGCTATATCAGTTCTGCTTGTGGTTAAGTAGAGTAGAGATCCAATAATTCCTCTATATAACTTTTGATCAACATCTTTTCAATTTTCATCCTTCCCAAGAATTACTCTTGAACATATTGGTGTGTCTGATATGCCACTTGTATCCATAATGTTGATCCCTTAGAAAGGCTCACACAAGTTTAGATAGGGGGGGTGAATAAACATGTAACCAAAAACAATATTTTAAATCTGATTAGTTCAGTTTTAAACTTGTGTGGAGTTGAGCTGACTTAGCTGAGTATAAATCAAAACTGACTTATGCTGAAGATGAGTCAACCGGTAGTGGATAAGTTTTAGCCTTTATGCGGATCTTGTTGTTTCTAAGAAAAAGCTGATGAGTATGCAAAATTGAATTCTGGTGAGTGTCAGTTTGTGAACTGTGAGTCAATATCAATTAGTTTATTCAGTTATGCTGTATGAAAAACTTGTAGGAAAAACAATCACAAATACTGATAAACTAAATAACAGAAAATAAATGCATAAAGTAAGGAAGGAAAGAATTATAGTAGTTCCAGGTGGTGTAATCCTGTCAGTCCACTCTTCCCCTGTGATGTAGGAGGAAAATTCCACTAGAACTTTCTGAGGTAGCCGGTTACAAAAAGTCCTAATTGATAGTCCTTGACTAATCCTTACCTTCACTATCTAAACAATTGTAGAACATATGAGATTGCTATTCTGCAACTGCTTGAAACACTGGTCCTTAAAGGTTTGTATTGCCTCTTCTCCAGCTGCACCACAAAGAAAGTCTACCCGACTACTAAACAACAATAAGTGTCTTTGGTAGATCCTAAACCGGATTGCTTCACAGTCTAAACCTTTCATAAAAATCAAAGTTGGGCTGAGAATCAATAAATTGATTCTCCCTTGTGGTTCTTCTATGTGTCGAATTCTGGATAGAGTCCTTGTAGCTTGAACACTTGAAGAATTCTTGATATGATGTTGTTGAGCGCAAAGATTGATAGCAATTCAGATGAACAAATACTTAGGCACAATAATACATGTATTCTCGCGTTGTTGTGTTTGTTCCTTGATACCAAGTCCTCTATTTATAGTGTGAGGTCCAACATTCATCTTGCTTGAATTTGAATTCTATCAACGACTATATCTTCAGATGTCAGTGACCATTCTGACATGTCAGTTCTTCATCCAATAAAATTTCTTGATTTGTAACGTTCAAATTTAAGTTCAGTTCTTTGGATGAATGACCTTAAAAATGAGTATCCTGATCAGTTTTAGTCTGAGTATGTCAGTTATCAGTTAGTCAACTGACTTAGAGCATTAAGTGAGTTTTTACTCTTCTTCAAAACTTAGTACTCTATTCATCTGATTTTATATGAATTAATCAGAGTACACCATATCCTTAATATATATTCTATGAAATCATTATCCTTATGATTCTTAGGTATCATACAAGATCTATAAAGTCATTTCCGGTCCTCACAAACTTACCTGAATTCTAACTATACAGTCTCGGCATTAATCCTCATAACTGAGTTTGAACCCTCCGCTCTTCATTCTTCAATAACTGAGTCTGTGTCCCTCAGTTCTTCATCCACTGAGTTTGTTCCCTTAGTTCTTCAACTTCTAGATAAGTCAACTGAGTCTGCTTGTAAGTTCTCAGATTTGATCGTTCTCTTGTGTGTTTTTCTTTATTTGTCAATGCCTTCTATTTATAGCCTTGATAGTCCTTGATTTGAATTTCCGTCCATTGGCTATATTAATGAGGGGAAAAATCCTTGATTTAATTCTTGATTCTCCCTTAATTATATTCTCCTTGATTGTAGTGATCGGATTTTTCATCGAATGTTTATCAGAGAATCGGTCCTTGATTGATACTCAATTAATTGTGCATTTAATGCTTGCTCCACTGAATCTTCTTCATATTTCAAAATCTGATTAAGTAAAGTTTACTTGGCCATTCCCTGAACGGTTGAGTGATCTCTCTGACTTTTGCCGCACAGGTCTTCCTTCATTGCTTTGTCATTACTCAGCCAAAAGTCAGTTCACTTTGCCGAAATATCGTTTTCTTCATTCATTTCAGTTTTAGGAGAATCTTTGTACTTCACCGATCCTTGTTTTATGTGAGATCAGTGTACACCATATTTAAACATTAAGTTTCATCACTTGGAATGTAACTTAGACTTAACCAAGGTCATCACAGACTTCCTTGGTTATAAGTCAAACCATAATGTCTTCACGCTACTCTGCTGGTACTTGGCTGGCTTTACTCTGCCGGATTTCTGTTTTACTTTGTAATTCTACCAACTAGTACAATACTTGTCTGAATCAACTTATACAACATGCCAGACTCTAAATAAAGGCTTATACAATGAATTCTTACTTATTACAGGCTTTCTATAATAGCTAGTATGACCTCATCAAAACGAAATAAAATGTTCCTAACAATTTCACCTTTTTTGACGATGCCAAAACCCTTATAAGCCTGAACACAAGTATACCAAAATTTTCATAATAAACACTGGAATAAAAATTCAACAATTTCATTCATCCATTTAAGGGCAATTGAAAATTTGATTAAGTAAATTAACATAATAAGGGCTACTGCTTCTTTTCTTCAAACCGGATGCCCTTGCCATTGATGCCCTTGCCCTTGTCAGTTGGGCTTGCTTTCTATCCACTGGAGCTATTAGCCTTTGAGCTTCCTTCCCCCTTTTTTGCAGCACCAAAACGTGCTTCAAGAATTGCAGTTTCTTCCTCAGATTCAGGGACAAGACCATACCTTGTCTCCAAAATTTTGTTGTTGGCCTCAGTCACATTTATTAAGGTCTCGAGTTGTTGTCCAGAATATTCCATAACCTCATCCAGATGTTGAAGTTGATGAGTGTGAGCATAAAGAGTATCCACCAATGGTTTGAGACTTTTATCAGTCTTGTCATGAAACTCAAGATTGGTTTGGACATGGTAGGGGCTTAGGTGTTGCAGATTGCAAAGAAAGTGTCCTTGTTTTTCCATGACCTCATCTTGAATCTACATGTGACTGATGAGGGCTTTAATTTTGTGACTGAAGGAGGTTGCATCACTCATTAAAGCAGCGTTCAGGTTTTGCCTGCTGTGATATTGCATTTCCATGTCCACAATCAAAGGTTGGATATCCAGATTGAACAGTCTTTCTGGATCAACCTCTTCTGTTGCCACTTCCTCATCCTCAGTATATATGGTGGCTTGTTCCTTCTCTTCCTATTTCTCTCCTTACTTACATTCCTTTTCTTTCTCATCTTCTTTTTCGTTCTCATTAACCTCATGGTTATTGAGAGGTTGTTGTGGGATGCTTGGTTTTCCATCTGCTGGAGATGTGACTTTCTGTGATGTTGTTCCCCCTTGATCAATGCTGGGGGTGTTGAATGGTTCAGCAGAGTGAGTTTTATCAGCTGGCTCACTCGGCCGTTTGTCAAATTTGCTGATGCTTCAGAGAATCACTTCTTGGATTGTCAGATCATCATCAGAAATCTCCACCTTTCTTGATCATCTTCAAGATGACCACCGTCTGTCTGTGATGCCTCTGTCTCAGCTTTTTCATCCTCATATGTCTCTTCTTCTTCATCATCTATCTCATCTTCTTCAGATGGAGTAAGGACATACCCTTCCTCATTTGGTGTGGAATCATCACTAATCACCACTTGGTTTTCCGGATTGCTGGCACTGACCACTGGGGTGTCCTCTTGTGCCTTTTGCGATCTTGTTCGTCTTCCCATCCCTGATCTACTGCCTTCGGGTTCTTGCCTTTTTCATCTGGTAGAGGGTTTGGGTTTCAGAGATGCCTTGATGTAGGTAAACAACACTTTGGACATGTGTGGGGGCTGCAGATTTGTGGGTTTCACTTTCAATGTGTCAAATAGGTGTTGAAGAGGAAACCCATATGATTTCCTTTCCTAGAAATCACCTTTCTTATGCAAACCCTTGCTTGGTGCCGTGATTGACAGATCTATTTCCTTTTGAATCTGGTCTTTCAATCTTTTGAAGACAAATGTTGCCCAGTCAAATTGAAGACCTTGATTGATTATTGCCATTATCTTGACCCGTACCTCGGTCAAGTTTTCCATCGATCCTTTCCTGCCTTTGATGTTCTAGGTAATAACAGGTGTGAACTCAGCACATGGAAGTTTGAGTGCTGATCTTTGGAGGTTGCAGGTTTTGCTGTTCTTTTTGGGATTATTAACTATTTCAGCCCCGAAGTTGTTAATGTCAATCTTTACAAATTTTACATTAGCCGGACCAATCATGGGTAGGTGTAAGAATCTGTTGAGAAGACCAGGTGTGATGACCACTTCTTTCCCAAATATTGAGATTTTTATGCAGTCTTGATCACTCTTCTTGGTGCTTGGCATAAACTTTGCATTTTTCCAGATGCAATCAGGTTCTCATAGCATATTCTAGTTATTGGGGGGTTTAGGAAGGTCATTAACCCCAGATAAGCGTTGAGCTTGTGTGTCATTATCACAGAAAGATAGATAGGGTTCAGGCTTAAAAAATGATCCAGTGATGATCAATTTTTCATAAAATCGTTCTGTGGTAGAGATTGTAGATGATGAAGCCATTGTTTGACAAGGTTTGGGGTTTGAGAGAAGGTTTTGATTTTGCAGTGAGAATTAGGGTTTTTGATTTGCACGAGAGCGTAAAGAATTCTGAAAAATCTCAAAGTGTGGTTTATATAGGGTGATTTATGTATATAAATCCCGATATTCGAGTGAAGTGGGGGAGTGGATTGAGGCAAGTAATGATTAATCCCGGGAATCGAGGAGGTTGTAAATAGAAGAATAATATAGTTACCTCAACGATTGAAAAATGATCTCCACGTGTGTAATCTTTCACAATATAATCTTCCATAACTTCTTGATTTGCCACGTGTATTAAGCTGATTTAGTTCACACTTTAGTTTGCCGGTGACTTTAATTCAGTATTTCGGTCAAAGTGACTTGACTTGGTCACTCACTTAGCCGGTGTAGTGACTTCTTCACTCGCCCATCAGATGTAATCTGCTCCTAACCATCGCTGCGCTTGACTTCGCCGATGACGAGTGCCTTACCTGCTACATCTCATGTAATGGCAAAGTTTTAATCAGTTGGCGATGTCACTTAGCTGATTACTCCAGTTAGCTGCTATTAAGTACTTAGTCAATTTCAATCATTCCCAACTCAGTTCTCAACATGCTAAATCTTTCATGACTGAGTGGTTTTGTGAAGATGTCAGCCAATTGATCTTTAGTGGGTATGTATCATAGAATAACATCCCCTTTTTCAACATGATCTCTGATAAAATGGTGTCTCACATCAATATGCTTTGTTCTTGAGTGCAGCACTGGATTTTTAGTAATAGATATGGCACTTGTGTTGTCACAAATGATTGGAATGGTCTTCTCCTCCATCCCATAATCCCTTAGCTGTTGTCTAATCCACAGTACTTGTGCACAACAACCGCCTGCTGCTATATATTCTGCTTCAGCTGTTGATGTAGTTATGGAGTTTTGCTTTTTGCAAAACCATGAAACTAGTCTGCTGCCTAGCATTTGACAAGTTCCAGAGGTGCTTTTTATATCTATTTTACATCCAGCATAGTCAGAGTCTGAATATGATATCAACTTGAATCCTCCATCTTTTGGATACCAAATTCCAACATTGATGGTGTTCTTCAGATATTTGATTATTCTTTTGGCTGCTAGTAGGTGTGATTCTTTAGGTTGAGTTTGAAATTTTGTACACACTCCTACTGCAAAGGCTATATCAGGTCTACTTTATGTTAGGTAAAGTAGGGATCCAATGATTCCTCTATACATTTTCTGATCAACATCTTTTCCAGCTTCATCTTTTCCAAGAATAACTCTTGCACACATTGGTGTATCTGATGTGCCACTTGTATCCATACCATACTTGTGAATCAAGTCTTTTGTGTACTTGGCTTGGTTAATGAAGATGTCATCTTTCATTTGCTTTACTTGTAGACCAAGAAAGTAATATAATTTTCTCATCATGCTCATCTGAAATTTTCTCTTTTTAGATTTGTAAATTTCTCATACAACTTTTCATCTTCTGATCCAAAGATGATGTCATCAACATAGATTTGTACTAGCAATGTACTTGTTCCTTCCTCTAGCTTGAAAAGAGTCTTATCAATAGTTCCTTTGTTGAATCCATTATTGATCAAGAATTGTGATGAAGTTTCATACCAAGCTCCGGGTGCTTGTTTGAGTCCATAAAGAGCCTTCTTGAACTTGTATACTTTATCTACTTTTCCTTTGAAAACCAGGAGGTTGTTCCACATATTCCTCTTCTTCCAGAAGTCCATTTAGAAATGCACTCTTCACATCCATTTGGTAGACTTTGAAGTCTTTGTGTGCTGCAAATGCTAGAAAGAGTCTGATTGCTTCCAATCTTGCTACTGGTGCAAATGTCTCATCATAATCCATTACTTCTGCTTGAGAGTAACCTTTTGCAACTAGCCTTGCTTTATTTCTGACAACTTTTCTGTGTTCATCCATCTTATTTCTGAATACCCATTTTGTTCCAATGATGTTGGCTATGTCTGGTCTGTCAACAAGTTCCCAGACTTCATTTCTTTCAAATTCATTTAGTTCTTCTTGAATGGCTGTAATCCAATCAATATCTTGGATTGCATCATCTATTGTTTTAGGCTCTACTTGAGATAGAAAACATGTTAGCATGTGCTCCAGTTGTCTTCTGGTTCTGACTCCTGTGAGAATGTCTCCAATGACTTGATCTACAGGGTGATCTCTTAGCCAGTTGAGATCAGGTTGATGTTGTTCTTGACTTGGTGCTTCCACAACTTCAGCTTGTGTATCAGCTTCATGCTCTTATACTGGTACCTCTTTTGTTGTATTGACTGGAGGTTCATCTTGATACCAAAATTATGATTAAGAATAGTAGTTGGTGCTCTATTCATATAGACTTGTCTTGGTCCTGCTTCTTCAAGTTCTTGGAGGTTTTCACCATTTGTGTTTGGCTCATGAATTGATTCTTCGATTACCAAGGTTCTTTTGTTGAGTACTCTGAATGCTTTGCTGGTGTCTAAGTATCCCATAAAGATAGCTTCATCAGCCCTTCCACCTTCTCCATAGAGCTAACTAAGGAAGATAACTATTATCCTTGTAATAGTCTCAAAATTCTGCAACATCAACCTTCATCTGTTCTCTCTTATCTCTGATTTTAAGCTTCTCTTCAATCCTCTTCAATTTTTTGAAATTAGCCATCTTCTGATTATGATAGAGATCAGATAAGAAATAGACAAGATATTCTTCATAAGTTTTATCTCTGTACATTTCCTTGATATTGTTATGATCAATGAAAAACTTCATCCACAGATCATTGGTAAGAGTAGCTCTCCTTTCTCCAGGTTGACTACACTTCACAATAAGCTACTCTTTTGTTAGTTCTTTCACATTCCGAACATAAGGATCTGCTGCTGATTTGCATAAACTTCAAGCTTCAACTTTTTTTCTTGTAATCTCAGCTTTTCTTCTTCAACTTCCCCCTTTTTGGCATCATACAACTGAGTGATAAAATGTTGAGTTACCTTTTGGTCAGCTAAAATGTCCTATTGAGAAGTAAGAACTTTTTTGAGCTGAGTTTCTAATCCATAAATTCGCTGATTGAGGTGCCATTTTGCTTGAGCATGAATTTCTCTATTTTCTATAGTTGTAGTCTTAAGTTTCTCCTTTGGACTGAGAATCTCTGAAACTGAGTTTCAAGTGGATTTCTTGATAACATCCAACTTAGTATGAACTGAGACGCCAGTCTTCTTCTTGTAATCCAAGTATCCAGAGATTTGTGACAAGAGACCATTATACTCGTCCTTTTGGTTGAGCATAATCTTCAAATTTTCTTGTACTTTGCTCAATTCTTTTGTTGTGAGCTTCTCGGATGGACCTTCTTCTTCTTCTTCTTGGATTTTAGACTGAGTATCATCTTCAATTATCATAAATTACTGATTATCATTTCTTTCTACTCCTTGCTGATTGTCAGTTGTCTTGTTCTCAACTGGCTCTTCCTGCTGAGTAACAGTTTGCTCTGCTTGTCCTTGAGGTTAGGTGTCTGACTGCAAAACTGTACTCTTTTCTGCTTCCTTTCTTGAATCATCATCTTTATCATCATCTTTCTTCTCCGAAACATTCAGGGGTAATGATGATGTAACTGACTCTCTTCTCTGAGCTACTTCGTTAAATCTCTTATAGCAGTTGGTGAGAAACTAATCCATAGGAAATAATGCATATAAGTCATTAACTTCAAGTTTCTCCAACTATAGCTTTTCTTCAGTTTGTAAAGTATCCTTGATAGCTTCATGAGAGTCTTCAGTCTTGAGCTTCAACTTCATCAGTTTGATGATTCTTTCAACATCAAAAGTGTAAGCTGATACTGACTGTTGAACTTGTTGTTGCTGAATTGGCTGTTGCTAAGATTGCTGTTGCTCTTGAATGATTTCCATAATGGAAACTTGTTTCTCTTATATCTTCTGCTTTAAGTGAGAAACAATTTCAGTAACCATACTGGTGTTCCGTCTGACTTTAGTTGTCAGCTGATGTTCCCCCTTAGTTGGTGCTAACTGATTTGAAGTATCTGGGAACAAACACTTTCCAACTGACTTTTCTTTCTTTGAGTCAGCTTTCCACTTGATCCTTTTTTGCTGAGCGATCTGCTGAGACACAGTTTTCTTATTGGCTTCAGGTTGGGAAGTCCTTGAGGTTTCTTTCCTAGAATGGACTGGTGCTGTGCTTTTTATAGATGCACCAATAATTTGTTCTTCTTTCTTCACATTGCTGAGCCTCTCCAAATAATGTTGAATAATTCCATGGAGTGTCTTCTTCAGTCAAAATCTTCCTTCAGTTTGTCTACCTTCAGCTTGGGCTTTGCTGACACTTTACTTCAGCCAAGTGTTGCTGCTTGATCTGATTGAACACATAACCTGCCCAGTTGAACTCAAGTTCATCCCATATGATGTTCATCAGATAAATCCCATCTTCAGACAATATGCTTAGCCTATTATAACGACCAATAACATGTCTGCTTAACCACCTGCTGAGGAGCGCAAATTCGGGTTTAAGACTGAGAATAGGTGTGTCAATATTTGCTGGTTCCTTTGTTTTTGAGATTTGAGTAAGAAAGGATTCCCTTTTAAGCGGTAAATAGGACAAGTCTATTGATTCACAAATGGTTTCTTGAAATCAAATAGCTGCCTTATGATTTCTTTAGTGACGATTATCATTTCTCCTCGAACTTTTTTAACCAGGGAGTTCTTTACCAGCCTCATTTTTTCTCCCAGAACTGCAAAATCCCTTCGAAGTCATGATCTTTTTGTGCTTTTACTTCCAGGAGATTTTGTAATCCTTGAAGATTCTTCATCTTTTGGAAAATATAGCTTGCGAGAAGTGTGCCATTGCACATTTCTGTATATTCTCCAAAAGATAGGTTGTCCAACTCAGTGATTAGTCTTTCTTCTTGTGTTTGTTTGGATGCTGCCATTGTAAAATGAGGAGAAACTCTCGGCTTTTTCTGAATTTTTGAGAGGGAGTTTGATTTTGGGTGAAGATGAAATAGGGTAAAGAGAAATTATATAGTGGGGTGGAGAGACTGACGATTGGTGATCTGAGGACATGATCTCAGAAGATTTTGTACCAACTTTTCAAATTCCATGATGGTTTGTATAAACAATGCATGTACTATCTAACAATAGTGGGGGTGTCCACGCAACAAATTCTTACATAAACGGTGGTAGTTTAAATGCGATGTAACTGTTGTCATTATTATCCTATCGACTTTTGTCTTTCTTTGACTGGATAAAAACTGACTGAAATCAGTTCCAAGATTTGTTCAGTTCCGTCAATTCTTTTGTTTAGTAGGTCAGTTTGATATTGTTGATGTCAATGACTGATCTGTAAAGAGAGTGAACCCAACATGACAAAGATCAAACTGACCTACTGAACAAGTGAGTGAACCCAGCATGACAAAGATCAATCCCCTTGATGAATCTTTGAGCTTAAACTGACTTAACTGACTTTGATAATCCCCAATTCAGTTCTCAGTTTAGCAATTCTTTTTCCAGTGGTTTGGTAAAAATGTCAGCCAGCTGATCTTCAGTTGGGACATAGAGAACTGTAACATATTTTTTCTCTATGTGATCCCTTATAAAATGATGTATCACATCAATGTGCTTAGTCTTTGAGTGCAAAACTGGATTTTCAGTTATAGCTATTGCACTTGTATTAACACACATTATGGGAATCAGTCCTTCTATCCCATAATCTCTCAACTATTGTCTGGTACATAAAACTTGAGCACAACAGCTTCCAGCTGCTATGTACTCAGCTTCAGCTGTAGTTGTTGAAATAGAGTTTTGCTTCTTGCTGAACCATGACACAAGTCTATTTCCTAATAACTGACATATTCTTGAAGTACTCTTTCTATCCACCTTGCATCCAGCATAATCTCAGTCTGAGTAGGATATCAGTTTAAATTCTCCTTCCTTTGAATACCATATCACTACTCCTTCTGTATCTTTCAAATACTTCAAGGTTCTTTTAGCAACTATAAGATGACTTTCCTTAGCTCTTGTTTGAAATATGGCACAGACACCAACTGCAAAGGATATATCTGGTCTACTTGCTGTGAGTTAAAGTAGACATCCAATCATTCTTCTGTAGAGAGTATGATCCACATCCTTTCCATCTTTGTGTTCATCAAGTCTGATGTTAGTTCCAATTGGTGTTGCAATGCCAGATGATTTCTCCATTCCATACTTCTTGATCAGTTCTCTGGTATACTTGGTTTGGTAAACAAAAATCCCATCATTCATCTATTTTACTTGTAAACCGAGAAAGTAATTCAGTTCGCCCATCATACTCATTTGAAATGTGCTCTTTATCAAACTTTCAAATTTCTCATTCAGTAGTTCATTTTCTGATCCAAAAATGATGTCATCAACATAGATTTGAACTAGGAGAGTGCTTTCTTCTACTTTCATCCTGAATAAGGTTTTATCAATAGTTCATTTGTAAAACAATTATCCACCAAAAACTGAGACAGAGTTTCATACCAAGCTCTTGGTGCCTGCTTCAGTCCATAAAGAGCTTGATCATTATTTTCAAATCCTGGGAGTTGCTGTATATAGACTTCTTCTTCAAGTATCCCATTCAAAAATGAACTTTTAACATACATCTAGTACACTTGAATTTCTTGTGAGCTGCAAAGGCAAGAAATAGTCTGATTGCCTCTAATCTTGCAACTGGGGCATAAGTTTAATCGAAGTCTATCCCTTCTGCTTGAGAGTAACCTTTATCAAGCTTGTTTCTGAAAACCCAATTGGTTCCGATTATGTTGACATGATATGGCTTATCCACCAATTCCCAAACTTGATTTCTCTCAAATTCGTTAAGTTCTTCTTGCATAGCCAAAATCCAATCTGGATCATTTAAAGCTTCTTCAATCTCTTTTGGTTCAGACTGAGATAGAAAGCATGCTATCATAGTATCCAACTGATGTCTTGTCCGAACTCCTACTTGGAAATCACCTATCACCTGCTCTTCAAGGTGATCTCTCATCCATTGATGTACTGGGGGTTCCATCAAAGGGTTTTCATTTTGTTGAATTGGTTCTTCTTGAGCTTGATCATTTTCAGTTGGATCAGTTTCCTGTTGTTGTTGTTTAGTTGTTGGTTATATTACTGGCAACTGAGACTGATCCTGATCTGAAGAGTCTGAGATCCTTAATCTTCCAATGTCTATAAAGACTAGTTCTAGAGTCTTCTCTGGCTGAGACTAAGATCTTGGTTCTTCTTTATCTTCAATTGTATCTCCAGTGATAGGAACCCGAGGGATGTGAATGCGATAATGATTAGAAGTGAAAATGAGATTACTCCAACAATCCCAAAGAATGAGGAGAATATAGAGGATGTTAGGGATAAGGAGAAAGAGCCTGAGGAGGCATTCACACCCTGCTTAGAAAAGCCCCCCGATGAGCAATTATCCTCCATCTCTACCATTTTAGGGAATAGTGATTGCGCAGAAATATCTTCGCGAAGTGAGGTTGTTAAGGCTGAGAAGCAACAACCATGGTTTAAAGATTATGTGAATTATTTATCCGGGAGATATTTGCCACCAAACTTTAACCAGCCGCAAAAGAAGAAGTTCTTTGCGGACCTTAAACACTATTATTGGGATGAACCCTATCTTTTTAAGCGTTGCTCAGACAACATCTTTAGAAGATGTGTTCCTGAGAGTGAATTCCTCGATATACTTAAACATTGCCATACTTATGAAGCAGGAGGACACTATGGAGGGGACAAGACTGCTGCTAAAGTTCTCCAATGTGGTTTCTCTTGCCAAATATTTACAAAATCACGCATGAATATGCTAGATCCTGTCATTCATGCCAAATGACGGGCAATATATCGAGGAGACATGAAATGCCACTAAGGAGTATCCTAGAACCAGAACTCTTTGATGTATGGGGAATTGATTTTGTGGGACCTTTCACTTCATCTGTTTCAAACCGCTATATTTTGGTGGCGAAATGACTATGTGTCTAAATGGGTTGAGGCAATTGCTTCACCTACCAATGATGCAAAGGTTGTACTGCGGTTTTTAAAGAAAAATATCTTCACGCGGTTTGGAATCCCTCGTGCCATCATTAGTGATAATGGGAGCCATTTCTGTAATAAGCCATTTGAGAAGTTAATGGCCAAGTACGGGGTGAGACATAAGTTAGCTACCGCTTATCATCCTCAAACAAGTGGTAAAGTTGAGGTCACGAACCGAGAGATTAAGCGCATTATAGAGAAAACTGTGAACCCAACAAGGAAAGATTGGTCATTGAAGTTAGATGATGCTTTATGGGCTTATCGGACTGCGTATAAGACTTCCATAGGTATGTCCCCGTACCAGATTGTTTTTGGGAAAGCGTGTCATCTACCGGTTGAACTTGAGCACCGTGCCTTATGGGCTACTCGTGTGTTGAATTTAGATGAAAGTTTAGCCGGAGAAAAGAGATTGTTGGAATGAACTCGCCTAGAAGAGTTTCGCATTGAAGCTTACGAGAATGCTCGGATCTATAAAGAGCGCACTAAGAGATTTCATGATAAAAAGATCCTTGACCGCACCTTTAAGGTGGGTGATATGGTTCTTGTTTACAATTCGCGATTGAAACTTTTCCCGGGAAAGCTAAAATCAAGATGGTTTGGTCCATATAAAGTGAGTAAAGTATTTCCTTCCGGAGCTATAGAGGTAAGTCACTTGGATGATCGAAAGACTTTTGTGGTGAATGGCCACCGAGTAAAGCATTACCTCGGGAATCAATTTGATAGGGAGGAAGAAGTACTTACTCTAGGAAATCCTAGTTACAACTAGACCATCATGTGAGTACAGTCGAGCTAACGACTATAACCATAGAACTATTTCTTAAAACTTTCTTTTAGATTTGCTTTTGTTTTTGCTTTAAATAAAGTAGCATGCGCCTATCACGGTTTTTTTCATCTCGCCATGTTCCGAGTCTAAGTTCGGAATAAACGAGGTTTTTTCCTTGATAGCCGTCATGTGAGTTTTTTTATTTAGTCAAATCCTTTTGGTATTGTCCATGGCAAGATAAAGTAAAGTGGCTTAAACTGTTTTTAGATATTTATATCTAATTACTGCCACATTATTTTATAACTTCCATAGACATGGTATTTAACGATTTCATGGAGCTTGTTTGTTTATACAGGATATGTCTGTCTCTCCACGACGTGCTGAGGTTTACTCCGATATTGTTCCTTCACTTGGGAGCCGTTTCCAGAGCTAAGTCTTTTTTCTTAAACTCTAATTTATTTTTGTCATTGAGGACAATGCCATGTTTAAGTGGGGGGCAAGGGACTTAGCTATATGTTGAAAAAGTAAAGAGGAACGGAATATTGAGGCAATATTGAGCAAAATTTAAAAAAGATTTTATGGATAAATGCCAAGTTGTTGAACTCGTACCCTTAAACTTGTGAAGTTCTTATACTTAGAATTGATAGGAAAGGAACCAAGTTGCGTGAATACGTGATCATATTATACTTTTGCGATAAATTGTTAGTAAGCTTAAGGATATTCATGCCAACAATTGCAAATAGTTAGGTATTGTTCAACTACTCAACATGTGAATCGTTTAGTACCGCATGAGTTATAATACTTGAAAGAAATATGTTTACATTGCGTAGATAATTGGTTATGAGGACCTAGTGTCGATATTTGTCGACTGATGTATTCTGATCTTCTAGCCAACAAAAGCGGAGTAATAAGCTTGAGACGTACCTGTGTTTTGACAGTGCATTAAAACACTGGGCTTGTAGTAACATTACCAAAGTAGCCCTGCGCTTGTGGTAATATTCGATGCTATTCTTAATCTAAGATAGGGGGATACTCTACGAAAAGTTTTCTTCCTTGAGATTAGTAGTATTCAAAAATATGCAAAATTGAAAAATTTAAATTGTTAGAGGCTTTGAGTAGTACTCGGTCTCCAAGTCCAAAAACCCTATAGATACGCTCTTGCTTATTGTTCTAGTGCTTTCACCATTGCGAGGCATAAGAAGTATGAATGCTGATGTTGGTGAATTTTGATATGAAGTCTGCATAAGCTCTAATCTTGCTACATTTATATAAAACCAATGCACATGCACACAATCACTTCGATTCATAGCGAGTAATGAATAATGCTTAACTGATGAGCATGACTGGTATGAGTTGACTCGAGTTTCTTGTGTAAGTATGAGTTGACCACGGAAAATGTTGTCTTGGGGAATGACTTATTGATGCTTTGTTCGGGACGAAGCAAAGTTTAAGTGGGGGCATTTTGATGACAGTTAAAAATATACCTATTTATGTCATCAATTCTAACCTTAAATCAGAGTTAATTATATATATTTCATATTAAATCACGTGTTTATATTTATTATTTAATGATAAGTGATTATTAATGTGATAATTGGTATTTAGCTGTTTTTATTATAAAAGAGCAATTAATTGTGTGATAAATGCGGATTTCACAGATCGTAACGAATCGGGAGGATAATTGTCATGCAATCGGGAAATCTCAAGATAAATAAGGAAGAATATCGGAGCATTAATGAAGAGACAAATCAGATCAGCATAGAAGAGTGAAGTGGGGAACAAGTCAGACGAAGCGAAATTGAAAACGCGTAAAGAGGGAGGCTCGGTCGACCGAGCCATGCCATTCGGTCGACCGAGCGTAACTATTCGGTCACCCGAGCCTAATCAGATTAATGCGTGCATATCTTCTGGATTCTCCCTATGTCGGCTACAACTCCTATATAAACAGCAGCCACGATGCTGAGAAAACCACCAACCTACAAAACACAATTCTACAATACTTTTAGTTTATCAATATAGTTCTTTTTATTTTATATTATGTTGCTTCATCACGGAGGCGATGGATTCATCGATTAGAGATTGCATTGAAGGATCGGAGGACCCTCCGTCTACGAGGGTAATGTCTATCCAAATATGTCGTTTTTTATTCGTAGATCTATTTTATTTCGTTGTGGAGTAGTCGTTTGTGTATTGATTTCGTGATGTAGTTAATTAACAAACCCATATACATGTAGATCTAAGTCGTACGAAGGCGTTTTATGAGCAAATTCTAGAGTCACCGTTCTAGATCTACCACGGTCTATATGGTTAGATCTAGCCATCAAGATTCTAGTAATTTTCTGTGAACGACTTCGGCTACGTCGTGCTTTCTGTTTTTCATATACACATGTAATAGATCTGGCCAATTTGTTACATCGTTCTCGTAAATTAATATGATATATTGTGAAAATTGCCATGTTAAATAGGACATAAGTTAGCCGATCGTTTAGGAGGTGTGCCAACCTGTCCATGGTGGTTGCCTAGACGAGGTGACGATTTTAGATCGGCATCCCTAGTTTGGTATAGCATGATTGTTATATGATGTTCTATCCTGTCCAAGGAAGGATTCGTAATTAAGCATAAAGATCTTCTATCCGTTCACGAAGTAGATCCAATTTAGGGGATGGCTCCCGTAGCCAAAATATAATCAACCTTAATGTCTTTTCTGTCTCGGCTTAGATATACATATATGGGGGAGTAATTACTACTAGCGTAATCAATACCGTTTGTTAGAGTCTTATAAAACCATAAAAACAAGTGTGTAGTGTCTTGTGTCGTATTGTTAGTCTTTGTGTTTTCTATCGTGTCAATCTTTATTTCTACGTTACTGTTGGTCGTAGGCCGCCCTTTAATCTATTTTTAGTTTAATAACGTTGTACTTGTTTAAGCCGAGTCTCTGTGGGATCGACCTCGACTCTATCTAGCTATACTACGATTGAACCTAGTTCTCTTGCTAGTTGGTTATTTAGGTATCGAGTTATTTTTATAACTTGACCGTCATCACTAACAACAATGCAAAATTCCTTATCAAATGTGACGTTGTATCCCATGTCAAAAAATTGACTTGTGCTTAATATATTGTAGTGAAGTTCTTCCACATAAGATACATTCTTGATTGTGAGTCCATTTCTGACCATATTTCCATAACCTTTTGTGAATCTTGGTTTATCCTTGCTTTCAAAATTTACTCTTGGTCCATCTTTGTCCACAAAATCAGTGAGACAGTACTTGCTCCTTGTCATGTGCCTAGAGCATCCACTGTCAAAATACAAAATATCCTGCAAAACAATTCAAAATGTTTTAGGTACCCAACTCTATTTGGGTCTATAGTGGTCTTATGTCAGTACAAATCGAGGGATATTTCTATAAGTTCTTCTCTGGAAATCGTTGCACTTATTTTCATATATATATAAGCCACTCCCATAGTATCTACTTTTGGACTGTGCCTTATTTATATGCTATCTCAAGTCTTTCAGTTGAAATTGATTTCCAAAATACCTTTTATTGTTAAACACTGAATAGTAACCATCATTCATCTTGTACTGTGGTCCTGACTGACTTCTGTACTGAGGTTTTTGCTGAGAACTGGGATAAGTTCTCTACAGAGTCTTGGACTGAGACTTTTGGTAAGTCTTTTGTCTTGAATGATTGTTCCTAATAGTTTTAATAATCGGTTCAGTAAAATTCCAATAATCATCAGTGGGAAATAATCTGCCTTTCCCCCTGACTGTGTGAATATTTGAATGGTTGACATTCTTAGATTTATTTTGACTGACTTTACTGGTTCAGCAATTTTCTCTATTTGTGGAAGTTGCTCGGCTACAAACTTAATACCAGTTTTGATATTAGGTTTTGCAGCTTTGCTAGTTCCCTCCTTAGATGATTGTTGTGTGTCAAATCCTAAGCTAGTTCTGTCTCCATATGGCTTTCCTGATTTGTACCCAGTAGCTGAACTTGATTGAGCAAAGATTCGATGGTTCGCTGGCATGATCCAAAGAGGGTCGACATCGATTCTTCCCTATGATTCCTGACAGTTTCATCATGTTCAGTTCAGACTTCAATCTGTCAACTTCAAGAATTAGAGCTTCTTTCTCAGCTTTAATTGAATCATAACCACCTTGGATGTTTACCAGCTAATTCATCAATTCGTCAAGTGTTTCTTCTAATTCTTGATTTCTTGGATTGGAGTCAGCAATCGAAGAACACGCATTTTGCATTGAAATCTGAGCTGAGGAATATTTGAAGTTAGATTCACATACCTCATTTGGATCCTCTATATGAGCCATGAGAGCTGTATCATCTGATAATCTTTCAGTGCCAGCTTCATAGTCTGACTCATCTTCGGCTAAGAGAGTTCTTCTGCCAGTTCTTCATTGCTGAGTCTTCTTACCAGTCAGCTCTGGACATTCAGCTTTGTAGTGTCCATGCTTCTTGCAATTAAAGCAGACATATTCATCGTCTTTTCTCTTTTCAGGAGTCTTCTTGATATACTTTTGAGTGATTGAATGTCCACTCTTCATTCTTCAAATTCTATTCGTCATTAGAGCCATTTGTTCTTTCATCTCATCCAATTGTTGAAGGTTGCTAGATGAGGTTTCTTGATT
Source organism: Gentiana macrophylla (assembly GCA_026214975.1). NCBI lineage: Eukaryota > Viridiplantae > Streptophyta > Magnoliopsida > Gentianales > Gentianaceae > Gentiana > Gentiana macrophylla. The sequence goes on along the minus strand of CM047816.1, from coordinate 60,076,318 downwards.
ATCATTTTGTCGCTGCTGTGAGAGCTATTGTTTTAGGTTCCTCCTGAGCGTTGATTATTGCAACTTTGCTTGTGAAATCCTCGCTGAATTCATAAGCTTTCAAGTTTGAGAAGATTTTGAAGGAATCTTCTATATCAAGTCTTCTTGATTCTTCCATTGTTGTGACCTTCATCTTCCAGTACATGGGTAACTCCTTCAAGATTCTTGTGTTGATCTCTTTCTTGGTGTACTCAATTTTGAGTAGTGCCAGTTCGTCCATTATGGGGCTGAATCTTGTTTCCGTCTGATCAATATTTTTGCCTGACTTCATCTTGAAATTTTCAAACTTCTGTTTGGCAACTGTGATTTTGTTCTCTTTGATAGAGTCAGTTCCTTCACAGACCAGTTGAAGTTTCTCCCACATTTCATTTGCGGTTGTGCAATCCTTGACCTTTAGATACATATTGCTATTAAGAGTTCAGAGTATGATATCTATAGCAACATTGTTCAGGTTGTTGCTCTTTCGGTCATCATTGGTCCACTCACTTTTGGGCTTGGGAACTCTAACTTGAGCACCATTGACAGTTTGCATTTGAGTGATTTGGATTGGTCCATCAGTCAGTACGTCTATCATCTCATCATGAGAGGCTGCTAAATAGGCCTGCAAACGACGTCTGTATTCAGCAAATATGTCCATGTTGCACATTAGCATCTGTCTGGCATACTGATTGTTATCCATTGTGTGAGTGAATGAAAAATGGATTATGAAAAGACTAGAATCTGAGCTTTTTCAGGAGAACAACTAGAGGAGATAACTAGAGCAAGTGAGTTTTCAACAATGGATTGTTAAAGAACACTGTTCCGATACCAATTGTTGGTCCCTTGGAAGGCTGACACAAGTTTAGAGGGGGGAGGTGAATAAACATGCACCAAAAAACTAGATTTAAAACGTTTAAGGTTCAATTTTAACTTGTGTGGACTTGAGATTACTAAGCTGAGTCAAAGTCAAACTGACTTATAACAAAACTGTGTCAACCGGCAGCGGATTTAAGTTTTAGGCTATATCTGGATCTTGTTCATTCTATAATAAAAGACTGAGAATGCAAAATTGAATTCTAGTGAATGTCAGTTTGTGAACTGTGAGTAATTATAACAATCAATTTCAGTATGTTGTATAAACAATATTGAATACTGAATAAGTAAATGACTGAATGTAAATACGTAAAGTAAATAGAGCAAGAATTATAGTGGTTCTAGGTGGTGTAATCCTGTACGTCCACTCTTCCCCTGTGATATTGGAGGAAAATTCCACTAGAACATTCTGAGGTAAGCTGTTACAAAAAGTCCAAAACGATAGTCCTTGACTAATCCCTAACTTCACTATCTAAACAATTAAAGAACATATAGGATTGCTGCTCTTCAACTTCTTGAACACTGGTCCATAGAGGGTTGCTATTGCCTTTTCTCCTGCTACCACCCAACCACAGTCTATCCGACAGCAAATGACAATTGTCCTTGGCAAATCCTTGACCGGATTGCTTAACAGTCTAAACCTTTTATTAAGAATCAAAGTTTGGCTGAGAATCAATAAATTGATTCTTGCTTCTGGTTCTTCGAAGTATCAAAATCTGGATTTGATCGATGTAGCTTGAACACTTAAAGAAATCTAGATGTGATCTTGTTTAGTGCAGATATTGATAGCAATTCAGATGAACTAGACTTTTGCACAAAAACGCATATAATCTTGTTAATTCGGAATTTGATCCTTGATGCCAAGTCCTCTATTTATAGTGTGAGGTCCAATGTTCATCTTGCTTGAATTTAAACTGTATAAACATCTATATTTTTAGATGTCTGTGACCATTCTAACATGTCAGTCTTTTATCCATTAGTATTCCCTGATTTGCAACGTTTGAATGTACTTTCAGTTTCTTGGATGGCTGACTATAAAACTGAGTATCCTGATTAGTTTTATACTGAGTGTGCTAGTTATCAGTTTTGTTAACTGACTTAGAGCGTTAACTGAGTTTTTACTCTTCTTCAAAACTTAGTACTCTATTTACCTGATTTTATATGACTGAATCAGATTACACCATTCCTTACATAAATCATCTAAGATATCACTGTCCTTAAAATTCTTTGGTCTTCTTCAAGATCCATAAAGTCAGTTCAGGCCATCACAGACTTACCTGAATTCTAACTTTACAGTCTCAGCTTATATCTTCATAACTGTGTCTGAACCCTCAGTCCTTCAAACATCTACAACTGAGTCTGTGTCCCTCAGTTATTTGAATGCTGAGTTTGTTCCCTCAGCCTTCATTTCTAGATAAGTCAACCGAGTCTGTATGCCTTAGCGAACTTACCTCTTCAGATCTGTGTACGACTTTAGTTTTAGGTGTATGTCATGTTCCAGTTTTGTAGATGATTTCCAGTTTTCAATTTTACGAAACTTCTATGTATTACAGTGCTTTTATGATATAACCTATTCAATTATCAGACTCGAGTAAACCTATACATTTGGTTCTAGACATCTTTTAGCTTTTCACTAAACAACTAGTTTCAGCACTTCATCAATGGGGTGTAAACAATCAAGTAACTAAATAAGATGAATCATCATCAAAACTAAAATTTTATTTCCAACACTAACCTCTCAAAAAGGCATGTCAGAAGATCAGAAAGCAACTCATCTCTTGATCAATCAAATGTATGATGCCAAAAAGGTGGAAGTAGAAGAAGAAAAGCTAAAGTTACAAGGAGAGAAACAGAAGCTAGAAGCTGAATTGAGCCTTCAATCTTTCGACTTCTAGAACTAGAGCTTCTTTTTCTGCTTTAATTTATTCATAACCAGCTTGTATAGTCACCAGTTGATTCATCAATTCATCAAGAGTTTCTTCTAATTCTGGATTTCTTGGATTGGAATCAGCAGTTGAAGAACAAGCATTTTGCTTGGAAATCTGTGCTAAGGTATATTTAGAGTTGGATTCACAAACTTCATTTGAATCCTCCATGTGAGCGATCAGAGCTGTGTCATCTGAGAGTCTTTTAGTGCTAGCTTCATAGTTTGACTCATCTCCAGCTAAAAGAGCCCTTATTCCTGTTCTTTGTTGTTGGATCTTCTTCCCAGTCAGCTCTGGACATTCAGCTTTGTAAAGTCCAGGCTTTTGCAGTTAAATCAAAGATATTCATCATCTTTTCTTTTCTCAGGAGTCTTTTTGATGTACTTCTGAGTGATTGGATGTCCACTTTTCATACTTTTAATTTTGTTCCTCATGAGAGCCATCTGCTCTTCCATTTCATCTAATTGCTGAAGATTACTAGAGAAAGTTCTTGATTGTCATTGGATGCTGCTACAAGAGAAGTTGTTTTGGGTTCTTTTAGAGCTTTGATCACTTCAGCTGTCATTGTGAAATTTTCGCTGAATTCTTAAGCTTTCAGATCAGAGAAAATTTTGAAGGAATCTTCTTTGTCAAGTCTTCTGGACTCTTCCATTGATGTAACTTTCATTTCCAGCACATAGGTAAAGCTTTCAAGATTCTACTGTTGATTTCTTTCTTGGTATATTCAATCTTGAGCAGTGCTAGTTCATCCATTATTGCACTTAATCTTGTTTCCATCTGTTCGATATTTTCTCAAGATTTCATCTTAAAATTCTCAAACTTCTGTTTGGCAACTGAGGTCGTGTCTTCTTTGATGGAATCAGTTCCTTCACACACCAGCTGAAGTTTCTCCCACATTTCTTTTGCAGTTGTGCAATTATTGACTTTAAGATACATTTTGCTGTCGAGAGTTCTAAGGATTAAATCCATGGAAATATTGTTGAGATTGTTTCTTTTTCGATCATCATTGTTCCATTCGCTTTTGGGGTTGGTGACTCTAACTTGATCACCATTACAGTTTGCATGTGAGTGATTTGGATAGGTCTATCAGTAAGCACGTCCATCATCTCATCATGAGTGTTGGATAGAAAAGTTTGCAAATGACGTCTGTATTCATCAAAGCGGTCCATGATATACATAAGCATCTGCCTGGCATACTGAATGTTATCCATAGTGTAAATGAGTTGATGCAAAAACTGAAAACTGAAAACTAAACTTTTTCTTGAGAACAACTAGAGAGTTTCATCCAAACATGTCTTGTTAAAGAACTCTGCTCCGATACCAATTGTTGGTCCCTTGGATAGGCTGACATAAGTTTAGAGGGGGGTGAAAAAACTTGTCACCAAAAACTAGATTTTAAGTCTAATTAGTTCAGTTTTAAACTTGTGTGGAGTTGAGCTGACTTAGCTGAGTATAAATCAAAACTGACTTATACTGAAACTGAGTCAACATGTAGCGGATAAGTTTTAGCCTTTATGCGGATCTTGTTGTTTCTAAGAAAAAGCTGATGAGTATGCAAAACTGAATTCTGGTAAATGTCAGTTTGTGAACTGTGAGTGAATATCAACCAGTTTGTTTAGTTATGTTGTATGCAAAACATTCACAAATATTGATAAGCTAAATAACAAAAAATAAATGCGTAAAGTAAGTAAGGCAAGAATTATAGTGGTTCCAAGTGGTGTAATCCTATCAGTCCACTCTTCCCCTGTGATGTAGGAGGAAAATTCCACTAAAAATTCTGAGGTAGCCGGTTACAAAAAGTCCTAATTGATAGTCCTTGAATAATCCCTGGCTTCACTATCTAAACAACCGTAGAATAGGTGAGATTGATGTTCTGCAACTGCTTGAAACACTGGTCCTTAGAGGGTATTGACTCTTCTCCAGCTCCACCACAAACACAGTCTACCCGATTGCTAAACAACAACAACTGTCCTTGGCAGATCCTAAACCGGATTGCTTCACAGTCTAAACCTTTGATATAAATCAAAGTTGGGCTGAGAATCAATAAACTGATTCTTGTTTGTGGTTCTTTTAAGTGTCGAATTCTGGATAGAGTCTTTCCAGCAGGATAAAACCCAAACTTATCCGCACCATGGCCTATAGAAGGTTGAATCAGGTAGCTTGAACACTTGAAGAATTCTGGATATGATCTTGTTGAGTGCAAAGATTGATCGCAATTCGGATGAACAAAGACATAGGGACAATAATACTTGTCTTCTCGTGTTGTTGTGTCCGTTCCTTGATGCAAAGTCCTCTATTTATAGTGTGAGGTCCAACATTCATCTTGCTTGATTTTGAATTCTATCAACGGCTATATTTTAGATGTCAGATGTCAGTGACCGTCCTGACATGTTAGTTCTTCATCCAATAATATTTCTTGAATTGTAACGTTCAAATGTAAGTTTAGTTCTTTGGATGACTGACATTAAATCTGAGTATGCTTGGCAACTGACTTAGAGCATTAACTGAGTTTTTACTCTTCTTCAAAACTTAGTACTCTATTCATCTGATTTTATATGACTTAATCAGAGTACACCATAACCTTAATAAATCTTCTAAGAAATCATTGTCCTTATGATTCTTAGGTATCATACAAGATCCATAAAGTCAGTTCAGGCCATCATAGACTTACCTGAATTCTAACTTTACAATTTCGGCTTTAATCTTCATAACTGAGTTTGAACCCTCAGTTCTTCATTCTTCAATAACTGAGTTTGTGTCCCTCAGTTCTTCATCCACTAAGTTTGTTCCCTCATTTCTTCATCTTCTAGATAAGTAAACCGAGTCTGTGTCCCTCAGTGAACTTACCTTCATCAGTTCTAAGTAAACATCAGTTCTGAGTGACATCTTCAGTTTTAGTCAATATTCAGTTTTCTAGACGATTTCCAGTTCTCAGTTTTACGACACTTCTAACTATTATAGTTCTTGTCTGATATAACCTATACAATTATCAGACTCTAATAAATCATGTACATTCAGTTCTAGACATCTTTTAGCTTTTCACTGCAACAGCTAGCTTCAACACTTCATCAATGGGGTGTAAACAAACAAATAGATAAATAAGATGAATCATCATCAAAATATAAATTTTATTTCCAACACATACCGTATTTATGTATCAAGTCCTTTGTACACTTGGCTTGATTAATAAAGATGCCATCTTCCATTTGTTTCACTTGTAAACCAAGAAAATAGTTGAGTTCTCCCATCATACTAAGTTGAAATTTACTCTACATCAGATTTGCCAATTTCTCACATAGCTTTTCATCTTCTGATCAAAAAATGATATCATAAACATAGATCTGAACTAGCAAGGTGCTACCATTTGTTCCTTATTCTAGCTTGAAGAGAGTCTTGTCAATGGTTCCTTTGTTGAATCCATTGTTGATTAAGAATTGTGATAGTGTCTCATACTAGGCTATAGGTCCTTGTTTGAGTCCATATAGTGCCTTTTAGAGCTTGTATACTCTGTCTTCCTTCCCTTTGAGTTGGAAACCAGGGGGTTGTTCCACATATACTTCTACTTCTAGAAATCCATTCGAAAATGCACTTTTGACATCCATTTGATATACTTTGAAATCCTTGTGTGATGCAAAGGCTAGAAAGAGTCTTATTACTTCCAATATTGCTACTGGTGCAAAGGTTTCATCATAGTCTATGCCTTCAGCTTGAGAGTATCCCTTTGCAACTAGTCTTGCTTTGTTTCCAACAACAGTTCCCTATTAATCCATTTTGTTTCTGAATACCCATTTTGTTCCAATGATGTTTGCCATGTCTGGTCGGTCAACAAGTTCCCAGATCTCATTTCCATACAATTCATTGAGCTCTTCTTGCATGGTTGTAATCCAATCAACATATTGAATTAGAACATCTATTGTCTTGGGTTCCACCTGTGATAGAAAACAAGTTAACATGCTCTCTTGTTGTCTTCTGGTTCTAACTCTTGTATGAACATCTTCAATGACTTGTTCTTCAGGATGATCTCTCAGCCAATTCAAATCAGGATGAAGTTGCTCTTGATCTGGTTCTTCCACAGCTCCAGCTTATGCATCAACTTCATGATCTTATGTTCGTGCTACTGCTGTTGCATTGACTGGTACTTCATCTTGATAACCAAAGGTGTGGTCCAAAGTGGTGGCTGGTACTGTTGTATTCATGTAGACTTGTCCTTGGGCATCTTTTTCTTCAAAGTTGTGTAAGGTTTCACAATTTGTGCTTAATTCATCAAAAACTACATGAATTGACTCTTCAATCACCAAGGTCCTTTTGTTGAGCACTCTGAATGCTTTGCTTGTGTCTGAGTATCCTATGAAGATTGCTTCATCAGCTTTTTCATCAAAAGCAGGTAGCTAATATCTGTTTAAAACAAAACATTTAGATCCAAACATATGCAAATATGAAATATTAGATTTTCTTCCATTCCAAATTTCATATGGTGTTTTTCCATGATGTTTGTTGATGATAGATCTGTATTAAGTATAGAATATTGAATTTACTGCTTCAGCCCAAAATCTCTTTGGTAAGCTTGCTTCTGCTATCGTGGTTCTAACTGCTTCCTTCAGAGTTATATTTCTTCTTCTGCTACACCATTTTGTTGTGGAGTCCCTGGTACTGATAGTTGATGTAGTAATCCATTTTCTTCACAGTAGATTTTGGTTACTTCATTTAGGAGTTATGTGCCTCTGTCTGATCTTATCTTGATGAACTTTAATTATTTATCATTTTGTATTCGTCTCAGCAGATATGGTAGCTTCCTGAGTGTCTCTTTTCTTGTTCATGAATATAGTCCATGTGAACATGGAGAAGTCATCCACCACCACTAGAGTGTACTTCATTCCACTTACACTTATTGGTGAGACTGGTCCAAAAAGATCCATGTGTAAGAGGTGTAGAATTCTGGTTGTTGATTGTTGTGGCTTTGACTTGAAAGAATCTGTTTCCCTTTCTGACATGCATCACAAAGACTTTCCTTCTTGAATGTGATGTCTGGAAGGCCTTAAAAAAGCTTGTCCTTTGATAATTTGTTGATGGTCTTCAAGTTGATTCAGTCTTCTATGCCAAATCCAGCTGGTTGATTACTTATTCTTGATAAGCAAACATGTTTCTACTTTTGTTGTCTTCCAATCCACCACATACATGTTGTCTTCTATTTTTCCTTCAAGTACAACTGTGTTGGTTTGATTGTGGATCACTTTGCATCCATATTTGTTGAAATGCACATTGTAGCCATTGTCACAAAACTGACTGATGGTTAGGATATGGAAACTCAATCCCTTCACATATGCCACATTTTGGATCTTCAAATTGTTCTTGACCATTGTACCTTCCCCTTTAATTTTTCTGGAGTTTTCTTTGCCTCCAAATGTAACTTTGGGTCCATCAAAAGCATCAAAGTCAGACAACCATCCTTTATTCCTTGTCATGTGTCTGGAACATCCACTGTCTATGTACTAGACATCCTACAAAACAAAATAAGTATGTTTAGGTACACAACACTATTTGGGTTCATACCTGTTAGAAGTCATGCCTCCTACTCCAAGAGTAAATCCAAAAGATCTTCTTCTTGGATGGTTGAAGTCATCAACCTCATATGTATAAGGCATGGCATAATACTTCTTTCGAGAATTATTCTGATACAATTCTATACCTTTAGGTGCATTTTCATCCTTTTTCACTCTCCAATATGCAGGAGGAAACTTACTTTCATATTGCTTCTTGTATCCGGGAACATGCTTGGGTTGGCTTTTCCTAAACACATGTTGCATGGCATGAAATAGTTTCTTCTTGTATTTTGAGGGTGCCACATTCCAATCATTCTCTGAAGGGTAAAGTCTCCCCTTACATTTCAGTAAGCATTTGCCTTTACTAGGCTGGTAGGATGATTTACTCTACTGTTTCGCTACACTAGGTTTTGACTTTACTGGTGTAGGATGAGTAGTTGAAACTATGGTCTGTCCTTTTTTGAATTTAGGTCTAGTTTTGGTCCTTGATTCAAAATTGTGTTTTCCATTGTTTCATTTCTCATCTTGACTATTGTAGCAAAGACCAGATCTGGATCCAAAATTTTTTGGGGGTTTGTAACCTGGTGCATCACGTGGTGCAATAGTAGTCTAAACTGGTAGGGAGGATTTCTCAGCTGGTCTGTCATTATTAGATGAGTGATCATCTGCTGCTTGTTGATCAGTTGAGTGTACTTCCTTACTAGTTGATTCAGCTTTTGGTTAATCCAGTTATTTCTTTATTCTATTATTTTCCTCTCTCAGATTATCACATTCTTGTTCCAGAATTTCTTAATTTATTTGAATTTCTTCAAATTTACTCATGAGATTTTGAATTAGGTTTGCAGAATCTAAAGAGAGAATAGAAGATTGTGCAGTGTCAGAGGTGGATGCATTTGATGAGTATGAACTACATATTACCTCTGTTTATTCAATTTTATTTTCCATCAAACATAAACATGCTTTTGCATTGTCTCAGCTGGTGTCTTTTTCATCAGCTGAGTCATTGTTAGAGGAATCTTCATCATTTTCATTGTTGGTTTCAGGTTTTAGTGCCTTCTTGCTTCTTTTACTATCTGAAGACTTGTATCTCTTATTGTCTTCATCTTTATCTTTCTCTGCAGGAAAATCAGCCTTGAAGTGTCATTTATTTTTGCAATTGAAACATCTGTATTCATCATCTTTTTTCTTCATGTCTTTACTAGTGCTATACTTCTTATTTGATGATGAACTTCCTTGAATTGTTTCTTCTTACTAAACTTGTCAAAACGTTTAATCAGTAAAGCAATTTGTTCTTTTAGTTCTTGTGTCTCTTTGCTGCTTGTGTCAGCCGCTTTGCTTTGCTGAGGTGGAACCAGTGCACGGGCCTTGCGTGCCTCTGCTGGAACAACGTCTTCACTGTTTCACTCAAATTCATGAGCCTTTAATTGAGACATCAGGGTCAAGGTATCATTATTTGCTAGATTTATTGTGCCTCTGAGTACTGATGTGACGATCTTCCTTCTTTCAGGTAGACCTCTCAAGATTTTCAGACAAACTTCTTTCTGTGTGTATGTATGTCCAAGTTGCTGCAGTTCACTAATAATGCTTGAGAATCTATTATCCATTTGATCAATGGATTCACCAGTCTTCATCTTGAAATTCTCAAATTTTTGTTTTACAATAGACAATATGTTTTCCTTGACTGCCTCTGATCCGTCATTGAGAATTTGTCCCACATTTCCTTTGTTTTTTTGCAGTCTTTGATCCCCATGAACATGTTACTATCCAGAGTCTTCAAGATCATGTCTTTTGCAACAATGTCGAGATTTTCTCTCATTCTATCATTTATGGTCCAATCTTTCTTAGGTGTCGCTATTTTCTTCCCTTGATCTGCTCCTGTTGTTACCACAGTCATGATCTTAATTGGGCCATCATTTATAACTTCCAGCATCTCCTCACGAGTTGCTGCAATATGAGATATCATTCTTATTTTATATTCATCAAAATTATTAACATTGAATAATGGTACTTTAGACATGAAATTTGAAGAATCCATAATCACAGATAAAAGGTATATCCAGAAAGCACAGATTTGAAAACTAGTTTGAAAATAAGTGATCTCCCTGTTTCCAGAAATTAGATCTGTACAGGTTCTGATACTAGGAACAATGCTCCAATACCAATTGTTGGTCCCAGAGAAGAGTGAAAGTATATTCAGAGGGGGGCTGAATGACTATACTGGAGTTTAAAAAAAATTCTTTGAATTAAAATCTTTTGGGCAGTGGATAAGTCCCTTCTTAAAAGTTGTTTCAAAGTAGATTATGTACACACAGTATGAATAAAATGCAGTAAGTAAACGATGTCAAATAAAGTACAGTAAGTAAGTGAACACAAAGGTTTATAGTGGTTCAGGGTGGTGTAATCCCTAAATCCAATCTTCTCATGTGATGATTGGAGGAATTCACTATTGCCTTTCACCAATACAAAGTAAGATTGTCTTTGGCTACACAAGCTTCACAATCTCCAAGACTATCACTCTCTGGCTACAAAAGCTTCAGTGACTCTGTTTTCAACACTGCTCCTTGAGAACTAATCCTTCAGCAGCTATCTCAAAGGGTTGCAACTCCTTCTCAAATTTCTCTGATTCAATTGCTGCAAACTGGTGTGAATTTGATTCACAGATTTGTTGATCAATCTCAGTCCTTGATGTAGAATTGTAGCATTGAGTTCTGAGTTGATCTCTTGATGTGTTCTTTTAAGTTCAGATAGAAGGCTTTTTGATTTTGACAGAGTTTCTGCTTGTTCTTGAATATTCTTGTATATGTCTGTCAATGCCTTCTATTTATAGCCTTTATAATCCTTGTTTTGAAATTCTTTCCATTGGCTATTTAATGCGGGGAATAATCCTGAATTAATACTTGATTCCCCCTTGATTATATCCTCCTTGATTTCAATAACCTGGATTTTCTTCAAACGTCTATCATAAAATCCATCCTTGGTTGATTCTGCATCAATTACTTGATCTCCTTGTTTTCCCATGTTTTGAATAAGTAAGGATGGTATATCTTACTCTGCTATTCCTTTACTTGACCATTGATCGATCGGTTAAGTAACTTAGCTGTTGAAATCTTTCTTCACTGCAATTCCTTACTTAGTCGATATAAGATTTACTCTACCGGATTACTGTTTCCTTTGTTTCTTGATTTTCCAAGAGTATTTGTACTTCCCTGATCCTTGATTGGTGTGAGATCAGTGTACACCATATTTAAACAATGGATTTCATCACTTATAATATAACTTAGACTTATCCAATGTCATCACAGACTTCCTTGGTTATAAGTCAATCCATATGTCTTCATGCGTCTCTGCTGGTACTTGGCTGCCTTTACTCTACCAGATTTCTGTTTTACGTAGTCATCCTACCAACTAGTACAATACTTGTCTGACTAAACTTAAACAACATGTCAAGCGCTAAGTAAAGACTTATACAGAGAATTCTAAATTAATTCAGGCTTGCTATAACAGCTAGTATGGCCATCATCAAAACGCATAAAATGTTCCTAACATTAGAGGAATCTTCATCATTTTCACTGTTGGTTTCAGCTTTTAGTGCGTTCTACTTCTTTTTCTATCTAAAGACTTGTATTTCTTCTTGTCTTCATCTTTGTCTTTTTCTTTAGGACAAATTGCCTTGAAGTGTCCTTTCTTCTTGCAATTGAAACATCTGTATTCATCATTTTTTTCTTCATGTCTTTGCTTGAGCTTGACTTCTTGTTTGATGATGAACACCCCTTGAATTGTTTCTTCTTACTAAACATGTCAAAGTGTTTAATTAGTAAGGCAATTTGTTCTTTGAGCACTTATGTCTCTTTGCTGCTTGTGTCAGCCGCTTTGCTTTGCTGGGGTGCAACCAGTGCACTGGCCTTGTGTGCCTCTGTTGGTGCACTGTCTTCGTTGTTCAATACAAATTCATGAGCTTTTAACTGAGACATCAAAGTCAAAGTATCAGTATTTGCAAGATCTATTGTTCCATTGAGCACTGATGTTATGATTCTCCATCTTTCCGGTAGACATCTCAAGATCTTCAAGCAAACTTCTTTCTAAGGATATTTATGGCCAAGTTGTTGTAACTAACTGATGATGCTTGAGAATCTGTTATACCTTTGATCAATTGATTCACCATTCTTCATTTTGAAGTTCTTAAATCTCTTTTTTTGCAGCAGATAATTTGTTTACCTTGATTGCTTCAGATCCTTCATTGATAAGTGCCAGTTTGTCCCACATCTCCTTAACTGTTTTGAAATCTTTGATCCTCAAGAACATGTTACTGTCCCGAGTCTTTAAGATGATATATTTGGCAACATAATCAATATTTGCTCTTCTTCTGTCATCCTTGGTCCAATCCTTTTTTATTCTGTCTATCTGAATTGGTCCATCATTGTTAACATCAAACATTTCCTCATGACTCGCTGCAAGATGAGACAACATCCTTATTTTATATTCATCATAATTATTAACATTGAATACAGGTAATTTGGACATTAAATTAGAATAATCTATAGTCACAGATAAAAGAAAAAGTATATTGATATAGAAAGCACATATTTAAAAGCTACTTTGAAAATACGTGATCTCTTTGTTTCCAGAAATTAGATCTGAACAGGTTCTGATACTAGGAACACCGCTCTGATAGCAATTGTTGGTCCCAGAGAAGGGTATAAGTATAGTCAGAGGGAGGGTGAATGACTATACTGGAATTTCAAAAACTTTTCTTATAATTAAAAGCTTTTGGGCAGCGGATAAGTCCCTTCTTAAAAACTTGTTCAAAGTATATTATGCACACACAGATTATAAGTAGAATGCAGTAAGTAAATGATATAAAATAAAGTGTATTATGTAATTGAACACAAAGGTTTATAGTGGTTTAGGGTGGTCTAATCCTTTAATCCACTCTTCTCCTGTGATGATTGGAGGAATTCACTATTGTTTTTCACCAATACAATAGTAAGATTGTCCTTGGCTACACAAGCTTCACAATCTAAAAGACTATCACTCATTGGCTTCAAAAGCTTCAGTGACTCAGTCTTCAACACTACTCCTTGGGAACAAATCCTTCAACAGCTATCCCAAAGGGTGCAACTCCTTCTCAAAAAATTTTGATTCAATTGCTGCAACTGGTGTGAATGAGATTCACTGATTGTTTATCAATCTTAGTTCTTGACATGACTTTATACTCCGAATGCTATGTTGATCACTAGATTTGTTCTTTTAGATTCAAAAAGAAGGCTTAGGAAATTGACCGAGTTTCTGCATGTTCTTGTATATTCAAATTGTTCTTTTCTTCTTTTTTCTGTCTGTCAATGGCTTCTATTTATAGCCTTGATAATCCTTGATTTAAAAATCCGTCCGTTGACTGTTTAATGTGGGGAATAATCTTGAATTAATACTTGATTCCCCCTTTATTATATCCTCCTTGATTTCAGTGATCAGATTTTATCGAACGTCCATCATAAAATCTGTCCTTGATTGATTCGGCATTTATGCTTGAGCTTCTTATTTTCACACGTTCTGAATAAGTATAGATGATATATCTTACTCAGTTGTTCATTCAGTTGACTATTGCTGGATCGGTTAAGTGCTTCTACTTAATTAGCTATTGATCACAGTTATTCCTTACTCAGTCGGTAGTCAGTTTACTTTGCCGATTCACTGCTTCCTTTCTTTCTTTTATTTTCCAAAAGTAATTGTACTTCACTGATCCTTGATTTGTGTGAGATCAGTGTACATCATATTAAAACAATGAGGTTCATCACTTGTAATATAACTTAGACTTATCCAAGGTCATCACAGACTTCCCTAGTTATAAGTCAGTCCATAAGTCTTCCTTCTTCTCTGCTGGTACTTGGCTGTCTTCACTTCACCAAAATTCTGTCTTACTTTGCCATCCTACCAACTAGTATGGTACTTGTCTGTCTAAACTTATACAACATGTCCGACTCTAGGTAAAGACTTAAACAGATATTTCTAACTTATTTCAAGCTTGCTATAACAGCTAGTATGGTCATCATCAAAACACAATAAAATGTTCTTAACAAGTGAGGTAAATCAATTTACCTACTAGGGATCTGTATGCAGTGTTATCTTCTAAAAGTGGTGAATCACCATGTAGTAAAGTCTTTTTTGACTCCATAGGTGTGTTAGCAGGTTTGGCTCCTAAAAAATCGTATACTTCTAGGAGGTTAAGTGTGTATTTTCTTTGTGAAATGGATATGCCTTTTGGACATCTAGTAGCCTCAATCCCTTGGAAATATCCCAATTTTCCAAGATCTTTGATGGTGAGCTACTGATGTAAAGCATCCTTAACTTGCTGAATAAACATTTCACTAGGGCTAGCAACCACGATGTCATCTACATATACCAATAAGGCAATAAAAAGATTGTCCTGACCCTTTTTTGTGAATAGACTATGGTCATGTTTGGATTGAATAAATCCTTAATCCTCCAATGATTCAGTCAATTTGTAATTCCATTGTTTGTTGGCTTGTTTGAGTCCATATAATGATTTGGTAAGTTTGCAAACTTGGTTTGGTTTAGTTGCTGCACAACCTGGGGGTAACTACATGTATACTCCTTCATGTAGATCTCCATGAAGAAAGGCAGTGTTGACATACAATTGATGTAGATGACAATTATTGGTTGTTGCTGCTACAAGTAAGGTTCTGATAGTGGTGATTTTGACAACAGGGGAAAAGGTTTCTTGATAATCAATCCCATGTGTTTGAGTGTAGCCCTTTACTACTAGTCTAGCTTTGTATCTCTCTACTGATCCATCAGGGTTGTGTTTTATTCAGTACACCCATTTTCACCCTATGGGTTTCTTGCCTGGGCGTAGATCACCTATCTCCTATGTGTGAGTCTTTTGCAAGGCTTCAATTTCTTTGTTCGTAGCCTCCTTCCATTCATCATGCTTGATAGCTTGGTTGTAGGTCTTAGGCTCTTTAACAACATCAATGGCATTAATTAATCTGGCATAGTCTACTAAGAGGTTATGCAGACTCATGACTGCACTCAGCAGATGTGGAGCCTGCTGAACATTATGGGCACCCTCTTGATACAAGGTTGGTGATTTCCTTGTTCTTGTGGACCTTCTTAGTTGTGTGGGTTCAAGAGCCTGATTTACTGGTGCATGCCTTTCATTGGATGTATCAGCTGCTGTTGATCCCATTGTTGGTTGGTCTGCTGATTCATTCAGCGGGTCATCAAAATTGTCCTTTACTGGCAAAGGAACAAGCATGTCAGCAAGATATCTAGGCTTTCCTAACACCTGTTGAAAAAGAAGAAAATAAGTTTCATGGAATTGAGTATTTCTAGCAACAAAGATATCTTTGTTGGTAATATCTAAGAGAATAGCACACTTGGATGTATTTGAATTCACAAGATAGACACAAGTCCTACATCTTGAGTCAAATTTTATCCTATACGGATGAAGTGTGCATGAAAAAACTAAGCAACCAAAAACTATAAACACAGAATAGTCTGGTTTGGTGCCATAAAGCACTTCATGTGGAGTATTTTCCTTTAGCAGTTGTGTAGGTGTGGCATTAATCAACTTTACAGCATGCAAAAGACAAAGACCCCAATATTCAATGGGTAGATTACTCTAGAACCTCAAACCTCTTGCAACATTAACCAGACGCGGATGATTTCTATCAACAATACCATTTTGCTTAGGTGTACTTACACAGGATGTCTGATGTATGATACATGTTAAGCATAAAAGTCAGTAAGTTGAAATTCTTCACCATTGTCAGATCTAATTACTTTAATAATTTTATGAAACTGAGTAGAAACAAATTTAACAAAAGATTTAGATTTATGCCTCATAAGAAAAACCCAAGTAAATCTAGAGAAATCATCTACAGCAGTAAGAAAATATTGTTGTCCATTCATAGTATTCTGTCTCAGAGGACCCCAAATATCCATAGGAACAAGGTCAAAAGTAGCATTTACAGCAGTAGTACTTAAAGGAAAAGGATTTTTACAGTTTAGCCATAAGAATAACATAACAAAGATCATGATTACTAAATTTGACATCAGCAGACTGTGAACTGATGACTTGTAGTCTCTTATCTGGCAAGTGCCCATGTCTGTAGTGCCATAAAAGTGCATCATCTAATCTATCAGATAAAGTGTGATTTTCTACAGTATTGGCAATAGAAAGTCTCATTGGTTGATCCAAGACATAATGTCCTCTCTGTAACACAGCTGAACCAATCACTTTCTTGTTCTTGTCCTACAAAACACACTTGTTAGTAGAAAAAACAGTTGCACCTTTTCTATGATTAATAAAATCGGGTAAAGATAAAAGGTTATACTTAAAACCAGGAATGCAAAACACATCATGTAGGAACAGTTGAGTGTTGATCCTCACTTGTCCTATATGCGTGACAGAGACAATACTTCAGGTTGGAAATAAAATTTATGTTTTGATGATGATTCATCATATTTATCCAGTTATTTGTTTACACCCCATTGATGAAGTGCTGAAGCTAGCTGTTATAATGAAAAGATAAAGGATGTCTAGAAGTAAATATATAGGATTTATTAGAGTTTGATAATTGTATAGGTTATATCAGACAACCACTGTAATAGTTAGAGTGTCGTAAAACTGAGAACTGGAAATCATAAAGAAAAAACTGGATGGTAACTAAAACTAAAGATGTCACCCATAACTGAAGTTTACTAAGAACTAAAGAAGGTAAGTTCACTGAGGGAGACATACTCGGTTGACTTAACTAGAAGATGAAGAACTGAGGGACACAGACTCAGTTATTGAAGAACGAAGAACTGAGGGTTCAAACTCAGTTATGAAGTTTAAAGCCGAGACTGTAAAGTTAGAATTCAGGTAAGTCTGTGATGGCCTGAACTGACTTTATGGATCTTGAATGAAGACCTAAGAATCATAGGGACAATGATATCTTAGATGATTTAATTAAGGATCTGGTGTACTCTGATTAAGTTAAAAGAAATCGAATGAATAGAGTACTATGTTTTGAAGAAGAGTAAAAACTCAGTTAATGCTATTAGTCAGTTAACAAACTGATAACTGACATACATAGTTTAAAACTGATCAAGCTACTCATTTTTAAAGTTAGTCATCCAAAGAACTGAATATGCATTCGAACGTTACATATCAAGAAATATTATTGGATGAGTAACTGACATGTCAGAACGGTCACTAACATCTGACATCTGAAAATATGAACGTTGATAGAATTCAAATTCAAGATGAACGTTGGAACACACACTATAAATAGAGGACTTGGCGGCAAGGATCAAACACAGAACTAAGAATCAAACGAGAATACAAGAATTATTGTGCCTAAGTCTTTGTTCATCCGAATTGCTATCAATCTTTGTGCTTTACAAGATCATATCCTGAATTCTTCAAGTGTTCAAGCTACAAAGATCAAATCCAGATTTTGACACTTAGAAGAACCACAAGCAAGAATCAATTCATTGATTCTCAACCAACTTTGATTTTTATCAAAGGTTTAGACTGTGAAGCAATCTGGTTTAGGAATCGCCAAGGACAATTGTTGTTGTTAGCAGTCGGGTAGATTGTGTTTGTGGTGGAGCTGGATAAAAGGAAATACTACCCTCTAAGGACCAGTGTTTCAAGCAGTTGAGGAGCAGCAATCTCACCTGTTCTACAGTTGTTTAGATAGTGAAGCTATGGATTAGTCAAAAACTATCAAATTGAACTTTTTGTAACCGGCTACCTCAGAAAGTTCTAGTGAAATTTTCCTCCTACATCATAGGGGAAGAGTGGACTGACAGGATTACACCACCTGGAACCACTATAATTCTTGCCTGACTTACTGTACACATTTACTTATTTGTGATTGTTTTTCATATAGCTTAACTGAACAAACTGATTGTTATATTCACTCACAGTCACTAACTGACATTCACCTGAATTCATTTTGCATACTTATCAGCTTTTTATTAGATACAACAAGATCTGCATAAAGACTAAAACTTATCCGCTGCCGGTTGACTCAGTTTCAGCATAAGTCAATTTTGACTTATACTCAGCTAAGTCAGCTTAACTCCACACAAGTTTTGAACTGAACGAGTCAGACTTAAAATATACTTTTTGGTGACAAGTTTATTCACCCCCCCCCCCTCAAAACTTGTGTCTGCCTTTACAAGGGACCAACAATTGGTATTAGAGCAGTGTTCTTTAAGGTCATTTGTTCTTATTATACTCTCTAGTTGTTCTCCTGAAAAAGCAAAGTTTTCAGTTTCCCAGTTCTTGCATAAACTCACCCACACTATGGATATCAATCAGTATGCCAGACAAATGCTTATGTGCAACATGGACCACTTTGATGAATATAGACATCGTTTACAGGCTTTTCAAGCTGCTACTCATGATGATATGATGGACGTTACAAACCCAAAATCGAATGGAACAATGATGATCGAAAAAGAAAAAAATCTAAACAATGTTTCCGTGGATATCATCCTCAGAACTCTCGGCAGCAACATGTATCTCAAAGTCAAAGATTTCACAACTGCAAAAAAAAAGTGGGTGAAACATCAGCTGGTGTGTGAAGGAACTGATTCCATGAACGAAAACATGATCTCGGTTGCCAAACAGAAGTTTGAGAATTTCAAGATGAAGTCAGGCGAAAACATCGAATATATGGGAACAAGATTTAGCGCAATAATGGATGAACTTGCAGTACTCAAGATTGAATATACAAAGAAAGAAATCAACACTAGAATCTGAAAGGCTTTACCGATGTGCTGGAAAATGAATGTTACAGCTAAGAAAGAGTCAAGAAGACTTGACATAGAAGATTCCTTCAAAATCTTCTCAGATCTGAAAGCTTATGAATCCAGTGAGGATTTCACAAGCACAGCAACAATAATCAAAGCTCTGAAGAAACCCAAAACAACAGCTCTTGCAACAGCATCTAATGACAATTAAGAAACTTCCTCTAGAAATCTCCAACAGTTAGGTGAAATGGAAGAGCAGATGGCTTTCATGATGAACAAAATTTGATGAATGAAAAGTGGACATCCAGACACTCAGAAGTATATCAAAAAGACTCTTGAGAAAAGAAAATATGACGAGTATCTTTGCTTTAACTGCAAAAAGCCTGGACTTTACAAAGCTGAATGTCCAGAGCTGACTAGTAAGAAGATTCAGCAATAAAGAACCGGTAGAAGAGATCTCTTAGCTGGAGATGAGTCAGACTATGAAGCTGGCACCAAAAGACTCTCTGAGGACACAGCTCTGATGGCTCACATGGAAGATTCAAATGAAGTATGTGAATCCAACTCTAAATATACCTCAGCACTGGTTTCCATGCCAAATGCTTGTTCTTCAACTGCTGACTCCAATCCAAGAAATCCAGAATTAGAAGAAACACTTGATGTATTGATGAATTAGCTGGTGAATATACAAGCTAGTTATGAATCAATAAAAGCAGAAAAATAAACTCTAATTCTAGAAGTCAAAAGATTGAAAGCTGAATTGAACACATTGAAATTGACCAGAACTGACAAAAGAAAGAATCAATATATGTCTACGGCATCTGCAGCAACAACTGAATCTTTTGCTCAATCAAGTTCAAACATTGGATTTTAATATGGAACGCCATATGGAGACAGAACTGGCCAATGAATTGATACACAACAAACTTCAAAGGAATGAATGACCAAAGCTGCTGAACCTAATGTCAAGAATGACGTTAAGTTTGTAGCTGAGCAATTTCCTCAAACTGAGAAGCATGCTGAACCAATAAAACTAGTTTCAGGAGAATCAACTCAGTCTCACCATCAGTTTTCCAAGAAGTCAGTAGCGTTCAATAATAAAAGCAAATCAAGAGGTAAATCAGCTGCACATCGGGAAACAAGAATGGTAGATCAACTGTCAGATCTACAAAAGCAGATCATGTCAGGAATCAGAAAAACTTTAGTCAAAGTAAATCCAAGAATGTAAATCATTTGAAGATTCACACAGTCAGGGGGAAAGGCAGATTATTTCCCTCTGATGATGATTGGAATTTCTCTGAACCCATTAATAAAATTGATAGAAACAATCATTCAAGACATAATACTTTTCATAAGTTTCTGTCCAAGACTCAACATAGGACTTACACCACCCTCGGCCAAAAGTCTCGATCTGAAGTCGGCCACGACCTCGATGATGAGACAAAATGATGGTTATTACTCAGTATTCAGTAATAGAAAGCATCAAGGAAATCAGTTTCAGCCAAAAGACTTGAGAGATCATATAAATAAGGCACAATCCAGAAATAGATACTATAGGAGTGTGGTTTATATATATGAAAACAAGTGCAACAATTTCTGGAGGAGACCTTATGGAAATATCCCCCTAGTTGTACTGACAACTGACCGCTATGGACCTAAATAGAGTTGGGTACCTAAAACCTTTTAATTTGTCTTGCATGATATTTGGTATTTTGAGAGTTGATGCTCAAGACACATGACAAAGAGCAAAGACTGTTTGACTAGTTTTGTTGCCAAAGATGGACCTAAAGTCAATTATGGATGCAAGGACAAACCTGGATTTACAAGAGGTTATGGAATCATGATCAGAAATTGCCATACAATCAAGAATGTATCTTATGTGGAAGGACTGCACTACAATCTTCTAAGAACGAGTCAATTATGTGACATGGGATACAGAGTCACATTTGATAAGGAGTTTTGCATTGTTGTCAATGAATCAACTTATCAAGTAGTTATTGTTGGAAGAAGATGAGAGAATATATATGTTTTAGATTGGTCAACAGCAGTCTCAGAGACTTGTTTACTTGTGCATACCAAATCAGAAGTTAGTTGGTTATGGCACAAGAAACTGAGTCACCTCAACTTTGATGACATCAACACACTGCTCAAGAAGAAATTAGTAATTGGATTACCTGAGATTTCCTACAAGAAGGATAGCTTATGTGATGCTTTTCAGAAAGCAAAGCAAGTAAAAGCAAGTTTTGAGACAAAATCTCAGCATTCACCTTCAAGAGTCCTAGAACTTCTACACATTGACTTATTTGGACTGGCCATACCTATCAGTGTTAGTGGAAAGAAGTACACACTGGTAGTGGTGGATGACTACTCAAGATATACATGGGTAATTTTCTTGTCAAAGAAAAGTGAAAAGAAGCAACAGCTCACAGAACTTCTCAAAAGACTCTAGAATCAGAAAGGTGTAACTGTTGTCAAGATTAGATCAGATAAAAGAACTGAGTTTCTCAACAATATAATCATTGAATATTGTGGAGAAAATAGTGTGCTGCATCAGCTTGCAGCCACAACAACACTTCAGCAAAATGGAGTAGCTGAAAAAAGGAATATAACACTCAAAGAAGCTAGAAGAACCATGATCTATGAATCTAATTTACCAGAAAGGTATTGGGTAGAAGCAGTTAACACAACTTGCTACACATAGAACAGAGCTCTCATGAATAAAAGACATGAGAAGACACCTTATGAGATTTGGAACGGGAGAAAACCAAATTTCTCATATTTTCATGCCTTTGGAAGCAAATGTTTTATTCACAACAATGTAAAGAATCAACTCAAAACCTTTCAGCCCAAAGCTGACAAAGGAATATTTCTGGGATACTCAAGCGTCAGCAAAGCGTTTAGAGTGCTGAACAAACGGACACTCAAGCATGAAGGGTCTATACATGTAGTGTTTGATGAACCGAACTTTCCGGGTGTTATAACTGAAGATAAACAAGAATCAGTTTCTCAGTCTCAGTTACCAGTTATACCAGAATCAGTTTTTTTTGACCTTGAAAGATTCAGAATTTCAGGATCCTCAGATCAGGATCAGCCTCAGTTTCCAACAGTTGAACAACCTACAGCTGAACCACTTGAAACTGACCCAGCTCTAGATAATCAAACTCAAGGAAATCAAGAAGAAGCTCATGATGATCCAGTTCAACAGAATGAAGACCCTCTTAGCAACCTCCCGTACATCAATGGATGAGAGATCACCCTGAAGATCTGGTGATTGGTGATTTTCAACAAGGAGTTCGCACAAGACATCAGTTAGATGGTATTATTGAATGCTTTTTATCTTAAACTGAACCTAAAGAGATAGAAGAAGCTCTGACAGATCTAGATTAGATACTGGCCATGCAAGAAGAACTTAATGAATTTGAAAGAAATCAAGTATGGGAATTGGTGGATAAACCGGACCACGTCAACATAATCGGCACCAAATGGTTTTTAAGAAATAAGCTTGACGAAGATGGAAATATAGTCATAAATAAATCTAGGCTTCTAGCCAAAGGTTACTCACAAGCAGAAGGGATAGACTTCGATGAAACTTATGCTCCAGTTGCAAGGTTGGAGGCAATCAGATTATTTCTTGCTTTTGCAGCTCATAAGAAGTTCAAAGTATATCAAATGGACGTTAAAAGTGCATTTTTGAACGGTATACTTGAAGAAGAAGTCTATGTACAACAACCACCAGGTTTTAAAATTAAAGATCAAGCTAATAAAGTCTTTAAACTGAGAAAAGCTCTTTATGGACTGAAGCAGGCACCAAGAGTATGAAACTCTATCTCAGTTTCTGGTAGACAATGGATTTATCAAAGGAACAATTGCCAAGACTTTATTCATGATGAAAGTTGAAGAAATTACTCTCCTAGTTCAGATCTATGTTGATGATTTTATCTTTGGATCAGAGAATGAAAAACTCTATGAAAAATTTGCAAGTTTAATGACGAGAAAATTTTAGATTAGTATGATGGGAGAACTGAATTACTTTCTCGGTTTACAAGTGAAACAAATGAATGAAGGAATATTCATTCATCAAACCAATTATACAAGAGAATTGATCAAGAAGTTTGAAATGGAGAAATCAGATGGAATTGCAACACCTATTGGAACAAACATCAGACTTGATGAAGACAAGGATGGCACGGATGTGGATCAAAATCTCTACAGAAGAATGATTGGAAGTCTACTTTACCTCATACCAAGAAGACCGGACATATCCTTTGTGGTTTGTGTCTGTGCCAGATTTCAAACCAGACCCAAAGAAAGTCATCTTATAGTTGTCAAGAGAACCCTGAAGTATTTAAAAGACATAGTAGGAGTAGGGATATGGTATTCAGGAGAAGGAGAATTCAAGCTGATATCCTACTCAGACTCAGACTATGTTGGATGCAAGGTGGATAGAAAAAGTACATCAGGCACAAGTCAGTTGCTAGGAAATAGACTTGTGTCATGGTTCAGTAAGAAACAAAACTCAATCTCAACATCAACAGCTGGAAGTTGTAGTGCTCAGTTTTATGGACTAGACAACAGTTGAGAGATTATGGGATAGAAGAAGGAATGATTCATATAATGTGATAACACAAGTGCAATAGCTATAAGTGACAATCAAGATTTGCACTCAACGACAAAACACATTGATGTAAGAGATCACTTTATAAGGGATCATGCAGAGAAAAAGGACGTTACAGTTCTCAATGTACCAACTGAAGATCAGTTGGCTGACATCTTTACAAAACCACAGGACAAAGAAAGGTTTCCAAAGCTGAGAATGAATTAGGAATTATCAAATTCAGTTAAGTTAGTTTAAGCTCAGAGATTCGTGAAGGGGAATGATCTTTGTCAAGCTAGGTGAGCTCACTTGACAGATCAGTCATTCACATCAACAATCTCAAACAGACTACTGAAACTGAAGGATGACGCAAATGAATTTAACAAGGAATTGACCTCAGCATCAGTTTTTATCCAGTCAAAGAAAGTCAAAACATAAGAAGATAAAACCGAAAAATATTACATCGCATTAAATTACCGCAGTTTTTGTCAAAATTTGTAGCGTGTATGTCAGATGGTACATGCATCGGTTACAGAAACTACTAAGTGGAATTTGTCAGAATACAGCTTTGAACCTATAAGAATCATCAAAATGATGAAGATGAAGCTCAAGACTGAAGAATCAAGAGAATCTATCAAGGATGTTTTGCAAAGTGAAGAGAATCTATTCATGAAGAAACTTGCAATAGAAGACTTATAAGCATTGTTTCCTATGGATGAATTCCTCACCAAATGCAATAAGAGAATCGATGAATTAGCTCAGAGAAAAGAATCAGCTACATAAACTATATCAAAGGATGTTTTAAAGAACAAAGATGATGATTCAAGGAATGAAACTGAACATAGTACAGTTTTGCAGCCAGATACACAACCTGAAGGTGAAGATGGCAAAACTGATACTCAGTAGGAAGGATTTCCAATTGGAAATCAGACAACTGACAATAAGGAAGAAAAGAAAAAAGGAGCTGACAATCAGTAATTGATGGTGTTAGATGAAGACACTCAGTCTTTAATTAAGGAAGAAGAAGATCCAACTGAAAGATTGACAGTGAAGAACTGAACAAGGTTCAATCAACCTTGGACAGTTTGCTAAATCAGAAAGAAGAGTACAATGCTCTACTGTCAAGGATCTCCGGATATCTGGATTACAGGAAACTGACTGATGTCTCAGTTCACACAAAGCTGGACACTATCAAGAAGACAACTTCTAACTCAGTTTCCAAAATTCTTAAACTGAATGAAAAGTTTGAAGTCACAATCATGGAAGATCGTGAGACTTAAGCTCAAGCACAATGGCACCTAAATCAGGGAATTTATGGTTTAGAGACTCAGCTTAAGGTTGTTCTAACTTCTCAAAAGGGTATATCAGAAGATCAAAGAGCAACCCATCTGTTGGTCAACCAGTTATACGATGCCAAAAAGGGGGAAGTAGAAGAAGAAAAGCTGAAGCTACAAGGAGAGAAACAGAAGCTAGAAGCTGAACTGTCTGAACTGAAAAAAAAATTAGCATCAGACACCGGACCTTACATCAGACAGATTGAAGAACTCACTGATGATCAGATTATTCTAAAGTACAGTCAACTTGGAGATAAAAGAGCTACTCTCACTCAGGATCTATGGATGAAGTTTGTAAGAGATTACAAACCTATCAAGACCAAGTACAAGCACAAAAATTATGAAGAATATCTAAATTACATCTTGTCAGATGATTTTCATAGTCAGAAATGGCGAACTACAAGAAGATAAAGAAGATTGAGGAGAGACTTTAGATCAAAGATAAGAAAGAGCACATGAATGCAGACATTGCTGAATTTGAAGATTAATTCAGTCGTGAAAGTAATCTTCCCAAGTTAATTCTTTGGAGAAAATGGAAGTTGTCAAGTCAAGTTGATAACAACAAAGCCTTCTCCAAGGAAGAAAAAAAGTTGGAAGAAGAATAGCATCTTCATGATAAACAGAGAAAATTCTTTCTAGTTACACAAAAAGCTATTTAGCTTTTATTCTAGTTTAATTGATAAATGTGTAACAGATTCTAGTTTTTTGTGAATTCTAATGATACATCCAGTTTCCAGTTTTACCTTTTTGCATTGATTTTATCTTTAAGATTTTCTTTTAAGGAGGGTTTTGGCATCATCAAAAAGGGGGAATTGTTAGAAATAAAATATATGTTTTGATGATGATTCATCATATTTATCTATTTATTTGTTTACACCTCATTGATGAAGTTCTTAAGCTAGCTGTTATAGAGAAAAGCTAAAAGATGTCTAGAACTGAATGTATAGGATTTATTAGAGTCTGATAATTGTATAGGTTATATCTGACAAGCACTATAATTGTTATAGTTTAAAACTCAGAACTGGAAATCATCTAGAAAACTGGATAGTAACTAAAACTGAAGATGTCAACCATAAATGAAGTTTACTCAAAACTGAAGAAGGTAAGTTCACTGAGGGACACAGACTCGGTTGACTTATCTAAAAGATAAAGAACTGAGGGAAATAGACTAATTTATTGAAGAATGAAGACCTGAGGGTTCAAACTCAGTTATGAAGTTTAAAGTCGAGATTGTAAAGTTAGAATTCTGGTACGTCTGTGATGGTGTGAACTGACTTTATGGATCTTGAATGAAGACCTAAGAATCAAAAGGACAATGATATCTTAGGTAATCTATTTAAGGATATGGTGTACTCTGATTAAGTTCAAAGAAATCAGATGAACAGAGTACTAAGTTTTGAAGAAGAGTAAAAACACAGTTAATGCTCTTAGTCGGTTTACCAACTGATAACTGACATACACAGTTTAAAACTGATCAATCTACTCAGTTTTAAAGTCAGTCATCCAAAGAACTTAATATGCATTCGAACGTTACAAATCAAGAAATATTATTGGATGAAGAACTGACATGTCAGAACGGTCACTGACATCTGACATCTAAAAATATGAACGTTGGTAGAATTCAAATTCAAGATGAACGTTGGACCTCACACTATAAATAGAGGACTTGGCATCAAGGATCAAACACAGAACTAAGAATCAAACGAGAATACAAGAATTATTGTGCCTAAGTCTTTGTTCATCCGAATTGCTATCAATCTTTGCGCTTTACCAGATCATATCCAGAATTCTTCAAGTGTTCAAGCTACAAAGATTAAATCCATATTTCGACACTTAGAAGAACCACAAGCAAGAATCAATTCATTGATTCTCTGCCCAACTTTGATTTTTATCAAAGGTTTAAACAGTGAAGAAATCCGGTTTAGGATTCGCCAAGGACAGTTGTTGTTGTTAGCAGTCGGGTAGACTGTGTTTGTGGTGGAGCTAGGGAAGAGGAAATACTACCCTCTAAGGACCAGTGTTTCAAGCAGTTGCAGAGTGGAAATCTCACATGTTCTACAATTGTTTAGATAGTGAAGCTAGGGATAAGACAAGGACTATCAAATAGGACTTTTGGTGACTGGCTACCTCAGAAAGTTCTAGTGGAATTTTCCTCCTACATCATAGGGGAAGAGTGGACTAATAGGATTACACCACCTGGAACCACTATAATTCTTGCCTTACTTACTTTACACATGTAATTATTTGTGATTGTTTTTCATACAAATTTATCTGATAGCTTAACTGAACAAACTGATTGTTATATTCACTCACAGTTCACAAATTGACATTCACCTGAATTCAGTTTTGCATACTTATCAGCTTTTTCTTAGAAACAACAAGATCTGCATAAAGGCTAAAACTTATGTGTTGTCGGTTAACTCAGTTTCAGCATAATACAGTTTTGACTTATATTCAGCTAAGTCAGCTTAACTCCACACAAGTTTTGAACTAAACCAATCAGACTTAAAATCTACTTTTTGGTGACAAGTTTATTCCCCGCCCCCCCTCTAAACTTGTGTCAACCTTTACATGGGACCAACACTTCCATTAGGTAATCCCATTTTTATACCAGATGAAGGTTTAGGATTGCTTAACAGATCTAATGATCTTACAATGTGATCTGTGGCGCCAGAGTCCAGGATCCATTGTATTGATCTTACTAAATTTAGGTCACCTGTTCCTGTAACATGTGAGTAATGTGTAACAGCATCAGTAGGTTGGCCATCAACGAATCCTGCATGCCCAGGAGGATCGTTTAGCGGAACCAAACACTGGTCCAGCAGACCTGCTTTGTGCCTTATCTTTTTCTGCTGATTGTTTCTCTTCTACCATATTTGCTTTTTTTTGATTTAAAGCCAGCAGGAAAATCATGCTTCTTGTAACAAGTCTTCTCAGTATGTCCATTGTATCCACAAAAACTGCATTGCCTTTTTTTGGGATTTTTGGGTCTTGGATTTATATCAGAGTTAGGTCTGCTGACAGCCTGATTTGGCCTATGTCCATTCTTTTGTGACAAGAGAACCATGAAATCTTGATTCTTGGCCTTGTTAGCCACATACAACTTATGTCATCCAAACTTGATTGCCATTGCAAAGGCATCTTGAATTTCTGGAAAGGGCACCATCAGCATTGCTTGTGAAACCATTGGCTCAAACTCATCCCTTAATCCTTTAAGGAATTTCATGATATGTTCAGCCTCCATATGATCCATCAGATTCCTGATTGCATTGCAGTGACATTGAGGATCACAAGAATATACTGTTACATGCCTAATGGTCTTGATTTCTTCCCAAAGAATCATCAACTTTGTGAAATACCGATTGACAGACTCTGTGCCTTGATTCAGCAGATGCATTTCTTCAAGAAGATTTGAAAGTCTTAAGGCATCAACATTTGAAAATCTTGCTGCAAGATTCTTCCAAACTATATGTGCATTCTTGAAGTACATCAAACTTTGAGCAATGGTGTTCTCCCTAGAATTTAAGATCCATGATCTCACCATTGTATCACATTGCCTCCATGCATGGAAATATGTTGAATCTGCTTCTAGCCTTTTAATTGGACCGTCTACGAAGCCAATTTTATTCTTGGTGATTAACACCATCTTCATGGACATTTACCATTGATTATAGTTGTTGCCATTCATCAATGGCTGAACAATAACTAGAGAAGGATTCTTATTTGGATGAACATAGAATAGACTGGAGGGACTTATTTCTTATTTCTTAGCTGCCATGGCGATCAAGAATTCCAGAATTGATAACATATCAATCTATGATAGTGAAAAACCGATCAAGAACAGATCAAAAAATTCTGGAAAATGATGACGGTTTACTCTCAAGAAACTGAAATCTCAGAAAAGATGAGAAAAATTCACAAGATTCTTCAAAGATTGAAGGAAAACGCAGGAAAGCATTTAGAAATTCTCAAATTTCTACTTTGATACCATGATGAAGTTTGTAGAATTACCACACAAAATAAAATGCGGAATTATTATTGATCAAGTAAAAGTTACAAGGTAGATTACAATGCAGCTGATCTTGGGGTATTTATAGCTTCATCAACCTCATGAATCAGTTAGAAGTAAGTTACAAGAGGTTATAACAAACTATAATAGAATAACCGCTTTCTAGATTATATCATACTGAATGTGATCAGCAGACTGTTGAGCTTCCATACTGTCAGCAGGCTTTCACACTATTAGCAGGCTAATGATATATTATCAGCAGATTATATCATCAGCTGACTGCACTCAACATTCCTTTCAGCTTATAGTGTAACATAATGCCCCAGGTACATTTCAGAGATGCATGATGAGTATATTTTCTGATATGATTAAAAAGTGTATTGAAATCTTTATGGATGATTTTATTCTCTATAGGGATTCATTTAAAGAGTGCTTAAGGAATTTGTCGCATGTACTAAAATGATGTATTGACACTAGTCTCGTGCTTAATTAGGAAAATGTCACTTTATGGTGAAAGATGCGATAGTGTTAGGGCATGTTGTGTCTAAAAAAGGAGATAGAGGTAGATAAAGCCAAGGTTGATTTAATTGTAAAATTACCTTAGGTGGCTAACGTGAAAGATATAAGTAGTTTCCTCGGCCATGCTGGGTTTTATCGTATGTTTATCAAAGATTTCTCGAAGATAGCCCAACCTCTATGCAAGTTGTTGCAACAAGATGTTCCCTTTGAATTCGATGAGGAATGCAAGAAGGCTTATGATGAACTGAAGGCAAGTCTCACATCCGCATCTATCAACCAACCCCCCTGACTGGTCACTCCCTTTTAAGATAATGTGTGAGGCAAGTGACTATGATATGGGGGCAGTTCTTGGACAATGTGTGGGAAGAGCAAGCCATGCCATATATTATGCCTTGAAGACCTTGAACCATGTACAATGCAACTACACCACAACTGAAAAGGAGCTCCTAGCAGTGGTATTTGCATTTGAAAATTTTAGATCTTACTTGCTTGGGTCCAAGGTGGTGCTGTATACAGATCACGCAGTGCTCAAATATCTACTTACAAAGAAGGAATCAAACCCGTGGTAAATCAGATAGATATTATTGTTGCAAGAGTTTGATTTGGAAATCAAAGACCGAAAAGAAATGGAAAATTCAGTGGCAGATCATTTGAGAAGAATTGTCAAGAAAGAAGAAAAACTACCCCTTAATGAGACAATCCCGAATAAACATCTCTTTGCCATGACAGGTAAGAGAGGTAAGGAACCATGGTATGTTGATATTGTTAATTACTTAGTTTCTGGTGTCTTACCCTCTGATATTCCCATAGCCAACAAGAACAAACTGAAAAGTGAGTCTAAGTATTGTATATGGGATGAGCCTCATATGTGGAAGCTTGGTTATGACCATGTAATCCACCGATGCGTTCCTGAGAATGAGGTCCACTCCATCCTATCTTATTGTCATGAATTGGCTTCGGGAGGTCATTTTGGACCAAAGAGAACGACACGCAAGGTGCTCGATAGTGGTTTTTATTTGGAGAGTCTATTTATGGATTGTTACCACTTTTGTAAGACGTGCATTCGATGCCAGAATGTTGGTAACATCTCCTCTAAAGATGAAATGCCCTAAAAACCCATATTATTTTGTGAAATCTTTGATGTGTGGGATATGGATTTTATGGGCCCTTTTCTTAGTTTTTTTTGGGAACTTACATATTTTTCTTATGGTGGACTACGTCTCTAAGTGGGTGGAGGTGAAAGCCACCAAGATTAATGATTCCCAAGTTGTGTGTGCATTCCTTAGATCGCACATTTTCAGCCGATTTGGATTTCCCCGAGCCATTATAAGTGATCAAAGAACACACTTTTGCAATAGAAGAGTGAAGGAACTTATGCTAAAATATGGAATACATCATAGGGTGGCTACCACGTACAACCATCATACCAATGGGCAAGCAGAAGTGTCGAACAGGGAAGTGTTGGTGATCTTAGAAAAAATGGTGAACCCGAATCGCAAGGATTGGAGCTCAAGGTTAGATGACGCTTTATGGGCCTACCGTACAACTTTTTTTTAAGCAACTTTATTTTATATTAAAAAAGGATGAAATAAAGTGCTACAAAGAATTCGCTATATCCCGGCCCGCCCCAAGTTTGTATGATACAATGCATAGCATGGCCTCCTTAAACCCTATGTGTGGCAAACCTAGAGTTGGAAAATCCACCACATAAGGAAGAGTAATCGCTCTATGCATTCCCGAAAAAACCCCTACTCCAAAAATAAATACATCAGTGGGAATCCGCATGAAATAAATGGTGGTTCTCTATCTTCTGTCTTTCAAATTGGATGTGAAAGAAGATTGCTATTCTCCCCGTCGTGTCCTCGGGTGAGCTTTCTTTGATCTTCGTATCCTCTTGGCAGTGGGATTCCGACATGGCCGGTACGTCAAGTGGGCAGCAATAGCCCAGGTGGAAGCTGCACCAATCATATAAGGGAGTGTATCAAATAGCAGAAGTAACACGAGCACATAGAGGGACCTTAAAAGAAACAAAAACACCTGGACTGCACCCCTAGCAAAACGGTAGGGGTGCGTCCAAAGGCTAACGTGGCCCTCAAAGCCGAACGTAGAGATGAACCACATGCAAGCGACGCGTTGATAATCTGTCTACAAGAAAAACATAGAGATAGTACAAAAACCAGCAAGCAACCTCCAGGCAACACCTGAATTGCATGTCACGGATTTTATCCCATGAAAATAAACAAGTAATAAAATTTATAAATCCGGTATTCCCCAAGTGTAGGGATCGTAGTATAGCGATAAATACCGGAGTCGATCTTAGGGAATCGAGGTTGTTTAATCTAGTTCTTATTAATTCTTCTAAAATTGTCACTACTATTTATTACTAAACCTAAACTAAAACGGAAAATAAACTGGACAGAGGATTGTCAGTCCAAAGCCAGGAAAGATCGTTGCGAACAAAATAAATAAATAAAGCTACAACTAAGAAAAGACGATAAAACTAACGAACATGATAATGACTGAAGCAAATCAACATCGAACAAACCATGATCCACCATCCCACAGCCATCACCCCACCAGAGTCAATAAGAAATACAAACATTCATTCACAAGTTTCCTTGGATTAAAATCTTATCTAAAGAAGCGTTTCCTCTCTCGATTTACCACGCCATTAATTAGTTTACCTCTCGGTTTAACTAACGCATTTACAAAGCAAAGATACGGATTTAAAACACTAATCTAACAATATTATCCCTCAACTCTCGTTTGTTGGAACAATGATTGTCAATTTCCTTCACGATAATCTAACGAATCTATCAACTCTCGTATTTCTAAATTCGATTAACATGCAGCATAAAAACATGAAGGTAGAACAAGTACAACTTGATAAAATAAACGAATGCAAAATCTCATCTTTTCCGGTGATGATTATATCCCTCAATCTCTTTCTAAGATACCCTTGTAACGAATTAACTAAAATTGTGATTCAAGATGAACCTAGACTCCTAACCTAACAACTCTCGTTAAATAGGTTAAAGCTCTAATCTTTCCTATGGTGATCAAGTTTACACCGACTCTCGTCATACGGTAAACATCAACAAGCAAACATCTCTCGATTTAAATTGCAAGATAACAATTAAACATGGGAAAGAAACAACTTTTAAATGAAACTTACAAAGAAATCCAAAGAAATAAATCGAGTTGCTGGTGAAACAGGTTTCACAAAACTTCGATCGAAGCTTATTCAACTTCAAGCCATCATCCCGATCAAACAAACGAAATTAAAGGAAAAGAAAAAGGAAAAATCGCAACCCCAGCCACCTCAAACGGGGCTGGGGCCGCCTAGGGTTCTCTTCTTATGAGTATGTATCAATAAGAGTCAATAATGTATGTCTTATGGTTGAAATCCCGCTGCTATTTATAGGGAAAGTAAGTCGGCTGTGCTGAAGTCGGTGTTGGACGCCCGTCCAGGGTGCTTTGCAAACTTCGAGCCGGGCCGAATCTTCATCAGACGCCCGTCCTATAGAAAATCAAACGTCCGTCCACGGTTTCTTCATGTTGAACGCCAGTCCAGCTCTTCTGCACGCCAGTCCACTGGACTGGGACATCAAACGCACGTTTGCTCTTATACATGTTTACTCCAAATTCGACCTGTACCTTCTTCCTTCCATTTAAATCTCCCATTGGACATCTTTATAGTTCTTTCCATGCCATTCAAATATTCCTACAATCACAATAAACACGTGCAAAAATGTAACATCACATATATATAGATATTTACCTATAAAATCACATAATTAACCCGATTTTGCACTTAAACACTTTTAAAACTCATTTACTCAATATTTCCATTAATCCCTTACTTTTATATGCAAATCATCAGATTATGGAGGAATTTGTTACGAAATATAACGGTATAAATCATAGAAAATGACTCTTAACAACTCCCCCACACTTAAACCTTGCTCGTCCCGAGCAAGACAAAACAAAAACAAGGCGTAGGATAACAAAATTCCAACCAAAAATACATACAGTCATTTTCAACAAATATAAAGCATATGTAATAAATCAGACGTTCACCCCGGTGTGTGTGCATAGCCATATTAAACTTCCACTAAGTCCACACTTGAATTTTTCTCAAGCAACTAGCAAATACCCATCTAAACCAGCAATAACCGACACTTATAACACGCACCCTACAAAACATAACATGTCCCGAAAAGGATAATAAAATGCATTTAGGATCTTTCCAACATACGCAGAGGATAATCCCTACAACATATCTGTTACTTTATACTGGGGATAGTCAGAAGATAACTAAAGTTCCTACCAACTTTCCATAGTACCATTTGCCAAATTTTCTTTAAGATTAACTTAATTCCACATATAGCATATGCCCTCATTCCCAGCAATAGGATGTTTCGTGATAACACCCTAGCTGGACTATTATCATCATGCAGTCGGGAGCTATTGAACCTCATAGTGGTATAGGACATTTCGTGATAATGCCCTACCGCACTCAAATCATTGGCAGCTAAATCCGACATACACATATTTTATTCATATTATTCATCTTAGATTGGTATACAAACCTTAAGATATATCCCTCCTATCACATTCAAACCTTCAGATATTCACAGTATATCATACTCCGACTCTAACCACAAACTATTATAATTCTCCGAACATGCATATTAGCACTAAGTACAAAACTATAAGATAATCGAAAATTACTAATCCAAACGGATACAGCTTTATATTTTAGCTCATCATTTAATATGGCTCGTGAAAAATAATATCGGGTGAAACATCCAACCTACTAAACACACGGTATACATCATCAATGACTATATAGTATCATAGATGAAAATCAAAAACTAGTAAGCCAAGCAAAAAGGAATGTACTCGCTCGAGACAAAACAAAATTCAATAATTTCGAAAAATTTAGCTCATTTTTGCATAGAAACATAATAAATCAAGCAAATGATATGTAGATACACCAAACCATTCCCCTCCCCCACACTTAAATGACAACATGTCCTCATGTTGTGCAGGATTAAAGAAAAGATAAAGCACTTAGCTAATTTGGTAATGATCCGAAGATTTGCTGAAGAGGACACAATGGTGATGTCATATGGAGTCCTTTTCCCAGCAACGACTTCCAAAGGTAGCTTGGCAAAAACAGCTAAAAATGTGCCTGCACCACTTGAAAAACATGGCAGTATCTCGGGGAACATAGGGGGGCATAACATATTGCGCATAAAAGTTTGATATAAGCACAGAAAATAATTGGTCAGATGGAAAAATCACCACACGGGGAAAACACAGGACACCTAAGCGTCAAACATAAAGCAACAGAAGCTTTACAATACAAATATGGACCACATGTGCATACAGAAATATCAAACTCCAAATGAAAGTGTAAATGCGCCTTACAAGATTTATCGAAAAGAAATAATGATAGAGGACACTACAAAGTAGTAGGGCTAGGTGCACTAAAAAGAAAAGAAAATAATAATAATAAAAAAACAAAATAAAATACAATGCAACTAAATGATATGCAGCTATACTAAAAAGGCAAAAAGAAAATAAACTAGCCCAACTAATTCCATAGATGTCGCCCTAATCTAAGCGAGGTCAAATATATAAACATCTACTCAATAACGCCACAGAAGCGTAACAAAATTCGATTATGCAAAGCCACAGAAGCTTGCCATGTGAAGTGTAGACGTGCCTTTAACAACCCTAACACCCTACATAGACGACAAAAGGAACAGCATAAATCAAATTGGAATCACATCTAACTAGGTGAGTTACTCAACATGGACTGCAATAGATGGAAAGAAAATCATAATGGTGAAAGAACAGGACATCTACGCATATACAAAGGCCACAGAGGCACACATTAAAGCATCCATGTCAATAAATGAAGCATGTATATAAAAATTAATCAATTAGTTAACATGGATTAGTAGATGGAAAGATGTAAACATGCAAGTTCAGAATATCTACGCAAAAATAATTAGCCACAGAAGCTCATATGAAGGTATCCACGTCAAATAAAGCATTAAAAATCAAGTCAAGAAAAATTTGGAACATGAACGTGCGTTCCATCTTTCAAACGGGCGTTCGCCTGGAATTTATGAACTGGACGGGCGTCTGGATTAAACCGGACGCACGTCTAGTTGCCCTAAGACTTAACAGAATAGGTGCATGTTGGATGGACGGGCGTTCACTTCTCTGGACGCACGTTTGGAAACCACAAAGAGTGGCCGGGCGTTCACAGAGAGTAGACTCCCGTCTGGTCTTAGCATAAAGCACAAAACGAGACACCAGAACAACCTCAGAAACCCTAGATATAACATCAAAAACCCTAGATACTTAAGAAACCCTAGAAATCCTTTATTTATTTATTTAAAACAGAAAACAGAAAACAATAAAAGGGGGAAAAACGTGTTGAAATCTTCTGAGCCCAAAATGGAAGGGAAAACAGTTGATTTTGACCTCGAAAACGGTGTCGAACGGCTGTAGGCAATTTAACACGTCGTCGGCGTCGGAACGAGCATTCCGAATTGGGGTCCTGCGCGCCAATCCGACACTCGAGCCAAAAGTTATGGCCAAAATACTAACGAGTGCTAAAATGATCACTTTTATCCAAAAGTTCGATCGTACAAAATGTGGAGTCAGATAATTCAACCTCAGATGTCCCCGAATCAATGTAGAAACTAGAAAGGATAGAAACAAAAACCTATCTACGAAAAATTCGTAACAAAAATAGAAAAATTAATAGAAACTAGACAACCGTACCGATTTCCCTAGCAACGGCGCCAAAAACTTGTCACGGATTTTATGCAATGAAAATAAACAAGTAATAAAATTTATAAATCCGGTACTCCCCAAGTGTAGGTATCGTAGTATAGCGATTAATACCGGAGTCGATCTCAGGGAGTCGAGGTTGTTTAATCTAGTTCTTATTAATTCTTCTAAAATTGTCACTACTATTTATTACTAAACCTAAACTAAAACGGAAAATAAACTGGACAGAGGATTGTCAGTCCAAAGCTAGGAAAGATCGTTGCGAACAAAATAAATAAATAAAGCTACAACTAAGAAAAGACGATAAAACTAACGAACATGATAATGACTGAAGCAAATCAACATCGAACAAACCATGATCCACCATCCCGCAGCCATCACCCCACCAGAGTCAATAAGAAATACAAACATTCATTCACAGGTTTCCTTGGATTAAAATCTTATCTAAAGAAGCGTTTCCTCTCTCGATTTATCACGCCATTAATTAGTTTACCTCTCGGTTTAACTAACGCATTTACAAAGCAAAGATACGGATTTAAAACCCTAATCTAACAATATTATCCCTCAACTCTCGTTTGTTGGAACAATGATTGTCAATTTCCTTCACGATAATCTAACGAATCTATCAACTCTAGTAATTCTAAATTCGATTAACATGCAACATAAAAACATGAAGGTAGAACAAGTACAACTTGATAAAATAAACGAATGCGAAATCTCATCTTTTCCGGTGATGATGATATCCCTCAATCTCTTTCTAATATACCCTTGTAACGAATTAACTAAAATTGTGATTCAAGATGAACCTAGACTCCTAACCAAACAACTCTCGTTAAATAGGTTAAAGCTCTAATCTTTCCTATGGTGATCAAGTTTACACCGACTCTCGTCATACGGTAAAATCAACAAGCAAACATATCTCGATTTAAATTGCAAGATAACAATTAAACATGGGAAAAAAACAACTTTTAAATGAAACTTAAAAGAAATCCAAAGAAATAAATCGAGTTGCTGCTGAAACAGGTTTCACAGAACTTCGATCGAAGCTTATTCAACTTCAAGCCATCATCCCGATCAAACAAACGAAATTAAAGGAAAAGAAAAAGGAAAAATCGCAACCCCAGCCACCCCAAAGGGGGCTGGGGCCGCCTAGGGTTCTCTTCTTATGAGTATGTTTCAATAAGAGTCAATAATCTATGTCTTAGGGTTGAAATCCCGCTGCTATTTATAGGGAAAGTAAGTCGGCTGTGCTGAAGTCGGTGTTGGACGCCCGTCCATTCCTTCTGGACGCCCGTCCAGGGTGCTTTGCAAACTTCGAGTCGGGCCGAATCTTCATCAGACACCCGTCCTATAGAAAATCAAACGTCCGTCCACGGTTTCTTCATGTTGAACGCCAGTCCAGCTCTTACGGGCGCTTGATCCAACTGGATCGACATCAAACGCACGTTTGCTCTTCTACATGTTTACTCCAAATTCGACTGGTACCTTCTTCCTTCCATTTAAATCTCCTATTGGACATCTTTATAGTTCTTTCCATGCCATTCAAATATTCTTACAATCACAATAAACACGTGCAAAAATGTAACATCACATATATATATAGATATTTACCAATAAAATCACATAATTAACCCGATTTTGCACTTAAACACTTTTAAAACTCATTTACTCAATATTTCCATTAAACCCTTACTTTTATATGCAAATCATCATATTATGGAGGAATTTGTTACGAAATATAACGGTATAAATCATAGAAAATGACTCTTACCATTGCACCCCAAAAAAAGATGGAGGGGTGCGTCCGGCTAAGAAAACATTGTTTGAAGTTCCCGCTTGGAGCTCCAGGATTTCGGCATGCCCCACTTTTGGTATACTCCATCGACCTGTACACCGTGTGATAAATAGTATATATAGAAAATCTATTATTGATGACAAAGTGCAAGAGATGAACAACACGGCCTGGTTTGCACCCTTCACAAGTGGAGAGTGCTTCCCGGGTTGTCAGCGGTGTAACGAAAATGAACCGGGCCATGTAAATCATCATGAAGTAGCCTCAGGATGTGTGGAGGGACCTCCCTGGTGCACATAAATATGTGATCATCCCCCTCCAGTGCGGCTAGGGCATCAGCCACGGCGTTGCACTCCCTATAGATATGAGAGACAAGTTAGTGTAACACTTGCAGAATAGCACCAATCTGAGTGACGTAGATACACAGGGGCCATCCTCCATCCCTCTCTCCAAAAACCATGCGAAGCACATATAGGGAATCGGATTCAATCTCCAAAGGTTGATCATAATTTCGCATGAAGACCAAACAAAAGAGCTTTTATCTCCGCATCCAGCACCATCCCCTGACCGAAGCAAGAGTGGAACGCCATAATAAACCTGCCCTCGGAATCCCTGAGAATACCACCATCGTAAGCAATCCCATTCCTGACACTCCCGTCCACATTCAGCTTTAAGTTGCCAGAATGCGGCGGCACCCACCGCAGATAAGTTAACTTCCTCCTCGGGATAGATTTGATCTTGAAAGGTTGGAAGAAAGGGGTTCCTCTATCAGGTCCTAGAAATTTGGAAGCCAGATCCTTGTGGAAGGCGAGCTGACGAATATTCCGCTCAATA
This sequence comes from Gentiana macrophylla, assembly GCA_026214975.1. NCBI lineage: Eukaryota > Viridiplantae > Streptophyta > Magnoliopsida > Gentianales > Gentianaceae > Gentiana > Gentiana macrophylla. The sequence goes on along the minus strand of CM047816.1, from coordinate 60,037,297 downwards.
AGAATGATGGTGCGATGTATGGAGGGTTGGACCTTGTCATGTCTACACTTATTTCTCTTAGGCCAAATGCCCCAACAAACAATAACCATAACTATAAGCCGAAGGCTGAAGACGCTTGCCGCAGAATTCTTCCAGAAATGAAGAATAGGAACAATCCCTAACGTTGGAGTAAACCGCAGTCCAAAGTGATTCATAAAGTACGTCCATACAGAATGATCAAACTGACAGTCAATAAAAGTATGACGAAGGTCTTCCTCATTAGGACAAGCAAAGCATTTAGACACCAACGTTATACCCCGTCGCTGAATGTTCTGATTGGTGAGGAGAATGTTATGGAGCAGCCTTCAACAAAAGAAAGAAATATTGATCGCAAGTAAGCTATTCCAGATAATCTTGAATATATCATTGGAGGAATGAGAAGTACGAACCACGTTCCACGTAGACCGAGTAGTAAAACGACCGTCAGGGCTAAGGGTCCAAATAAGCTCATCATCCTTCTCTCGTCTAAAAGGAATATGAGTGATCTCCTCAATGATGTGACTAGAAAGAAAAAAACGCAGGAGTTGGTTATCCCACTGGTCGCCTACCCAAAAATCGCTAACCCTCCGAACCAAGACATCTAGGGGGTCCCCCAAAGTCACTTCCGTCCACTTGTCTCTCCAGAAGTATATTTTTCCTGCGTTAACCTTCCAAGAGATGAATTGTTCGGCAGTATCTCTCATTTGCCACACTCTGCGCAACATAGGCGTTGAAGCCTTGGGTGCAGGCACATCCAGCGGAGACTTATCCATTATGTACGTGTTGGAGATGGCCTTGGCCCAAATTCCTTGTTTCTGCCATAAGCGGACCCACAGCTTGATAGAAAAAGTGTCTGCCACATCAAAAAGATTACGAACACCCAACCCTCCTTCCTCAGTCGGAGCACACAATTTATCACATGCTCTCCAGTGTATGTGGTTACCTCCCGGTCCACTGTCCCACAGGAATTTATTAAAAATGCGATAGAGACGATTGAAAACATCTTTCGGGGGCATCAGCACTTGGAGGGTATAAATCGGCATGCACGTTAAGACATGCCTGAGAAGGATAAGTTTCCCTCCAAAAGATAGAAGCTTGTTCCCCCAGTGATGAAGCTTCCATTGCACCTTATCAATAATGTCCTAGTAGTAACAAATGCGATTCCTCCCCCGAAAAAGGGGTGCTCCCAAGTAACGAAAAGGCATGTTCTCGGGCAGAAAACCCAATATGTTACGCAACTCTTAGTTGCATTAATACGCTGCCCTGAAACAAGCTCATAATGATGAAAAATCTCTTTCAGTGACCTTAGCCCTTTCCTGTTTTATCGAATCAATATGATCGTGTCATCCGCAAAGGCAAGATAATGAATCCCCTTAACTTTCGATTGGAATTTCATGCCCAGATTCTGAGACATAATCATTTCTCAGCCTCCCAAAATACTCGACCGCAAAGACAAAGAGAGCCGGAGAAAGAGGATCCCCATGTTTAACCCGACGGGTCGCGTGGAAACGGGTAGAAGGCACGCCATTCAGAAGCATATAGAACCAGTTATCCGCAAGAGTTCTGAAAATGAGGTCCACAAAAGTTTCTTGAAAACCAAACATCCGCAATACCTTCATAATGAAACCCCAGTTCATACGGTCATAGTCCTTTTCCATATCTAATTTAAGCATAATATTGGGGTTTCGAAGTTTTTTGTTCACATTTTTGCATAGCTCCTGGGCAAGAAGGATATTATCGGTGATCCATCTGCCAGGGACGAAACCAGTCTGCTGATCGGCTATGAGCATGGGAAGAAAAGAATTCAAACGCTGCGTGATTATCTTCGTAATAATTTTGGAGAAGACCGTGCATAAGCTAATGGGCCGAAAGTCTTTCCATTTATCCGCCCCTTTCTTCTTCGCAAGCAAAATAATCATGGACGTAGAAAAATAACGGGGGAGATGACCACCAGAGAAGAAATCCACAACCGCATTACCCAAATCTTGCTTAATAATCGGCCAACACAATTTAAAGAAATGAGACGTGTAACCATCAGGCCCGGCCGCACTATCAGAGCTCATAGACAACCCCGTATTATGAATTTCTTCCAAATTAAGGCAGCCATAAGAACCTCATTCTGCTCAAGAGATATTTGCGGGAGGGAGAAATCGACCAGAGGAGTGCCCAGCCCTTCCCTATCGTTGGAGAAAATATTCTCATAAAAGAGAGCAGAGGAAGCGCGGATGTCTTCCTGGTTGTCGATCAACCTACCGTCTTGCACCCTAATCTGATGAATAAAGTTTTGATTCCTTTTCTATTTACAAATAGCGTGAAAATACTTGTTGTTGGTGTCACCGGCCTCAATCCACTTCACCGTCGCTTTCTGCTTGAGGAACCTAGTCTCAATATCATTACATCTCTCGTACTCAAGGATATCTTTATCAAGATCCTCTTTAGCCATGTTCGTTCCCTCCTGCTCATAACGAATGGTCAGCTCAATTACCACCATCAATGCCTTCTTAGTTTTATAAAAAAATGTTCCCAAAGACGCCACGATTCCACTCAGTTAGTTTAAAAGCCAGCTTCTTGAGCTTCCCAACCAGAAGACGTAAGCCCTGGCCCTCCTTAGGCTCTTCCCAGATTGACTTCACAAGGGGAAGGAAAGTCTCAGCTTCTGTCCATACATTGACAAAGCGGAATGAAGACTTACCCGGAGTCGTTGAACCACACGTAGTTAAGAGAGGGCAGTGATCAGAATGAACCCTCGGCAGGTGAGAAACTATCGTAGCATCAAACTATTCCATCCACTTATCATTGAAGAAAACCCTATCCAATCTTTTCCAAATCTTACGATTATACCACGTTAATTGAGATCCCTCAAAGGGGGCTTCAGTGAGATTAGCACTTTGAATACAGTTGTTAAAGTCTTGCATGTCATTTATTTTAGGGGGGCCGCCCTTTTCCTATCCTCGGCCTGACGAATAATGTTGAAGTCACCACCCAACATCCAAGGCCTGCTATTATTCTGAGCTTCAGCCTGTATCGCATGCCATAGGGACTCTCTAGAAAGCCTATTATGCTTGGCGTAGATCCTGACACAGTAAAATTATCCTTATTCTGATCCGTAATCGCAGCCATGCACATCTGATCACAATCCATAGATAGAGAACAATGGACTCCCGACCAAAAGAACAAAATTTTCCCTCGCAAAACAGAATGAGAGAAATCATACCCCAGCTTAAGACGAATGCTAGTAATGAACTTCGCAGAACAAAGAGGCTCAATAATAACAAGAACTTGAATATTATTCGGTATACAAATGTTCTTAATACAAGTTTAGGTACTATCATTGCCTACACCACGCACATTCCAGAATAAAATATTGATCGGACTAAACATCGGAAGAGCATAAATGATAAGTTTGAGACAATACCGTATCCTATGTTGCTTGACCGAGCTTCCCTTTTCTCTTCCCCTTTTTGTGTGTCGCAGTATTGGAAGTGACTGGTACAGTGGAGCCGGCGTCGACCTTGCCACTGCTCACAGGCTGAGCCACTAGTGGATCGTGAGAATCAGCCCCCTCTTCTATTGCTTCCTTAGTGCTAATAACAGCCGTATCAACACCAAAGTCTTGCTGCGAAGCGACTAAATTACCATCCTGCTTAGCCTGATTAGAATGTATTAGCTCCGTGTTGATAGTAGAATATTCTATTCTGCTAGATTCGATAGGTATAGCGGGGTTGAGTTGCTGAGTACCGAGCCTGTGTGTGTTGCCAGTGTCTGCATGGAGTTCATCCATTTTCTCCAACTCAATCACAATACCAAAATTTTTCAATCTTTGATCTAAACTGGTATGGAAGTCCCTCAAATCTAGCGAAGCAATAGGACATCCAGAATCAAAACCGGCCGACCTCGGCCTATTATCCACCTGTCTGACTTTGTCTTCTTTCACAAGTGATTGATGGGCAGTTTCCAATATATCATCATCGTTAAGCGACTGCAGAACATTAAAAGAGTTGTGGTTATCGTTGTTGGATGTGGTTCTAGGGCTCAAAGCCGGAGTTGGAGTAGTGACATCTGTAGTGAGGGTGGGGGGAGTATTCGTAACATTATCATTAATCAAAGGAGTTTCAGTAGCCAATAAGGTGCCGTTTTGCTTAGCCTGATAAACCTGTTGGGGTTGCTTTTGAGAGGGTCCGTTACCCCCTTTACCATTTGAAGTTGAAGCCCCTCCACCCGGGCTGGATTTCTTTCTAGTATTTTCTGGGGGAGGGTTCTTCCTTAGACATTTTTCCTCAGAATGACCAATCCGAGAACAAAACCTGTAGTAATCCGGCAAAAATTATGCATGAACCTCCTACTACAGCGGGGCTTTAGAATATCCACTTCAACAAGCGCTCTAGCAACAGAAGGCCTTCTCATATCCGTAGTGGCTGCATCAGTTTGTAACGGCCAACCAATAAGAACATCAATTTTTCTGACATATTTATGGTTAAAGTAAGGCAGCGGAAAACCAGGAAATTCAAACCATATAGGAACCAATGAACAATTAGCGTTACAATGAAAATCAATCGTCCATTTAAAGAACACAAATCTATTAGGACCCATAAACCATTCTCTTCTCGTAAAAAGACGATTATAGTCTTCCTGGCAAGCGGGATGAACAAGCACATGTTTCGCATCCAGAAGTCTAATTTTACAAGCAGATTTTAAATCAAGCCTTGCGAAAAATTTACGTATATCGTCTATTCTAGGCCGAAAATCAGGGAAACGTGCAACTAAAGAATTCTCAAAAGGCCGGGTGAGAATATCAAGCTCAGCTCTCGAGACAAAAAAAGCCGGTTCTCCCTTACACGTACCATAAACACCAAAGTCAGGAATGTCTACCTTGGTACCGCTAGTCGCTGTTGCATATGCTTTAGACGGTTGCAAGGTGGAATCAGGCTGAAGGATGGGTCCAGGAGGGTCCCATGGCGGGTCCTCCATGGAAGCACTATGACCAGCTTGGGGAGCAAGAAACCCAAAAACAGCAAGAGTACCCTAGGAAAAACAGAAACGCTGAACAAATAGTAGCGAAAAAGCTTGAACCTGAATCGACTGAGCCTGAAAATGCTGAAGGGATTGCGAGTGAAAAAGAAGGTCGCCGATCAAACCCTAGCAAAGAAACTGAGCACGTAGCATAGCCGACGCTGGAGAACCTAATCGTAGGAGAAAACGCCAAGAACAATCCTTGAAACCAAGCACGGGATGCCGACGACGAAACCCCGATCAAGAACCACCTCCACAGTAAAAGTTCTTACCATCAGTTTCTTCTCCTCTCTGCTTATGGTCTCTATGATTTTTTGATCTTCAATCAAGTTTTGGAACCTAAGTCCTATTATTCTGATAGAGAGATTTTGACGGAAGGAATAAATATATGCATAAACAAATAAAAAAGCTTCAGCCTTTTACCATTTTTTTTAATCATGAAATGTCCAAGCTTCAGCCTACCGTACAACTTATAAGACCCCCATATGCATGTATCCTTATAGACTTGTCTTTGGGAAGCTTTGTCATTTGCCAGTGTGTAAGGAACATTTTATTATGTTTTGATGATGGCCATACTAGCTGTGACAGCATGCCTAAAATAAGTTAAAAATCTCTGTATAAGTCTTTACTTAGAGTCTGGCATGTTGTATAAGTTGAGTCAGACAAGTATTGTACTTGTTGGTAGGATGGCTAAGTAAAACAGAAGGATGAAGACATATGGTCTGACTTATAACTAGGGAAGTCTGTGATGAGCTTGGATAAGTCTAAGTTATATTTCAAGTGATGAAATTCATTGTTAAATATGATGTACACTGATCTCACCCAAATCAAGGATCAATGAAGTACAAGGAATCTTGTAAACTCAAAGAAATCAAGAAAGCAGAGAACCGGCAAAGTGAACTGACTATCGGCCGAGTAAAGACAAAGCAGTGAAGGAACTAACCCGCTAAGTTAGCAGAAACACTCAACCGTTCAAGCAGCAGTCAAGTAAAGGAACAACTAAGTAAGGTATATCATTTACACTTCGTCAGAACGTGAGATAATAAGGAAAATTCAGAGGATCAAGCATTAAATGTACAATCAATCAAGAATGAATCTAGGATGGATTTTTTGATAGACATTTGAAAAAAAAAACCCGGATTAAATCAAGGATTGTTCCACATTATATAGTCAACGGACTAAGGGGGAATCAAGAATTAAGTCAAGGATTGTTCCACATTATATAGTCAACGGACGAAAATTCAAATCAAGGATTATTGATGAGTCAACTTTGCTATAATTTCATGTGCATTTTACCTCTATTTATAGCCTATTCGATTTGATTTTGGGGGTAGTTAAGTGGTATTTATAGGCACGTTTCACCACGATTCGAATCACAAGACGAAAGACGTTTACGTTGAAAATCTCGACATTTTTGGGTGATTTGTGTGTGTTTTATTGGCATTTCTCATGCTTGGGTATGTGGTTTATTTTTTTTACAGATATAGCGAGAAAGAGGGCGTGACAAGGATCGCAACGGGACGAAAATCGTCCAAAAAAAAGTTCGTATAAAGAAATGACGCGAGATTCAAGTTCAGACGTTCGGGGAAAAAGAAAAGAATAGGAAAATTCGAAAAATAAAACAGAAAGTATCACACCCAGGGTGTGAATAAGACTATTTTTCACTCTTTAAAAAATGCCCGAAGTTAAAGAGTTGAAACGGATCGAGCATCGTTGATGTTTTCATACTGCTGTCACCTAATCTGCACTTTAAGCTCCCATAGAAACATTTTCTGGAAACGTAGACCTCATCAAAGTTGTAGGGGATTGAATAAACTTTCCAACGCAACTTGAATCGAGCAAACCGGAGTTTTACTTACAGAGATATCACCGAATTACTGGAGACATACTTGGGTGGCAGCGCCGATGACGTCATCAATACACCGGATGACGTCAGCAGTCACGAATTTCCGAGTTTTCCACTATTTTGGGTCAAATTTGGCCTATATAAAAGCCAAATTAGGTCAAATATTCACCACAACTTCATTCAATAATTTTCTTTTCAGTTTTTTAGATTTTTCTTCCCCCAAAATTCTAGATTTATGTTAAATTTCTTGCATCAAATTGCTACGATTAATAGTTTCTTTCCGCGATATCTTCATTTTGGATTGATAAACCAATTGGGGGATTGCTTCTACGTTATTGGTAATTTATTGTTCTTATCTTTTATCTTGTTTTCATCCCAATTAATTATGATTTCTTGTTTCGTTCTTGTTATTATGCATAGCTAGATTTTTTATAGCTAGATTATGTGATGGATTAACGAAATTGATTCCTAAACGATAATCTAGGGTTGAGTAGGTCTTAAAAGTTAAATCTTTTGAATGTTTGTGTTCTAAAACTTGAACTTAATGCCTTTAGTGGTGTCATGAACCATTAATTGATTTTACACACGATCTTTATAAATGTATTTTGCGAGGTAGTGTGTGACCTAAAGTTTTAGGATTGCCATGCATGAACTAGTCGAGTCTTTCACAGCCTGTTCCTTGCTAAGGTTATTCTAGCTAAGCCATGAACTCGGTGGATGCAGAGCATCTCATAGTTCTTAATCATATTAGGTCAATTAATTCCCATAGAGGAGACTATTGAACCGAATATAGGGTAACTATGTTGTGGTATTAGTGCCTAGGGACCAGTTTAGGAGATTGCATCCACAACACATTCATTAGAAGCTATTGGTTGGTTGCTAGGTTAAGGCTCATCCTTAGTGATTCGGTAAAGGTGTTAAGAGTAGTGTTATTGACCATAATTTAGTTGTTCCTTTATTCATATATTTTAAAGTCATCATTTTTATTTTCTTAGCAATAGGAAATTGCTTCCACCAATATTTGTGAGCCTGGACTAGATACGAAATTGTGTGTGATACTTGATCGATTCATCGTGGGATATGACCTTGCTCGCCGTTGTAGTACAACAGACCCGGTACTCTGCCGGTTAAAGGTGGTTTGCTATAATTTGGCCATCATGTTTTCTGGCGCCGTTGCCGGGGAATCAGTCAATATCAGTATATCACTGGAGTATTTAGGATTATGTTTTTTTTTTTTTTTTTATGGTTTGTGGAAGAGTCATGCCACCTACTCCGGTAGTGGTAGTGACTTGATACCTTCATTGTGTTCTTGTTTTTTCCTTGAATTGCAGAGTATGGATCCTTATGGCCAAGGAGGCTACTTCCCCTACTCATTTGGAGGATTTAGTTTTGGTGGTTTGGGCTATGGAACACAACCATATTATATGTTCAACCCATACATAACACCCTACGATAACGAGTGGGAGAGTCCTCCAAGTAATCAGTTTCATCACCCGGATCCTTTTTTCAGCCGCCACAGGTTACTCCACCGCCAAAGAGCACAACTGAGGTTTTGTTGGAGTGACTTAGCCATGAACTTAAAGAGTCCAACCAAGAGCTAAGAGAGTTTAACCAAGAGCTCAGACGGGATCTAAAAGAATTGAAGGATTCTCAGCTCTGCTTGCAATCTAAAGTGGTTGGTCTGGAATGCCGGGTAGGGCAGTTGGTTGAGAAGAGGAGGCGTGAGAGAAGCATTAAAGATGACGAGGATGCGCATCCTCCAGTATCTCTTACTGAGGTAATCACACCTGGGGAATGCCTTGAAGAAAGTATGAATATTGTCCCCATTGAATTATCAATTCCTTCCAGTGAGCCCTATTGAGACATTGGTAGATGTGAGTTCTTTTAAGTCTTTCGATGCATTTGTTGAGCCAACTTGTTACTATGGGGTGCTTGAATCACAGTTAATTGGCATATGTTCTGTTTCAGGGAATGTGAATTCATTGTGTTGCACAATTAATTCCTTGAGCCAATCTTGGTGGTGGGGATTGAGCCCCTTGTTTTTCTTTTCTCATTTTGAGGGGGTGCTCAATTCTAATGATTTGTGTACGGAGACACAACGGTTTGCTCTCCTTTGGTATAACTATCCTTAGCATTGTTTGGGGGTAGAAAGTCGAACTAAGGACTTTAAACATAGAATGTTTTATGTAGTTTGTTTTTTATTCTTTTCACTCGTGCTTCTTTTTTTCTTTTAGTTTCTTAATAAGTCAAGCCAATAACAATAAACAAAAGCGCTTATGGGTGGCAACCAACTTTGTCTTAGGTTTTTAGGTTTGTTTTTTAGAAGTGTGATAAAAATTTGACCACGCATATTGAATTTTAATTCATGCTTTGTGATAACCCATATTTTATATCCTTTATACATCTCCATACTTGTGCTTACCTACAACTAAGGTTTTGGCCTTTCATCATAGTGGATTTTTGGTTTTTTGTTGTGATTACACAGGTACCCTGGGAGATACATTTGGGGTTTCAGTTGTCATGGTAGCGCCCTGTTTCCAGTTCAGCTAAGTCTCTCTTTCTTTTACTTTATCACTTACACACCGAGGACGGTGTTCCGTTTTAAGTGGGGGTGGTAGACTTAGCTTCACTTGACAATGTGCTTTATTTTTATGCATTGAATAAGTTATATGCCTAGTGTTTGGTCTCTATTTGAGTAAAATTGAGCCATATTTAAAAAATTTCATGGTTTTGATGTTGCGAATCCTATGTAATTCATTGTGACAGTCTTGAGTTGAATGTATGCGAGTCAAAACTTCATCTTGTTATGGAAATTGAATTTTTATGCACGTAATAGCTTCTCTTTCATGAATTGTGGTTGGTTAGTGAAGGATTACAGATGCCATAGACATTAATATGTTACCTAGAACTTATACTATTAACTTGGAGGCGAAATAGAAAGGTAAATCTTGGTAGATTAAGGGATGACGGTCCTGGAATTTCTTTGACCCGACCAGAGCCAAATAGCCAACCCTTTACCTAATTTCCATAGAAACCCCTCTAAGCCTTTGTAGGGTGGTTAGACCCCCACCCGAACTTCAACCATTCATTGATTAGCCCGTAATTACCAACCCTTAGACTTTATATGTGGTCTATGTTTCATTGGCACCCTACGAGTGAGTTTTAATCTTATGTTGGGCACACTTTCTAGCACAAGTGTGGGGTGGCGGATATAAGTATTCATGGATGGTGTTGGTGTATCTTTTGCATTACGAATGAGAAGGGGTAGCAAAAAAGTGTTGGCGTTTGGTTTATCCAAAAAAAAATTGAAATAAAAATCAATCAAAAAAAAGTACCAATTGAATAAAAATTTTGAATAAAGTTGAGTCAAAGAATGTTTGATGAAGGCCAGGTATTAATTATTCCAATGTGGCATTGGTGAGACGAGTTTATATTGAAGTATGTTGGGATTTGAGAGTAAAGAAGGAGAATGCTTGCTTGAACCAAGCTAAGAAGGTGAATTATGAGGTAAATGAAGTTTTGATTAAACTCACTTGTCTATCTCTTTTGATATTCCTTTTATCCTTTCGTTTAGCCTCGTCCCTAGCCTAACGTTACTACCGTGCAAGTCCTGCCTGACCTTAGTTAGCCTTGACCTTGATTAGTGGAGATGATTATGAAGTATAAGCCTATGGTGTAATGCCATTAGTCATGCATTTATAATCTGAGTCGGTTGACCGTGATTAATGATTGAGAAGCTATGCATACACACACACATTCTGTTTCCATGATAAGATACGTTTTAGCTCGTGTTTATTCCCTTGTTGACTAGTTTTTACTCATTGAATGTATTGGTTTCCCATATGAACGCAACGTTGAACTCATGATTTATTTGTTTTCCTAGCATGATTTGCTCGAGGGCGAGTAAACGCCAAGTGGGGGGTAGTTGATGAGAGTCAAGTTTTCTAAAATTTCATGTGCATTTTACATCTATTTATAGCCTATTCGATTTGATTTTAGGGTAGTTAAATGGTATTTATAGGCACGTTTCACCACGATTCGAATCACGAGACGAAAGACGTTTACGTCAAAAATCTCGACATTTTTGGTTGATTTGTGTGTGTTCTATTGGAATTGTCATGGTTGGGTATGTGGTTTATTATGTTACAGATATTGCATGATAGAGGGCAAGAAGTGGATCGCAACGGTACAAAAATTGTCCAAAACAAAGTTCGTATAAAGAAATGGCGCCAGATTCAAGTTCTGACATTCGCGGAAAAAGAAAAGAATAAGAAAAATCGAAAAAAAAACAGAAATTATCACACCTAGGGTGTGAAGAAGACTGTTTTTCAATCTTTAAAAAATACCCGAAGTTAACTAGTTGAAACGGATCGAGCATCGTTGATGTTTTCATACTTGTGTCACCTAATCCGCATTTTAAGCTCCCTTAGAAGCATTTTCTAGGAAAGTAGTCTTCATGAAAGTTGTAGGGGATTGAATAAGCTTTCCAACACAACTTGAATTGCGCAAATTGGAGTTCTACAAACAAAGATATCAACGAATTACTAGAGACATACTTGGCTGCCAGCGCCGATGACGTCATCAATACACTGGATGCCGTCAGCAGTCACGAATTTTCAAGTTTTCCACTATTTTTGGTCGAATTTGGCCTATCTAAAAGCCATATTAGGTCAAATATTCACCACAACTTCATACACTAATTTTCCTTTCTATTTTTTAGATTTTTCTTCCCCCAGATTTTGGTTAAATTTCTTGCAGCAAATTGCTATGATTATTAGTTTCTTTTTGCGATTTATTCCTTTTTGATTGACAAACCAATTGGGGGATTGCTTCTACGTTATTGGTAATGTATTGTTCTTATCTTTTATCATGTTTTCTTCCCAATTAATTATGATTTCTTTTTTTGTTCTTGTTATTATGCGTAGCTAGATTTTTTATAGCTAGATTATGTGATGGAATAATGAAATTGATGCCTAAGCGATAATCTAGGGATGAGTAGGTATTAAAAGTTAAATATTTTGAATGTTTGTGTTCTAAAACTTGAACTTAATTCCTATAGTGGTGTCATTAACCATTAATTGATTTTACACATGACCTTTATAAATGTATTTTGCGAGGTAGTGTGTGACCTAGAGTTTTAGGATTTCCATGCACGAACTACCTGAGTTTTCACAGCCTGTTCCTTGGTAAGGTTATTCTAGCTAATCCATGAACTCGGTGGATGCGGAGCATCTCATAGATCTTAATCATATTAGGTCAATTAAATCTCATAGATGGGACTGTTGAACTGAATATAGGGTAACTAGGTTGTGGTATTAGCGCCTAGGGACTAGTTTAGGAGATTGCACCCACAACACATTCATTAGAAGCTATTGGTTGGTTGTTAGGTTAAGGCTCATCCTTAGTGATTCGGTAAAGGTTTTAAGAGTAGTGTTTTTTTACCATAATTTAGCTGTTCAATTATTCATATATTTTATAGTCATCATTTTTTTTTTCTTAGCTATAGTAAATTACTTCCACCAATATTTGTGAGCTTGAACTACAGATGAAATTGATTGTGATACCTGATCGATTCCTCGTGGGATACGACCTTGCTCGCCGTTGTAGTACAACCGACCCGGTACTCTGCCGGTTAAAGTTGGTCTGCTGTAATTTGGCCATCAATTATCAAGGCTATAAATAGAAGGCATTGACATACAAGAAAAACAACGATAGAATTACATAAGAACAAGCAGAAACTCTGTCAATTTGAAAAGCCTTCATCTGAACATAAAGTACACATCTAGAGATCAACTCAGCAATCAGAGCTAAAATTACACATCAAGCACTATGATTGATCACCAGAATATGTGAATCAAATTCACACCAGTCAAGCAACTGAATTGGATCCATCTAAGAAAAAGTTGTGTTTGCGATAGCTACTGAAAGATTTGTTCCCAGTGAGTAGTGTTGAAGACTGAGTCACTGAAGATTTTGAAGCAGAAGAGTGATAGTCTTGTAGACTGTGAAGCTTATGTAGCCACGGACAATCTAACTATTGTATCAGTAAAAACAATAGTGAATTCCTCCAATCATCATAGGAGAAGAGTGGATTAAGGAATTACACCACCCTGAACCACTGTAAACCTTTGTGTCTATTTACTTTCAGCAATTTACTTTACTGCACTTACTTTACAGCATATTAAATCTGTGATTGCTTATCCTACTTTGAAATAAAATTTTAAGAAGGGACTTATCTGCTGCCCAAAATCTTTTATATTGAGAGAAGTTTTTGAAACTCCACTATAGTCATTCACCCCTCCCTCCCCCCCTCTCTGACACCAGTATTACCCTTCACTACTACCAACAAATGGTATCAGAAAGCCTGGCAAGAAATACAACTTCCCCAGATCAGCACTTAAACGCCCCATTGCTGATTTTGCTCATGTCATAACAAGGAACATTGAAAGGAAGAAGGGTTCCATGGAGAACATGACCGAGCTCAGTGTCAAATTAATGGCTATTATCTATCAAGGCATTCCCTTTAACTGGTCACAGTTTATCTTCAACCGATTGAAGGCTCAGATTCAAAAGGAGATTGATCTGGCAATTACGGCAACTAGCAAGAACCTGCAGAAGAAAGGTGATTTATGGGAAAGGAAATCATATGGGATTCCCTTTCAATATCTATTCGACCAGATAAAAGTGAAACCCATCTATGTATATACACTGCATAAGGCCAAGGTAATGTTTACCTATGTCAAGGCCTCCAAGAAACCACAAGAAAGGAGCCTGAAAGAAGCAGATCAAGAATTGGGAGGAGAACCAGATCTCAAACAATGCAAAGACAACAAAGGAGTCTACCGAGTAACAGGGATAGCCCCATTGACATTTGTGATAATATAGTAGAGAAACAAGAGGAAGTCACATATCTGCAAGAAGGTGAGGAATTGTACTATCTTACCTCATCTGAAGAAGAATAGATTGAGGAAGAGGAAGAAACTACTGAGGATGAGGAGGAAAAAGAAAAAGCGGCAAAACTGGAAGGAGATCATTTTGAAAATGATCAAGAACAGATGGACTTATCTGATGATGACCTGACGATCCAAGAAGCAATTATCCGGAGCATCAGCAAAGTAGACAAACAGCCGAGTGAGCCAACTGCTCAAACTCAATCTACTGAACAGGTCAACACCCCCAGAATTGATCAAGGGGGAATAACAATAGAGGCAGTTGATTCTCCAGCACATGAAGAAGAAGGATAGTCTCACAATGACTAGGCCTTGCAAGTAATTTTCAACAATCTCTCCCAGATCATGATATTGCTAAAGAAGCAGATGAAAATGAACAAGAAGAAGAACATGAAAAAGAAGAAGAACAGAGAGAAGAGGAAGAGAAAGAGGATGAAGAGCAGGCTGATGCATCGGCACCAGCAGAGGAAGATCCAGTTAGAATTTTCACTCTGGATATCAATCCCCTGATAGTGGACAAGGAGAGGCAGTACATAAGCAGACAAAACCTCAAAACTGCCTTAACAGGTGATGCAACATCCATGAACCACCAAATTGAGGCTCTCATCAGCCACATCAAAGTTCAAGATGTGGTGATGGAGAGGCAAGGCAACTTACTCTGCAACCTACAACATCTCATTCCCCACCAAGTCCAAACAAATCTGGCAACCTCAAACCTTTGGTGGACACACTAAATGCGCATGCACATCAAATTAACCAATTGAATGAGATCATGGACTACTCAGAACAGCAGCTCAATACCCTCCTACAAGTCACTGGAGCAACCAACAAAATTCTAGAAGAAAAGTATGGTGCTGCCAAAAAAGGGGGAAGGAGGCAGTATGCCTGAAAGCTCAGTGAAGAAGGATAGCCCAACAGACAAAGGCATGGGCATCAAATGTAAAGGCATTAGGTTTGAAGAGAAGAAGTAGAAGTCTTTAAATAAATCCTTTTTACCTTTGAATGATTTTAAATGAACTTATCTTATTGCCCTGAATGGATGAACAAAAATTCTGATTTTTATTCTGTTTTTATTTTGAAAAATTTTCTTACTTATGTTCAGGCTTATGAGGGTTCTGGCATCATCCAAAAGAGAGAAATTGTTTGCAACATTTTATTATGTTTTGATTATGGCCATACTAGCTGTAATAGCAAGCTTGAAATAAATTAGAAATCTCTATATAAGTCTTTACTTAGAGTCTAACATGTTGTATAAGTTGGTCAGACAAGTATTGTACTCGTTGGTAGGATGGCTAAGTAAAACAGAAATCCGGCAGAGTAAAAGCAGCCAAGTACCAGCAGAGAAGCATAAAGACATATATTCTGACTTATAACCAGGGAAGCATGTAATGACCTTGGACAAGTCTAAGTTATATTTCAAGTGATGAAATTCATTGTTAAATATGGTTTACATTGATCTCACCCAAATCAAGGATCATTGAAGTACAAGGAATCTTGTAAACTCAAAGAAATCAAGAAAGCGGTGAACCGGCAAAGTGAACTAACTATCGGTTGAGTAAAGACAAAGTAGTGAAGGAACTAAATAGCTAAGTCAGCAGAAACACTCAACCGTTCAAGCAGCAGTCAAGTAAACGAACAACTGCAGTCAAGTAAAGGAACAACTGAGTAAGGTATATCATTTACACTTCGTCAGAACGTAAGACAATAAGGAAGATTCAGAGGATCAATCATTAAATGCACAATCAATCAAGAATCAATCTAGGACGGATTTTTTGATAGACGTTTGAAGAAAAATCCGGATCAATGAAATCAATGAGAATATGAGTATTGGGGAATCAAGAATTAAATCAAGGATTGTTCCTCACATTAAATAGCCAACGGACGAAAATTCAAATCAAGGATTATCAAGGCTATAAATTGAAGGCATTGACAGACAGGAAAAACAACAATAGAATTACATAAAAACAAGCAGAAACTCTGTCAATTTGAAAAGCCTTCTATCTGAACTTAAGTTACACATCTAGAGATCAACTCAGCAATCAGAGCTAAAATTCCACATCAAGCACTGAGATTGATCAACAAAATCTATGAATCAAATTCACACCAGTCAAGCAACTGAATCAGATCAATTTGAGAAGGAGTTGTGTTTGTGATAGCTGCTGAAAGATTTGTTCCCAAGGAGCAGTGTTGAAGACTGAGTCGCTGAAGCTTTTGAAGCCAGGGAGTGATAGTCTTGTAAATTGTGAAGCATATGTAGCCAAGGACAATCTAAATATTGTAGCAGAAAAAGAATAGGGAAATCCTCCAATCATCACAGGAGAAGAGTGGATTAAGGGATTACACCACCCTGAATCACTATAAACCTTTGTGTCTATTTACTTTAAGCAATTTACTTTACTGCTCTTACTTTATTGCATATTATATTTGTGATTGCTTGTCCTACTTTGAATTAACATTTTATGAAAGGACTTATCCGCTGCCCAAAAGCTGTTATATTGAGAAAAGTCTTCGAAACTCCACTATAGTCATTCCCCCCCCCCTCTGACTATAGTTTCACCCTTCTCTAGGCCACAGTGGTGGTAGAACATCGATCTTATTGGGCAGTGAAAGAGGTAAACATGAGTTTGAAAGAAGCGGGCTTAGAAAGGAAGTTATAGATCCAAGAGTTGGAGGAACAGAGATTGGAATCATATGAGAATGCCCGGATGTACAAGGAGAGAACAAAGCTATGGCACGATAAATTGATCCGCCACAAGAAGTTTCGAGAAGGTCAAAAAGTGCTATTGTTCCACTCCAGGCTAAAACTCATGCCGGGTAAGTTGAAATCTACATGCGACGGTCCATATACTGTGCTTAATGTGTCACCCCAAGGGGTAACCGAAGTCCAAGACCCAAATACTAACATGTCTTTCAAGGTTAATTGCCATAGACTTAAGCCTTACTTTGAAGGGTTTGTGAGTCGAGGGGTTGAGGAAGTCGACTTAATCGAACCTACATACTAGAGTGATTGAAATGATTTTATGCCGATCCAACGACCTAAAACAAAGGCGCTTATTGGGAGGCAACCCAATGGTATATTAAGAATAAATCTCATTTTAGTTTGTTTCGAGTGCTTGATGTTTGTTGTGGAGCCATTATTACCTTGCAGAGAAATATGAAGATTACGAAGAATCGGAAGCTGAGAAGGTGGCGTGCGTGTGAATGGGCATCAAAGTGGTTAATTTTGGTGAGGAGGGCTGATTTGCTAAGTGGAATAATGGTGGGATCCTACTTACAAAAAGGTATATCCAAAGGGATTTAATAGGTGATTCTGGAAAGCTCATAAACAGAATGGTAAGATCCTACCGTTCTGAAAGTGAGAAAACCCAAATGCTTGGAAATTTGGAAGAAGTTAAAATAAGGTATGTTAGGATCCTAGCAATTTTGGGGTAAGTAAGCATGAAAATTGTTTCACTTCTGCCAAGCTAATGTGTAGAATAGTAGGATCTTATCATCATAGTTAGGTTTTATTCAAAAACAATTATAAATTAAAACATCCAGTAATGTTAATAGGATTAGAACTTCATGTATATTATAGAGGGAATGAGCCAAAAGTCCACTTTTTAATACAAAATGAATAAACATGACACACTAATTTTTTTATTTGCAAAAAGGACAAAAAAAATTCAGACGGACAAAAATACCCTTACTATACAATTGAAGCGAGTCCCAGCTCCGTGCAGTCCTTTTTTTTCAACAACCATAACTTTTGATTTAGAACTCCGATCATCAAAAAAATTTCAACAAAATTCATATTTTTTTCCCTCTTCATTTTGAGATCTCATACGATACCCTTTCGACGTAAATTTTGAAAGACAAAAAATTGTTTGCATTAATCAGAGCTTTATTCTTATAAACAACCGTAACTTTTAATTTAGAACACCGATCATCAAAATTCTTTCACCAATGTTCATATTTTTTTCTCTTCAGTTTGGGATCTCATATGATATCCTTTCGACGTAGATTTTGAAATCTGAATAATCGCAACATATACACTAACACAATAACAGTATCACTATCACAATATCAGTATCACAGTATCAGTATCATAGTAACACGTTTTATTAACAAACACAATGACACCATTACCATTACAATTACCATTAATAGTATATGATTAGCCAAAACTCATGGACTCGGCAAGCTTTACAACAACACCGACAGCCTATATTCCTTTATGGATAAAAACACAAACAAACCGTAAACTAAAAATCATTTGGACAATAATGTAATCACATTAACACCCAAATAAATGTGTATTTTGAAATAACACATTCAATCACAATTAACACATTCAATCACAATGGATATGATAAACAACTTTAACATCAACATATATGATAATTATGTTACATCACGGAAAGGATTATCTAAGCACCTAAAAATCTTGACAATGTCCATTGCTACCATCATCTACTTCTCCAACTCTACACCAAATGGTTTAACATTTTCTAAATAAAGTCAACCTCTAAACCAAATGATTTAACATTTGTACCCTATCTCAATTCACAGATCATTACCAAGGAGCATTATCCTCTTTTGGAACATTAGCTCGTAGATCTCCGCCTTCGGTTTCAATACGTCGACCTCAGCATCATATCATAATAACAGTATCAGTATCACAATATCGGTATCACTGCATCAGTATCACTGTATTAGTAACACGGTATCAGTAACACAGTAACAATAACAGTAAAACCCCCCAGAACTAGTGTATTAGAAAGCTTAATGATATGAACCAAGTGAAAAACACACTTAAGGAATTACTCTATTTAGGTACATAATCCGAAGTCCGACTCAAGAACAGCCTCAAAATAGCTCAATATCTGGCTCATATAAGGCTAAATTCAAGGAACTACTTCAAGGCACACATATGTCACAAATTCAGCCAAGTATCTCAATATATGGGATTAAAATCAGCCGTCTAAACTCACGTTTCAGCTCAATCACAAAGCATCTTATTTCATCAACTTTCAGCTCAACTTGATTCGTTTATCAATCATATAAGCGTGCTTGAATCATAACAAGAAATCAATGATAGATTAAGAGTGAGTACATAGCTTTAGAATATGATTTCTTGATCTTTTAATAGCATTGTGGTCATCCCATTTTATCAATTCAGCTCGTTCACATCTTCAGCTCGTTTAATTGAATTCAGCTCCAATTCATTTCTAATTATGGTTCACAATAACACCACCTTCACAATGGCACCCTCAATTAGTTCTCATAGTGACAAATCTCAACAATTTGATCTCTGCTTGCATCACAAGAACAATCAAAATCACAAACACTTTTAAAAATCCCAAATTTGGAAGGAAAATAAGAATGTGATATATACATACCTCATCAAGATGAAACGTAAGAGTGAAATGAAGAAAAACACAATCCTTTCCTTTAAACTATTCATATTTTTCAGGACATGACGGAAATTAACAGCTGAAAATTTTTACAACCCCTGTATTCATTAAAGCAACTATGAAAAGTTTCATATGAATACCAAATTAACATACTAAGAATCCATAATACTGCAAAAAAAGGTTGCATATTTGTGACTCTTGGGACCTAATGGCTTAGATACACATGGTTGTAAAAGACAGCTTAATACACTTGTGTTGCTGTATTAGCATCGCTAAAACAAACACAAAATAAAAAATCTGTATTCAAATTATATGTTGTAAATTCTGAATAAAGATTCTTTAATTTGAAGGCAAATGGTGTTTAGATATGTAAAATAAAGCATCCGTATTGTGACTATTTTCAGAACATCTCATGAGAGGCTAAGAAGCTGTTACATATCAAGTGATCTTAATACAATAAAAAATCTGAAGACAGGCCAAGAGGCTGCTACATATCATGTGAATTTAATTACTCTAACAAGAAAGGCCCAAAACAAAGAAAGAATATGGAAGAAAAACTAGCAAATACAGAAAATGTTCTACGCACAAAATTGATGCAATTTAGAACAGAATATACAGCACCAAGAAAATATATTCAAATCAGCACCAAGAAATATATTCAAAAACAAAAATACTTTTCTTGACAAGTATATTCAAAATATATTCAAATCAAATCAATAACTGTAGGTGTGCAGTATCAATAGTGTGATGCATTTTGGTTAGAGATCTAAACAAGGTTTAAAACGTCACATGTTTCCAGGAAGATCAGGAATCCATTTAGATTGGAAAATAAGACTCCAAGTTGCCTTACGTTCAGCAATAGGGATGTCTTATTTTGAAAAATAAAATCAACTCCAAGAATTATCGAAAGCAGCGGAGGTAATCGCCATAGAAAACTCCTTGAAATCGATCCTACCGTCACCGTCAGTATCAACCTCCCTAATCATCTCAGTGAGCTCCCCTGCGGTCAAGGCATGCAAAGCCTCATCATGGAATGTCACGACCCTGATCCGGATATCGAGTCCTTAACCGGAAACGGACGTCCGGCGCGTATATAATTAAAATAAATCAATTATATACGTAAGTCTGACATCATCAATACAGAGAACAAGCGGAAAACGAAAACTCAGACTTGGGAAAAACTTTAAAAGATCAATACAACGATCGACAAGTAACATGGGGCTGCAACTAAAACAAAAATCACAAGAAAAATACACAAGGTTGAATATCCATTCAACTATTACAAACCATTCTTTACAAACCAAAGGTACAACTGTCTTAATTTAAAACAAAAGAAAAGGAAGATTCTATACCATTATTACAACAGAAAAGAAAGATAGACTTCAACAGTTGAAACTCCGGAAACCACTCTTAAGCGATCTCAAACTCAACCTACAACAAAACCACCTTCTCGGGGTGGGGCCAACAACATGCTAAAGGGTAAGTACAAACGTACTTAGTAAAGGGTAGAAGCACCAAATCTACACATGCTATCACAAGAATCATCAATAATAATAATAATAATAATAATAATAATAATAATAATAATAATAATAATAATATCACAAGGCAAGTCAAACAAACATAATAACACATATGTCTCACTCGCTCACAATACTCTACTAGGCTTACTAGTAGACACAACCAAGTAAGAGAATTGTTACATACTAATCCAAGGACACTTTGCATGGTGAAGACTGCGCCACGACACATACAACACCTCATATGCTATGAGTATCTAAAACATGTGGAATATTACATGAGTGCAAGTATCTAAAAAGTGCTATGTTACAAAAACGTACCTCACCAATGACTAACATGTTTTAGCTTTTAGACTCATCAAGTACGTATTTAAGCCATTAATCTAACCACCTATGTTCATTACACATAAAAGGCTTCTTAGGGACCACTAGACCCTAGACCAACTCTACATTACACTACTTAACGCATTGCACAGAAATATTGGAATCTAATCCAATACCTTCGAGGCTAAGAAATAAGGCTTCCGGTGATCCCGAGTATCTTCCACAGAGGGTCTCCACAAGGTGTTGTAACGCCACGCTCCCGGATACCGAGCCCTTATCCGGAAGAGAAACGTTCGGCGCCTATAACATTAAATAAATCTAATATTATACACAAGCCTCTACGTCGTCGTATCAAAATAAAAGCAAATGGAAGATAAAAAGACTCGGGTAAAAACATAAATGCTACTAAGAATGGAAATTAACCATACTAAAGATGGACAGTTAAATTACAACGAAGATTAACCCAAAGACTTACACTATACGAGCTCTTAAAAGTACAAACATAACTTACAAATGTCTAGGAGTAAAAGAACAACAAGTCTAGTACAACATTTACGAAAAATAAAATAAACTAAAAGCATCTTCAAGGCAGCAGCGTCATCAAGCCGTCAACTACTCTTGGTCAACCTGTTCGTCTTCTCACCCGCAATGCATACAAAAAAATGCAAAGGAGGTAAGTACAAAGTACTTAGTAAAAGTGATAATCTAATGAATAACTAAGTTCTATAACAAAAGGTTCTTTTTATTATTATTACGTTATATTTATGAGAGATCGACTCAATCTAGGGTTCACTCCATGTCCATCAACACGTCATGACTATACGTTTCTAGCTTAACTTATCTTGGTTACGTCATCACTCAAGGACACTATGCATGATGCGTATCCATCACGAGATATACTTGCCAACTGCGGTGAATAGCACTGATAGTCCCGGGATCTCCCCGGTATGCATATACGTTCGATGAATTTCCTCCACTACCCTACAGCCTTTTGAGCCAGTAGCGTTGTTCACCTTTTATGAACGTATCGCATCTCCAATATGACTTGGTGCCTAACCGAGAATAGGTGACGTTTTATCTTTTACTACCATGTATGTAGATTTATTGTGTATTAACTAGCCACCTAAGTGTTTTCAAGTAAGCTCCCTCACATGCACTACTCTCTTTTCTGGACCACTAGACATGGACAAGGCCTAACAATTACACAGACATTGATGAACTCTAGTTCATCAAAGCACAAGCCCTTTCATGCTCTTCCGACGGATCCGAACTTCAACTCCCTTTAAGAGTACATTCAGTGCTGAAACTAAACAAATTGGAAGCTCAATCGAAGCTTGTTAAGGTTTAGTTAATGTTATAAGACCAAAGGATAACAATTAGAACATATTACAAAACCCTAAAACACGATTTTCTACACTTAATTGATTCCTAACCCAAACCAAACACGTTTATCAACAAATTACTCCAAAAAAAATAGCAGTAGAACTCAACTCTAATATACCAAAAATATCACATCTCATTAATTACAACTTTGCATGAATTCTATCACCAAACAACACCAAAACTCACCGGAACTCAACCTATCATTAAAAACTATAATTACTCATTAGGAAGAGCCTCTTACCTTAATTGCCAGCAAAACCGATCCAAAACCTTGATGAAAAAGCTGAACTTCTAAGGCTTCAACTTGTAACCTAATTAAACAACAAGTAAACCTAAAAATCCGATCATTCTTGAAAATCCCGAATTGAAAAGTGTGTAAAACTGAATATTACCTGAATTAAATGCTTTGAACCTATTTTTTGAATGATCTACGCTCCAAGACGATCGTTTTGACTACTCATGGCTGAAAAACAGAGCTACGGATTAAAAGATACGAATTTTTGAAGAAACAAACTCGACGATTACGAAAAACTAGGGCTAAACTGAAAACTAACGGAATAAAGGTATTTTATTTTCCAAAGTTGGGTCTCATCGTGGTGATCACTTTTCTCTCATGCGGCATCTTGAACAGATTAATGGATTGGCCGCACGGTTGAATATTACGTTCTCACTTTTCCAGGCAATCTCCTGCGTTATTCTTCTTGTTGGCGCCGTTCCACCCTCTTTTTTTTCGAGAATATGCGTGCCAAATTATGAGGGAATTATTGTGACTATTTTCCTTAAATAGACAGTAATTAAATCCATTAATTAAATGACTAAATCCTTTTATTCCTTATAATTAATTTCCAAGCCCTTTAATTAAATCTTTTTTTATTAAATAAAATATGCTAAATAATAACTAGGTCGTAGACAATATACTCAATTACTATTTTACCCTTTTATGAAAATTCGGGATGTTACAGGTGCTGAGCTGAATACACCAGAAACTCAACCCTTAACTTCGTCATTTTACAAGTAAGATAATGATCTCAAGTCAACATAACATAAGGCCAAATTTAGAGTGTTCCAATGCTCCAGTGAGACACGGTGCGGAGCCAAAGTCACTAGAACATGTACACTTCACTTTACAACATTCCACATAACTCTCTATTCCATTTTTGCCTAGAAAATCAGCCAAGGAATTTCGTGTTTCTTCACCATATTAAACACCAAATCTGCTCCAAATCCCAAAATAGTACGAGAAATATTCTACAACATGCTTGTAACATTATACTATATCTAAACACAAACATAAATATTATACTAGATATAAATGCCAATATAAGTATTATACTACATCTAAACGTCAATATAAATATTATACTAGATCTAAACTCCAATATAACATGAAATTCAAGCCAAAGTGATATGAAATTACTCAAAAACATGCTTGAAGTGAAAAGCTCCAAACATTGAATCCAAAACACCTCTACCACTTTATAAAAAATCATATCTAAGATTTCTACAAGTCATGGGCAAGATTTAAAGGCTACTAACAAATAAAGATTCGATTGAATACCCATTTACCTCAAATCTTTTGAAGAAAATATGATATTCAAACATGAATCTTCAAGAACTCCAAGAACACTTCCAGAACATCACTTTAATCATAAATCCACAAGCAAAGCTCCAAGAATTTAAGGAACCCTCTTTGATTCTAACACCAAAACAAAGTTCGGCGATTATTACAACCTTTAAAACATCAAAAAGCTAAGAAAAATACCCAAGAACACTTATAGATCTAGTAAATGGGTTTTCAAAACACTTACCCGGTCGGAGTAAAACTTGTATCAAAATGAAGCCCTCGTCAAGGGAAGCATTTTGATGTAATTGGTTTGTGATTTCAACGGTCGGATTGATCAGAAAGGCAAAATTTCTCTTTTCGTCTTCTCTTTTTCTCCTTTTCTCTCTTTCTCTCCTTTTTCTTTTCCTCACTCTCTTTCCTGCACTCTCAGCCATCCCACACTTTGAAAAGAAATGAAATGAGGGTTTTGGGGTTAAAGGGGTATTTATAAAGGTGGTACAATTCCAATTTTTCCCTTAATAAAAGTTACACTTTAAAATACCGTAAATACCCTTTAAAAAAAATCTTAACTCTATTTATTTATTAAAACATAATCCATTAAAATTATCGTGACCCACACAAAGTGGAAAAAAGACTTGTATACCCTTTATGGAGACACGGGGTATCACATTCTTCCTCCCTTATATGAGTTTCGTCCTCGAAACACGCAAGGACTTGTCAACCTTAACCAACGCTCAAACTAACACGTATTTCCAATCTTAAGTTATCTACTACAAAGCTCTTAACGGTTCAACTCTAAGGTCCCACTCACAACAAAACTTAGTACTACTCAACCGAACCAAAAACCTTTCAAGCTTAGCACTACACTCCTTCTTGTCTTCAAAAGATCCTAAGATCTGGGATCAAACTTTTCTTCATCAAACACCCTTTCTTACTTCAAGATATCTCCATAAGACAACATGACAGTTCAACTCACTTTGCACCGCCCCTTACAAAACACTTACAGTTAGTCATTCTGCATTTCACATCTTATTCTAGCCTCATTAAAAGAACATCTCCAAGTTACAACACACACAAGAAAGATTGGCTTCTCAAGCCTACTACGAACACTGGTCCATCAACGAGAAATTTTCATACCTAAGACCAAAACATCCTAGTCTTACACAATTCACCTTACAATTCAAGATATACTTCCTCATTCAAAACACTTGACCACATCAAACCTGACAACCTCGCCAAAACTCGTTATATCATCAAAACCACATCCCGGTCAAAACCTTTGATGAAATCATTCATCCTTCAATCTAATTTACGCTTAAGCTGGTCTCCCATTAACTATTCCAACAACCGATTACTTCCTACCACTATAACTCGTCTAACCAGGGGAAACAACACTTACGGACAGACTTAAAATGTCTCCTCTAAAACTAATAGGCAACTTCCAGTAGCAAGCCCAAACTCCGAATTAAGAACAAAAAATTTTCGTACCAATGCTAAAACATAAAATTTAAAAAGGTATTCTTGAAAAAAATTTGAAATTAAGCGTAGATGTACAGACACTCAAAGATTTAAAACAAGTTTTGATTCTTTCAACTATAACCTAGAGCTTTAAAAGAAATTACTTCAAAAGCACAAAAGACATGGTGAGGTACTTTATGAAAAATCTTTTATCAGTTTTAAAGGAAGGAACAACATCCACACACTGTTTGAAGTAGAAACCCCAAAAGATAATAGATTTACCGAGCTTGAAAGATTTCACATCAAAGAAAGAAATAACACTTGATCTTGAATAAGGGGTAACATAGAAATTTTTTTTGATGAATCGGGTTTAAGATAACCAATTCTGAAGGGATTAACAACAATGATTATTTGACCACAAAAAGAAATTGAAAGGTGAAAAGTCGCGTGCTAGCAAAATAACACAACTAGGGAAGCAAAAAAAAGAGTATAAAACTCTCACAACCAATAATGTATGAGTTGACACCAAAAAAGGTGGATCAAAGCAAGGTGTATAATGCCATTGACCGCCAAACAGAAGGTTTCCCAGATTTGGTAAAGTTTTCTTACTCTGAAAAGATTAGGTGGTTGATTGGAAACATCAACAGGAATTGGTACAAAGAGCTCTCGAGAAGAGAAGAGTTTCAATGTTGATTCAAAGTTGAAAGATGGGCAATGAATCCAAAATGCTAAAGATAAGTGTCAAAATTTAGAAAACACCTTGAAGATTAGATTCTTTAAAGGAAGAGGCATCTTGTAGAACAAGAGATCTGCAAAGAACTCTTGTTGGCTTGAAAGAAAAGGTAAATAATCCGGAGATGAAAGCCGAAATGGAAGGTGTCAAACACCAAACTTAGTAACATTCAAAACAGAGAAAAAAAAGTTTGGCCTTAAAACGATCAGTTTGAAACTTCGGTTATTGATTGGATTGTCAAAAATGTTTCAATCCATGAGAATCCTGAAAAAGATTGCTTAACAACAAAGGTTGGAAAAGAAAAGTTGAGCACCCAAAAAGGTAGAACAACTTGAGGTAAACAAAAGTAAAGGATAAGAGTATTTACTATGAAAATGCTCTTTGGACTAAAATCAAGAATACAATTAGTCTTGAAGTGATGCAAAAGAAATTACTTAAAATCTTCATGTGGATACAAATTGCCAAGAACTTGAGAGTGCCAATTTGATAGAAGTTGAGATTAACTGAAACTGTTGAGAAAGTAACTCGGTAAACAACTATCTTATCTTGAAGTGAGAGTCTAAAAGTTCATAGTAGACAGGTTGTAGATACACCAAAATGAGATTGTTATAAAAAGATTATAGATCTAACCAAGCACAATGACAAACACTTAAAAGAATGCATTATCAAGAACAGAAAAGTTAACCACAACAAAAACATTCTTCATATATGGTAGTTAAGAGTAAACATAAGTAGACAAAGATATTTTGTCGGACTTGATTTAAGAAGGAAGTTGAAAAGTTAACACAACAATTACAAAATTATAAGGAAGCTTTTTACTCAGCTTCAAAATAGTAGAACAACACGAGAATTTCTTTTAAAAGAAATCATAAAGTAGTATACTTTTAATACAAAACAAGGAATAAGGCGGTAAGGTTTAACTGGGGTGCAATTTGTTGGAAAGAGAACTTGGTTGGTGAAGGTCATAAGGAAGCAAGAACGTATGTGGTGTGTTGTAACTGCTTCTTTACCCATGAACGGAAAGCATTAAAACAACAACCCAGACAACCTTCCTACCAAACTTCTAAGACTATGAAGAACTTAAATTTAGAGAAACGACTCCTCAACACTATTCTTCTGAACACAACAAAAACCTATACCACAACCTTAAAACCATAAAGTGGGGATTACCATTTCAGATTATGGAGATGAGAAATTGAAATTACTTCGTGCAATGTGATTGAAAAATATAGACATGTATAACTCAAATGAAAATGATTTTGAGAATGAAGAAAGGTGAGAATTATAGATTTTGGAGGTTGCTAAGTGATAAACAAAAACCGGAATGTCTTCGAACATGAAGGAGCTAGTCAAATACAACAATTTTTGTTCGAAAGAAAAGTTTATAAAAATCTTTTTCCATGTTGGCAAACACCTACATAAGTTTCAAACTGTTTTCAAAGCTGGAATGAATTGTACTTGGGTCAAAAGAGAGAATGTAGATCATAGCGTTGGTTATAACATATTCAAGGATCAAATCATTTGATTATGTATGATTTATTAAAACAGATTAAAGAAAGATGATCAACACTATTCCTTGTTCAAACATAAATTCCAAATGTTCAAACATAAATTCCAAATGTTGTTTTGAAATTCAAAATTGTAACCCTTTTTGAAAAGTTGCGTAGATGTAAAAGAAGAACTTTTAAACAATGAAACATTTCTTGATTAGTAGGACATTCAAATTTTATGAGGTTAGGTAAACGGTTGTACACTAAAACAAATATGCAAATTAAACCATGTGACCGTGATGCTTAGAGCAAAGATACAAACGATGAGGAAATTGTATGCTTGAGGCAAGGAAGCATGTAACAATGAATATTTGAATTTAAAAGGTTATACAATGAATGAAAAAGCTTGAAGTGCTCAAGTGCAAATGACAATGCAACAACATGATCAAAATAAAAGTTTGAATGAATATTAATAAGCCGGAATCCTTGAAAAACGATGAATCAAATAAAAGAAAGCATTGATGAAAAGAAGGATCTGTAAAGTTTAAAGAAAACTGAGAGGTTTCATTAAAGGTATTTTAATGAAGCCCAACTTGAAAGTTCACCACCTTAAGACGTAGGCCTGAAACTCCAATCTTAAGAAGGTTCACTTAAAAAGACTCACACTTAGCTTAAGGCAACACTACCCAAGCTGAGGGGTTATAATGTTACGAGTTCTAACACTTAAAAGAGCTAACTAAGGAGGTTAAAACTTAAAAAGTATAACCTCAAATTCTACCACTTAAAGGTCTAAACTTGATAGGATCACATCTTAAGACATCTAAACTTATGTAGCGGTGTTACTTCATTCCCTGATACCAACTGTGATGACCCTGATCCGGATACCGAGTCCTTAACCGGAAAAGGACGTCCGGCATGTATATAATTAAGATAAATTAATTTTATGCGTAAGCATGACATCATCAATACAGACAACAAGCGAAAAACGCAAACAAAGACTCAGGAAAATGTTTAAAAGATCACTACAACGATCGACAAGTAACATGGGGCTGCAACTAAAACCAAAATCCCAAGAAAAATACATAAGGTTGAATATCCTTTCAACTATTACAAACCATTCTTTACAAACCAAAAGTACAAATGTCTTAATTTAATACAAAAGAAAAGGAAGATTCTATACCATTACTACAACAGAAAAGAATGATAGACTTCAACAGCTAAAACTCTGGAAACCACTCTTAAGCGATCTCAAACTCAACCTACAACAAAACCACTTTTTCGGGGTGGGGACAACAACATGCTAAAGGGTAAGTACAAACGTACTTAGTAAAAGGTAGAAGCACTGAATCTACACATGCTATGTCACAAGAATCATCATTAATAATAATAATAACAATATCACAAGGCAAGTCAAACAAACATAATAACACATATGTTTCACTCGCTCACAACACTTTACTAGTCTTACTAGTTGACACAACCAAGTAAAACATTTGTTACATACTAATCCAAGGACACTTTTCATGGTGAAGACTGCACCATGACACATTCAGCACCTCATATGGCACGAGTATCTAAAACGTGTGGAATATTACACGAGTCCAGCACAAGTATCTAAAAAGTGCGGAGGTGTAATAGTTCTATACTGCGTTACAAAAACGTGCCTCACCAAGGACTAACATGTTTTAGCTTTTAGACTCATCAAGTACGTATTTAAGCGATCAATCTAACCACCTAAGTTCATTACACATAAAAGGCTTTTTAGGGACCACTAGAACCTAGACCAACTCTACATTACACTACTTAACACATTGCATAGAAATATTGGAATCTAATCCAATACCCACGAGGCTAAGAAATAAGGCTTCCGGTGATCCCGAGTATCTCCCCGTAAAGGGTCTCAACAATGTGCTGAGCCGAATACACCAGAAACCGAACCCTTAACTTCGTCATGTTACAAGTAAGACATTGATCTCAAGTCAACATCACATAAGGCCAAATTTAGAGTGTTCCAATGCTCCCGTGAGACACGGTGCGGAGCCAAAGTCACTAGAACATGTACACTTGACTTTACAACATTCCACACAACTCTCTATTCCATTTTTTCCTGGAAAATCAGCCAATGAATTTCGTGTTTCTTCTTCATATTAAACACTAAATCTGCTCCAAATCATTACAAAATAATACGAGAAATATTCTACAACATGCTTGTTACATTACGCCAATAAAAATATTATACTAGATCTAAACGCCAATTTATACTAGATCTAAACATCAATATAACATGAAATTCAAGCCAAAGTGATATGAAATTACTCTAAAACATGTTTGAAGTGAAAAGCTGCAAACTTTGAATCAAAAACACTTCTAACACTTTATAAAAAATCAAATCTAAGATTTCTACAAGTCATGGGCAAGATTTAAAGGCTACTAACAAATAAAGATTCGGTTGAACACCCCTTTACCTCAAATGTTTTGAAGAAAATATGATATTCAAACTTGAATCTTCAAGAACTCCAAGAACACTTCAAGAACATCACTTTAATCATAACTCCGCAAGCAAAGCTCCAAGAATTTAAGGAGGCCACTTTGATTCTACCACCAAAATAAAGTTCTATGATTATTACAATCTTTAAAACATCAAAAAGCTAAGAAAAACACCCAAGAACACTTATAGATCTAGAAAATGAGCTTTCAAAACTCTAACCCGATTGGATTAAAACTTGTATCAAAATGAAGCTCTCATCAAGGGAAGCATTTTGATGTAATTGGTTTGCGATTTCAACGGTCGGTTGATCGGAAAGGCAAAATTTCTCTTTTCTTCTTCTCTTTTTCTTCTTTTCTCTCTTTCTCTTCTTTTTCTTTTCCTCACTCTCTTTCCTGCACTCCCAGCCATCCCACACTTTGAAAAGAAATGAAATGAGGGTTTTGGGGTTAAAGTGGTATTTATAAAGGTGGTACAATTCCAATTTTGTCCTTAATAAAAGTTACACAATAAAATACTGTAAATACAATTTAACAAAAATCTTAACTCTATTTATTTATTTAAATATCACCCATTAAAATTACAGTGACCCACACAAAGTGGTAAAAAGACTTTTATACCCTTTATAGAGACACGGGGTGACATGGAATGAACCAGCTTCACCGCCGTGATATCTATCACCGTTTTGGTCAAACATTTGGAACACCTGCTTCAACTTATCCCTCCATGTTGGGTGATTTCTCAGGGAGGAGTTCCGGCGCAACCAGAGTCATGAACTCCGAAAACTCGATCATTCAATTGTTGTTCCTGTCTGTCTTTTGGATCAATGTTTCGAGATTATCATTGCTAGATTATAGGCCGAGAGATCACACATTTTGGTTAGGGACCTATGAAACTGTTGTGGAAGCAGATAGGGAGTACGATAGAGCTGCGTTTAAGGGCATATTTTTCCATTCAAATTTATTTTTGGTATTACTTCAACTAAAAAAATAAGTGTGGATTAAAACTAAATTAGCTAATAAAAACTTGATTATTCCCTAATTTTTCCTATATTATACTTTTGTTATATAATCATTGAAAATTAAAAAAAAATTTAAAAACAACAATAAAATAAAATAAAATAAGTCCTATTTCCTTCTTCTTCTCCATCAAACCCATCCCGTTCCTGACCCTCTTCCCTTTAAAACCACCGTCTCATCACCGCCACTAGCTCCTCACACACAATCCGACCAACAACACATAATTCAGCCACCGTTTTTCCTCTCCAATGGTAAGGGGCAAGAAACCGGCATAGAGCAGGTCCCATCGACCCCGTCGAGCAGCAACCCATTCTCCGGCCATGTCCGCCAAATCTGCTGGCCGTTCATCAATGAAAAAGGTACACCCTTATCCTTCGACTAATTCCCGTTCTCCCACCCCCTCTAAAACCATTTCCGCCCCTATTTCAGATTCTCCCCTTTCTCCTACTCAACCCATTCCTGTCAGCCCACCATCCACCCCCACCACCACTCCGTTAACTTTCAATTCACCCACCCACACTCCAAAACCAACCCTTACCACCACAGAATCCTTGGTCGAGCCTCCCCTTACCATTTTAGCCCCCTTTATTACCCGGCCGGAATCGTCACAGACTGCGGCGGTTCGGGGACAGAAAAGTGTAGTGATCGAACTCAGAATGAAACTGGTAAAATATTGGGTCTTCTTGCTCTAGGATTGAACAGAAAGTAGTGATTGTTTATTAATGGACTGAACTTAAGGAATAAGCTGCCTACGTATCCAAATATATATATATATATATATTTGGAATCAAGTCCAACCGTAGTTCAGGCGGTTATTCGTGATACTTGAGTTAGTGGGCGGTTATGTAGCCCCCCACGTTTCCACATTTACATATGACTAATTTTCATCCCAGATGTGTATATCCTCGGCCTGCTTCTTCTGATCAGGAACTTGCCCTGGTCTGATCCGTCTGTTTCCTCTGGTCTGGGACATGCCCTGGCCTGATCAGGGATCATGTCCAGTTGGTTGGTCCATCTGGTCGTACTGACCTCCAGGTCAGATAGGGCTCTATCATGTCCTGCTGATCCATTCCGTATACGCTTGACATGTGGACCTGTTCGGGTCACCTCCAATCAAAGCCCCCCAGATCTTAATCAATATGGTTTTGTGCTTCAGATGGATTAAGATCTGAGGTTCAAGATTGTGCCACGTGTACCGTCCAGATGGCCTGTCCACCCTTGCATTGGTTATCTCAAACACCACCATAATTGTGCACGCTCCACTTTTCAATCGTTGCATAGCCCAAACATCCCATCTTCTGGTTAAAAGCTATTAAATCTATTAAACTCTGCAAACACCCATCATTATTAATAGACACAGACGTCAGATTTGGTGGATTTGCTCCTTCAATTAGCAAGTAAGTCTTAATTCTCTTTGTGTGATTTTCTTTTACTCCTTATGAATACAGACCAGCCTGAAGTATCCAACCCTGGCGAAAATCCTCTTTTCTCTATTCTTCCCCCTCATCTGATTGCTTCTATTGTTCCTACCCTTCTATAATATTTCCGGCTTATCTGCGCCCATAAGAGCATTGAGGAGGACCTACGAGACAAAAAAATGACCGCTTGCCATGCAATCGACTCCAAGTTGAAGGATTCGGATATCACAGACATCTGTGATAGGTATGGGATAAATATGAACGTTTATGCCCCTATCCGACCTGTGTCTGGAAAAAGTGCTGCTGCTCCTCCTGCTGGGTATTGCGCTATTTATAAAGAACAGTTTGACTGTGGTCTCAAGTTTCCTCTTCCTCCCACCTTCTTGGAGATACTTCGTTATTACGATTTAGGACTTGGTCAGATAGTCCCAAATAGCATAAGAGCCATTACAGGTTTCCTGATTTGGTGTAGGTGTTTTGTCACCCCCTTCACTTTGGTTCTTTTTAGAACTTTTTACCAATGCAAACAGGTTAAAAAGAGTACTGGCTGGTACTGCTTTTGTAGGAGAACTTATCATTTGAGCAGTGTTCGTTTAATTAAGAAAACAGACCAATCTTTCTCCGATTGGAAGAAACACTTCTTCTTCATTAGGCACAACACCGCTAGGGATCTAGGCAAGTGGAACACTTCCACTAAAAATAGTGATGTGTTGGAGAGCAAAGCGGACAAGAAGTTGTTAAGTGACATTAGGGCATCCCCCATATACCTGGGTCTGAGGCATTACAGTTCCAATTTAATCGATGCTGCTCGTCTGGAAACTGCCGGTCCAGAGCCTTATATTGAGCTATCAGAGGAGAGATATAATATAAGTAGGATTTCCTTTTTTTAATATCTATGTTTTTGTCTGAGACATGCTTTTAACTACTTGTTGATATTTGCAGTGGCAAGTTTTACCGATATTCTCCAGATTGCTGATGAAGCTTCACCTCCCAAAGGTCAGGATGCATCCAGTCCTGTTATCAACTTAGATGTGCCAGATCAAACTGCCAAGCTTGTTGACAGTCATCAAACTGAGCCCTCGATCGAGACAGATCCTGCAGACGGTGACTCTGAGGAGACCAACGATTATCAGTTGGTTTCTCACACTACTTTGGTAGAGACTACATCTGAGACTAGGCGTGCTTCAAAGCGTATTAGATCTCAGGATCAAGCTGAGGGGGATGCTGAGGCCTCTGAAAGAGCTCAAGGGTAAAGATATGACTGGAAAGAGTGGACCAATCAAGATCAGTCCAAATTTGTGTGAGTTCCCTTCACAAGTAGTATTCTGTCTTTTTTATGTAATATATGCTGATTTTGCTCCCTGTATTTCTTTTTAGGGCACCAAACTGGGTAAAGAGATCCTGTCCAGACTGAGAAGTTTCTGGAAAAGCTTAGGAAGAGCTGGCCAACTCCTTGTCAGAATGGAAGGCTAAGTATGAAAATTTGTTGAACCCTTCTGCTGCTGACAAAATGGCTTTATTTGATGAATTGAAGGCCAAAACTGATGAGTTCCGGACCCACACTGCTACTGCTAATCAAATCAAATCCAACTTGGAAAAGATGGTAGCCACCCTTGAAGAGGAAAGGGATAATTTGAAAAGCAAGCTGCTTGAGCACATTGCTGAAGCCCTTGCTGATTATAGGAGGTCTGATGAACTAGCCAATAGTATCAAGATGTTATTTGCCCCAATTATCTTGTTTGGATAATCCTCAGCCATTGAAGATATGAAAGCAGCAGGCCTCAATGTTGATGCTACCAATCATTCCCATGCGGGCTGGAACAGAAATGATGGATCACAAATTTATGAGGCCAGATTCAAGGAGTTTGGGGAGGGAGTGGATTTGGTCTCCAAGTATGGCAGAAAACCTCCACCTGCTCAAGCTGTCTCATCTTCTCAATCTCAAGTTCCCCCCGGTTCAAAATGTAAATTCTTTATTTCAATTTTGATTTCAAAAATTATAACTTTTCCGTTGATGCCATCAAACTTGGTTATTTTGCTTTTTGGAATTTAAGTGCCTCTGGCACCATTATTTGCACATTTTCTACGACCTGTGTTTGTCTTTCTGCCTTTGCTCCCCTAGTGTGACGTATGACTTCTCTATGCGGCATATGTCAGACTGGTTTTTAACAGATGTGGATATTGACCTGACCTGAGGTCTTAAGGTAATCGACCTGACCTGAAGTCTAAAATGGTCTGATTTTTCAGACTTAATAATTTTCTCTTTTTAATATTTCACCCTGACCTGAGGTTTAAAGGTAAACGACCTGACCTGAGGTCTAAAAGCAATCTGATTTGTCAGACTTAATAATTTTTCTCTTTTTAAGAGTTTTCGGCCAGACATGAGGTCTAAATATACACGATCTGGCCTGAGGTCTAAAGATAAACGACCTGACCTGAGGTCTAAAAGTGGTCTGATTTTTCAGACTTAATAAAATTTTCTCTTTTTAAGAGTTTTCAACCCGACCTGACGTCTAAAGATAAACGACCTGACCTGAGGTGTAAAAGCGGTCTGATTTTTCAGACATAATAAAATTTTCTCTTTTTAAGAGTTTTCAACCTGACCTGAGGTCTAAAGATAAACGACCTGACCTGAGGTCTAAAAGCGGTCTGATTTTTCAGACATAATAAATTTTTCTCTTTTTAAGAGTTTTCGACCTGACCTGAGGTCTAAAGATAAACGACCTGACCTGAGGTCTAAAAGCGGTCTGATTTTTCAGACTTAATAAATTTTTCTCTTTTAAAGAGTTTAACAATAAAAATATGTTATAACCACACAACATAATTAAAAGTTCAAAATAGTGTCATAACGAATAATAGACTTGCAACATAAAAACGACCACCACTTGCCTTAAACATAAAATTTCTTCAGATTAACTGCATTCCAACTTCTAGGGATGGTTTTCCCTTTGCTGTCCACCAACTGATATGATCCCTTTCCATGTACTTTGATAATCTGGTAAGGTCCCTCCCAGTTAGGACTCAAATTTCCACTTGGCTCTTGCCTGCTAACTTCGTTTTTGCGTAAAACCAGATCACCAACCTTAAAGTAACGCTGTTTCACTTTGAAGTTATAATGCTGAGATACCTGTTGCTTATATTTAGCCAGTCGGATCAAAGCAATATCCCATTTCTCCTCCAGCTCATCCTTAGCATGCCTTATTTCCTCATCTTGGACCTGATCATTATGCAAGGTCGTCCTGGAGGATGGCAATCCAATTTCTGCTGGAATGACAGCTTCACATCCATATGCCAGTGAAAATGGAGTTTCACGTGTTGACATATTCGGGGTGGTCCTGTAGGCCCATAGAATATTTGGGAGGTGTTCCACCCAGTGATTTCCCTCCTGGTCCAGCCTTTTCTTTAAGCCAAGCTTGATCTGCTTGTTAGTTTGTTCCACCTGTCCATTGGCTTGTGGGTGACCAATAGAGGTGAAATGTTGTGTTATGCCCAGATATGTACACCATTCCTGAATTCCACTGTCCTCAAATTGAGTACCATTGTCTGAAATTATGGTCTTTAGTATCCCATACCTGCATATCAGGTTCTTCCATAAGAATTTTTGGATCTGTTTGGCCGTGATAGTGGTCAGTGGTTCAGCCTCCACCCATTTAGTGAAATAATCAACGGCCACAACCAGGAATTTATAACTGCCTGGTGCTGTTGGCAATGGCCCGACCAAGTCTACGCCCCATTCATCAAAGGGCCAGGCTGAGATAACTGGAGTTAAATTTTCAGGTGGCTGATGGGATAAGTTACCATGGACCTGACATGACCTGCATGCCAAGACTAACTCCTCTGCATCCTGCTGCATTTAGGCCAATAGTAGCCAAACAACCTATATTTTCTAGCTAAAGCCCTTGATCCCATATGGTTTCCACAAATCCCCAAGTGAATTTCTCTCAACAGGTAATTGCCTTCTTTTACAGTAACACAACGTAACCAAGGGGATATGAAGGATTTTCTATACAGGATATCATTGAATAGGGCATACCTATCAGATAAGCATTGGATTTTGCGAGCTTGCATCTTGTCCCCTTGTAACTGGCTATTTTTCAAATATGCTATAATAGAATCCATCCACATTTCCCCCTGTGTGATCGGT
This sequence comes from Gentiana macrophylla, assembly GCA_026214975.1. Classification (NCBI taxonomy): domain Eukaryota; kingdom Viridiplantae; phylum Streptophyta; class Magnoliopsida; order Gentianales; family Gentianaceae; genus Gentiana; species Gentiana macrophylla. Next base: position 60,000,539 of record CM047816.1, on the reverse strand, counting down.
TGTACCCCAGATACCTCATAGCTACGTTGATTTAATTGCTAGATCAGGACCTTCTTATCTGATAAGAAACTCGATGCTAACTTGGACAGGGCATATGCTCTGGTATTCTGCGATCTGGAGATCTGCTCCATTTTCACTTCTTGTAAGTGATTTATCCTCGATTGGGCCAGAGATAAGTACTTCTGCATAGGTTCCTCCTTTGCTTCATTCTCTCCCCTAATGTGGTTTACTACCAGTTGAGATTACTGTAGACCTTGAGTTGCCTAACTCCCAATTTTAGAGCTAAGTTCAAACCTGTAATCAATGCTTCGTACTCTGCTTCGTTGTTGGTTGCGTGGAAGTTAAAGTGCAACGCATAAAGGAATTCTTCACCCCTTGGACTTATGAGGAGGAGACCTGCTCTTGACCCGCTCTTGCTAGATGCTCCATCAACGAACAACTTCCACTGGCCTGATTCTTTTGGACTTGTTTGCTAATCTATAGAAATAGACTTCTTTTCGGCCAGAAAATCTGCTAGAGCATGAGCTTCCACAGCTGTTCTTGGTTTGTACTCTAGATCGTAACCTGCCAATTCGACGACCCATTTGGCTAAGCGACCTGAAGCATCTGGCCTGCTCAGTATTTGCTTCAACGGCTGATCGGTCAAGATGACGACTGGGTGACTCTGAAAATAAGATCTCAATTTTCTGGACGCATGTACTAATGCTAGTACCAGTTTCTCCGTATCTGAGTACCTCACTTCAGGTCCATGTAAGGCTTTGCTCGTGTAAAAAACTGGCCTCTAGAGTGTACCCTGTTGCCTAACCAAGACAGCACTAATAGGTTCATCACAAACTGATAGATAAAGGTACAAAACTTCTCCTTCTTGGGGAGATGTCAGAGTTGGCAATTCCAACAGGTATTTCTTCAATTCATCAAAGGCTACTTGACAATCTGACCCCCAATAAAATGGTGTAGCTTTCCTTAAGATCTTAAAGAAAGGCAGTGCACGCTGTGCTGATCGTGAAAGGAATCTGTTCAATGCTGCTAACCTTCCAGTTAATCTTTGTACTTCTCTAATATTAGTGGGTGGTGGCATCATCTTCTGACCGTCCAACTTGTCCGGATTGGCTCTGATTCCGTCTTTAGAAATCATGTAACCTAGAAATTTTCCAGATCTGACCACGAACGTGCACTTCTTTGGGTTCAGTTTCATCTTAGCTGCTCGGAGTACCTTGCAAACTTCTTTCACGTCTTGTAAATATTGATCTAAAGACCTGCTTTTGATCAATAAATCATCAACATAAACTTCCATGGATTTGCCTATCTGATCGTGGAAAATTCGATTAACTGCCCTCTGGTAGGTGGCACCTGCATTTTTCAGTCCAAATGGCATTGTTACATAATAATATGTCCCGAACTCAGTTATGAAAGCTGTTTTCTCTGCATCCTTTGGGTCCATAAAGAACTGGTGATATCCTTTATACGCGTCCAGGAACCCAAAAATTTTAAAACCCACGGTCGAATCCACTAGCCTGTCAATTCTAGGTGAAGTGTAACTGTCCTTAGGGCAAGCTTTGTTCAAATCCGTAAAATCCACGCACATTCTTCAGGAGCCATCTGATTTCTTCACTAACACCGGATTGGCCAACCACTCTGGATAAACCACTTCTTTGACAATTAATGCCTGCTTCAATTTTGCAACCTCTTGTTCTATGACCGAGATCCGTTCTGGTGCAAAATGTCTCTTCTTCAGAAGAACCGGGGGCCTGTTCTGATCCACGTTTAAACTGTGGACTATAAACTTTGGTGATAAACCTGGCATATCATTTGTTTTCCATGCAAAAACATCTTTGTACTCTCTGAGTAGATCTGTTAACGCCCTCTTATAGGGATCTGGAAACCAAGAACCTTTGCTGACCGCTGACTCTGCTCCCTGTTCCCCGATCTGAACAACCTTGATCTGATCTGCTGATACCCAAGTTTTTTCCTCCTCTGGTAATAATTCTTCAAGAGTTACCTGTTGAACAAATTGCTTTTCACCAACCACAGATGTGTAACAGCTCCTGGCTATTTCCACATCTCCCTTCATTTCAACCGATCCTGAATTGACCAGAAACTTCATACTATTATGGGCTAGGGAGATAACTGCTCGTAGATCGATGATTGCTGGTCTTCCCATGATGACGTTATAAGTTGAGGGCGCTTTAACCACAATGCAATTTACCATGAGGGTCTTGCCCGTAGGTAATTTACCATAAGTTGTAGGTAATGTGACCATGCCCATAGGATGGATAGGCGGGCCTGCAAATCCGAATAGAGGGGTGGATACCAGAATTAAGCTTGAGTCCTTCAATTTCATGGCCTGGAATGTCCTGTAATATAGGATGTTTACAGCACTTCCTGTATCAACACAAATCCTTTTGACCCAGTTCTTATTGATTATGGCCTCGATGACCAGCCCTTCATTGTTGATGACCAGTGGTAATGGGTCCTCTGGTCCATACCGTACCTCCCCTGATACCTTCTGACGCTGACCTGAATTCTAATTCCGATCCATCTGATCTGCTGTTTGCTCTTCCTTCTCCTGATCGGTCCGCCTGGGACCTCCCATGATCGTGTTAATAGTATTTACTAGATGGTTATCAATCTTACTGTCCTAATCTGGGGATGGATTTCTTGGCCTTCTCTGTTCGTTGTTTTTGTTCCTTTCGTTCTGATGTGTTCCTCTCCTGAACTCTCTGCGCCCTCTAGGCTCTTCGTTACGAGATCAGTCAACTACCTCGTCGAGTCTTCCTTCTATAATGGCTGCATCTATGTCCCTAATCAATTCTCTGCATGACTCCGTGTCATGACCCACGTCATGGTGGAATTTACAGAATTTGGTCTGATCCCGCTTCTCCCTGGGCCCTTTCATAGGGAATGGAGTTCTTGCTATGCCTTTGCGTTCCATGATAGCCAGAACTTGTTCCCATGATCTGTTCAACGGGATCAGGTCTCTGTCCTGCAGAGCACCTCTCTTGCCCAGTCTGTCGGTTATGGGTGCCTGCACCCTATCCCAAACCGACTTACGCTTCTTGTCAGATTTCTCTTCTGCCTTTCCTTTCCTATGATCTCCTTTTTCCAACTCGTGCTTGGCATGATTTGCTTCTTCACCTTGACAGTGCTTGAAAGCAATTACCAAGCATTCTTCCATAGTTCTGGGGTTTTTTCCATTTAACTTGGCACGTAACCTCCCCTCTCGTAGTCCTGCTATGAACAAGGCTACCAGAAATCGATCGTGTACATCAGCCACCTGGGTTGATTCTGTATTAAACCTTTTGATAAACTGTAGAACCGTTTCGTCGGATTTTTGCTTGATGGTGAGCAAATGAGTACTGTTTCTTTGGAACGGTATTGCAGCGATAAACATGCTCATGAATTTCTTTGTCAAAACCATAAAGCTGGTGATAGATCTGGACGGCAACTTGTTAAACCAGTCCCTAGCCCTTCCAGATATAAGTGCTGGAAAGGCTTTGCACTTCATTTCGTCCGGGGCGTTGTATAACTGCATATGCGCTATATACTGATGCATATGATCATACGGGTCTTTTGTTCCATCATACGGACTGATTTTGTGTATCTTGAATCCTCTGGGACAGTGGTATGCTTCGATATGCTCTGCAAAAGGTGAAGCCAGATGGAACTCGTCCTCTTCATCTTCTAGTATTGCGTCCAACTCGGCCCTTGTGGCCTCATCCACTTTACGAGTTTTGTTTTTAACAACTCGACAACTGGATTCTGTAACTTCCCTACGACCATCCCTATTTTCAGGTGATAACTGCCTCTCTTCTCCAAGAGTTTCTACTTTTTCCTTCCCCTTTCTCACACTTTCGAAAAGAACCTGGAAATCCTGATCTCCCATTGTCTTCAAAGCATCTACTAAGAGTTGTTTCGCCAAATCTTTAGGATTTGGTTGATCTTCTGGTTTTTTTTCTAAATTTCATTCATGATCTTGATCCATATTTTCTAGATTGTGCGAGGTACCTGCTAGGTCCTTCCCTTGTTGAGTTTTCTTAGATTTCATGTTCACTACTCTGTTAATTTGTCACTAGAAACAAAAATTGCCCTCCTTCTAGCGCCAATGATCGAACTCAGAATGAAACGGGTAAAATATTGGGTCTTCTTGCTCTAGGATTGAACAGAAAGTAGTGGTTGTTTATGAATGGACTGAACTTAATGAATAAGTTGCCTATGTATCCAAATATATATATATATATATATATATATATATATATATATATATATATATATATATATATATATATATATATTTTAATCTTTCCAACCGTAGCTCAGGCGGTTATTCGTGATACTTAAGTTGGTGGGCGGTTATGTAGCCCACCACGTTTCCACGTTTACATATGACTGCTTTTCATCCTAGATGTGTATATCCTCGGCTTGCTTCTTCTGATCAGGGACCTACCCTAGTCTGATCCGTCTGTTTCCTCTAGTCTGGGATCTGCCCTAGCCTGATCAGGGATCCTGTCCAGTTGGTTGGTCCATCGGGTCGTACTGACCTCCAGGTCAGATAGGGCTCTATCCTGTCCTGCTGATCCATTCCGTATACGCTTGACACGTGGACCTGTTTGGGTCACCTCCAATCTTGTAGCCACCTCCAAGGCAAGCTCCAAATCCGCAGCACCACCCTGAAAGAAGAATCGAAAGGGCAATGGTAAGGAGACACTTCCTTCCCGTAATCAACTCTAAGGATATCTCACATTCAAGACTCTGACCGAAAAACGCAGGTACCCGGTCAATGACATTGATGACGAGTCCCTCCCAAATGATTGGGCACCTAACCACTTTGACTACGGAGTTAGCGGAGTCAAATTACCACTTTGACCGATCAAAATACACCTTTGACGACTCAAATGGCTTCTTTGACCACTGAGATGACTACCGTTTCCGCTACTCTTCGGGAGCTCATGGCCTTTATGAAAACCTTGGTTCCCCCGGTGGTTTCTCCACCTCTATGCCCATCCGGTGATGTATTATTATCCCCTTTTTATTTATTTATTTATTTTTTCTTTTTCATATCTCCATGCATATCATACATTACTTGCATTCCATGCTCTTTCATTTTGTACATATTTATGCATTTCACATTCTTTCCTACACTTAACATACATTGCGGACGATGCTTGGTTTAAACGTGGGGGAGCAATTTCATATTACACATACTTAGGTTGCATTGATAGGCACTATTAGGATTTCACTGCATCAAGATTGACTTCGCATGACACTTTACCAGCTTTTTCGATTTATCTTGTGTTGAATAATGATAATCGAACGATAATGAACCATTGCAAGCATACACTTTTGTTGATGCACATTCACCTTATCATAATTAGTTTGTGGATTTTTGAGTGGTAAATTTTTTAACCTTAACGAATTAAGACACTTAAAAGTGAGGTCTACTTAGCCAAAGAGCGCACTCGCAAAATTCTTTTTCTTTGAGTAGTATCATGCAATGCCATTTCATTCTATAATTTGCATTGAGGAACCATGTCATACTTTTCAAGACCACATTTTATTTCGGATCCTTCGCATTAAAAGGATTGAGGCACCGAGGTATAACCACGTCTAGACCCACTTTTGTTGGCCACCCGATAATTATACCCCCTAGTGAGCCCCGTCTAGCCCGACCCTTCGTTTGAGTAGCTCCAGAAATATTAACCATAAGTCTTTTTCTTACGAGATCCCCTTTTTTTGTTACCCTATTGTGTCATTGATCCATGAGAGTAAACTATGCTTTGCATCATAAATAGAGATTGTTTCCTTACAAAGGTTTGCTACAAGTTTGAGTTGGTCCCTGTTTGTCTGTATATATGTCTCATGTGGACCTGTGTCAATAAGTGTGAGTTATGCTGCAAAAACAAAAAAAATCAAAAAAAAAATTTAAAAAATAAAAAAAGATAAAGAAAGAAAAAAGTGCAGTGTTCGGTAAAAACGTGTTTTAAATTTATAAACCGAAACACCCCAAGTATAAGGATCGTAGTATAGGGTGTTTACGGGTCGTCCTAAGGGAGTGGAATGTTTATCGGATCAAGGAACAATTATTCTAACGATTATGTCACAATTATCTATCTAAACTACTAAACTAAGGCTGAAACTAACTAAAACCTAAACCTAAGAATTAAAACTAAAACAGGAATAAAAACAAGCTAGAAAAATAAGAAAACAGAAAGCCAGACGAGCGTTCACTAAAGTGAACGAGCGTCTGAAAACTAAACCTAATGGACGAGCGTCTGCTATTGCGGACGAGCGTCTGATTATGAACTGAAGCGAAAATTGCGAAAAAACAGCAGGAAACTAGGGTTTATAAAACTAAAACTTAAACTAAACATAATCTAACGATTTGATTAAAACAATTAAAGGAAAACACAGCAAGGCGACTAGATTCCACCTATCAACCAACAACTCAACTAGACGGTGATTAAAAAGACATAGTTTTTAGTAGTGATTTATTTCACGAATTCAATTAAATATCTTCAATCAAATTCTAGGGTTTCGTTTATCTTTTCAAACAAACTAAACATGCAATCAACACGAAATCACGAGATCGTTTCCAAACTCTTACTCAACTAAACATGCCTAATCTCTTATAACATGATTAGATGCATCACTTTGAATAAACGAGAACTCAAATAAACATACTTTCATAAATTTATTCAAGCATAAATTAAACATAGATCGTTTCATCAAATCTTAATTCAATAAAACTTAAACAATATAAAATGATCCAAAGTAATGAAAAACTATGAAATAAACTCACTAAACTTAAGCATCGAACTCTAGTTGGTTTGTGTTGTTGATAGGCTTCCTCCGTCGACTCACTGCAGCAGAGCTTTTAGCCAACAATCATGTTGAAGATGATTGATGGGTTGGAGAAATTCATCTCTGTGGAATTAGGGTTACGCCGCAGCTTTATTGTGTAAAATTGCGATCTCAATTATGTGGTATCAATTAGGGTTGAGAGGTTGCTGCTATATATAGAGTTTCAAGTCGGTTAGGGTTAAGTCGGCAACGGACGCTGCCTGCAGTCTTGTGGGCGCCCGTCCGGTGGATCTTGACTTTGCTCTGAGCGTCCGTCCATGCTGCGTCCAAACTCTCTGTATGTGATTTCCTCTCCGGGCGCTCGTCCATGAAATCAAACGCCTGTCTAGAATGGACGGGATTCGGACGCTTCGTCCAAGGTCTTTGAGGTCGGGATTTCATCATCTTTATCCAATTTCTTTGAGCCAATTCCAACTCTATCTCTTATAATTCGACTTGAGCTTCATTTATCCACTTATAGCACTCAAAATCAACACCTACATGATAAATAAACAATGCAAAAATGTAATAAAACAAATAATAATAATTCCATTAAATTAACACTTAAAATCATCAATTTTGCATACAACCCTCTTAAAATCATCTTTATTAAATAATTACACTTAAACCCTTAATTCTCATGTAAATTATGCAAATGTGGGAAAAATAATAATGAAATAACCCTTAATAATCATATAAATATGGCCTTAACAACTCCCCCACACTTAGCTTTTTGTACGTCCTCGGACAAAACAATCAAAACTATAGCTCAACTTATAAATAATCCACATAGATCTCTAACTCACGTAACAAAAGATACAACAACTATAGCAAATGATACCAACACGAGATAGATTCGTGTATGTGTGACAAGCCGCTCAATCTAGCAAGCCTTTCAAAGAAATATCCTCTCAGAAATTCCAATGACTATCCTAGGTACAGACAGTATAGCTCCACTCAAAGCGTTCCCACGCACTCAGTAGGATAATCCTACACAACCATATCATGCGGTTTATACTGGGTATAAGATCCATGATAACAAAGACTTCACTTTATTCTTATTCATCATTTTTCAAAATTTTCAAATTTGACGCATATCAGAATAAGCTCTTACCCATCATAGTAGAATAGGACATTTCGTGATAACACCCTACCTTACTCAAATCATAAGGTAGCTTCTTCTGACTGTCGTGAGCTATTGGTCATCATAGTGGTATAGGACATACGAGGTATACCCTACCGCACTCCAATCATAAACCAGCTTCCGACAAACGTATTTATTAATAATTGCTCACTCACTTTATTCATTCACTTTTCAAAGTCATAAGTTACATCTCACCTATCACATTCAAACTTTATGATATTCACAGTACGCGGTCTAACTAAGGTGTAACTATACTGACCTTCCTAAGATAAATCATTAAAAATAATGAAAGGATATAATTCAAAAGTCATGCTTCAAAATCAAAGGCTTTCGTGAGTGAAAAACGAAACTATCTCCATAAAAGTAAAACATGCTATAATTATCTCACTAAGTCACATACTATCATCGTTAGAAAACTACAACTAGCAAGCATCTAGTTCCAATTATATGCTCGAGACTCACAAAAAATTTTAAATTTAGCAGAAATTAATTCAACATTCACTCATATTTCAAAGATATAGCATAAAAACATACCCAATTTACCCCCCCACACTTAAATCACATTATGTCCTCAGAATGTGCCAATATAAAAGAAAAGAAAACTTAGCTAGTTTCAACGGTGGTTGTCGGATGAAAGTTGGCAGAGCTCAGGCCGGAGCATGAATATACCGCAACAACTCGAATAGACAACACTGGACAGTAGTAACTCGAAAACCTGCTCAAAAGTATCTGCAACACTCGACATACCATATAATCTCGGGGTACACGGGGTATATGAGCAACACATAACACAAAACACTCACAATGAACGTAAGAGGAATAACCATCAACAGGTAAAAACGTGTTTTAAATTTATAAACCGAAACACCCCAAGTATAAGGATCGTAGTATAGGGTAGCTATGGCCTCGACCCACTTTGAAACATAATCCACACAGACGAGGATATATTTATTACCACATGAGGATGGAAAGGGTCCCATAAAATCTATGCCCCATACATCGAAAACTTCGCATTCAAGAATGGGCTTAAGTGGCATTTCCATCCGACTACTCTGCCGTCCAGTTCTCTGGCACCTATCACAACCTTTACAAAAGGCTTCTGCATCTTTAAACAGTCGGCGGCCAGAGAATCCAGCTTGAAGAATCTTTGCAACCGTCTTCGGTGTTCCATAGTGACCTCCGGTAGGACCGCTATGGCATTGTTCCAGAATATCCCACCGATCATGCTCGAGAACACACCGTCGAAGCAACCCATCCTTACTGCACCTTGAACAAATAAGGATCTTCCCATACGAGATATTTAAGATCGAAAAGAACTTTTCTTCTCCTCGATCGTCATGTCCTCTAAATGACCACTCGCTAAATAGTTGACATAGTCGATACCACGGCCTAACCGTTTCAAGCTTCATCAATTGCTCGACCGGAAAATCAATGCCTATATCATTGTGATTCTCTGCACCCTCATTTACTAAGCGAGATAAATGATCACCACAATATTCTCACTACCTTTCTTATCTTTAATCACAAGGTCAAACTCTTGTAGAATTAAAATCCATCTAAGTAACCTTGGTTTGGCATCCGCTTTATCCATAAGGTAGCGTAAAAGTCGCATGATCTGTCCATACAACAACTTGAGATCCTAGAAGATAACTTCTAAACTTGTCAATGGCAAAAACAACAGCTAAGAATTCCTTCTCAGTTGTGGTGTAATTGCATTGAGCCGGGTTCAAGGTACGACTCGCATAATAAATGGGCCTGAACCTTTTATCAACTCTTTGACCTAAAACTGCGCCTACGGCATAATTAGAGGCATCACACATCAATTCGAAAGGCTTGGTCCAGTCAGGTGCAACTAAAATAGGGGCACTGATAAGCTTATCTTTCAAACAATTGAAAGCTTCTTTGCACTTCGCATCGAACAAGAAATCTACATCATCTTTCAAAAGATTTGATAAAGGCTTGGCAATCGTAGAAAAGTCTCTAATGAAACGCCGGTAGAAGCCAACATGTCCTAGAAAACCTCGTACCTCTTTCACTTGCTTTTGGGTACGCATCTTTTCAATGGCTTCGACCTTAGCCTTATCAACTTGAATACCAAAGATTGGACACCTTATGTCCCAAAACGATTCCTTCATCAACTAGAAAATGGCATTTCTCCCAGTTGAGCACCAGATTTTTCTCAACGCAACGTTGGAGTACCATATCTAGGTTTTCTAAAATTTCATCAAAACTATCGCCGTAGACTGAGAAGTCGTCCATGAAGACTTCCATGCATTTCTCAACAAGTCCATCAAAATGGCCAACATACACCGTTGAAAAGTCGCGGGCGCATTGCATAGGCGAATGGCATTCTCATGAACGCAAAAGTACCAGATGGACACGTAAAAGTTGTCTTCTCTTGGTCATTAGGATCAATGGCTATCTGGAAGTAGCCAGAATAGCCATCAAGGAAACAATAATACTTGTGACCACTCAGTCTTTCAATTAGTTGGTCAATGAAGGGTAAGGGAAAGTGGTCTTTTGCAGTGACTTCATTCAGTCTACGATAGTCGATCTGAGACTCAGAGTCGATCCACGAGACGTAGGCAACTTCCTCCCTTTTTTCATTCTTTTCTCTGATGATTCCACCCTTCTTTGGCACAACTTGAGTAGGGTGACCCACTCGCTATCGGCGATTGCGTAGATGATTCCCATGTCAAGCCACTTTATAACCTCCTTCTTGACAACCTCTTGCATATGCGGATTCAGCCTTCGCTGAGGTTGTCTTACCTTTTTAGCTCCTTCCTCCGTTCGGATTTTATGCATGCATATGTCTGGGCTGATCCCTCGGATATCACCCACTTGCCAACCGAACGCGAGGATGTTTTTTCTTAAGCACTTCTATCACCGTGCTTCTTGCTCTTAGTCGAGTTTCAAGAAATGATCAAAGGCAATTTATCTCCATCCTTAAGAAAGATATACTTAAGGTGTTTTGGAAGCGGTTTAAGCTCTAAATCAGTAGGTGGTTGCTCAATACTAGACTTTAACGGGCCACCTTTCTCTTTATGAGCTTGGAGTGGTTGACAGTAGAACACCTCATCTTCCCGAGGCTCAACCCCAGAAAGGTACTGGATCAAATCATCCATCGGAATCCTCCGATCAACACTTGCTTCCTTTTTCTTGTGATCGATCATTTTTCTTAACTCTTCATCTTTAAGCTCTTCTGCTAACTCTTCCCAATCATCTACTTCCCAATGAGTAGCTTCTTTCCAAAACTCTACCTCGTCCCAACTACCCATCAGAGCTTCTTCTTCACCAGGGATGAAGTCTTCCTGACTCAGTTCTTTGAAATCTTCGTTTGTTGCTGGGTATCTCCATGCTTCCAACTCAATAACAGGCTCAGTATGAGCGAGTGAAGATGACTCGTCAATGCCTACGGCTGGAAATGAATTAGAAGATGGTCCGATCACCGGATCCTCAATGTCCATGACTTCAAAAACACCTATCTCTGTAAGCTCCATTGCATCTTCATAATAGGCATCTCCTCCGTCCTCATATATGGCTTCCCGACAAACGATATTTCATCAATTACGGCTCTTTCGGGATGTGTCCTCGTGTGAAGGTGACAGATGTGTCACCGACTCTAAGAGTAATTTGTCCTTTGCAGAAGTCGATGAGAGCGTTAGAAGTGTCTAAAAAGGTTCGGCCTAGAATTAGAGGCATCTCCTTATCAGGTGGATAGTCTAGAATAACCCAATCGGTAGGGAAGACCAAATGTTCAACTTGAAGGAGAACATTAGCTACACAACCGGCTGCGATTTACTAGATTTGTCTACCATCTGAAGAGAAATGGGGCGTTCTCGCATTCTTTTGTCTAGCCCGAGCTTCTTGCATACATTTAATGGCATCACATTGATGGAGGCCCCTGAGTCGCATAATACATTTTCGAATAAATGGCCTTCGATCTCACAGGAGATTGAAGGTCCGCTGAGTCACACCTAAACAACAAACAATTTTCTGTGAAACCATTGCGCAATCTTCTCGAAACACTTCTTCAGCCATCCCCTGAAGCTTTCTCTTACTCCCACAGAATTCTTTAAGATACTTAGTACATTTAGGCATTTCAGACAATACCTCAGCTAAGGGCATACTCACTTTAGTGTCCCTAAGTATCCTCCTCACCCCATCATACTGCTTGTCATTAGTGAGGGCTTTCTCTTTCCTTTTTGGTGGATAAGGAAGGGCTTTATCATTCTTCGTGGCCTGATTCTTTATCGCCTCATCCTCCTTATCCTTCCATCTCACAAACTTTTCTTTCTTTTTCTTAGTCGTGTACAAATTCCTCGACTCTCCTTCCTTTCTCTTCATCGTAATTATTTTCGTCCTCCGAAGAATTATCACTAAGCTCCTCATCGTTGCTTTCTTCGCATGTGGTTTTCGATTTCCCCTCCCGAACTCATGGCGTCGGGAGGGGCTACTCGCTTCCGACATCTTGCCGGGTCCACTGCTACCACTTCTCAACGTTACTTCATTCAACTCCTCTTCTTGTCCATACTCCCATTGTGGTGTAATGGCAGTGCAAACATTAACATCAGCTTTTGGGTTTCTCTCGGTATAACTCGGGAGTTTACCGTGAGGTCTGCTTGCTTGTTGGTCTGCCATCTGACCAACTTGTCTCTCAATTGCTTTAACACTAGTAGACAGAGTCTTCACCATGTCTACCAGCTCATCGAATTTGTGTTGAGGGACACATGAGGTGGTATGATTATTGTTCTGAGTTTGATTCCAGCCACCTGGAGGCCTTTGGGAGTTCTGAACTGGCCTTTGATAGTTCGAGTTGAAAGAATTCGAATTTGAAGGGCCAGGTGGTAACTTGGCTTGATTGAAGTTTTGTCTTTGAAATCCCGAGTAGTTCTGGCTTTGATTGAAGTTTCGGAAGGGTTGGTTTTGATTATCCATTAAATTTACTTCTTCCGTCATCTCCGTTCGTACCTGCACTCCCAGATCGGAGGGTCTGCGTCAAAGATTGGCTAGCTGCTTGCTTATCAATTCCATCTCGAGCAACCAACGGTTGTGTATCGTGGATTGCTTGCGTACCTTCTTTCTTAACAATATTGGTCTTCTTAGGAGTCGACCACATATTGTTCTTGGCGATGGTCTCACCACTCTGTGGCGATCCTCATCACCTCCCCTAAGAAGGATCCATGAGTCGTGGAGTCAAGATAGTCTCTATTAGGTTGAGAGACTCCTCAGAGAAACAGATTCCAAAGAACTCATGTCCGCTATATCCGTGATTGGGGCACTTCCTCATCAATGATTTAATCTCTCCCAAGCTTTGCCAACAGCCTCATCCTCCATCTGCTCAAACGTAGCTATTTCCCGTTTCATCTCCATAATCTTGCCTCGGTGAAACCCACTTAAGAGCGAAGGCTCTTTTGACATCATTCCATGTATGGAGGGAATGATGTGCTAACGACTTAAACCATCTCGCTTGCTTCACCTTTTAAAGCAAAAGAAATAGCTTCAACTTTACGATCTCGTAATCAACACCAGGATAATGGCACCTGCTTCACGATTTGTACGAATGTGGACAAGAAGTCGTGTGGATCTTCCCGAGCGATACCATGGAAAGAGCTATTCTCGAACGAAAGGCAACAACTCCGTTCTTTAGATCAAAGTTCGCTCCTCCCATGTCGGGAGGGCGAATAGGTCTATGTCCTCGAGAAAATCTTGGTTTAGATATGGAGTGTAGGGGTCCCGGTTCGATTGATTAAGTCGGTTTTGTCTAAATTGTTGAAGTTGTTGATTTATGCCACTTCTTGCTGATTCTCATTTATTCTTTGCCAGCTTGCATCTGTTGAAGGAGTAAATTTAATCGAGCTTGGGGTCGAGGATTTGGAATTGGTGGATCTTGATCCGCCATTTTGTCCAAATCGTGGAGAAGCCTTCTTCTAAGGATAGATCGTTCGTGCTCGGGATCAAAGATCGAAGTCCTTCTTACTTCTCGTTTGCATAAACCAAGAAAAAGGAAAGGAAGAAATCAACCTTTTGGGGTTGATTAGAAACAGTTTAGAAAAGATTAGATGGTTTAGAGGAGAAAAGAAAAGAGAAGAAAAGAGAAGAAAGAAAAGTGAGTGATGATTGAGCGGTCGATCGGCGTCGGTGTTAGTGGGCGTTCGTTCGAATCGAACGCTTCGTTCGATTGAATGAACGTCGTTCGGAGGACAAATTGAGGTGGACGGGCGTTCAAGTTGTTGAACGCTTCGTTCAAAAACGAAAACCTAAAAACTAAGGTTACCAGAAATTAAAAACGAGGTAAAAAATAAAAGCAGAAAAAACTTATAAAATCAAACAAATCTATAAGTACGGAAACAGATCTAAGCTATATAAAAAAAAATAAGGAAAATAATTGAAAGAAAATCAAATAAAATAAAAACAAGCTAGAAAAATAAGAAAACAGAAAGCCAGACGAGCGTTCACTAAAGTGAACGAGCGTCTGAAAACTAAACCTAATGGACGAGCGTCTGCTATTGCGGACGAGCGTCTGATTATGAACTGAAGCAGAAAATTGCAGAAAAACAGCAGGAAACTAGGGTTTATAAAACTAAAACTTAAACTAAACTTAATCTAACGATTTGATTAAAACAATTAAAGGAAAACACAGCAAGGCGACTAGATTCCACCTATCAACCAACAACTCAACTAGACGGTGATTAAAAAGACATAGTTTTTAGTAGTGATTTATTTCACGAATTCAATTAAATATCTTCAATCAAATTCTAGGGTTTCGTTTATCTTTTCAAACAAACTAAACATGCAATCAACACGAAATCACGAGATCGTTTCCAAACTCTTACTCAACTAAACATGCCTAATCTCTTATAACATGATTAGATGCATCACTTTGAATAAACGAGAACTCAAATAAACATACTTTCATAAATTTATTCAAGCATAAATTAAACATAGATCGTTTCATCAAATCTTAATTCAATAAAACTTAAACAATATAAAACAGATCCAAAGTAATGAAAAACTATGAAATAAACTCACTAAACTTAAGCATCGAACTCTCTAGTTGGTTTGTGTTGTTGATAGGCTTCCTCCGTCGACTCACTGCAAGGCTTTTAGCCAACAATCATGTTGAAGATGATTGATGGGTTGGAGAAATTCATCTCTGTGGAATTAGGGTTCTGGCCGCAGCTTTATTGTGTAAAATTGCGATCTCAATTATGTGGTATCAATTAGGGTTGAGAGGCTGCTGCTATATATAGAGTTTCAAGTCGGTTAGGGTTAAGTCGGCAACGGACGCCTGCCTGCAGTCTTGTGGGCGCCCGTCCGGTGGATCTTGACTTTGCTCTGAGACGTCCGTCCCATGCTGCGTCCCAAACTCTCTGTATGTGATTTCCTCTCTGGGCGCTCGTCCATGAAATCAAACGCTTCGTCTAGAATGGACGGGATTCGGACGCCGCGTCCAAGGTCTTTGAGGTCGGATTTCATCATCTTTATCCAATTTCTTTGAGCCAATTCCAACTCTATCTCTTATAATTCGACTTGAGCTTCATTTATCCACTTATAGCACTCGAAAATCAACACCTACATGATAAATAAACAATGCAAAAATGTAATAAAATCCAAATAATAATAATTCCATTAAATTAACACTTAAAATCATCAATTTTGCATACAACCCTCTTAAAATCATCTTTATTAAATAATTACACTTAAACCCTTAATTCTCATGTAAATTATGCAAATGTGGGAAAAATAATAATGAAATAACCCTTAATAATCATATAAATATGGCCTTAACATGCAGCTATCGATAAAAGTATGAAATCAAAGTTTGAGTTTAAGAATAATTGTAGTCTTTATATATCTGGAAGAAATGTGAAGTTGATTGAAGTTGAAAGCGGCTGCTCTTGTTGCTTGATGACTCATTTTTAACCCATGTTTTTCCTTCCCCACCTTATTTTCAGTCCAAAGCCCCGTTACAACCTTATTAAAGACCTCTTGATTTGTGCGTTGGAATTCAAATGTGTAGTGGTGGAGATTAGATTGACATGCAAACAAGTGGTAATGCTTGGTGTTGGCGTTGATTTTGAGTGTGAGTGAATTGTCCCCTTTGCATTTATATGAATTGAGTGATTATCCGTGTGGACAGTTGAGGTTCATTGATTTGCCTACTTGAAAATGTGTGAACCAATGTTAATGTGATGAGTATGAACACTAGTGTGTGGTATGAATTGTTTGATTGTTCTTTGATTTGAGTTATGATATGCGAGATGGATGATAAAGTTGGACATGGGTCATGTGTGGACAATAATGGTGTGTTGCATTCACGTTAGTTGTAGGTCATGAATATAATTGCTAGGTTCTTTAGTGCACTCTCTTTTCTTTTTATTTTTTCATTCTTTTGGGATGAGAGTACGATGCTTGAGGACAAGCATCCATTTTTTTTGTCTTTCTTTTGGGATGAGGTCATGCATATCATTACTAGGTTTTTTATTGCACTCTCTTTTCTTATTATTTTTTCTTTCTTTTGGGATGAGAGTACGATGTTTGAGGACAAGCATCCATTTAAGTGTGGGGCAATTGGATAGGTTCGTGTTTAACTAGATATATTGTGCACTTTTAGTGCGTTTTCTGAGAAAATATCTCGCTTGGGTGGTTGTTTTTGTTGTATTTCAGGTTTAATATGATGGAGACATGATTTTGGATGTTTTGAGGCTTTTTGGAGTCATTTGGAGCTATTTAGAAAAAAGTGGAAGTGAAGCGTTCGAGTTGGAAAATAAAACAGTGCTGAAAAGCTAAATGCTGGAACGGCAGGATCCTACCATTAGGCACACAAGCTGGGTAGAATCGAATCTAGTTGGCTTCGAATTTCTGGCTCATTGCAACATCATTAAACACTTTTTTTTATTACATATTTTGACATTATGGACGGACCCCATTATATTATTTATTAGTTTTTATTAAGAATTATTCCTTTTTTCCTTTTTGGATATTGAAAATTAGACAATTAAATAAGGAATAAGGCCATTAAGTCGAAATCAGAATTGTTAGTCGACAAAAAAATCATCAGCTTCGACGAATTGGGAGCAGCTCTGGTGCGAGGTTGAGATATTCTGGGAGGTCGACTTTCATCTTTTTTTCTTCTCTAGGATTTTTCTTCATCGACAAATCAACTATTTTCTTATTTTGTGCAATTGATTAAGGCATTCATTATTATTTCTTGTGTTTTTCACAATGATGTGTAGCTAAATTATCTAGTTAAAGCATTGTGAATCCCTAAATCTAACAATTGTGAGATCGAATTGAATTTTCTCCTTCTATGATGTTCATCACCACAATTTACACCAAGACGGTTGTTTATGTGAGATTAAAAGTGGTAAACGATAAATTTCTGCCAGATCGCCTCCTATATATAGGAATCACTATTGTGAGAGTTAAGGGTGTTATGGTTAAAATTAGACTGGTTGGTTTAATACCTAGAAATTGGGTTTTTCTGCTAGTTAACGTTGTCGGTTCACCATCTTCTAGCGGTTGTTAGAAGTGTGATTCCGATTAGGGGATAATTAGTGGCGGTTGTCCTAGTTATCAATTGTAGGAAAAACTGGCTGATTTGCGGTTGAAGTTAGCTATAACTAATTTATTAAAAATTAACAGAGTCATTTTTGCATCAATGATCGATTGTGTTGATTTAGGGAGGAAACATTGGCCGTAGCTGGATTTGTCTTAACTTGATTTTTCTTACATTATTTTCTTCATTATGCTTTTAATTTTTCACGTCAGTATATAATTTTGCACACTTTATGATTTTATACTTAATTTTAATGTCATGCCTAGGCAACTTGTTTTTACTACTGTTCTGAAAAGAAATAATCAAATGTTCCTCGTGGGATCGACTTCTTCTCGCCCTATACTAGTTATAAGGTGAAGGGAAATGATTTTTGGTGGGTTAACGACACACCAGCTTCATAGATTTTAATAAGGGCACTATTATTGCCACGGCGATAAATCTACCAACACTTTAAAACAAAAAAAAATTTGACTTTAATGATATCGAATTTCATTATAATGTCTCGAAAATAAATTTGATGTGTTGCCAATAAAAAGACCTTTGATAATTATCACTCTTTTGAATGTAATAAAAAAAATTAAATGAAGAAGATTCAAAGAATGACTTCATATTTTGACTCATTTGGAAGTCATGTTACGGCAAAGTGCTATTCACAAAAATTCCATTAATTTTTTTTCACTTATTAGTCAAGCTCGTTATTTATTTTTTTTATTTTTTTTAACAAAGTCAAGTTCGTCATTTCAATTGGACAAAGAAATAACATCAGATACATGTAGGAATCCGTTTATATTTTCAGGTCGTGTCAGACTTAATATTTTTAAAGTAGCACGTGCAAATTTTGGAGAGAGCCCGTACAAATTTACACATGCTCAACACAAGCCACGTGCAATTTTCACTTTCTTTTTGTTACCTAACCATGTAAACCCCACGTGCAACAATGTATACCCCACGTCCAATTTTCCACCTGACTTGGTGTTAAGCCCGTGCGAAGTTGCACGGACACGTGTAATTTTGCACGGCTATCTAATAAAAAATTCAGTTCTGGCTTGATTTGAAAATGAATACTGAGGGATACAGCAACATGATTCTATATTTTCTCCCAGAAATCACATCATATTGACCAGCGTATTTCCCTTTAATACAAAAATACGTCTTCTATGCACCCAAGTCCATTTAGTATTTACTCTATTTTTTTTAAATTTTTTTTTAACAATTTCCCGGGAATTGTTTCTTTTGTGTCTCTACAAGCTGTGTGCGGGGACGTCAAAATACAATGTTAACCAGTTGAAATCGAGCAATTCATCAAGGTTAACGTGTCGAATTTGAACATGCACTTTGAAGAGCTCAACATTTTTCCCAGGTTGCACAAGCTAAAATTCATGTTTGAAAGTGCTCAAAATTCTATCAAGCATAATCGATTCAAATTCAAGTATCATCAATTCTTAATCGAAACGATTTCGAGCAAATTTTCCTATGCTCGAATAAATTGATCATGCTGAGATCGCGCATCATTGTTTTGAATAGTTGCTCAACTCGATACATAAATGTTTTGTAACGCCCCACTTCCGGATACAGAGTCTTTATCCGGAAACGAAACGCTCGGCATATATAATTTTAAATAAGTCCAATATTACATGTAAGCCTCTACTATGTCGTATCGAGTTTATCAAACGGAAGCTAAAAAGACTCAGAAAAACATCATAAATGCTACTATGAATAAACTCAACACACTAAAGATAGGAAGGTGTCCTCAAACAACGAACATCTGACAAGTACGATTTCCAAAGAAACATAAACTTGTCTTAAAAGAAAAACTGACTCAATTACAAAAGTCAAGAAATAAAGAACAACATATGTCTCGAAAAGAATTGACAACAAAGTCTTGTTCCACAAAATCACTAAAAGAGAAGTAGAAGAAAACATAGTCCAACAACATACTCATCACATGACGCCCTCAAAGTGCCCATGGTCATCATGTTCATCTTCTCACCCCACAATGCGTATAAAAGAAACATGCAAAGGAGGTAAGTACATAGGTACTTAGATAAGAGTGAGAAGCTAAAGAATAATTATGCTTTACAATGAAAAGGTTCCTTTAATTATTATTAGGTTATCTTTATGAGACCGACCCAACTCTATGGTTCACTTCATTCTCATCAACATGTTGTGACTATTGGTTTCTCACTTATCTTATCTTTGTTTCATCAGCATTCAAGGGCACTACGCATGGTGTTTCCCACCACGAGACATCTGGTTGCAACCTATTGGTGGATACCAAATTTGCAGCGCAAGGATACTTTGGGTGAAATACCCAGTGATTAGTTACGGAATGCAGAGCATTCTGAACAGAAACATACAAATCACCAATAAATAAGCTAAGGATAAATTATCTTAGCTTCTATGCAGCGCAATAGGAGATAAAGAACAGATGAACAAGAAAATATCGAGAATGCAAATTTAAAATTGCTGATGATCAAAATAACAGATACTTCAAAAACAAAGTTTTCATCTGGAAAATTCAAATAACTTCAGAAGTTGCAGAAACATCAAAGTTTTATTATCAAATTCTCAAGGCGGGTATATAAAATCAAGATGATGGAGGAGCAGCAAGCTTTTTATTGGCATATTTGCATACGATATCTTCCCCACCTTTGTATTCTTCATAGCGGTTGGTGAAGATATCACCTGCCTCCTTATCAATTAATTTGTGATTAGGCAGAGTGCTAATCACAAAATCGGCTAGCTTGGCCTCATCAACTCCTAGAGTGTACCCTCTGTGCATAGCAGGAGCTAGGATGATTTTGATCTCTTCATAAGTTTGGGGACAAGCCTTATACTCTGAAATGATTCTGTGAACGAAGTTCTGAGCAGGAGCTTCTTCCATCGGTCTCACAGTCTCATCAAACTCAGATTTCAACTTTTTTGCTATTGTAAGGTGCTGTTGATTTTCCTCGTTTATCTTCTTCAGCTGCTGATCTCTAAGTTTCAGTTGCTCATCCTGAGTGAATAATAAATTTTCATCCTAGGCAAATTTGGCTTTTAATTGTTCGTTCTCCTGATAAGCAGCAGTCTCTGAACACATCAATGTGTGGTTGGCCTCCTCCAAACTGGTCACCTTGGCATTAGCCTCCTCTAAGCTAGCCACCTTCTGCTGCAGGACAGCAATTTCTTGGCCATACCAGAAGTTTTCTTATGTAGAGACCTACCCAGGTGGTAGCACTGCAAAAAGATTGGAGGTCAAGGAATAAAGAACAAAGAAGAAAATAAAGGACCCAACAAAATATACTTAAAGAGTTGGGAAAATCTTCAGCGGGCATATCTTCAAAAGTAAAAGAAGAACCACTGGCAGAGCTACCAGATGATGTCGACCTATGCCTTTTCTTGCTTCTCTTAGACGCAGACCTCAAGGACACAGCATTCAGAGTAGTAACTTCATCACTGGGAGGACTTTCTTTGTTAGTTAAGTCCATACTGTGGTTGGGGCTCGGCAGGTTCTGAGCAAAAGGCTCTATAACAGCAATGGTGTTCTGAGCAGCCTCACCAGAAGAAACACCTACTTCCCCAACGTCTTTCAGAGAAAAAGTCTCACCACCTTCAGGAACAAACGATAAAGCCTTGTCAGAGTCTTCTTGCATCTGCTCAACCTCCTCTTCAACATCAACATTGATTAGGTCATCCACATTGGCCACGGCACAGAAAAAATAGGGTTAAGTTATACCCGATAACAAGCAGAAAGTATAAGTTCAAACATTACATTTTCTATATTCTTCCTTTGTGAACTGCACATATCCGGTAGGACCTGCGGTATGAAGCTGAGCAGCGTTTATCCGGGCAGAGCTTAGGAAGTCTAGTGTCAGGGAAATCTTATTATCAGCAAGATATTGGGCAAGGGCAGAATCTATAGACTCTTTTAGCTTATCCTTCATGGAGGAAGTGTTCCATCGGCCAAGGCCCACATTAGTGTTATGTCGCACGAAGAAAAAGTGTTCTTGCCACTTTTTCTTGGTTTTATCCTTACCAGTTATGGTATTAATCTGCCTTAGCTTCCCAGATCTACGACATAAGTGGTACCACCCTCCACTTCCAGGTGTTAACTTGCACTAATAAAAGTTTCTGAATAACTTCACCGAGAAAGGGGTAGTATTCAGACGACACAATATCATAAATCCAATCAGGAATTTAACGATGTTCGGCTGGATTTGCCCGCTACGCAGCTTATAGTACCATATTACCTCTATGTAACCAGGAGGAAGAGGAAACCTAATGCCATTTCGCAGCTGGTCAGCATACACTGTGCCGAAACCTGTGGGGGGATTATACACATATTCAGTAGCCTTATGGAGAGCAACCTCGAAGGGATCGGTAGGAATCCTATAAGTTTTATGTAGATGGATGTTGGAAATAAAATTTATGTTTTGATGATAATTCATCATAATTACTCAGAATATTATCTTAACCTCATTGATGAAGTGCTGGAGCTAGCTGTTATAGTGAAAAGCTAAAAGATGTCTAGAACTGTATGTATAGGTCTTACTAGAGTCTAATATTTGTATAGATTACATCAGACAAGCACTGTAATAGTTTGTGTGTCGTAAAACTGAAAACTGGAAGTCATTTAGGAAACTGGAAATCGTCAAGATAAACAAACTGACTCAGACTACACCATTATGAAACTGAAGAAGGTAAGTTCACTGAGGGTCACAAACTCAGTTGGCTTATCTAGAATACAGAAGAACTGAAGGATCAAACAAAGTTGATGAAGAGCTGAGGGTCACAAACTCAGTTATTGAAGATAGAAGAACTGAGGGTTCAAACTCAATTTAGGAATACAACGTCGAGACTGTAAAGTTAGACTTCAAGCAAGATTGTGGTGACGTGAATTGACTTTATGGATCTTGTATGAAGACCTAAGAATCATAAGGACAATGAATTCTTAGATGGTAATTGTTTATGGTGTACTCTGATTAAGTCAACTATAATCAGATGAAAACTGGAGTACTGATATTTGAAGAATAGTAAAATATCAGTTAATGCTCCAAGTCAGTCAGGAAAGTGATAACTGATAAACACAGTATAAAATTGATCAGGAAACTCAGTTTTATATGTCAGTCATCCAACAAACTAATAGTACAGTCGAACGTTATAAAGTAAGCAATTCTATTGGATGAAATATTGACACTTCAGAACGGTCACAAAATCTAGTCGTTACAAGATAGACGTTGATACAATTCGAATTTAAATAAGATGATGTTGGACCTCCCACTATAAATAGAGAACTTTGCACCAAAAAGAAATATAATATAATAATTAAGATCAACAAGCATTTTGTTCACCAATCTTAGTTATTCGAATTGGTATCATCTCTGCGCTATAACAAGTTCATATCAAGAATTTCTTTAAGTGTTCAAGCTACACAGAAATTATCCAGATTCAGACGCATTGAAGAACCACAAACAAGAATCAATTCATTGATTCTCAGCCCAACTTTGATTCTACATCAAAGGTTTAGACTGTGAAGCAAACCGGGAAGGTTTTTCCAAGGACAGTTGTCACATCAGTCGGGTAGACTATGTTTGTGGTGGTAGCTGGTGAAGAGGCACACGTAACCCTTCAAGGAACAGTGGTCAAGCAATTGGAGAGCAGCAATTCTACCTATTCTAAAACTGTTTAGATAGTGATGCTAGGATTAGCCAAGGACTATTGATTAGGACTTTTTGTAACAGCTCACCTCAAGAAGTTATAGTGGAATTTTCCTCCGCACCACAGGGGAAGAGAGGATTGACAGGATTACACCACCTGGAACCTCTATAATTATTGTTTACTTACTTTACGTATTTACTTATTTACTTAGCATTTATCTACAACATTCTAAGATTTGATTGTTATACATCACAGAGCTCACAAACTGAAATTCACCAGAATTCAGTTTATCACACTCAGCTTTCATATAGAATAACAAGATAAAGAAAAAGGCTAGAATTTAATCCGCTGCCGGTTGACTTAGTTTTGCTTAAATCAGTTTGACTTAAACTCAGCTCAGTCAGCTTAACTCCACATAAGTTTTAACTGAACCTTAATTTGTTTAAAATCCAGTTTTTGGTGACAAGTTTATTCACCCCCCTCTAAACTTATGTTAGCCTTTCCAAGGGACCAACAATTGGTGTCGGAACAGTGTTTCTTAGACAAGTCGTTGTCAAAATCTCATTTGCTCTAAATCACCTCCGGTTGTTCTTTTTAGAAAGCTCAGTTTCTAAGTTTTCACATAATCAGTTCTCACTATCTCACTATGGATAACAATCAGTATGGCAGACAAATGTTTATGTGCAACATAGACAAATTTGATGAATATAGACGTCGTTTGCAGGCTTTTCTAGCAGCTTCTCATGATGAGATGATTGATGTATGTTAAGGGTGAAATTCTATGGTTTTTAAGAGTATATTTTATGATATTTTCCCTCTTAATTGTATAATTTGCATAATAAATAGGTCTTATATTGAAATATTGAGCAAACGATGTTTTTAAAGACTTAATCGCAATATTGATATAATCATGTGGTTTTATGGTGAAATTATGATTATGTGGACTTTATTACAGTTTGCGACATTTTCCATGTGTTATAGGTGCAATTATAAGGCTCAAATGATGATTTAAAGAAATTAAAATTCGAGCTAAGTGATTGAAGAAAGAGATAATGATCAAGTGGAGTGAAGAAAAAGAGATAAATATGAAGAAATCACCTTCAAGTCACCCTGAACGAGCGTCTATACTCAGTCCATACTCCGTCCAGATCAAACGGGCGTCTGAAATGTCGAACGAGCGTCCAAGGTGCCAAAAAGAGATCAGAGAGTTTGAACTGAGGGCGGACGAGCATCTGAAGAGAGTTCAAGGAAGTGAACGAGCATCCACCAGACTGAACGCTCGTCCGTCCGCCGACTCAGCCAGAACCGACTTTAACCTCTATAAATACCTGCCTATTTTCACACATAAAAACAACAATTCGACATTATACAAACCCAAAACCCTAGGGGGGGCTAAGGCTGCGGTTTTACTTCTTTTCCTTTCACTTTTCTGCAACTTTAAATTAGATTAGTTTAGATCTGTTTTTATGTTCTTTTTCTGCAAAACTGAGTTGCTGAGGATGCTCAGGAGCTAAAGCTTCTTTCAAACGAGAATTGTGAAGCCATCAACTTGGATTGATTTCTGTGTTTCGATTATACTGTGAGTGATTTATTAAGGTTGTTTCTTATTTATGTTTATCCATGTGTAATTGCGTTTATATCGGAAGATTTGCATGTATGATTATGTTTATGATTGATGGAAGTCATGATTAACCTTTAGATCACCATAGATAAGAATAGTCCTTAGATTTATAATAACGGAAGTTAATAAGTCTAATCACTAGATTTAAACGTAAAAGTTGACACCTTCGATCTTAAAACGCGTTAATCTAGCATTGGAAGATACTAGGTTAAAAGATGAATTACCTAAGGAATTAGGGTTCATGTTTAGGTAAGGTGAATCACAACCTAGATAAATACCACATATAATCGAGATAGGAGATCAATACATGTTGATAGGTGGATCAATCCTCGTTTGCCTTTTATAATTTGATTTTAAATCCTTGCAACTTGAGTTTTGTTTAGCTTTAATTTAGTTTACTTTTTGCACGTAGTTTAGTTTAGTTAATAAGTTCGTTACCCGTATCTTTCCTAGCATTGGTGTTCAGCCTCTGTCTAGTTTAGTTTTCTGCATATTTGTTTAGTATAATTCCCTGTTTAGTTTTCGTGACATAGTTAGTTAAAACAAAAGGTAGGATTAACAACAGTCCAGTTCCCCGTAAGATCGACCTGGCATAGCCTCTATACTGCGATCCTTATACTTGAGGTAAACCGGATTATTACTTGTTTATTTTGTGTTAATAAAATCCATGACAATGTACTCACTGATGGACCTATTCAGATCACTCACATGCAAACTGTTGATGGAAATCAAGTTAGAATTCCCAAGCCTAAAGTTGAATAGACCAGTGATGATCGGAAGAGAAACAACCTGAACAATGTTGCCATGGATATCATACTCAGAACTCTTGATAGCAACATGTATCTGAAATTCAAGGATTGCAATACTACTAAAGAGATGTGGGAAAAAATTCAGTTAGTTTGCGAAGGAACTAATTCGATTAAAGAGAATAAAATCTCTGTAGCAAAACAGAAGTTTGAGAATTTCAAGATGAAGTCAGGCGAAAATATTGAACAGATGGAAACAAGATTTGGCGCTATCGTGGATGAACTGGATTTACTCAAAATTGAGTATACCAAGAAAGATATCAACACTTGAATCTTGAAGGCCTTACCAATGTGCTGGAAGATGAAGGTCACAGCTATGGAAGAATCAAGAAGACTTGACATAGAAGATTCATTCAAAATCTTATCAGATCTTAAAGATTACGAATTCAATGAAGATTTCACCATGACAACGGCCTTAATCAAAGACATGGAAGAACCTAAAACAACAACTCTTGCATCGAATGACAATCTAGAACCTCATCTAGCAATCTTCAGCAATTGGATGAGATGGAAGAATAGATGGCACTAATGATGAACATAATTCGAAGGATGAAGAGTGGACACCCAGTCACTCAGAAGTTCATCAAAAGGACTCCTGAAAAGATGAAAGACGATGAATATCTTTGCTTCAACTGTAAGAATCCTGGACATTACAAAGCTGAATATCGAGAACTGACAAAGAAGACTCAGCAACGAAGAACTGGCATAAGAGCACTCCTTGCCAGGGATGAGTTAGACTATGAAGCTGGTACTGAAAGATTATCAGACGACACAGCTTTAATGGTTCACATGGAAAGTCCAAATGAGGTATGTGAATCCAACTCTAAATACTCCTCAGCTCAGATTTCCATGCAGAATGCATGTTCTTCGACTGTTGATTCCAATCCAAAAAATCCAGAATTAGAAGAAACACTTGACGAATTGATGAATCAGCTAGTAACTATCCAAGCTAGTTATGAATCAATTAAAGTTGAGAAAGTGATTCTAATTCTTGAAGTTGAAAGATTGAAGTCTGAAATTAATATGATGAAACTGGCTATAACTGATAAAGAAAAGAATCAGTATCAGCCTACTGCATCAGCAGTAGCAACTGAATCATTTGCTCAATCAAGTTCAGCTACTGGATTCAAATCAGGAAAGTCATATGGAGACAAAACAAGCTTAGGATTTGATACACAGCAATCTTCTAAGTATAGAACTAGAAAAGCTGCTGAACCTAGTACCAAAACTGGTATTAAGTTTGTAGCTGAGCAACTTCCACAAACTGAGATAATTGGTGAACCAGTAAAGTCAGTATCACACAGGATAAATCACTTTTCCAAGAAGAAAATTGTATCTACCAACAAAGGTAAACAAAATGGTAGATCAGCTGTATCTCAAGGAAATCGAATGGTAAATCAAATGCCATATCCACAAAAACTGATCAAGTCAAGAACCAGAAAAATTACAATCAGGGTAAATCCAAGAATGTCAACCATTCAAAGATTCACACATCCAGGGGGAAAGAAAGACTATATCCCACTGATGATGATTGGAATTTTACTGCATCTACTAATAAAACTGATAAGAACAATCATTCCAGACAGAAAACTTATCACGAGTTTCAGTTCAAAACTCAGCAGAAAGCTAATCTCAGTTCTCTGCAAAAGTCTTAGTACCAAGGTCAGTCCAGACCTCAGTGCAGAAGGAAGGATGGTTATAATTCAACTTTTAATAATAGAAAACATTTTGGAAATCAGAGTGAACCAGAAGACCTGAGAAATCATATACACAAGGCACAATCCTGAAAAAGATATTATTGAAGTGTGGCTTATATATATATGAAAACATGTGCAACAATTTCCAGAGAAGACCCTATGGAAATATACCCAAAGTTGTACTAACAATTGACCACTATGGACCCAAACAGAGTTGGGTACCTAAAACATTTTAATTTGTTTTACAGGATATATGGTACTTTGACAGTGGTTGCTCAAGGCACATGACAAAGAGCAAGGACTCTCTAAGTGATTTTATTGCCAAAGATGGACCAAAAGTTAATTTTGGAAGTAAAGACAAACCTGGATTCACCAAAGGTTATGGCACCCTCATCAGAAATGGTCTCATAATCAAGAATGTATCTTATGTAGAAGGATTGCATTACAATCTACTCAGCACCAGTCAATTCTACGATATGGGATATAAAGTTACTTTTGACATAGATTTCTACATTGTCGTCAGCGAAACAGCATTTCAAGTTGTCTTAGCCGGAAGAAGAAAAGAGAATATCTATGTTGTAGATTGGACTACAGCTGTTGCAGAAACCTGTTTACTTGTGCATACCAAATCAGAAATCAGTTGGTTGTGGCACAAGAAACTGAGTCATTGATGGAGGTCAAGTTAAATTATTAACTCGATGCCTACTAACACACTAGCAAGAGAACTAGGTTCAATTGTAGTATAGCCAGATAGAGTCGAGGTCGATCCCACAGAGACTCGGCACAAATAAAACACAACTTTATCCTATTAGAACTAAATTGAAAGGGCGGACTACGACCAACTAAATGCAGTAAATAAAATAGTGACAACCACAAGACACAAAAGACCACGAAGACAAACTAAAAACTATTAAAACACAGATAATACGGTTGATATTATCTAAACATATAGTATTGATTATGCTAGTAGATTATAACTCCCCCATGTGAATTAGGATGATGACGAGACAAAACAAACGTTAAAGATTAATTATTATGACTACGGGAGT
Organism: Gentiana macrophylla; assembly: GCA_026214975.1. Classification (NCBI taxonomy): domain Eukaryota; kingdom Viridiplantae; phylum Streptophyta; class Magnoliopsida; order Gentianales; family Gentianaceae; genus Gentiana; species Gentiana macrophylla. Next base: position 59,972,183 of record CM047816.1, on the reverse strand, counting down.
CATCCCCTAAGGTAGATTTAGCTCCGTTTAGGCCATCTAAATCATCGTGCCTCCATTACGTGACTTCGCTTTTTAATGCCTCCATCTCATATAACTTCTGACACAATTACGAGACTAGGGATGCCGGTATAAACCGTAACCTCATCTAAGCAACATTCCTAGGGTAAGGCGTACTTCTTAGATGCCGATTCAATCTATATCCTAAGTAACAATCACCTTTTGGGTTTCATGTTAAATTATGATGACGAATAACTAAGTTGATCAGGTTTAATTACTCGTTTTAATTCCAAATCAGAGAATCTGACGTAGTCGAAGCTGATCATAATATTGCCCTACACATTACCATACTCGGTCGACCGAACGACAGCACTCGGGCGACCGAGTGACATGTCTAGGTCGACCGAACACAGTTCTGTGTCGGAACAAAGCATGATTATTTCTTAACGTTTCTAACCTAAACACATGGGTTCGTAAATTAATCTACATCCACGAACTTCTTATACCTCTTATTATCAAACTTATGCTTCGGCTTTGGTGGAGGATAAGGTAGAGTTGAAGGATCGACATCAGTGAAAATTGGATACTTGTTATCATAAAGTTCAACTCTAGGGCCAGCAAGTTCTTTATACGTTCTTTGCTCAGGCAAGGTCTCGGAAGTATTAGTCTCATTGCTTGGCTCACCATCGTTATTCTTTGTGACTTTTTCTTTCTCTTGCAAGGATGGTGGAGTTACCTCCTTTCCACATCTTGTCATGATCGCATTCAAATCTTTAGGGTTCTTCTCAGTGTTGCTTGGCAACCCTCTAGGAGGTCTAGTTGAGACTTGCTCAGCTAGTTGTCCTACCTGGTGCGTGAGATTTTGGACTAGAGCTTCTTGATTGGTTACCTTGGCATCAGTCTTCTGACAATATTGGCTAAAGTTAGTGGCTAATTCAGCCATAGATTTTGAAAGTTGTCCCATATTGTCAGTGACGACATTACTCAGTTTTTCTATCGCAGCTTCCCAACCAAAAGTTTTAGTCTGCTGTGGTACATAAGGGGTAGGCGGTTTAGGCCTTTCTCCTGCATTTATGTCACTATATCGGAATCCAGGATGGTTATGATTAGGCCTGTACCCTCCCCCGATATAATTGGCTTCTTCAGTACCAGCATTCTCACTTTGAAGTGCTACCTCGATTCCAGCCCCTTTCTCTACTCTTGTCATCCTCTCTTGCATCCCATCTACCTTATTGTTGATAACAGAAAGTTGTTCTAAGATTTTGGTAGATGCACTATCATCAAATATGTCATTGCCTCCCCATTGGCTATTCATCGCTATTTGCTCCATCTTCCCTTGGGCCTCCTCAGGAGATAAAAGAACAAACGCTCCATTGCTGGAGGCGTCTACTCTAATTTTCTCCGTCTCTCTCAACCCATGGTAAAAAGTTTGCATTAAAAGCCAAAGAGAGATGTCATGATGAGGACACTTCCTCATAGCTTCCTTGAAACGCTCCCAAGCTTGATCAAAACTCTCCCCAGGTTGTTGCTTAAATCCTAGGATGTCTTGGCGTAACTTAAAAGTTTTTCCTAAGGGAAAATACTTATTCATGAATTTTTGCAACAATTGTTCCCAAGTAGTGATAGATCCAGCCTCTAAAGAGAGAAGCCATTGCTTAGCTTTATCTTTCCAAGTGAAAGGGAAAAGCTTAAGACGAATGTTCCCCTCTTGGATTAATTCTGGTTTCACTGTGCTGACGATCTCCAAGAAATTCGTCACGTGAACACCAGGATCCTCGTTTTGGATTCCATGAAAAGTAGAATAATTGGTCACCATTTGAATTACATTAGGCCTAGGGTGATAGACTTCCACAGCATCTTGCGGTGCTACGATAGCGGGAATGAATTGTTCAATAGTGGGCGTTGCATAACTTTGCAAAGTGCGCCTCGCTCCTTGAACTAGGGCTTGGTTCTCATTATTAGCATTTGCATTAACATTATTGGCATTATTAATAACATGATTAGGTACCTAGTTCGGATTGACCGGATTGCCTTCCATTTCCGTTTCAGATTCAGAATGCTCACAATGATCGGTTGTATGTCCTTCTTCCACTTTGTGCTCGCAAATTTCTCTATCTCAGGATTATATGGCTCAAGCGGTTCCTTCGATTTCCGAGTAGCGTACTATAAAATAATAAACAACAATAAAACAATTAATCACTAGTAAAGGCTAGGCCTTTAACTAACTAAATAAAACTAAGACAGACTCGAAATAAGTTTGAGAAAAGAAAACGTAAATAAAACAGAAGCAGAATATTGTAAAACTAATACAGAACAGAAAAGAAAACTAATTCTCAGTCGAACGAGAACTGTGGTTCGGTCGACCGAACTGTTTTAATATACAGACTCTTATTCACAAAATATTCACGAATCCAGTTCTAACAAAATAAGCTATATCTTAATTTAATGACTCGAGTCCCCGGCAACGGCGCCAAAAACTTGATGGAGGTCAAGTTAAATTATTAACTCGATGCCTACTAACACACTAGCAAGAGAACTAGGTTCAATTGTAGTATAGCCGAGATAGAGTCGAGGCTCGATCCCACGAGACTCGGCACAAATAAAACACAACTTTATCCTATTAGAACTAAATTGAAAGGGGGGTCTACGACCAACTAAATGCAGTAAATAAAATAGTGACAACCACAAGACACAAAAGACCACGAAGACAAACTAAAAACTATTAAAACACGGATAATACGGTTGATATTATCTAAACATATAGTATTGATTACGCTAGTAGATTATAACTCCCCCATGTGAATTAGGATGATGACGAGACAAAACAAACGTTAAAGATTAATTATTATGACTACGGGAGTCATCCCCTAAGGTAGATTTAGCTCCGGTTAGGCCATCTAAATCATCGTGCCTCCATTACGTGACTTCGCTTTTTTAATGCCTCCATCTCATATAACCCGACACAATTACGAGACTAGGGATGCCGGTATAAACCGTAACCTCATCTAAGCAACATTCCTAGGGTAAGGCGTACTTCTTAGATGCCGATTCAATCTATATCCTAAGTAACAATCACCTTTTGGGTTTCATGTTAAATTATGATGACGAATAACTAAGTTCATCGAGTTTTAATTACTCGTTTTAATTCCAAATCGAGAATCGGCGTGAGTCGGCCGATCATAATATTGCCCTACACATTACCACACTCGGTCGACCGAACGACAGCACTCGGGCGACCGAGTGACATGTCTAGGTCGACCGAACACAGTTCTGTGTCGGAACAAAGCATGATTACTTCTTAACGTTTCTAACCTAAACACATGGGTTCGTAAATTAATCTACATCACGCAATCAATACAAGAAAAACTACTCCATAATAAAATACATCAGATCTACGAATAAAGATTGCATAATTGAATAGTCATACCCTCGAAGACGAGAGTGACTCCCACTCTTTAATGCGCTCCCTAATCGGAGAATCCGACGAATCCACAATGAACGAACATAAAGAAAATAAAACTAGAAACTTAAAAGCTAAAATTGTATGAATTGTTTTGTGTTGTAGTGGTGTGTCTCTCTCAGCATCGTGGCTGCTGTTTATATAGGATTTGTAGCCGACATAGGATGGATCTAGAAGATAGAGACGCGTTTATCTGATTACGCTCGGGTGACCGAACAATTACGCTCGGTCGACCGAATGGCATGGCTCGGTCGACCGAGCCTCACTCTTTACGCGTTTTCAATTTCGGTTCGTCTGACTTGTTCCCCACTCCATGCTTTTGAATTGATCTGATTAATCTTTTCTTCAATGCTCCGATTTCCTTCTCTTTTATCTTGAGATTTCTCGATTGCGTGATAATTATCTTCCTGATTCGTTATGATCTGCAAAATCAGCATTTATCACACAATTAATTGTTCTTTTATAATAAAAACAGCTAAATACCAATTATCACTTTAATAATCACTTATCATTAAATAATAAATATAAACACGTGATTTAATATGAAATATATATAATTAACTCCGATTTAAGGTTATAATTGATGACATAAATGGGTATATTTTAATCACATCAAAATGCCCCCACTTAAACTTTGCTTCGTCCCAACAAAGCATCAATAAGTCATTCCCAAGACAACATTTTACGTGGTCAACTCATACTTACACAAGAAACCCGAGTCAACTCATACCAGTCATGCTCATAAGATAAGCATTATTCACTACTTGCTATGAATCGAAGTGATTGTGTGCATGTGCATTGATTTTATATAAATGTAGCAAGATTAGAGCTTATGCAGACTTCATATCAAAATTTACCAACATCAGCATTCATACTTCTTATGCCTCGCAATGGTTAAAGCACTAGAACAATAAGCAAGGGCGTATCTATAGGGTTTTTGGACCTGGAGACCGAGTACTACTCAAAGCCTCTAAAAATTCGATTTTTTTTTCTTTTCAATTTTGCATATTTTTCGAATACTACTAATCTCAAGGAAGAAAACTTTTCATAGAGTATTCCCCTATCTTAGATTAAGCCTAGCATCGAATATTACCACAAGCGCGGGGATACTTTGGTAATGTTACTACAAGCCCAGTGTTTTAATACATTGTCAAGCACAGATACGTCCCAAGCTTATTACTCCGCTTTTGTTGGCTAGAAGATCAGAATACATCAGTCGACAAATGTCGACATTAGGTCCTCATAACCAATTATCTACGCAATGTACACATACTTCTTTCAATTATTATACTCACGCGGTAGTAAACGATTCATATGTTGAGTAATTGAACAATACCTAACTACTTGCAATTTGTTGGCATGAATATCCTTAAGTTTACTAACAATTTATCGCAGAAGTATAATATGACCACGTACTCACGCAACTTGGTTCATTTCCTATCAATTCTATGTATAAGAACTTCACATGTTTAAGGGTACGAGTTAAACAACTTGGCATTTAACCACAAAATTTTTTAAATTTGGCTCAATATTGTCTCAACATTCCGTTCCCCTTGACTTTTTCAACATATAGCTAAGTCCCTTGCCCCCCACTTAAACATGGCATTGTCCTCAATGACAAAAATAAATGAGAGTTCAAGATGAAAGACTTAGCTCTGGAAACGGCTCCAAAGTAAAGGAACAATATCGGAGTAATCATCGGCACAGCGTGGAGAGACAGAAACATCCTGTATAAACAAACAAGCTCCACGAAATCGTCAAATACCACGTCTATGGAAGTTTTAAAATAACGTGGCAGTAATTAGATATAGATATCTAAAAACAGTTTAAGCCACGTTACTTTATACTGCCATGGACAAGACCAATATGGATTTAAACCTAATTAAAAACTCACATGACGGCTATCAAGGAAAAAACCTCGTTTATTCCGAACTTAGACTCGGAACATGGCGAGATGAAAAAAACCGTGGTAGGTGCTTTCTACTTTATTAAAAAGAAAAACTAAAAAGATAGTTATAGGTAGTAGTTCTAAATTTATAGTCGCTAGCTCGACTCAGTTCAAGATGGTTTATTCATAGACAGGGTCGTCGAGGTACAAAACCTCCTCCTCAGCATCAGGCGGAAGCCCTTGATAATGCTTCACACGATGTCCATTGACCACAAACTTGGACCCGTCTTTGAAATTGAACAGCTCCACCGCCCTAGAAGGAAAGACTTGTTGTACTTGAAATGGGCCACACCATCTTGATTTCAACTTACCCGGGAAGAGTCTTAAGCGCGAATTATACAAGAGAACCAGATCACCCTCTTGAAAGGTCCTATCCAGAATTTTCTTGTCATGGAACTTCTTCGTGCGCTCCTTGAAAATCATCGCATTCTCGTATGCCTCTAAACGAAACTCCTCCAGGCGAGTTAATTCCAACATCCTCTTCTCACCGGCCAACGTCTCATCAAAATTTAGCATCCTTGTTGCCCACATGGCCCGGTGCTCATCCTTTGCATATTGGTGTGCATCCTTAAACAATGTTGGCCAATAAAAACCGCATTGGAGGACCTTAGCCGCGGTTTTTTCTCCCCCGTAGTGTCCTCCAACTTCATAGGAATGACAATGCTTCAGGATATCATTATACTCTTCTTCGGGCACACACCTTCGAAATATATTATCTGATCCTAGCTTAAACAAATAAGGCTCATCCCAATAATAGTGTCTAAGATCTTTAAAGAATTTTTCCTTTCATGGACAGTGAGATTCGGTGGTAGGTACTTTGCGGATAGATAATTGACAAACAAACTAAACCATGGTTGCTTCTTCTCCTTCACAACCTCTATTCACGAAGAAATTGCAGCACAATCATCATGTCCCCTGATGGTGGTGATGGAGAAAAGTTGTTCATCAGGAAAAGATTCTCCTATCTCAGGTAATTCCTCACCATCCTCTAATTGTAAGCGCGAGAGATGATCGGCCACCACGTTCTCACTTCCTTTCTTATCTCGGATTTCTACGTCAAATTCTTGTAGCAGTAGAATCCATCTCAACAGTCTCGGCTTTGAATATTGCTTTGCTAGGAGATACTTAAGAGCCGCATGGTCAGTCCACACAGTGACTTTAGATCCCACTAAGTAAGATCTAAACTTGTCAAAAGAAAAGATAACGGCCAAAAGTTCCTTCTCCGTTGTGGCGTAATTTCTTTGGGCAGCATTCAAAGTCCGGCTTGCATAATAAATGGGTAGCTTGGATATTCAAAGTCCGGCTTTAATATACAGACTCTTATTCATAGAATATTCATGAATCCAGTTCTAACAAAATAAGCTATATCTTAATTTAATGACTCGAGTCCCCGGCAACGGCGCCAAAAACTTGATGGAGGTCAAGTTAAATTATTAACTCGATGCCTACTAACACACTAGCAAGAGAACTAGGTTCAATTGTATTATAGCCAGATAGAGTCGAGGTCGATCCCACAGAGACTCGGCACAAATAAAACACAACTTTATCCTATTAGAACTAAATTGAAAGGGCGGTCTACGACCAACTAAATGCAGTAAATAAAATAGTGACAACCACAAGACACAAAAGACCACGAAGACAAACTAAAAACTATTAAAACACGGATAATACGGTTGATATTATCTAAACATATAGTATTGATTACGCTAGTAGATTATAACTCCCCCATGTGAATTAGGATGATGACGAGACAAAACAAACGTTAAAGATTAATTATTATGACTACGGGAGTCATCCCCTAAGGTAGATTTAGCTCCGGTTAGGCCATCTAAATCATCGTGCCTCCATTACGCGACTTCGCTTTTTAATGCCTCCATCTCATATAACTTCTGACACAATTCCGAGACTAGGGATGCCGGTATAAACCGTAACCTCATCTAAGCAACATTCCTAGGGTAAGGCGTACTTCTTAGATGCCGATTCAATCTATATCCTAAGTAACAATCACCTTTTGGGTTTCATGTTAAATTATGATGACGAATAACTAAGTTGATCAGGTTTAATTACTCGTTTTAATTCCAAATCAGAGAATCGGCGTGGTCGGCCGATCATAATATTGCCCTACACATTACCACACTCGGTCGACCGAACGACGCGACTCGGGCGACCGAGTGACATGTCTAGGTCGACCGAACACAGTTCTGTGTCGGAACAAAGCATGATTACTTCTTAACGTTTCTAACCTAAACACATGGGTTCGTAAATTAATCTACATCACACAATCAATACAAGAAAAACTACTCCATAATAAAATACATCAGATCTACGAATAAAGATTGCATAATTGAATAGTCATACCCTCGAAGACGAGAGTGACTCCCACTCTTTAATGCGCTCCCTAATCGGAGAATCCGACGAATCCACAATGAACGAACATAAAGAAAATAAAACTAGAAACTTAAAAGCTAAAATTGTATGAATTGTTTTGTGTTGTAGTGGTGTGTCTCTCTCAGCATCATGGCTGCTGTTTATATAGGAGTTGTAGCCGACATAGGATGGATCTAGAAGATAGAGACGCGTTTATCTGATTATGCTCGGGTGACCGAACAGTTACGCTCGGTCGACCGAATGGCATGGCTCGGTCGACCGAGCCTCCCTCTTTACGCGTTTTCAATTTCGGTTCGTCTGACTTGTTCCCCACTCCATGCTTTTGAATTGATCTCATTAATCTTTTCTTCAATGCTCCGATTTCCTTCTCTTTTATCTTGAGATTTCTCGATTGCGTGATAACTATCTTCCCGATTCGTTATGATCTGCAAAATCAGCATTTATCACACAATTAATTGCTCTTTTATATTAAAAACAGCTAAATACCAATTATCACATTAATAATCACTTATCATTAAATAATAAATATAAACACGTGATTTAATATGAAATATATATAATTAACTCCGATTTAAGGTTATAATTGATGACATATATGGGTATATTTTAACTGTCATCAGTCATCTAAACTTTGATGACATCAATACCCTCGTTAAGAAACAGTTAGTCATTGGACTGCCTGAAATCTCATATAAGAAGGATAGCTTATGTGATGCTTGTCAACAAGGAAAGCAAACAAAAGCAAGTTTCAAGACTATGTCTTAGCATTCAACAACCAGAGTTCTGGAGCTACTACATATGGACTTATTTGGACCTATTACACCAATTAGTATCAGTGGAAAGAAGTATACATTGGTGGTAGTAGACGATTTTTCAAGATACACTTGGGTTATCTTCTTAACCAAGAAAAGTGAAACCAAACAAAGACTTACTGAACTACTCAAGAGACTTCAGAATCATAAAAGTGTATCAATTATGAAGATAAGATCAGATAAAGGGACTGAATTTCTCAACAATGTGATTATTGAATATTGTGAAGGAAATGGTGTTTTACACCAACTTGCTGCCACAGCAACACCTCAATAGAATGGTGTAGCTGAAAGGAGAAATAGAACGCTCAAAGAAGCAGGAAGGACTATGATCTATGAAGCAAAACTACCTGAAAGAAATTGGACAGAAGTAGTTAACACAGCTTGCTATACACAGAACAAATCTCTCATGAATAAAAGGCATGAAAAGACTCCTTATGAAATTTGGAATGAAAGAAAACCAAATGTTTCTCACTTTCATGCTTTTGGAAGCAAAATTTTCATACACAATAATGGAAAAGATCAAGTTCATGTTTTTCAGCCCAAAGCAGATAAAGGAATTTTCCTAGGATACTCAAGTGTCAGCAAAGCTTTTAGAGTGATAAATAAAAGGACACTCAAGCATAAGGAATCAATACATGTGGTGTTGAAGAACCAAACTTCGCTGGTGAAACAACTGAAGACAGACCAGAACCAGTTTCTCAGTCTCAGTTACAAGTCTTGCCTTTCAGACTCTTCAGATCAAGATCAGTCTCAGTTTCCAACTAATCAACAACCCACTCCTGAACAAAATGATTCTGACTCAGCTGAAGAAATTCAAGAACCAGTTCATGAAGAACATGTCGAACAAAATGTAGATCCCTTGATGCAAGCACCCGTTTATCAATGGATGATTGATCACCCTGAAGAACAAGTTATTGGTGACACTCAAGCCGGAGTTCGAACAAGACATCAACTAGATGCAATGATTGCATGTTTTCTATCTCAATCTGAACCTAAGGAGATAGAAGAATCTTTGAAAGATCCAGACTGAATACTAGCTATGCAAGAAGAACTTAATGAATTCGAAAGAAATCAAGTATGGAAATTGGTAGAAAGACCAGTTCATGTGAATATCATTGGAACCAAATGGGTTTTCAGAAACAAACTTGATGAAGATGGGAATATCATCATAAACAAAGCTACACTAGTAGCTAAAGGGTATTCTCAAGCAGAAAGACTTTGATGAAACTTATGCACCAGTTGCAAGATTGGAAGCAATCAAGCTATTTCTTTCCTTTGCAGCTCACAAAAAGTTCAAAGTATACCAGATGGATGTTAAAAGTGCATTTTTAAATGGAATACTTGAAGAAGAAGTTTATGTTCAACAACCACCTGGATTCGAGATCAAAGATCAATCTGATAAAGTTTTCAGACTAAGGAAAGCTCTTTATGGACTTAAACAAGCACCAAGAGCTTGGTATGATACTCTATCTCAGTTTCTAGTGGATAATGGATTTATCAAAGGAACTATCGACAAAACCTTATTCAGAAAGAAAAATGAAGAGAGCACTCTACTTGTTCAGATCTATGTTGCTGACATTATTTTTGGAACAGAAAATGAACAGTTATGTGAGAAATTTGCAAGTCTAATGAAGAGCATATTTCATATGAGTATGATGGGAGAATTGAATTATTTTCTTGTATTACAAGTTAAACAATTAGATGTTGGAATTTTCATTCACCAAACCAAGTATACAAGAGAACTTATCAAAAAGTTTGGTATGGAAAAATCAGCTGGAATTTCTACTCCAATGGGGACCAACATCAGACTAGACGAAGACAAAGAAGGCAAAGATGTTGATTAAACACTTTACAAAAGAATGATTGGAAGCTTACTCTATCTCACAGCAAGTTGGCCAGATATATCTTTTACTGTTGGCGTGTGTGCAAGATTTCAGTCGAAACCAAAGGAAAGTCATTTCACAGTTGTAAAAAGAACCTTGAAGTATCTGAAAGATACAGATGGAGTTGGAATTTGGTATTCAAGAGAAGGAGAATTCAAGCTGATATCTTACTCAGACTCGGGTTATGCAGGATGCAAAGTGGACAGAAAGAGCACCGCAGGCACATGTCAGTTGCTAGGATATAGACTTTTTTCTTGGTTTAGCAAAAAGCAAAACTCTATCTCAACTTCAAAAGCTCAAGCAGAGTATATAGCAGCAGGAAGTTGTTATCCTCAAGTTCTATGGATTAGACAGCAATTAAGAGATTATGGGATAGAAGAAGGAACGATTCCCATAATGTGTGATAACACTAGTGCAATTGCAATTACTGACAATCCCGTTTTGCACTCAAGGACAAAACATATTGATGTGCGTCATCACTTCATAAGAGATCATACAGAGAAAAAGGATATTACAGTTCTCTATATACCTACTGAAGATCAGTTTGCCGATATCTTTACAAAACCATTGGACAAAGAAAGATTTGCCAAACTGAGAACTGAATTGGGGATAATTAAAGTCAGTTAAGTCAGCTAAGTCAGTTAAGCGAGAGATTCGTCAAGGGGATTAATCTTTGTTATGCTGGGTGCGCTCACTTAACAAATTAGTCATTGACATCAACAACCTCAAACTGACCAACTGGAATTGAAAGATATTTTTGGAACTAAAATTTTACTCTAGAACTAACCTCAGCACCAGTCTTTATAAGAGTCAACTTAAGTCAAAGGTTGATAAGATAAAACCGACAGGGGTTATATCGCATTTAATTACCGCAGTTTCTGTCAGAATATATTGCGTGTACACCCCATTACCGTCAGAATAGTACATGCCTTGGTTACACAAACCATCATGGAATTTGAAAAGTTGTACTAATCAACCGCCAGTACATCATCCCTATTTATTCGACCTCCGTTCACACTCTCCTTAATCAGACATCTATAAATTCTTTCAAACTCAATCTTTTTCACAAAAATGGCCACTTCAAAGAAATCTCAAGAAGAAAGATTGATCACAGATTTAGATGTGTATACATTCGAAATTTAGGAATCTATGTGCAACAACACTCTGTTAGCTAGTTATATCTGCGAGAAGATCCAGAAACAACCAGGATTAAAAAGCATTCTGGAAGTCACCTTCAACGAAAAACGTGATGTGGAAGGAATTTCGCAGTTCTGGGAGAATATGTGTTTGGTAAGAGACTCCATATTCAGTTCGTGGAGATTGTATCATTATCAATGAACGAGTCATAAAGTCACTATTTGGTTTCAAAAATTGATCTAAGACATCAATAGACTTGACTCGTCTACCATTGAAAAGAGACGCCTTTCTTAGGCAAATTACATTATCTAAAGAACAAACAGAAGTTGGTATTCATATTGATAAAATCAAGCCAGAATTTGGACTCTTTAGTAGATGGCTCAGCAGACATGTTATTCGAAAATCCAATGGAATCAACATATTATCTGACAATGTTTATCTGATGAACATAATTTGGGACGAACTAGAATTCAATTGGGCCGGTTATGTCGTCAATCAGATAAAGAAGCAACACTTAGCTGAATTGGAAAGTGTTCAGAAAGCTCAAGCTGAAGGACAATCAATTGTTGGGAGATTCCGACTGAAGAAAACACTCAGTGGAATCATACAATTTTATTTGGAGAAACTTATGATAGGGAAGAAAGCAAGACAAACTTCAGCCACAACTACTGATACAGAGGGAATTGCAGCAGTCACAAAAACAACTTCCCAACCTGAAGCCAGACAGGAAACTATGTCTCAGCAGGAAGCTGAACACAAAGGAGTCAAGCGGAAAGCTGACTCAGCAAAAGAAAAATCGGTTGTCAAATGTTTATACCCAGATACTTCGAGTCAGCAAGCACCAACTGAGGTGGAACTACAGCAACAGACAGCTGAAATCACGCGGAAAGATATTCCTGCTGATCATACTTTTCAGTTACAACACCATTCAGATCAGCAACAAGCTCCTAGTTTTGAAGCTGATAGAATTATCAAACTAATAGAGATGAAACTCAAACCAGAAGATTCTCGTGAAGCTATCTTACAATCTGAAGAAAAGTTAATCTTGAAGGAATTGGAAATTAGAGACCTATACACTCTATTTCCTATGTCAGAGTTTCTTACAAATTGTTTCAATAGATTCACTGAACTAGCTCAACGCAGAGAATCAGCCACATCATCTTTTCCCGAATATATTTCAAAGAAGAAGGATGATGATGAAGATGATAATTCAAGGAAAGAAACTGATATGACTACAGTTTTGCAGAAAGATGCTCAACCTCAACTCCAAGCTACTCAAACATGATCATTGAAGATATCACTCAGCCAAAAGGATGCATACAATGGAAGAATTAGGCAAAGTTCATGAGAACTTAAAGATTGTGCTCAGCCAAAAGGATGCATACAATGGCCTTCTGTCAAACATCTCTGGATATCTAGATTATAGAACTAAAACAGATATCTCAGTTCATGCAAGACTAGAAATGATCCATAAATCAAGTTCAAGTTATGCCTCAGAAATTTTGCTACTTAAACAAAAACTTGAAGACTCAACCGCAGTAGATAGGGAAACACATGCTCAGGCTCACTGGCATATGAATCAGCACATCTACGGGTTAGAGAATCAGCTCAAAGAAGTACTTGCTTCTCAAAAACGTATCTCAGCCGATCAATAGGCAACCCATGCTTTGGTAGATCAATTGTATGATGCCAAAAAGGGGGAAGCTGAAGTTACTCAAAGAAAAGAAGCAACTTGAAGACGAATTGGAAAAATATAAATCAGATCCAAAGTTCTTAAGGAAAGAATTAACTGATGATCAGCTCATTGAGAAATACAGTCAACCTGAAGATCGGAGAGCTACTCTCACTAGGATCTGTGGTTAAAGTTTGTCAAAGATCATAATCCTATAAAAGCCAAGTACAAGGATAAGAATATTGAAGAATCCTTGAACTACTTCTTATCTGACATATATCACAATCAGAAGATAGCACAATATAAGAAGATCAAGAAGATTGAAGACAAACTGAAGACAAAAGACAAAGTTGAACAAATGAAAGCTGATGTAGCAGAATTTGAAAAATACTACTTGGATGAATCAGCTTTACCAAAGTTAATTTTATGGAGAAAATGGAAAGAAGGAAGTCAAGTAGACTATAACAAGACCTTTTCTAAGGAAGACTCTAAGCTGGAACATGATTATCGTCTACATGACAAAGAAATGAAGTATATTTCAGTTACACAAAAAGCACAAAAAGGAGCTTAGTCTCTAGTTTAGCTTATTTGAACAAAGTGTAACTATTCCAGTTTTTGCGTATTCTAATGAAATCCAGTTTTCCAGTTTTACATTGTTTTGATCTTTAAGTTTTTCTTTTAGGGAGAGTTTTGGCATCATGTTTTGATGATAATTCATTAAAATTACTCAGAATATTATATTAACGTCATTGATGAAAAGCTGGAGCTAGCTGTTATAGTGAAAAGCTAAAAGATGTCTAGAACTGAATGTATAGGTCTTACTAGAGTCTGATATTTGTATAGCTTACATCAGACAAGCACTGTAATAGTTAGTGTGTCGTAAAACTGAAAACTGGAAGTCATTTAGAAAACTGGAAATCGTCAAGATAAACAAACTGACTCAGACTACCCATTTTGAAACTGAAGAAGGTAAGTTAACTGAAGGTCACAAACTCAGTTGTCTTATCTAGAATACAGAAGAACTGAGGAATCAAACTCAGTTGATGTAGCGCTGAGGGTCATAGACTCAGTTATTGAAGATAGAAGAACTGAGGGTTCAAACTCAGTTTATGAAGACAACGTCGAGACTGTAAAGTTAGACTTCAGGCAAGATTGTGGTGACCTAAACTGACTTTATGGATCTTGTATAAGGACTTAAGAATCATAAGGACAAAGAATTCTTAGATGGTAATTGTTTATGGCGTACTCTGATTAAGTCGACTATAATCAGATGAAAACTGGAGTACTGATATTTGAAGAAGAGTAAAATCTCAGTTAATGCTCCAAGTCAGTCAAGAAACTGACAATAGATAAACACAGTATAAAACTGATCAGGAAACTCAGTTTTATATGTCAGTCATCCAACAAACTAATAGTACAGTGGAACGTTATAAAGGAAGCAATTCTATTGGATGAAATACTGACACTTCAGAACGGTGACAAAATATAGCTGTTACAAGATATACGTTGATACAATTCGAATTTAAACAAGATGAACGTTGGACCTCACACTATAAATAGAGGACTTTGCAACAAAAAGAAAAATAATATAATAATTAAGATCAACAAGCATTTTGTGCACCAATCTTAGTTATTCGAATTGCTATCATCTCTGCACTATAACAAGATCATATCAAGAATTTCTTCAAGTGTTCAAGCTACACAAAATTTATCCAGATTCAGACACTTTGAAGAACCACAAACAAGAATCAATTCATTGATTCTCAGCCCAACTTTGATTCTACATCAAAGGTTTAGACTGTGAAGCAAACCGGGAAGGTTTTACCAAGGACAGTTGTCACAGAAGTAGGGTAGACTGTGTTTGTGGTGGTAGCTGGTGAAGAGGCATACGTAACCCTTCAAGGACAGTGTTCAAGCAATTGGAGAGCAGCAATTCTACCTGTTCTACAACTGTTTAGATAGTGAAGCTAGGATTAGCCAAGGACTATTGATTAGGACTTTTTGTAACAGCTCACCTCAAGAAGTTCTGGTGGAATTTTCCTCCGCACCACAGGGGAAGAGAGGATTGACAGGATTACACCACCTAGAACCTTTATAATTCTTGTTTATTTACTTTACGTATTTATTTATTTACTTAGCATTTATCTACAACATTCTGAGATTTGATTGTTATACATCACACAGCTCACAAACTGACATTCACCAGAATTCAGTTTAGCACACTCAGCTTTCATATAGAATAACAAGATCAAGAAAAAGGCTAGAATTTAATCTGCTGCCGGTTGACTTAGTTTTGCTTAAATCAGTTTGACTTAAACTCAGCTCAATCAGCTTAACTCCACAAAAGTTTTAACTGAACCTTAATTTGTTTTAAATCCAGTTTTTGGTGACAAGTTTATTCACCCCCCCTCTAAACTTGTGTTAGTCTTTCCAAGGGACAAACAATGGGCTAATTCGGTTTTCATCATCTTTCTAGAAACACTGTGGCAGGCCCTTATTGCCTTTGTTTTGTCAAACCGGTTGATCTCCCTACTAAGGGTGCAAACGAAAGCATAATGATCTTTGATTGAGGTCAAGTTAAATTATTAACTCGATGCCTAAATAACCACTAGCAAGTGAACTAGGTTCAATCGCAGTATAGCTAGATAGAGTCTAGGTCGATCCCACAGAGAATCAATTTGTGGATCCTAACTTAAATAGTCAACCTATTTATTTTGTTTGACAAAGACGGTCTATGACCAACATAGGATACGAGAAAAGAAAGACACATTCAAACATATAAACACGTAAACAACTAACGTAATCAACTGCTCAATAATGAACGTAATCATTTGGACCTAGACAATTTATATAACAACGAGACTTATCAACTATTAATCCGTTCATATCTATTTATATTGGCTACAGGAGTCATCCTCTAAAACTTGACGTAGCACCGATAGGTCACTACATCACTGTGGTATTGTTACGTGACTTCGCTTTTTAAGTGCCTCCATCTCATATAACTCACACGCTTACGACTCTAAGGATGCCGATATTAACCGTACACCTCGTCTAGGCAACATTCCTATGGTTAGGCGTACTTCCTAAACGATCACTCAAACTCTCGTCCAACTAACAATTACCAAGTCATAGTCTCATGCTAGTTTACGATCTACGTATAAACAAGGTGCGCGCAATTCCTAATATAAACCTACCTAGATAATCTTTGAGCGTCCGTGAAGATCAATTCATAAGCCCACCTAAGAGTTTTATATTGGTATTTCCTTTTTACAAGTTTTAATTAAATTAAGCGAGTGACGTAGCCATAGCCATACCTACTGAGATAACAGATTCAATTAAGCTAACCTAATCATAAAGACGTGACTGATTAACGGATGAAACAGAGATAGAGACTCTCGGTCGACCGAATAGAGACACTCGGTCGACCGAGTGACACCTCTCGGTCACCTGAGTGCTTCACTCCCCAGATTACATCCCTGAATATATTTCTTAGCGTTTCTTATACAAATCAGATTATATAGTGAATCATCAGGACAATATATAAGTTAATCTAAATACACATAAATTAAACACGTAGATTCATCCATAGATCGTATGTAGAGGACGTAGGGTATGAGATCCTCATAGACAAGGCATCACCACCTCCTTAACGTCATAGCCTAGATCTACATCATCTAGATATGAATAACTACTCAAACAATCAAAGCATAATTGGGAAATTGATTACTAAAAGAAAACAAGAAGAAAAACTAGGGCTTACATGATTGCACCCCCAGCTCCTTCACAAGCCTACTGAATCCTTATTTACTTATATGTAAATGTAAATTGATATTGGTGTATATATGAGTGTGTCTTAAAAAATACAAAGACTTGTGTTTATATAGAGCTACAACCGACTTAAGAAAACTGACTTAAATGCCGACACTACTGAACCCCAACCGCCTCAAACAATGTGCCGGGCTGCTGCTGGGCTTCAGGCCCACTCGGTCGACCGAATGCATAGGCTCGGTCGACCGAGCCTTGTATTCTTTTGGGCTTCCGTCTGTTTATGCATTGGGCTTTCTGAACTTGTCTGCAATCCATTCAAGCTTCTCCGAAGTCCATCCTTGCGCTCCCCAATGAGTTACTACAAATATAGCATGAAATAAAGTCTGTAACATCAAATAATATAATAAAACCTCCAAATACATAATAACGAATCGTAACTCTCGGCATATGCAACTTAAGCGTATTACGACTTATTATTACTCTATTATAGCTCCTTTAAACTAGAATTGGGGATAAAGTTCATAGAATAACGGGCACAAAATGACCGTTATCAACTACCCCCCATGTAGCCTTTGATCGTCCCGATCAAAATATCAATAAGTCAATCCCCATAAACTACTTTCCCGTGGTCACAGTATACTGACACAAGAAACACGAATCAACTCATACCCTCTATGCTCATCAGATATCCATTATCCACTATTCACCATGAATCGATGTGTTGTGTGCATGTGCATTGAGTTTTAAGTATTCGTAGCAAGATTAGAGTTTATGCAAACTTTGTAGTCTTAACCTACCAACTTCAGTATTCCCACTTCATAAGCCTTTTAATTGTTGAAGCACTAGAATAATAAGCAAGAGCGTATCTATAGGGTTTTTGGACTTGGAGACCGAGTACTACTCAAAGCCTCTTGAAGAGTTAAATATTCTTTTCATATCTTCATATTCTTTAGATACTATCAATCTCAAGAAGGAAAAACATTTTAGAGCATCCCCCTATCTTAGATCAAACATAGCATCGAATATTACCACAAGCGCGAGGCTACTTTGGTAACTTACTACAAGTCCAGTGTTTTAATATTATCAAACACAGGTGCGTCTCAAGCTTATTACTCAGCTTTTGTTGCTAGAATTTGAGGAACACATCAGACGATAAATTTGACACTAGGTAAGCATAACCAATTATCTATGCAATGTACACATAATTTTTTCATTTTTATAATAAGCGTAGTACAACTCGATTCATTTATCGAATAATTGAATAATAAACAACTACTCGCAATGGATAATATGAATATCATTAAGTTACTAATCAATAAATCGCAGAAGTATAAAGTGATCACGTACTCATGAAATATGGTTTACTTCTTATTAGATATAAATATCAGGAACTTACCAAGGTAAATGTGATTCTAAGTTTAAAAGTTTTAATTTTTTACTCATTTTATTTATTATTTGATATATGGGAGTATATGGAAGCTTATTTGAGCTAAGTGACTTGTACCCCCCACTTAAACCATGCATTGTCCCCAATGTATAAAAATCGAAATAACAAACTCAGAAAAGGAACTTAGCTCTGGATAAGCGTGGAAGTTGAACAATTCTTGGGAATTCGGCAAAGTGTAACAGGCACAGGCATTGGCCGCTAACAAGGCGGAAGATTAATCACTGCAACATGCATCTTGAACAAAGCTCGAAACTCGTTACAGGATTAGTCCAAATAGTAATAATCAGAAAAAAGGACCGTAAATGGGATAACAAATTCCTTAAACATTTTTAAGTCCATAAGTTAATGATTACATTTCAATATCTTTCAGTAAGTCCAAAACATTACATGAGTTTGAAATTATGAAGTAGTGAAACTTACTCCATATAACACGACCTACTAGTAGAAACCAGTCAAAATAAAAATGCGTTAATCATAGGAAATGCAAATGCGGAAATACAAATGCTTAATCCCAAAATCCGGGATTGAATGGAGCTAGTTGCAAATTGTTCGGGCCGGCTTCGTCAGCATCATCTTCGGGCTCCCCTTCTTGTTCTTGATCGTGGCCGTGAACGATAGGTGGTGCGACAGAATTTAGAGATAGGATAGGCATTGGCTCCACATAGGAATCGCTGCCTAACACTGGGCACTCGGCTCCCTCACATAATGTAGTGATTAGTGAACCAAAAGGTAAGGTGTGTCGAGGCTTGAGAGCATCGCCTGTCATTTCTTTGCGTATCAATGCCCCCACATTCACGGGCCATCCCATGTATAACCAATAAAGCAGAGTGGCATGGGCATAGTAGACCGTAGATACATGCTTGGCCGGAAAAATATTAGAACGGATAAGCCGATGAAGGCATTTATCCTCCCATCTCCTGAAATCTGGTTCCGCAAATGTGCGGGCAACCTCCCCTATAGTCCATTCTATCCCTAGATAGGCACCAACTTCCTCCAACCAAGCGTCGGACCCGTCAAATGTCACCATATACTCCGGCCCGTCCTCCGAGATATCCAGACCAAAATAAGCATTAAACGTACCCGGAGAAATTACAATCGGTCGTCCACGAATAGTAACAATATTGGTGTCGGGATGTACGCGTAAATAAGCATAAAATTCCCTTACCCAATTGACGTTGACTCGGCCGGGGGGCGCTACGACATCTCGCCACTGATAATGTTCCACCAATCCCAAAAGCTCATCTGCACAATTGTCCAAATCCAGTCCTCGAGCTCGATGAACAGGGGCATTTACGAAATGAATAATAAACGAAGAATATACCTCCCGACTCGTGAATTGTGGTACCCCGTTTATTAGAGGTATGTCGCATTCAACAGCTACAAATTGGGCGGCTCTGCGTCTTCTTGGTGGCATTCTGACAGGTAGGCGGCACAGCAGCAGGCGGCAGCAACAGGGTTACTCTCGGTCGACCAAGAGTAATCACTCGGTTGACCGAGTGCGATCCGTCGACCGAACTGTTGGGTTTCCGGCCCTGTATCCTCCCAGTGACTTATGTGGCTGATCAGAAAAAAATTCAACAGCTCCTTTGCGGTTTAAAAGATTAAAAGTGAGTGAAATGGTATAATGGATGAAGATTTGCAAAATACTTCCATTTGATCTTTACAAGGATTTGGGGAAAAGGTAGGTGGAGAATTTGGATGAAAAATGGAAAAGAGGATGAAGAAAATGGAGAAGAGAATGAATGGGTTAAACAGAGAAATTGGAATTTGAAAAGTGGAATGTGATTGGTGGATTAGAATGGTTGGGGATTGATGATGTGTAGAGGTGGAATTTGAAAATTTAAAATGGAAGAATAAAGAAATTGGGAAGAGGGAAAGGTGAATGGTTGGGAAGAGTGAAAGGTGAATGGGGCTATGTAGAAATAAATGGTTTTGACCATTTAATTTTAACACTTCGGAAATTAACTACAACACATAACCATGCCAAAACTATTATTTCATTCTTTTCAATTCCTACCGCATAAATTATCCCAACCGACAAGTTGTCCCAAGCACAAAAACAATCTCATTCTTTTCATAAATTAATCAAACAATCTGGCCTACAACATTTGTAAAATAACGCATTCTTATTTCCTTAAACAACATTTTTTTTACAAAGACTCGGTTACTCCACTCTATTTCACGTAAAAAAGATTCGAATAAAAAAAAGATTTTTGCACATCCTTAACTTAGCAGTCGTCGGAACACGGCAAAAAAAAAAAAAAAAAAACTCCTTATCGTTTCACGCTACTTTTATTTAAAAGAAGAAATAAAAAATAAAAATGACATAAAATGATAAAATAGAAATAGTTTTACAGTTTAAGTCGGTAGCTCGACTCTCCAAAAATCATCACCTTCTACGAACTGCTCATGGTTTGCCAGGTTTTCACCCGGTTAGCCTTGACCGAAAATGTCTTCTTGTCCTTTTGCACGAGTGCCTTCCCATGAGATGTGAGTCAACGAAAGACAATCGAACTGTCCATCCAAGCAAGCTCCAACTTTCGTGATTGCTTCAGAACTAGATGAGCTCTCTTTAGCTCGAACTCTACGAGTTCGTTTCTTTGTTTGCTTCCTTTTAGCCTTGGAGTGCGAGAAAGCCATCCTTGAATTATGATTTTCTAGAACAGGGGCAGGCTCGACAACTTTCTTACGACTCAGAACTGTAAGGATCTCATCTCTTTCTTCTATCTTGTCATCAGCATTTTTTTCTGAGTCCGGAGTAAAATCTGGTTTCGAACTACCAACTCCTATAACATTCACGCTCACCGAGTAGGAAATCTGAATTCCTCGTCCCATAGGTCTCGTAACCCTTAGCATCGAAAAATGTGATCTCACGCTGGACATACGAATTAGGGCTCTAGAAGTATTGATAAAGGCTCTCCCTAAAATGATCGGGCAGTGAGGGTGCTCATCTATATCCATAACAACTATATCTATCTTAAACCTGAGCTGTCCTATGCAAATGATCATATTATACATATTTCCAGACATGATCGTTCTGGTCATATCTGCAAATCTAACTTGCAACGGAGTATTCGTGGGGGTAAGGATTAGATTTATATCACAAAGACTCTTCGGGAAAATGTTCAGACTCGAGCCAGAATCTATCAAAGCCAACCCTAGGTATGTTCCTTCTAAGGTAACCTCTACCATAAATGCTCCTGGGTCATCTAGTTTCGGCATCAATCGAGCTTCATTCTCAATATCTTACCGCATCTCCTGGACCAGATTTACTATAGGCGATTTAGGTCTATGCTAACCTCAGACTCTGATTCTATATCTGACATATGATGCATGTAGTCATATCCTGAGTCTGAATCTGAAGAAATCTCTTCAAGATTTAACTTGGACATACCTCTGTATATGTAAGTATCTTTAGACTCTTTTGACTTCTTAGCTTCTTGAATTCTTGCTTTCATCTTCGCTATTGTCTCCTTCAGCTTAGGTGTCAACGGCTTTCTAGGTGTGGTTTTGGTTCTCAGCACCATGACTTCTTCTCCTCGAGCCTCAGAAAGTTGATGTGATGATATTTTGCTAAACAGTTCGCTTGAGTGATCTCCTCTGATTAACTGCATCATAAGAAAAACAACAAACGGTTATTGAACTAACAGGCAGTATGATTACTCATACTGCTGCTAGGCTTATAACCTACTAACAGAATCACAGGGGGAAAACAACTATCAGGAAATATAAAACAAATAATGGGCTCGGTCGACCGAGTGATAACGTTCGGTTGACCGGATATACAGATTATTATTATTAATTTTTTATTTTTATTTTTATTATGAAAGAAAACAGAAAAACGAAATAATTAAGTAGATTATTTAAGCAGTTGGACCATTGATTCCCCGGCAACGGCGCCAAAAACTTGATTGAGGTCAAGTTAAATTATTAACTCGATGCCTAAATAACCACTAGCAAGTGAACTAGGTTCAATCGCAGTATAGCTAGATAGAGTCGAGGTCGATCCCACAGAGAATCAATTTGTGGATCCTAACTTAAATAGTCAACCTATTTATTTCGTTTGACAAAGACGGTCTATGACCAACATAGGATACGAGAAAAGAAAGACACATTCAAACATATAAACACATAAACAACTAACGTAATCAACTGCTCAATTAAGACCGTAATCATTTGGACCTAGACAATTTATATAACAACGAGACTTATCAACTATTAATCCGTTCATATCAATTTATATTGGCTACGGGAGTCATCCTCTAAAACTTGACGTAGCACCGGTAGGTCACTAGATCACTGTGGTATTGTTACGTGACTTCGCTTTTTAAGTGCCTCCATCTCATATAACTCACACACTTACGACTCTAAGGATGCCGATATTAACCGTACACCTCGTCTAGGCAACATTCCTATGGTTAGGCGTACTTCCTAAACGATCACCAAACTCTCGTCCAACTAACAATTACCAAGTCATAGTCTCATGCTAGTTTACGATCTACATATAAACAAGGTGCGCGCAATTCCTTAATATAAACCTACTTAGATAACGTTGAACGTCCGTGAAGATCAATTCATAAGCCCACCTAAGAGTTTTATATTTGTATTTCCTTTTTACATGTTTTAATTAAATTAAGCGAGTGACGTAGCCATAGCCATACCTACTGAGATAACAGATTCAATTAAGCTAACCTAATCATAAAGACGTGACTGATTAACGGATGAAATAGAGCTAGAGACTCTCGGTCGACCGAATAGAGACACTCGGTCGACCGAGTGACACCTCTCGGTCACCCGAGTGCTTCACTCCCAGTTACATCATCCTGAATATATTTCTCGCGTTTCTTATACGAATCGGATTATATAGTGAATCATCGTGGACATTATATAAGTTAATCTAAATACACGTAAATTAAACACGTAGATTCATCCATAGATCGTAGGTAGAGGACGTAGGGTATGAGATCCTCATAGACAAGGCATCACCACCTCCCTAACGTCATAGCCTAGATCTACATCATCTAGATATGAATAACTACTCAAACAATCAAAGCATAATTGGGAAATTGATTACTAAAAGAAAACAAGAAGAAAAACTAGGGCTTACATGATTGCACCCCCAGCTCCTTCACAAGCCTACTGAATCCTTATTTACTTATATGTAAATGTAAATTGATATTGGTGTATATATGCGTGTGTCTTAAAAAATACAAAGACTTGTGTTTATATAGAGCTACAACCGACTTAAGAAAACCGACTTAAATGCCGACACTACTGAACCCCAACTGCCTCAAACAATGTGCCGGGCTGCTGCTGGGCTTCAGGCCCACTCGGTCGACCGAATGCATAGGCTCGGTCGACCGAGCCTTGTATGCTTATGGGCTTCCGTCTGTTTATGCATTGGGCTTTCTGAACTTGTCTGCAATCTATTCAAGCTTCTCCGAAGTCCATCCTTGCGCTCCCCAATGAGTTACTACAAATATAGCATGAAATACAGTCTGTAACATCAAATAATATAATAAAACCTCCAAATACATAATAACGAATCGTAACTCTCGGCATATGCAACTTAAGCGTATTACGACTTATTATTACTCTATTATAGCTCCTTTAAACTAGAATCGGGGATAAAGATCATAGAATAACGGGCACAAAATGACCATTATCAATCTTCTGGATATTTGTATACAATGGAAGTAGGAGTAAAGATCCCAGGAGGAAGAAGATGTGAAGGGAGAAGGCACAAGGGATTATCTCCAAATGTGGAAGTATCCCCTAAATTAATCAAAGAAGAGGGATTATCAGAATTTATGAAATGCTTAAGGCAAGGAGCATGGATAGAGAAATTTACTTCTCCACTTTCTACTACGGTTGCGCTTTCTACAGACGATTGAAATAATCTTTCCACGGAATCACTGGAGGCAGTATCGATTCTTAAACTCATGAAGTAAATAACAGACCGAAAATAAGAAGAAGAAATAAAATAAAGGCAGAGACTTACTTGTAATTGCAGATGTATGATCCAAAGAGTCTCAAATAAAAGAGTATATGACAAGAAACGGAAGGGACGTGATGGTTCAGTCCACACTCATTATAAAAGGTGCAAGTTGGCCTTGTTTCACGTTATATTGATGACGAAAGTTTATACGGTGTAGACGAGGATAGCTGTAAAGCAGTCCACCCTAGTCTGGGGGGAGTTATGATGATATATGGGCCCACTGGGCCGGATTATTTACAATTGGGCCAGGCCCGTCTCACAAGCGGATAATACTAGCAGAGCAGGACTCCGCCAAATTCTGAGCAGAACTACTTCTGGGCAGAACAACCAAGCATCTGAACAGAAGTACCAAGCAACTGCCACAAATAGAATCTATATTGGTATAATCATTTACAAATGTGGGTAGACCCCACGTCTTATAGTTGACAAGATAACCTATGATAACTCCCATGATGGTAAGGGAGGTTATCACCATGATCTGAAGGTATAAAGAAAGGGTCTGAACTACGAGGGGTACTTGATTCCGATTCAACCATTGAATAGGATACGTAGGCAGCTCCCTCAAAAGAGTTCAGTCCAAATTTATATAAAATCCTACTTGTTTCGGTAGTATTTTCCTAACCCGAATCATTTAATTACCCATTTACAATTTTGAGCATTATCATTTAGTTATTTGTTTTTCTTTTGTAAACAGACCACATCGATCTGGAAATTTATATAGCCCAAACACATAATCAAAATTAATCAATTCGGATATAACACTTATTTAGTTTATCTTAACATCATAAAACACCAATTATTCAATATGAACTCTCTTACAACGATTCAACACTAAAACTCAACTTTAACATTGTAAAACACATAATCAAAATTAATCAATTCGAGTAGAACACTTATTTAGTTTATCTTAACATCATAAAACACCAGTTATTCAATATGAACTCTCTTACTATGATTCAGCACTAAAACTCAACTTTAACATTGTAAAACCTTAATTACTCATTAGGAAGAGTCTCTTACCTTATTAGCAAGAAAATCCTACCCAAAACCTTGAAGAAAGTCTGCAGATTTCTTCCACAAACCCTAACCAAGTCTCTTTAGGAAACGAAGAGTATTAGAACGATCGTCTTCTCCCAGTGACCGATTTCTTGTACTGTCGTCTGTACAAGAGGCTGACGGATTAGCCACATGATTGAAGACTCCCCTCCTCCACTTTTTTTTTTAATTTTTTTTGTAAAAACTGCGTGCGATATAATTATGAAGGGATTGTGGAAAATTTCCTTTTTATACGCATTTAATAAAATTCTTTTAATTAACAAGTAAATCCCTTTTATTAGAAATTTCCTTTAATTGACCTTAAATATTAATTTCCCTAATTAATATTTCCTCCTTTTAATCCAAAATAATACATATAATACTCCGTTTTTCGCAAAAAGACACGTCTGTCATTTTTCGAAAAGTCGGGATATTACATGTTTGATCCAATATCATCGCATACGTACACGTATTTCATGGCGCCTTGTTGCCGGTGAACAAACAAGTATTTTGGAAACTGCATTTGAGGATCCCGTCTACCAAACACGGCAGTAATGATAATGAAGTATGGTCAATTAATTAATATGAGTTTTATTATAATCAATGGCGTTAGAGACGGACAACTTCCATAATAAGCTACTCATATTAATTATTCATTCTTATCGTTTCTAAATAATTCTCTCCCTTTTAATTATTAAAAAAGAAAATTGAAGTAGAAGATTCAAAGGATAACACTTCATTTGAATCATCTGCGACTAGGCAATAATGGAGAATTTGGGGTTACATTTTTGCCACAAAATATTTATATCTACTCTTTTTTCTTCAATGTTAATTAATGCTTTAAACAATGGAGAGTGGTTTACAAGGAAAAAAAAGTAAAAAAAAAATGGAATCAGGACAGTGGAAATATAAATTTGGTGATAAGGACAAATCTATTGTTCATAACCCCAAATCCATTGTTTTGCTGCAGTGCAACTGACCTCAAATCCAATTTTTCAATATTTCACTGTTTATGTGTTTTTTACAAAAACGACTTCGAAAATAACGTTAAAAAAATATCAAATTAGTTCTCTGAATAAGGAGGACGAAAAAAGGAAAAATGTGATTAAAGAATTATCATCTTTCGACAATCAGATCAAAAGATATATTCGTTTTTGTAGTTCAATACGAAAGAATTTCAATCACAGGGAAATAAGAACTTGTCCTTTTTACCTAAAAAGAAATTCCACTGTCATCTTTGCATATTTATATATTCAAATTGTCATTTTTAACAATAAACCCTTGAACGATTTATTGTTTGTGTAACATGCCATGATTTGATGCTTTTACCGACTTCATATGACACATAAATAAATTTCACGTTTTTACAGGATCGATCATTAATAATGATTAATTGATTGATTGGTACGAGTCTCGTTATGATTAACGATGTTACGGACATAGACAACTTTCATATTGAACTACTTTAATTAATTGTTTATTGTTATCGATTCCTAAAAGCACCGATTCATGGCAACAATAATATTATTTTTGTTTTGTATAGGATATCATGATTTGGTGATTTTACCGTCTCCATATACGAATACGACACATAAATAGATCTAACACTTTTAGACCATTGATCTAGAATAATAAAAGGTTAAAAGTTGTGAAGGACAGTTTTAATCTAAAGGTTGAGAAGGACAGTTACTACATGTGTTACTACATTTTTGTACATGTGTTACTACAAGTGTAACTAAATTTTATCCTTCTCAACCATTTTATATCTTATTTTGTCATTCTGCCCCCTGACTCAATAATAAATCATTGATTAATATGAATCTCGTTATGATCAAGTGTGTCACAGACACATAAAACATTCATTGAACTCTTTTTATCAATTATTTATTGTTATAGATTTTAAATAAGACATTGTTATTGGCACGACGATAAATCTACTGACACTTTCAGAAAAAATCAATTTAAAGATATCAAGTTTCATTTTAGCGTCTCGAAAATAAATTTGATGTGTTACCAATAACATAGCCTCCCGATGTTAATCACTCTTTTGATTGTATAAAAAAAAAAAAAAAAAAAAAAAAAAAAAAAAAAAAGATTCAAAGAATGACTTCACATTTTGACTCATTTGGAAGTCATGATATGGTGAAGTGCTATCCACAAAAACTCCACTATCAATGGATAACGCCTCATTTGAATCATCTGCAACTTTTCAATAATGGAGAAGTTTGTAACGCCTCAAGGCACTCATTTGGTGTGAATAGCTTAAATAGTCGTAAATATCCTGTCAACAGCTTTAGGCCAGTCGTCCTCGCCAGTGCTAAAAGCTGCTTAACCCGAGTTGACAAGGCACTTTATGTCTCACACTTATATGGGGATGATCATTCTACTATTTTTCCTATGTGGGACATTACATTCTCCCTTATAAGGGGCTGTGTGTCGCCAGACGGCAGCAAGATCGTTTCTCGGATCGTTCTACTGTAAGTAATTAGAGTCGTCCTCCTTACACCATCTTCATGCGGTCTGCAACGATAATTCCGCCTCGATAATCATGGCTCTCGAATACTATTATGTAACGCCCCGCACTCCCGGGCAGTAGCGCTTAAATAGTCGTAAATGTCCGGTCAATCGCTTAGACCGCCGTCTCGCTTTTCTAAAAGCGCTTGCTTAGAGTTAATGAGACTTTTATGTCTCTCACACTTATATAAAAATGATCATTCTACTATTTTTCCTATGTGGGACATTACAAAGTTTGTGTTACATTTTAGCCACAAAATATATATCTACTGATTTTCTTTCAATCTTAATTAATGCCTTGAACAATGTTTTATGAATTGTTTGTATAACATGCCATGATTTGATGCTTTTACTGACTTCGTATGATACATAAATAAATTTCATGTTCTTACCCATATCGATTATTAATAATAAATAATTGATTGATCGATATGAGTCTCATTATGATTAACGGTGTTACGGACTACATAGACAACTTTCATAATGAACTACACTTTTAATAATTAATTATTGTTCACTTTTTTTTGGGAAATTATGTATTGTTATCATTCTTAATAAGTGCGCAAACTTTATTGCACCACGATAAATCTAACGGGACACCAAATACATTTATAGAAAGATTCGACTTCGCGGATGTTGAAAACCTTTCCATAATATAATTTTGAGGTAAATTTGAATCAAAATAGGTCGAATTTCATTGTTGTGCTGCGAAAATATATTCGATACGTACCGTGCCAATAACTAAACTCATAAATATTCTCTCTCCTTTGATTGTCAAGAAACAGAAAATTGAAAGAAGGACTCAAATGGAGTCTCCTGCCAGTTTTCTCTTTATTAGAAAAATAAATTTAAAAAAGAAAAAGAAAGGGGGGTGGGGTGGGGGGATCGAAGAAGATTCAAAGTCCTGAGACGGCAACTAGGCAAATGCAATATAAATAGTTGATACATCTTACCATTTCTAACCACTTCAATATATTTTCTTACAATTTCTATAAAAAAAAATGATGCATCAAAAGTTTTTTCGTGCAGTTTTCATATTTCTTTGTGTTCAATTTGTAGTTCAGACAAGTGAATTGACATGGGAAACAGAAGTTGAAGCCCTGAAACAATTCAAGCTTTCAATCACTAATGACCCTTTGGGTTCATTGAAAGAATGGACCAATGCAGTTCACCATTGCAATTGGTCTGGAATTACTTGTGATTCATCAGACCATGTAATCAACATTACTCTTGAAGAAAAATATCTCCATGGATCAATCTCACCATTCATTGGAAATCTTACAAACCTCCAAGTTCTTGATCTTTATTCGAGTTCGTTGTTCGGAACCATTCCATCACAGCTTCAACAATGTTCAAACCTCACTGAACTTGTACTTTATGACAACTCTCTTTCTGGTGAGATACCAGGTGAGCTCGGAAACCTCAAAAACCTCAATTTTCTTCATTTGGGAAAGAATTTTTTCCATGGAAGCATCCCGGAGAGCATTTGCAATTGCACTGCATTGGAACGAGTAGGTCTCTATTACAACAATCTTTCTGGTGTTTTGCCTTCTGTTCTAGGTAATTTAATCAATCTTCAGATTTTTTATGCCTATGATAACAATTTAACGGGTCATATACCGCGTTCCATTGGGAACTTAAAAGCACTTCAACAACTCGATCTTAGCGACAATCAATTATCGGGTGCAATACCATCTGAAATCAGAGGTTTAGCAAGCTTACAAGTTCTTAACCTTTTATCGAATTCGTTGTCTGGTTCGATCCCAGCTGAATTAGGCCAATGTGAAAATCTTGAACAACTAAACATTTATATGAATCATTTCAGTAGTGGAATTCCTCCTGAACTCGGAAACTTGACTCGGTTAGAGTTGCTACTAATTTACAACAACAATTTGGTAGGAAATATACCAAGTTCCATTGGGAACTTGAAAGCACTTCAAGAACTTGATCTTAGTGAAAACCAATTATCTGGTGTTATACCGTCTGAAATCAGGGGTTTAGCAAGCTTACAGATTCTTCAGCTTCTTTCGAATTCGTTGTCCGGTTCGATCCCAGCTGAATTAGGCCAATGTGAAAATCTTGTACAATTAGACCTTAATAGCAATCAATTCAACGGTAAGATTCCTCCCGAACTCGGAAACTTGACTCGGTTAAAGGTGCTACGAGTTTACAAGAACAAGTTGAACTCCTCCATTCCCAAGTCCTTGTTTCAACTGAAATCATTAATAGTCCTTGATCTATCAGAAAATGAATTAGTAGGAGAGATCCCTTATGAAGTGGGCTTTATGAGATCATTAACATTTCTTGCTTTCCATATAAATCGATTCACCGGAAACATACCTTCATCTATAACAAACTTGATCAATCTTACTCACTTGTCTTTGGGCTTGAATTCATTATCAGGTCCAATACCAAAGGATATTGGATCATTGTATAACTTGAAAAACATAAGCCTACCTGGAAATCATTTAGGAGAATTCATTCCATCAAGCATTACAAATTGTACCAGTCTTCTTAGTATAGATGTTGCTATAAATAGATTAACAGGAAATCTACCAAAGGGGCTAGGACAGTTAAATAATTTGACGTATTTATCAGTAGGAAGTAATTCTCTTTTGGGATCGGTTCCTTTGGACCTCTTTAATTGCTCTATGCTCTCGACTCTTAGCTTATCTAATAACAACTTCAATGAAGGACTCGGTCCAGACATTGGCAATCTATTGAACCTGCAAAACCTTATTCTTAGCGATAATTCATTTTCTGGAAAAATTCCACAAGAAACCGGGAATCTTAGCCGGTTGATACAAATATATCTTAACGGGAATAATTTCTCAGGCTCAATTCCTCCAGAACTTTCAAAACTTAGCTTTCTACAAGGACTTGATCTCAGTCAAAACTCACTTGCAGGGACAATTCCGAACAAGCTTTTTGAACTCAGACGACTAACTTATCTTCGACTCAATTACAACAAGTTAGTAGGTCCAATCTCTGATGCTATTTCGAATCTTCAGTTTCTTTCTTACTTAGATCTAAGTGGAAACATGATGAATGGAACAATCCCAAAAAGTATGGAGCAAATAAAGACACTAACAACCTTGGATTTGTCCAAGAACCATCTGAGCGGACCTTTTCCAGCTTCTGTAGTTGCAAGCATATACCTCAATCTTTCTTACAATTTTTTTGAGGGAACCATTCCAAAAGAGATAGAGAAGCTAGATATGGTTCAGGTGCTAGACATATCAAATAATAATTTTTCAGGTGGTATCCCAGATACGTTGCAAGAATGTCTAAATTTGAAAACACTAGAGTTTTCTGGAAACAAGTTATCAGGAAATCTCACGGGTCAAATCTTTAGTAAAATGACAGAACTTGTGAACTTGAATCTATCAAGAAATCAGATCGAGGGTGAAATTCCCGTGAGTTTATCAGGCCTATGGCATCTTTACTCACTTGATCTTTCACATAACAAGTTTAGTGGTCTAATTCCTGAAAGCATTGGTAATATCTCCACCCTAAGATTTCTTAATCTTTCTTTCAATCGTCTTGAAGGCCCTGTTCCAGATAAAGGGATATTCAGAAACATAACTAATTCAAGTTTGATTGAGAATCCAGATCTCTGTGGATATCTACTTTCCAGAGCATGCATTCCTGGAAAACACGTTAAACGTTCCCATCATTTCAGAAATAAAACTGTCATCATTGTGATTGTAATTGCATTTGCTTTTGTTCTTTTACTTGCGGTTCTGGCAATTTTTTTCTACTGGAGATACAGAACGCGAAAACGTACAGAAACAGGGAACACAGAACCACAGTTTGCTGCAACTTATCCGTATATAAGATACTCTATGAATGATTTGGAACGAATGACTGATTTCTTTAGCGAGGATAACATCATTGGCTCCAGTAGTTTAAGCACTGTGTACAAGGGTAAAAGGGAAGATGATGGGCATATTGTAGCTATAAAAAGATTGAATCTGTCCCAATTTTCCACAAAAGCAGAGAAATCTTTCGACAGGGAAGCCAAGACATTGAGCCAACTTAGACACCGGAATCTAGTAAAGGTTCTTGGATATGCATATGAGAGTCGAAAACTGTACGCATTGATTTTACAGTACATGGACATGGGGAACTTGGAGAACATTATACATGGATCAATTATTGATCAAGATAAGTGGACAATGATAGAAAGAATTGATGTTTTGATTTCTATAGCTAGCGGGCTGGTTTATCTTCATACAGGTTATGATATCCCAATCGTGCATTGCGATCTAAAACCCGCGAATGTTCTTCTGGATGCAAAGTTGGTAGCTCATGTGAGTGATTTTGGAACAGCTAGAATGTTAGGTATTCATTTGGACAGTGGGAGTAATATAGCTTCATCATCAGCATTTGAAGGAACAATTGGCTACTTGGCACCAGGTATTTTACTATTTTGTCATTGATTTGGTTTCTATTCTATTTGTAATGTTGTCATTAACCGCCAATGATCATATGACCCTACGATGTACGAATACTCTTGCTTGGTATTGAATCTGTATCTCATATGTATCTGACACGGATGTACATCAGATACATAAGATATCGAATTTGTGATCTTTCAAAAGTTGGATATGTGACCCGGATATGTATATTAATAACTTGAATACGTGAAATAAATAAATCGTGCTGAACATTTAACAAATAAAAGATAGAAAATTTTATTGAAAAGCTGGATGAAATGAAGTAAACCCATTGGAAATAAACACAGGTAACTAAAAAAATTGTCGTTTTGTTTTGTATTGTGATTTTTAATATTTATAGTTTGATTCATTATGTGTACTTTGGTCCCAAATTTTTAATATGTAATTACAAGTATCCCCTTAGTATCCATGTGTATACATACCTGCGTACCCGTGCCCGTGTAACTATAATTTTCTAGCTTTTAACTTCAATCTGATTTTCTTCTCCAACTCTTGAAACTATATATAAATCGTATCTATACACTAATTGGAGATAATCTATTCTAATAACAACAAATCCATTGTGTAACAGAGTTTGCATATACGAGGACAGTCACGACAAAAGTGGATGTATTCAGCTTTGGTGTCTTAATGATGGAACTCATCACAAAAAGAAGGCCAACTGGTCTTACAGATGAAGAAGGGGCACCAATAACTTTATCTCAGCTTGTGCAAAAATCCCTTGAAAATGACATCAATGGCTTAAAACAAGTTGTTGATCCTCAATTGGCTCCTGATGTATTCAAGAAGCAAGAGACAATCAAAGGCCTGCTTAATTTAGCCTTGACCTGCACTAACACGAATCCGAAGGACCGACCTGACATGGAAGAAGTGTTGAGTTCAATCACAAAGCTAAAGATGATACTATCACGTACCAAAAGAGATTCAGAAACACGGCCGATGATTTCACATAGACAGAGTGAAAGGGTCAAGTGAATTTTGGTGGCTAGCTAAAGAAGAACATGATGATGCTATTTATGTTTCGGTTTTCTATAAATAAAGTGCATACATTGCACTATTGTTGAACATTGGTTTAAAGAAACTCTAAGTACATTTTGATTGTATTTACAATTGAATCACATTATATATATTTGTCATACAGAGGCTTTAATCTCTCATTTGATTTGACTTTGGAATTAATCAAATGTTGCTTTAATCTCTCATTTGATTTGACTTTGGAATTAATCAAATGTTGCTGTAAATTTGGCTTAAGTACACCTAGCTGCTGCAATAGACCTAGAAAGCACCGACATTTTAATGTGGGTTACGTATGCAATGCTGGACGTTTTTTTTGACACAATACGTGCCCGAGCAACTAATTTTCCAAAGGGTATGTAAACACTATAAAATGTGTACATTTACCCTGTATTCTTTAAGAAATCAAGGGAATATTGTTGAACAAAGCGAGGGATAAAATGAAAGTCGGATTTATTTTCACACAAATCAACTCAGCATTTCAAAATAGTACATTGGAGAAGCACATGTACACAATTGACACACATCACATATTAATAAACGCACTGGAAACTGATGATAAAATTTCCTTTCTTTTGTCTTA
The DNA here is from genome assembly GCA_026214975.1 of Gentiana macrophylla. Taxonomy (NCBI): domain Eukaryota; kingdom Viridiplantae; phylum Streptophyta; class Magnoliopsida; order Gentianales; family Gentianaceae; genus Gentiana; species Gentiana macrophylla. The sequence goes on along the minus strand of CM047816.1, from coordinate 59,938,064 downwards.
TCTGCTCCTTCAGCAGACCTTTTTTAATAATAATTTCCGTTAAAGTTGTTTTTGTTTTTGGTTTTTATTTATTTTTTATTTTTCAAAGAAGCCCAATTTTCTTTACAAGTTAAAAAAAACAATTTCCGGGGGAAGTTGAGTTCAATAAAAAAAAAAAACAGAAAAAAAATTGAAAACGGCCATAGTCATTGGTCTATGTCTTCAAACACAATAGAAACAGAAATTGTGACGCCCCGCTCCCGCCCCATTTTTAGAATCTATGAAAAAGAAATCAAAGACTCTAAACCAGCACCTATCAATGTCAACCCTGACACAATCACATTTTTAGGCGGGGGCATGATAGAAGAATGTAAATCTGAACAAGAATTTAATCAAGAAAATGAAAAATTTAAAAAGATTAAAGACTTGTTAGAAAAAGTTTATAGTGACAATCCCGTAGACCCTAAAGAGTCTAAAAATTGGATGAAAGCTACTATAAAACTTATTGATCCTAAAACCATAGTCAAGGTTAAACTCATGATTTATAGTCCACAGGACTGAGAAGAATTTGGTAAACAAATTCAAGAATTATTAAACATAAAAATAATTAATCCTAGTAAATCACCTCATACGTCTCCAGCTTTTCTTGTTGAAAATGAAGCTGAGAAAAGAAGAGGAAAAAAGAGAATGTTTGTCAACTATAAAGCCATTAATACGGAAACTGTAAGTGATAGTCGTAATCTACCCAATAAAGATGAACTTCTAACTCTAATAAGAGGGAAAAAAATCTTTAGTAGTTTTGATTGCAAATCTGGTTTCTGGCAAGTATTGTTAAATGAAGAATCTCAATTATTAACTGCATTTACATGTCATCAAGGACATTATCAATGGTCTGTTTTAACCTTTGGATTAAAACAAGCACCATCTATATTTCAAAGACATATGCAAACTGCAATTAGATCATTTGAAAAGTTTCTTTGTGTTTATGTAGATGATATACTCGTCTTCAGTAATACATAAAAAAGCACTAATTACACGTTGCGATAGTACTTAAAAAATGTGAGGAATTAGGAATAATCCAATCCTTAAAAAAGACACAGCTCTTTAAGACAAAAATTAATTTCTTAGGGTTAGAAATTGATCAAGGTCTTCATTGTCCTCAAAATCATATTCTGGAACATATACATAAGTTTCCAGATAGGATTGAAGACAAAAAACAACTGCAAAGATTTTTAGGAATTTTAAGTTATGCTGAGATTTATATCCCTAAGCTTGCTGCAGTTAGAAAACCTTTACAGGTAAAACTCAAAGACAATGTTCTTTGGGATTGGAAAGATTCCGACACATCTTATGTAAATAAGGTTAAGAAGAATCTAACTAACTTTCCAAAGCTATATCATCCTTTACCTGATGATAAACTGATCATCAAAACTGATGCATCAGATGAATTTTGGGGTGGAATCCTCAATGCAAAAAACACTGGACAAGAGTTAATTTGCAGGTACTCTTCTGGAAGCTTCAAAAAGGATGAAAGAAAATACCATTGTAAAAGAAAGGAATACCTTGTAGTAATTCGAGTCATTAAAAAGTTTAGAGCTTATCTTACTCCAATTAAATTCTTAATTAGGACTGATTGTTGGTCCCTTGAAAAGGCTTTGGTTAAGATTAGAGGGGGGGTGAATAAACTTAACACTTAAAACTTTGGAGTTAACAAATTCTGCAACTTCAAAGAATGATCTGCGATACTTCAGAGTCTCTGCTGAGACTTCATGAGCTCTGCGATAAACAAAGAGTCTCATGATAGTTGAGTTTGCTGAATTTGTGCAGCGGAATTATATCAAATTAAGCCTTAATACTTGCTGTTAAATATGATACTAAGTATTAGATACTCATGAGTGCAAGTGTGTGATTTCGATTGCTAGATTCGATGAGGTTGATGTGTAAAATAAACTAAGTGCGTAATGTAAATCTTTGAAAGTAAATAGGCATTTTTTATAGTGGTTCCAGGTGGTGTAATCCCGTCAGTCCACTCTTCTCCTGTGATGTTGGAGGAAATTCACTAGAGATCTTTGATGTATCTGTTACAAAGATTCCTAAGTTTCTTGTCCTTCACCAATAGCTATGGCTTCACAAACTGAAAACTTGGAACAGGTAGGATTGCGGCTCCTTAGTCTTCCACTGGTCCTTGAAGGGTAGGATTGCCTCTTCACCAGCTCCACCACAAACAACAATCTTTCACACCCAACAGATGCTTCACTGTCTTCAGCAGGTTCTTTATAAAATAAAGATTGAATCAAATAAATGATTCTGTTGCAGCAGCTTGATTAGGATGATATAATCAGCAGCTTGCAGGCTTCAAGTGTGTATGCTCGATATAGCTTGAATGTAGAATACACTTGAAGAATTTCTCAAGATCAGTAGCTTTAAGTTCAGTAGGTTCAGCAGGGTGTTTTTCAGCTCAGTAATATATCTTCAAAGTTTGTTAATTTTCATCATCTTGTTTCTGAGTTGAAAGTCCTCTATTTATAGGCAAGAATGCATGTGACTTGTATTTGAAATTCAAATATAACCGTTCCTTGTTTTTGTCCCATCTGATTTGCATTCTGTCACTATTCAAAGGACTGACACTGTCACTATTCCTTTTTGACAGTGCAGTCTGTCCACCCCTTTGACTTGTATCCAATGGATGAAAATATGAATCATCCCAACGTCTTTTTAATCTCAGCCTTTGATTTCCTTGATAAATCAGAGGTAGTTGCCTGTCCTTATCCATGTAATCTTCCAATAATCATGAATTAATCGAGGTATGTTATCAGCAGGTTCATCAGTCTGCTGAGATACCTATCAGTCTACTGAACTCCAATTTGTTGTGTATAAAATACAATACAGCTGACTTCTTTTATCTAACCTTTATTTGTGAGGTTAGATTACACCTTTTTAATTATAACCAAGTTCCAAACATCATCCAACTTATGGAACTTAGACCTTGTACACAAGGTATATGTAATCAGTTTAGGTCATCACAGACTTGCCTAAATTCTGATTTCATATCCTTGACTTAAATGACTAAGTTTGATCCCTTAGCCTTCAGAATCGAGTTTGAACCTCAAATTTCTTGAGCCTTCAAGAGGTTCCGGACTAGTCTCTCTTGACCTATCTACCCTACTGACTTAGACCAGTCTGCTGAAATAAATCAGCTGACCATTACAGTGCTTGTTTGATCAAACCTGTTCATAAATCAAACTCTAATAAGCCCATACATTTGATCTAGACATCTTTTTGCCTTTGCACTATAACAGCTAGTCTGGCACTCATCATCAAAACATATAAATAAGTCCAACACTGATAACAAAAACTTTACCTACTTTTTAAAAACTAATTTAAAAGGTGATAATAAACAAGGAAGACTTGTAAGATGGCATATGTGGCTATCAAGATACTGCTTTGAAGTAGAACACATTTCAGGTAGTAAAAATATATTTACTGATTTTTTTAACTCGTGAATATGCATGTTGAAATTAGAGAATCTCTTTTTGGAGGTAAAGGGGTAAAACCCAGGGACTAATTGTCCTTATAGGCTTCAAGAAATGGAAGAATTAAAGAAGCTAAAGCTTCCAAAAGAAGTCATGGAAATGGAACTTCAATTTCTTAACATGAAGATAAGTTTGCTTGAACATGCATCAAGTAAACCACACAAGGACATTAACAATCGTTGCATTAGCAATAGTAGCAAAGTGTTAACTATTCCGATGCAAACGGCAATCGGTAAAGAATCATCAAATCCGTTGATTCCTAGAATCTTGGAAAAAGATGTAACAGATGTACAAACATCTAACAATTTGGTTAAGCCTACAAATTTTGTCTCGGGATTCAGACCAAATACTCAAGACGTTTCAGGTCTTGATAAGGCTATTCAACAGTCAAAATCTTCATATTATTATGTTGTGTATAATGTTCCTATTGCAGGTATTTATACATCATGGGAAGTTGCATAAAAGACAACAAAAAGAATTTCGGGTGTCAAACACGAGAAATTCAAAACACTTCAAGAAGAAAAAGGTTCCGGAGAAATATTTGCAAGAAAGTATATGATACCAGCCCCAAAACAGATATCAAACTCTGATTTCTTAAAGGCCACCTTTACAGAAATTTTAAAATCCGAAAAGAGACCTAGTACTATGGTTTCATTAGGAGGAGTTTCAATCCCTAAAAGGATTGAAAAGAAATTTATCATTAAGCTTGATTTTGAGGGATTATCATATCCCTTTAGACATGAAAGAATGGCAAATGAAGAACATATCATTGAAGAAAAGATCTTCGCAACGGACAGCGATTCAATTAGTCTGTTTAATTTTATTGGAGGTGCAGACCCAGAAATGGTGTATGAATCATTTTCATATGGATTAGTTAGGATGATCTATCCTAGCAAGAATCATTTGGAGATTTCTATGTTTCCAGAAGAAATTAAAAAGGCAATCAAAAACTTTAGAACCAAGGTTGTCAAAGAAGCAGATCGAGGTATATTTCTCAAAATCTATAGCAGTTTTCCCGAATGGAATGAGGAGAAAATACAACTACCTTATCATTTCATCGAAATTGGAATTGTCAACGAAGAAACCAGTTCTAGACAGTCAAAGGTTATGGAAACTAGTTTCTCTCACTATGATATTGAGCATATCAATATCACTAGATTCAAGATCATTTGTTGACGAAATTCTCAAAATCAAAGATGATTCAAAGATCAAGGAAAACTATCAAAACTCCCGTATTTTGATAATTTCAAAACCTACAAAAAATTTGCAGGAAGAAGACATGGAGAAAGTTCTTCAATTTGAAAAAATGTTCAAGAATCGACAAATAATGAGCTGTCACATGGACAAAACTTGTGATATGCTTCGACAAACTTTTACAAAAGCTAAGGTGGAATACAATTGCACAAGATACTCTGTACCCCACCATAAAGAAAAAGAAAACCCACTAAGAGAAAAAGATAAAGCAGGGCCCAGCAACTTGCAAAAAGAGTTGCATGAAGACAAAGCATTGATGACGGTCAAATTATACCCGTAAAAGTCATCAACGTTGACCTTAAATCGAGACTAATAATATATATTTTGTGTTAAATCACATGTTTATATGTATTATTTATTGTTTTGTGATTTATAAAATATAATTTGGTATTCATCCATTTTATGAGATATAATTTGGTGTTTATCTGTTTTTATTTATAAATCGGTATTTATCCGTTTTTATTATATTTATCCGTTTTATTTAAATATGATTTATTTTGGGATAAATATCTATTTTGCAGATTTGGATAATTATGGAGGATAAATACAAATGGAAGAATAAAATCTCAAAATAAATCAAAGGAAAATTAAGATAAATATCGGATTAGCACGAAAAGATCGGATAAGCATGGCAAACCACTCAAAGATGGCGCCAATGGAGATATGCATTCTAGGGGGCGCATTTTATCTTTTAATTGGAGATCGGCCGAAAGTTATCTCTTATTTGTTTTGACATTTTAAAGTATATCTCTTAATTAGCTTGAACCCCTATAAATAAAGGCATGTTATACACGCCATAAACACACTTCTTTACACAATACATTTTTTACAGTTCTCAGTTTATAATAAAATCTTCAGTTTTCCTTAGAGAAGTTTTTATGCAAGATCTGCAATAATGTAAGCTCTTGTATTTATTTGTTCTTAGTTCTTTGTAATTAAGCCCAAATTATTGTTTATCGTTTGAGGTTGTTCGTTCTTCACCGAACGATATAGATCTAAGGATACGATATGAGGCAGTGGGGATTCCTTGTCTATAAGGATCCACACGCCCAGATCTGTTATCCGGTGACCTATATATGACTTTGGTATGATCGACAAACGTCTTTTAGTAGATCTATATAATTGCTTTATGAGTCTCTATTTTATCCGTTACGTATGTAGAAATGCTAAGATTTAGGTTTTCGCCGCGTCAATCTAGCCTCGTCTTTATGGTGTGATTGTCCACTAGAATTTCTTATCTTAGTAGGTATGGCTACGGCTACGTTGCTCGTCTGTTTTAATTAGCGTATTATTAGGAAATACCAATATAGCACTCCTAGGTCGGCTCATGAATTGATCTTCAGGACTTTCAAATGAGATCTAGATCTCGTGTTATATTTGGGAATTGCTAGCACCTAGTTATACGTAAATCGTAGATTAACATGACACCTAAAAGTTAGTGTTAATAGGACGGAGACTGATGCGATCGCTGAGGAAGTACGCCTGAAAAAAGGAATGTTGCCTAGGTGAGGAATACGGTTAATATCGGCATCCCTAGTTTTGTAAGCGTGCGAATCATATGAGATGGAGGCCGAAAAAGCAAAGTCACGTGATGTAGCATAGTGATCTGGATGGCCTAACCGGAGCTAGATCTAGTCTAGGGGATGACTCCCGTAGCCAATAGAAAAGAAATACGAATCGGATTAATAGTTGTCGAGTCTAGCTTAATTATATAGAATCTCTAGAGCCAAACGATAACATGATAATTGGGGAGGTTAATTACGTTATGTGTTGTGTCGAGGTTAATATACTTGACCACCAAAACCAATACTAGCAAGAGGACTAGGTCCATCGTAGTATAGCTATAGCGAATCAAGGTCGATCCCACAGGGAACCAAATTGTGGATCATTTATATACAAACAACTAATCCTTCATGTCAAGGACACATAGCGGTCTATGACCAACAAAAGACAAGAAAGGTAAATGACACGACTCGACACAACACATAACGTAATTAACCTCCCCAATTATCATGTTATCGTTTGGCTCTAGAGATTCTATATAATTAAGCTAGACTCGACAACTATTAATCCGATTCGTATTTCTTTTAAATTGGCTACGGGAGTCATCCCCTAGACTAGATCTAGCTCCGGTTAGGCCATCCAGATCACTATGCGACATCACGTGACTTCGCTTTATCGGCCTCCATCTCATATGACTCGCACGCTTACAAAACTAGGGATGCCGATATTAACCGTATTCCTCACCTAGGCAACATTCCTTTTTTCAGGCGTACTTCCTAAGCGATCGCATTAGTCTCCGTCCTATTAACACTAACTTTTAGGTATCATGTTAATCTATGATTTACGTATAACTAGGTGCTAGCAATTCCCAAATATAACACAGATCTAGATCTCGCTGAAAGTCCCGGAAGATCAATTCATGAGCCGACCTAGGAGTGCTATATTGGTATTTCCTAATAATACGCTAATTAAAACAGACGACCAACGTAGCCGTAGCCATACCTACTAAGATAAGAAATTCTAGTGGACAATCACACCATAAAGACGTGGCTAGATTGACGCGGCGAAAACCTAAATCTTAGCGTTTCTACATACGTAACGGATAAAATAGAGACTCATAAAGCAATTATATAGATCTACTAAAACACGTTTGTCGATCATACCAAAGTCATCTATAGGTCACCGGATAACAGATCTGGGCGTGTGGATCCTTATAGACAAGGAATCCCCACTGCCTCATATCGTATCCTTAGATCTACATCGTTCGGTGAAGAACGAACAACCTCAAACGATAAACAATAATTGGGGCTTAATTACAAAGAACTAAGAACAAATAAATACAAGAGCTTACATTATTGCAGATCTTGCATAAAAACTGCTCTAAGGAAAACTGAAGATTTTATTATAAACTGAGAAGTGTAAAAAATGTATTGTGTAAAGAAGTGAGTTTATGGCGTGTATAACATGCCTTTATTTATAGGGGTTCAAGCTAATTAAGAGATATACTTTAAAATGTCAAAACAAATAAGAGATAACTTTCGGCCGATCTCCAATTAAAAGATAAAATGCGCCCCCTAGAATGCATATCTCCATTGGCGCCATCTTTGAGTGGTTTGCCATGCTTATCCGATCTTTTCGTGCTAATCCGATATTTATCTTAATTTTCCTTTCATTTATCTTGAGATTTATTTCTTCCATTTGTATTTATCCTCCATAATTATCCAAATCTGCAAAATAGATATTTATCCCAAAATAAATCATATTTAAATAAAACGGATAAATATAATAAAAACGGATAAATACCGATTTATAAATAAAAACAGATAAACACCAAATTATATCTCATAAAATGGATAAATACCAAATTATATTTTATAAATCACAAAACATTAAATAATACATATAAACATGTGATTTAACACAAAATATATATTATTAGTCTCGATTTAAGGTCAACGTTGATGACTTTTACGGGTATAATTTGACCATCATCAACTACCCCCCACTTAGACTTTGCTCGTCCCGAACAAAGCATCAATAAGTTATTTCCCAAGACACATTTTCCGTGGTCAGATCATACTTACGCAAGAGACTCGAGTCAACTCATACCAATCATGCTCATTAGATATCCATTATTCACTGCTCGCTATGAATTGAAGTGATGTGTGCATGTGCATTCAGTTGTATACTTTCGTGGCAAGATTAAAGTTTATGCTAACTTCGCAGTCTCAACCTACCAACATCAGTATTCCCACATCTTAAGCCTCGCAATGGGTAAAGACATGGTGCAATAAGCAAGAGCGTCATCTAGAAGGTTTTTGGACTTGGAGACCGAGAAAAATACTTGAAGCCTCTTAAAATTTGAATTTTTTGCATTTTCATAGTTTCAAGCTTTAACACCTCTCAAGAAAGAAACTTGCTTTAAAAGTAAAGTATGCATTGCAAGAATCCCTCTCTCACGGATTAGTGGAAGCATGAATATTACCACAAGCGCGAGGCTACTTTGGTAATGTTACTACAAGCCCAGTGTTTAATGCTTTGTCAAAACACAGATTATTCTCAAGCTTATTACTCCGCTTTGATGGCCAGAAGATAAGAATACATCAGCAGATAAATATCGACACTAAGTCTGCATAACCAATCATCTATGCAATGTACACATAATTCTTCAGTTATTATAATTTGTGCAGTAAAACTCGATTCAAAGATTGAGATTAGAATAATAAATAACTACTTGCAACAATCGGCATGAATATCCTTAAATTTACATTCACATAAGTATAAAATGATCATGTACTCATGCAACTTGGTTCCTTTCCTATCAATTCTTAGCTAGGAACTCACAATTCTAAGGGTAGGAGATAAATAATATGGCATTTATTCAATTTTTTCAATTTTTCACCGTTTCATTCAATTTTCAATTATAGCATCATGGATAAGTCTCCTACGCCCCACTTAAACTTGGCATTGTCCTCAATGACAAATTAAAATGAGAATTTAAGAAAAAGACTTAGCTCTGGAAACGGCCCTCAAGTAGATGCAGAACATTGGAGTTATCCAAGCACGTCGTGGAGAAGCAAGTGAAAACCTGTTTAAGTAAACCAAACAGAAACTCCACGAAATCGTTAATAACATGTCAATGGAAGTTACAAAATAATGTGGCAGTAATTAGATACAAAATATCCAAAAACAATTTAAGCCAATTTATTCCATACAACCAATGACAAGGAAAACCAAAGAGTTAAAACTACTCGTTCAGACGCAAAAAGAAAAATACTAAATAGAAAGAAATACAAACAAGCAACTAAAGATGGTAATCTTCATCTATAATCTCCACCGCTTAACTATTCTTAAAACCGGGTGGAGAAGACAAAGATAAAAAAGCATTACCCCATGTGGGAAAACACGAGGTTGACTGGATCAACTATTCAATCCAGAGAAACTTGGTAAGGTATAGCAGACTCCATGTGACCTATGGGTAGAAGATAGGATCAGAAACTCGGTGCAGACTCTTCACGCTTGGATTGGATATCAACAACCTAGGGAGATGTAGCTTCCCCTCGAAATTACTAATAACCCAATGTATCACGTAAAGGTCATCACCGTCATCAATGAGGTCGGATTGGTGTGATATTTTAGAACAAAACTCAGCATCCAGAAATGCCAGAATAGGAGGAAAAATGTGAAATTTAAAACTCCCGGTAGAAAGATAAGTTGTATTTTGATCGAACCAAAAAACATTGAAAATCTAGCTAGGGTCAGAGCTACACTTACCCCAGCTAGGATCATGAAAACCAAAATGATCAAATATAATTATTAAAACTTAGCAATGTTCTAATTCCGCAACACAAGGGTATTTTGTAAAAAAGATGGAGGTTCAGAGTATGATGGGTTTAGAAAAAGATATACAAGGATGGTAAGAAAAGATAAAGGGTGGGTAAGAAATTCTGTTTTGGGTGGGTATTGTTTAAGGGATTGGGTAGGGTGGGAGAGTGAAATAGATGGAAAGAAAGAGAGGAGATGAAAGAATGGTTAGAAATGTGAACTGTGAGGCAGATTGGTGAGAGAATAGAAAGGTAAGAGGGTGAAAAGGTACAAAGGAAAGGATAAGGGTAGTTGCAGAATGAATGGCACACAACTTTGGATTTTCACTCGGATCGCCATTCTAAAAGGTTTTGGAAGTTGACCAAAAAACGTTCTTGTTCGCACCAATCATTCTCTGTTACATTTTCAGTAATTCTCAAGCTCTCTTAATGCTTCCATCTTAAGGCTGATTGCTAAATTTCCTTTTCCTTAGCAATTTCTCGACTCTCCTAAGAAACTCTATTTCACATGGCCAATATTGAGTAAAAAAAGTTTTGCACATCCTTAGCCCAATGGCCATCGGAACACGGAAAAATAAAAAACCTCAACATATGTCACGTTACTCTTATTTGACTCAAAGAAAACAAAACCTAAAATCCTAAAGAGAAATCCTAAAGGTTTTAAAGAAGTAGTTCTGAGTTTAAAGTCCTCAGCTCGACTTTCCAAAAATTATCCTTGTCAATCATCCTTCTTGGATCGCTAGATTTTGACCCCTTGAGCACTATATGCGGTGGGCTCGTCGCTTTTTTGCGGATTAATATCCTTTCCTTGGTTGTGAGACCAAGGGAATGACATTTATTCTTACCATTTATACAAAGCTCCTACCTCGGCTCTCGTTTTAGGAATTAGTGAATTCTAAGGAGATTTAGTCCTAGGGACTTATTTTAATAACATCATCTATAATGCTGCTTCATTATGGTCTCTCAAAACTCAACGTCTTCTTTAGATTGAGAATTATTAAACTACACAAATTGTTGCTCCCATGGCCAGTTGAAGCAATCTCATGCATAGGACAATGAGATTTTGACAGAACTACGAGGAACTCTTTATTCACTGCTTCCTTCAACTACTACATGTTTCCTTATACCCTCTAGATGAGACAGATTTGGGGCAGAACCTTCCACACTAATAAACTAAATCATACAAACCAGCTCCGGGCTAAGATTCTCATTCAGGTTCATGTAAAGACTAGCTTATGTTCAAAAGATCAAAAGAAAGTAAAATATAAGCAAAAAAGGTAGTACCTTGCTTTCAACATTGTACCACGAATAATTCGAACCTTAATATTTATTTTCTCGGAGCCATCTTGGTGTTTTAAAGGTGTTTCTTCCATTGCTTTCCCATCGTAGATTCGTAGCTCCACATGCTGCTGGGTTATTTTCTCAGCTCCCACGAAAAATTACTGACTCAGATTATTGCTTCCATGGTTTCTGCAAACAGAAGAAAAACAAAACGAACCGTAGACTGATCTTAACATGGTTTCCCATGCTGCTATCAGACTTACGGATTAAACATACGGAGAAAAACAGACACGCGAAATTCCATAAAACAGAACCAGGCTCGCTGACAGCGAGAGGCAGTCTCGCTAGGAGCGAAACCAGCTGTTCCAGATTCTAGAATTTTTTACAACTTACAGACAACCAGAGGTACTCAAGAGCATAAAAAGAGACTCTAAAACAGAAAACTCGACATGAATAAAAAATTATTTATATATAAAATTGACCGTTGGTTCCCCGGCAACGGCGCCAAAAAACTTGATGACGTAGATCAAGTGAAATTAATATACTTGACCACCAAAACCAATACTAGCAAGAGGACTAGGTCCATCGTAGTATAGCTATAGTGAATCAAGGTCGATCCCACAGGGAACCAAATTGTGGATCATTTATATACAAACAACTAATCATTCATGTCAAGGACACATAGCGGTCTATGACCAACAAAAGACAAGAAAGGTAAATGACACGACTCGACACAACACATAACGTAATTAACCTCCCCAATTATCATGTTATCGTTTGGCTCTAGAGATTCTATATAATTAAGCTAGACTCGACAACTATTAATCCGATTCGTATTTCTTTTATATTGGCTACGGGAGTCATCCCCTAGACTAGATCTAGCTCCGGTTAGGCCATCCAGATCACTATGTTACATCACGTGACTTCGCTTTTTCGGCCTCCATCTCATATGACTCGCACGCTTACAAAACTAGGGATGCCGATATTAACCGTATTCCTCACCTAGGCAACATTCCTTTTTTCAGGAGTACTTCCTAAGCGATCGCATCAGTCTCCATCCCATTAACACTAACTTTTAGGTATCATGTTAATCTACGATTTACATATAATTAGGTGCTAGCAATTCCCAAATATAACACAGATCTAGTCTAGGGGATGACTCCCGTAGCCAATATAAAAGAAATACGAATCGGATTAATAGTTGTCGAGTCTAGCTTAATTATATAGAATCTCTAGAGCCAAACGATAACATGATAATTGGGGAGGTTAATTACGTTATGTGTTGTGTCGAGTCGTGTCATTTACCTTTCTTGTTTTTTGTTGGTCATAGACCGCTATGCATCCTTGACATGAATGATTAGTTGTTTGTATATAAATGATCCACAATTTGGTTCCCTGTGGGATCGACCTTGATTCGCTATAGCTATACTACGATGGACCTAGTCCTCTTGCTAGTATTGGTTTTGGTGGTCAAGTATATTAATTTCACTTGATCTACGTCATCAAGCATCCTCATCAGCCTACACTGATTAAAGCTTTAATAATGTAAAAGCATATGATAGCGGGTTGAAAAAACAACACACTTTAGTTAGTGGGTTGTAAAACGTCAGCAATGATGACTATGTAATCATAGATCCTTCTTCCTTCATATATAAAAGGAGAAGTTCATTTCATTTGAATGTTACACCTTCCTTGGCATTCAAACCTACTTGAAAACCAAAGAACTTCTTATCTCTCAAATTATGGCAGAGTAAACCTCATATAGTGAGGATGCAAATCTAGTATAGTTGTATAATTTCCAAGTAGTATGTTTGTATTCTATTTACTTATGAAATAAAATCATTTTTTAATTTTTCTTTTATATATTCCTCAAATCTTCCAAACTTAGGGTCAATCTGAGAACCTGAAGTGGTAGAATCGACATCGGTAGAGTACCGCCAGGAAGATATCAGAAAGAAAACATAGATTCAAATACCAGATCCGAAATTTCTATGGTTCATCTTGGTGCCAATTTTTTTTATATATAAAATCTGAATTTCTAGCGGGTATATATACACCCTTTAAACTAGCCTTAATTGATATTAGAATTAACTATAGAAAAGATTGTGTGCTAGGAGCTGCTAAAGGCAACCTCGCATATAAAAAGTTCATGTTTACAGTCTATCCTAAATTTGGACTTAGCCTAGACAGTAAAAACTTAGATAAAGTTTTATCTTTAATTCATCACTTCGAAAGGGAAGACTTGATGAATGAAGGAGATAAAGCCTTCAGTGTAACTTACTTAGTAAGTTATGCCTTGACAAATATTCATCATAGTATTGACTATAAGAAAAAGGAATACATTGAAATTGATGATGTATTTTCCAAAATTGTAACTATCCTATTGTATTCATTGGATGAATATTCAGAGTTTTCTTCAAAGATAAACCTCTTCTAAAGATTCATATATTTCTTCTATAGGATCGTATCCTATTTGAACAATTTCTTCCATAAATTATAATTTATGGGGATATTGTTGTTTATTAGGGCATTCATTTGCATAATGACCTTCTATATTACAGATCCAACATCTGCAATTATTTTTACCCTTAGGGCAAAATTTCTTTTTGTCAGTATTTTCATGCTGTTTGTCAGTATTTTTGTATTTCTGACATGGTTTAAAGTATTTTCCAGGTTTAAACCGTTTATTTTTCTTTGTATAAGAATATTTATTCTTATAATTTTTTTGTTTTCTAAAGTTAGAATAACCTTTTTGTTTACATCCATACTCAGTGGATGGTTCTGAAATGTCCTTACAACATTTCTTATTGAATTTCTTCAATTTCTTTTGTTGTTTGGAGAGATCGCCTTTTCAATTTCTTCCTTAACAATTTTTATTGCAAAGCCTAAGCTATGGAGATTAATTCCTATAGCTTCTGTATTAAATATCTAAAGAGATTTTTCTCCTACAATAGGGATTTTGGTCAAATATTGTTTTAGAAATCCACTAAAGTCAGATTGTGGAAGTTTGTACAAATTTGTCTCAAAATCACAAGAGAAATTATCTAATTCATAGATATCACATATCTGTAATTTGATAAGGCGATTTATAGCCTGTTCTTGTTGTTTACGAATCTTATTTGCTTTATCAACAGAATAATTGATTCCTAAAAAAATAGTATAGAAACTATCAGTGAAAGTTTCAAACATATTTTCAGATGGAATTTCTAACCAGTTTGTTGCTTTTACAAATGATTGAACAATTCCAACGGTTTTATTTTCTATTAAAAAAAGCATATTTTTGGATTTCCCATATACTTCTTTATTAGTTTGAATGATCAAACTTAATTCTGTAGCCCATTTATCAATGAGCTGTTTTCTATTCTTTTGACAATCAATGTTAAGAATAGAAATTCCTGTATCCTTAGATTCTCCAATGATTCTAGGATAATTGGTAAGAAAACTGGGGTTTTCAGGCCCTTTTCTCTTCTTAGAAGAATCAGAGTGTACTTATTTCTTAGAAGCGGAGTATTCTCCTTCTTCTTCTTTTCCTATCCTGAAGGTTTCTCTAGGTTCATTTTTGTCCTCAGAATCTTTCTCATAATTGTTTTGTATAGTTGAAACTAGTTCGACTACGTTAATGGTTTCTATTCCTAGATTTTCACTTAATTCTAGGTGATTTACCAATTTTATTTTTATTTCTGACTCTTCAAGAGTCATTAATTTAACAACTTCATCTAATGGTGAAGTATTTTGTCCATCTAAGATTAAATCATCCTCTGCTAGATGGTTCCAGAAGTAATCTTCTAGTTTTTGACTTGGATTCATTTAGTCCAAAAGCCCATTTTAAAGCATTTGGATTAACACTTGAACCAAGTTCTTCGTTTCCCACATTATAGTTGGGATAACTATACTTTCCATCTTCAGGAAAAGCTGATGTAGAAGTGCGTATAGTAGATGCGTCTACATTTACACTAGAAAATTCATTTATTTTCTCTTTTACTTCTTTTAATATTTTTGCCGCAGCTAACTCTTTTTCTAGAGTGTTTCTTTGGCCATTTCTTGACATTTCTTTTTGAATGTCATTTAATTGTTTTAATATGACCTTATTTTCTTCTCGAAGAAGATTTATAGTCTCATTAATTGTTGCCATACTCACGCTCATGTTGAGCTCTAACCACAAATATCTTTGAGCTTTTGCTCTTGTATATCTATTCTTCTAGACATAGATTCTGGAAGAAGCTCCTAAATAAAACCTTGTTCCTTGAATTTTAGGACTTTATTTAGCTCCTAAAATATGTTTTCCTTTAGCAATATCAATTGCCCAAGAATTATCAAAAATTATTTCTGAAAATTGTCTCTCTTGAGTAGTTCCAATTTCAGAAAATACATCATCAATTTCAATGTATTCCTTTTTCTTAAAGTCAATACTACGATGACTATTTTTAAGGCATAACTTACTAAGTAAGTTTACACTGAAGGTGATAGAAGAATGTAAATCTGAACAAGAATTTAATCAAGAAAATGAAAAATTTAAAAAGATTAAAGACTTGATAGAAAAAGTTTGTAGTGACAATCCCATAGACCCTAAAAAGTCTAAAAATTGGATGAAAGCTACTATAAAACTTATTGATCCTAAAACTATAGTCAAGGGTTAAACCTATGATTTATAGTCCACAAGACTAGAAGAATTTGGTAAACAAATTCAAGCATTATTAGACTTAAAAATAATGAAGCCTAGTAAATCACCTCATATGTCTCCATCTTTTCTTGTTGAAAATGATGCTGAGAAAAGAAGAGGAAAAAAGAGAATGGTTGTCAACTCTAAAGCCGTTAACACGGAAACTATAGGTGATAGTCATAATCTACCCAATAAAGATGAACTTCTAAGTCTAATAAGAGGGAAAAAAATCTTTAGTAGTTTTGATTGCAAATCTGGTTTCTGGAAAGTATTGTTAGATGAAGAATCGCAATTATTAACTGCATTTACATGTCATCAAGGACATTATCAATGGTCTGTTTTACCCTTTGGATTAAAACAAGCACCATCTATAATTCAAAGACATATGCAAACTGCATTTAGATCTTTTGAATAGTTTCTTTTTTTTATGTAGATGATATACTCGTCTTCAGTAATACAGAAAAATAGCACTATTTGCACGTTGCGATAGTACTTAAAAAATGTGAGGAATTAGGAATAATCCTATCCTTAAAAAAGACACAGCTCTTTAAGACAAAGATTAATTTCTTAGGGTTAGAAATTGATCAAGGTCTTCATTGACCTCAAAATCATATTTTGGAACATATACATAAGTTTCCAGATAGGATTGAAGACAAAAAAACAACTGTAATGATTTTTAGGAATTTTAACTTATGCTGAGAGTTATATCCCTAAGCTTGATGCAAAGATTCTGACACGTGTTATGTAAATAAGGTTAAGAAGAATCTAACTAGCTTTCCAAAGCTATATCAACCTTTACCTGATGTTAAACTGATCATCGAAACTGATGCATCAGAGGAATTTTGGGGTGCAATCCTCAAAGAAAAAAACTCTTGACCAGAGTTAATTTGTAGGTACACTTCTGGAAGCTTAAAAAAGGCTAAAGGAAATTACCATAGTAATGAAATGGAATACCTTGCAGTAATTTAGTCATTAAAAAGTTTTCCTACTTTTTAAAAACTAATTTAAAAGATGATAATAAACAAGGTAGACTTGTTAGATGGCAGATATGGCTATCAAGATACTGCTTTGAAGTAGAACACATTTCAGGTAGTAAAAATATATTTGCTGATTTTTTAACTCGTGAATATGCAGGTTGAACTCAGAGAAATCTCCTTTTGGAGATTAAAGGGTAAAACCCAGGGACTAATTGCCCTTACAGGCATCCAGAAATGGAAGAATTAAAGAAGCTAAAGCTTCAAAAAGAAATCTTGGAAATGGAACTTCAAGTTCTTAGCATGAAGATAAGTTTGCTTGAATAGGCATCAAGTAAACCACAAAAGGACATTAACAATCCTTGCACTAGCAATAGTAGCAAATTGTTAACTATTCCGATGCAGACGGCAATCAGTTTATGTTTTATTTGCACCACCACATTCACCACCGGAATTCCTCAGCAGCACCACGTGACACCACACAAACATCACATTTACCGCTAGATTTCCTCCACATCTTCACCGCTGAACACCTGAGATAATTTTGACGTTACCAGTTGGCTCCATTATCAGGAAAATCAAGATTTTCAGCTCTCTCAGTTGTACGGCTCCACCGCAGCTTAAGACCTTGCCGTGGTCTCAAGAGGATCTTCATCTTCTCCAGGTCGTCTGTGTGGTTTCTCCAAAAAAATATCTCAGCTCATGCACAATCACACTCAGACGTTCGTCCTGACGTCAATTCTTCCTCAAAATAAGGTAACCTCTTTGATTTCTCATTCGAAAAAACGAGTTTGTGTTTGAATCATCACCTCTCTCGTGGTTTTTTGAACGAAAATCTCGTCGGAGTTGGCATTATACGTTTTCTGGCCGGAACATTCATCTAGAGCTGGTAGTTTGTTACTTTGAGCTTTATACTCCTTCAAACGAAGAGGCTACACATGATTTTGTTGAGTTCACTCTTTAGAAATTGACACTCTTGGCATTCTCACGTTAAGAACCAAACATTATGGTTTTTTAGTCCTTTTGGTGCTATTGATGCTCCCCCTCAACTTCCCTTAGTATTTTACGTTGAAGTGAAGCTGACACTTGCATATTCTTGGTTTGTTAATTCCGTTTGCAGAATATCCTAGGATTTTATTGGATTTTGGACAAAGTCACGCCGGACTCCTTAAGATATTGATGTTTCATGGGCTTCCCGCTTGAGAAATCGCAATTTCCATATTAACTCCAATATCCGTATACCGGACCACCGTTCACTTCATCGGAAAGTCATTTTCGACAACATTCTGAGCCTACCGCCTGAAAACAAAATAGTATAGGGTTGGTGAGATTCATAGGACAGTTGGTTATTTGTCACCATACTTTTTGGATTTTAGCACAGACATCGAATCAAGTTGTGACACATGGCAGAGAGCAAGGACTTACAGCCGGTCCCTATCGCACCAGTGAAAACAACCACTCAGGATCATCCATATGGGAGACACGTGGAGGACACGACTGAAATTCCTACAACAAATATGGATCCTTCAAAACATGAAGGTAGACTGAGGCGCATTGGTGTCAGACACATTATCAATTAAAAGGAAAGATCTACGAGGCCGCTGCGACCTCTGAGCCTCTCGGCACCGGACATGCCCGCAGGAAGGCTGCAATCGGCTCCAGGAGAACAATACAGACAGAGTCAGGGGGTCGTCCCATACAGGATGCCAGACGTTAACGACCCCGATGCGATTGCTGCCTGAAATTATGCGGATTATATCGAATATCTATTCTTGGCCAATGAACTCGTCATCTCTGTTAAGGGTGAATTTATACGATCTATAACGCTATATGTTATGCTGATTTCTCTCATTTCGGTATGAATTTGTATAAGAAACAAGTGTTTAATGGATTTATTGAGCGAATGATATTTTGAAAGAGTTAATCGGAAAATAGGTTGATTTATGTGATTTATTTGTTATTTTATGATTATTTGAGCGTTATTACATTTTGCGATGTTTCTATGTGTGTAGATACATGTTTGAAGCTCAAAAGATGATCACAAGTTGATTAAAATTCGAGTTAATTAATGATGGAAAGATAATGAAGGAATTGGATATGATAAAAGAGATAGAGATGAAGGAATCTGGATAAAGTCGATCCTGGACTGGCGTCCATCAGCCTGAACTAGCGTCCAGAGTGGACGGGCGTTTGACATTCCGCATTTGTGCGCTCGGGAGGAGCTTTTACATTCAGGATGATCATATTTTTCCTGGACGAACGCGTCCAATTTAAAGTAAGGACGGGCGTCTGATCCAGCTCGGCCCGACTCGAAGAAGATTACACCAGAGTGGACGAGCGTTTACCTATTCCGGACGGGCGTCCAGCCGCCGACTTGGTGGAACCGACCTAGTTTTCTATATAAGGCAGCGTGTTTTCTCCCCAATATCATCATATATTAAAAACCCTAAACCCTAGGGGCGGCCAAGCTGCGTTTTCTTTTAGTTTTCATTCAGTTTTTACTCAAATATTTTAATGCACTTTTACTCTAAACAATTCGATATTCGAAGAGGATGCTAAGAGGCTAGGCCTCTATTGAACAAGCGTTGTGAAGCCGTCCAATTCAACTATTCAGTTTCTTTTCGTGATTATTTTGTGAGTATCTATTACGAGTTGTTCCTTTATCATGCTTTACGCTGTTTATTGCAAATTTATGTCGAAAGATGCTTGCTCTATTGATCGTTTAATTGATGAGAATCATGTTAGACGTTAGATCACCACGATAAAGGATAGATATTTGATCTAATTAACCAGAGTTATTAGGTTGGATTTCTAGGTTAGGAATTGAGAGATTTCACACCTTGAATTGAGAGCGTTAATCTTTAGATCGAAAGATATAGATTAATAGACGAACTTGCCTAAGGAATTAGGGTTCATACTTTTGAATAGGTGAATCACAACTTGACTAGTAATCACGAGATAATCTGAATTGAGATTGAACGTTGATAGGATAGGTGGATCAATTGCTTGTTCGTTTCGTAAATTATTGATTTTAAACTCTTTGAATCTGAATTGCTTAGCTTAGTTAATTTTCTGTTGCATACTTAGATTAGTTTAGTTTAAATTGGTTCGCAGCCCGTATCCTTCCTGGCTTTAGATCATCTCTTCTATCCAGTTTTACGTTTCAGTTAAGATTTATTTTCAGTTTCGTTTAGTTTTATCCGCTGTTTAGTTTAGTAATCGTGACATAGGTTAGTTAGACAAAAACTAGAAATCACAATCGTTTAGTTCCCCGTAAGATCGACCCGGCATTAACCGCTATTACTACGATCCTTATACTTGAGGTTAACCGGATTATTACTTGTTTATTTTGTGTTGATAAAATCCGTGACAAGTTTTTGGCGCCGTTGCCGGGGAACCGGACGGTTGTCTAGTTTTTGTTTTTCTTCGTTTTTCTGTGTTATTTTTGTTGTCCTGTTTTTAATTCGTTTTATTTTCCTGTTTTAATTGATAAACGTTTAGGTAATTAGTTAATTAGGGTTTTAGCTTAGGATTTAAGGTTCTCTGGTGATTAGTTCTCCCCTCTATCCCTTCTCTCTGTTCTGTTCGATTCTTTTGTACCCCCAACCCTTCTGTTATTTTCTGCAATTTTTTTTCCTGCTTCTGTTCCACTTCTCCCGCTATCAAACGGGCGTCTGGGATATTGGACGCCCGTCCGCTGGAAAATTATCAACTCTGATTCTGTTTTATTTACTTAGACGAGCGTCCATAAGATTTGGACGCCCGTCCAAGTATTTCACTTTTCAGACGAGCGTTTGGACCATTAAACGCCCGTCCAGTCCAAACTTCACCCGGACGCCCGTCCAAATTATTGGACGTCCGTCTGGCCCTGTTTTCTTCAATAATTTTGTTTCCTTTTCTTCTTTCCCTTTCTTTTATTTAGGTTTTTAATCTCTAGTCTAAGCTTTTAAATTTTTTTCTTTAGTTATTAGTTTTTAGGTTCAACAACTTGAGTAGGGTGTCGGTTTAAGCAAACTCGAAGTCAGAAAGGACCACTGTTCTTTTCACCTGACCTCGAGCGGACCATAGTCCGACCCAATAGGCGAAGACTTCGTTTTGCCGATTCTTCTGGCGAAGGAAGTTTGACCGAGCAAGAAATCGAACAAAATCTAATAAAGGAAATTGAAGATCTCGTAATAATGGCCGCTGAGGATAGACGGACGTTGGCAGACTACGCCATGCCTGGTGCAGTAACTGTCAACCCGGCTATCGTCTTACCAGCCATTACTGCACAAACTTTCGAACTCAAGCCGGGACTTATCCAGATGATGCAGCATGCATCAATTTTTCACGGCTATCAATCAGAGAATCCGCATACTCATTTACACACATTCTTGGAGATATGCGGCACCACACGCATCCAAGGAGTAAATGATGATGCTATCAAACTAAAACTTTTTCCATTTTCTTTGAAGGGAGAAGCTAAAGAGTGGTACACATCTCTCCCCTCTGAATCCATCACTACATGGGCTGAACTCGAGAGAGAGTTCTTGAGTCAATATTTCCCACCTTCAAAGACAGCTCAGTGCTTAAACGAGATATTCACTTTTTATCAGAAAGAAAATGAGTCGTTCTTTGAGTGTTGGAAGAGATTCAAGTCTCTTCTTAGGAAGTGTCCCCACCATGGCTTGCCGCTGCAAAGGCAAGTCAATACTTTTTCGATGGATTGACCGAGCTTACAAAAGGCATGGTCAATAGTTCATCCGGTGGGGCATTTCAAGAAAACGCTCAAGAGGATGGGCACTGCTTGAGGACATTGCAGGGTACAATTACGCCCCCTCTTATCAAGCAATTCGAGCACCCCCTCCTCCTAAGGTTGAGGAAGTTAACATGCAAAGTTTGATCGCCATGCTACAGAAGCAGATGGCAACTTCCCAAGTTCCAAATCCGATGAATCAAACTCCTTCTTTCCCACAGAACCCTCAGGTTCTATACTATGAAAATTGCTGTTAGACTGGCCACATGAATGGCCAGTGTCAATTTAATCCCTCTGCACCTTATCAAGTGAATGTTGTCCATGATTATGGACAGTACAATCACGTCACATGTCAGAATTGTGACGAGTTGGGGCACACTTCTAAATTCTGTCCTATGAATGGACAGAATGCGGAAGTGAATTCATTCTATGGCCAGAACAATCAAAGGTTCAATCAGTTCCCTGGCCAGAACAATTTCCAAAACCAAGGGTTTAATACATCGTCAAATTTCAATCCTAATTCGAATCTGAATTTCAATAGACACCCTGGGTTTAATCAGAATCAAAACTCGAATTCTTCCAATCCTATGCAAAAATTCAATCAGAATTGGCCTTCCAATCCAAATTCTCAATTTCAAGGTCGGCCCAGCCAGCCCTATTCTTCAAATTCCCAAAACACTCAAGGCCCCTCCCAACCTACCAATCTTGAAGCTAAGTTGGAGGAGGAAAGTAAAAGTATTCAACTTCTAATGCATACGAACAAGAGCCTGGAGAGGCAAATAGGAAAACTGGCTGAGCAGTTAGCTTTCAGACCGTCAGGGCAGCTGCCCAGCTTTACGGAAAAGAATCCAAAAGGCGGTCAGGTTGCTCAGGCCGATACCAGCAACAATCAATGCACTGACCTCGTGCCAACAATGCAATACGGTAAAGAGGAGGCTATTGCGATGAACCTAAGAAATGGCACTCAGCT
Source organism: Gentiana macrophylla (assembly GCA_026214975.1). Lineage (NCBI taxonomy): Eukaryota > Viridiplantae > Streptophyta > Magnoliopsida > Gentianales > Gentianaceae > Gentiana > Gentiana macrophylla. The sequence goes on along the minus strand of CM047816.1, from coordinate 59,915,351 downwards.
GAGTGGTCCCCCTGGCTTCCAGGGAAACCACTAGCCCCTCCTGCCACTGATAAGGCAGGAGGGGAAGTTGAGCAACCACTATCCCCTGTCCTGCAAGAGCGTACTCGGGTGGCTGATCCCCCGAGAGATGAAAGAGTTGAAACACCTCAGGTGGCTGAGCCCCTGACCAATAAGACGTCTGAAAAAGTTGTGAGGTGGAAAGATCTGGAAGACAAGGCCGTAAGTGCATCCTCAAAGAAAGTATTTTCCGAGAGTGACCTTAAAAAGCTTCCATTTCCACCGAGGAAGAGCAACATCCCTCTGAGTGAAGATAAGAAATATGAAAAGGTGCTTAACCTTTTGAAAAATACTCAGGTAAATCTGCCATTATCCGAGGTCTTGGTCGAGATGCCTAAGTATACAAAATTCATCAAGGATGTTGTATCTTCGAAAAAGAAATTGGCAGGCTTGGAAAGGCAAATTGGTGAGGATTTTTCCTTGATAAATCATCAAGACTTACCAACCAAGAGGGGTGACCCAGGCAAATTTGTGCTCACATTGCAAATGGGAGGCCTAGTCTTCCCGAACTCCTTATGTGATCTGGGTGCATCCATCAGCTTGATGCCATTGTCTGTTTGCAATCAGCTTGGTTTACAGAGTCTTCTAGAACCCACTACCATGAACTTGCAGTTCGCTGATAGGTCCTCTAAGAAAGCTTCAGGGATCCTAAGGGACGTATTAGTTCAGATAGATAGGTTTACCTTTCCTGTTGACTGGTACGTCTTAGATATTGAGAAAGGTGAAAATGTCCCTTTGATTCTCGGAAGACCTTTTCTATCTACAGCTAGAGCCCTCATCGATTGTGATGGTGGGCATGTCACCATTCGAGTTGGTGACCAGGAGGTGAGCTATAGTGTTTCAAAATCTATCAATGTACCTTCTGGATCTCCAACCGGCTGTTCCATTGAGGAGACGTCTGATGACTTCAATGACTTCATGGATAAGCAAGTCTTGGCTGTAGAAGCGGAATATGAGCGATTGATCGATAAACTGAATAGCCATGGTGCGGTTAATTTAGATCAGTTAGCAGCTGAGTTCGAGGACGAGCTAAGAGAAGAAGCTTTGGCAGTAGGGCCACTAAGTAAGCTCAACGATGTTGAGTTGAGGAGTGGAGATCCTAAATCAAGTCTAGAGAGAACCCCTCAGAGACTTGGTTCAAAGCCGTTGCCTAAACATCTTAAGTATGTATTTCTCGAGAGAAGGTGACCGGCTTCCTTTGATCATCTCTGCCAAGCTATCTCGAATAGAAGAGCTTAAACTGCTAAACGTCTTGCGCAAAAATGAGAAAGCCTTTGGATGGCAGGTGGGAGATATCCGAGGGATATCTCCCGACATCTGTATGCACAAGATCAAGACTGAGGAGGGTGCAAAACAAGTTAGATAGCCTCAGAGAAGGCTTAACCCTCATATGCAAGAAGTAGTCAAGAAGGAAATTATAAAGCTTCTAGATATGGGTATCATTTACGCCATTGCAGACAGTGAGTGGGTATCCCCAACTCAAGTAGTTCCCAAGAAAGGTGGAATTACTATTGAGAAGAATGAGAAAGGAGAAGAGATAGCATTGAGGCTCGTTACTGGATACAGAGTATGTATCGATTATCGAAAGCTCAATGAGGTCACACCGAAAGATCATTTCCCCTTCCATTCATTGACCGGATGCTTGAGCGTCTGGCGGGCACGATTCTACCGCTTCTGGATGGATATTCGTGATACTTCCGTATACCCATCGATCCTGCTGACCAAGAGAAGACCACTTTCACTTGCCCTTATGGGACATTCGCTTACAGCGGATGCCGCTTGGTCTCTCAGATGCCCCACCCACCTTTCAAAGGTGTATGATGGCAATCTTTGACGGGCTAGTTGAAAAGTGCATGGAGATTTTTATGGATGATTTCTCGGTCTTTGGTCAATCCTTCGATGATTGCCTCAATAATCTTGATCGGTGTTGTCTAGATGTGTGGAAAGGACTTAGTGCTTAATTGGGAAAAATGCCATTTCATGGTAGATGAAGGCATAGTCCTCGGCCACAAAGTGTCAGCCAAAGGTATAGAAGTAGATAGAGCCAAGGTTGAAGCTATTGAGAAGATGAGTTATCCTAAGAATGTTCGGGAGGTCCGAGGTTTTCTCGGGCATGTCGGTTTCTATAGGAGGTTCATCCAGGACTTTTCAAAGATTGCCAAGCCCCTGTCTACTTTACTCAAAGAAGACGTTACTTTTGATTTTGATGAGAATTGCAAGCGCGCGTTTGAGGAGCTTAAGAGTAGACTAATCTCTGCTCCAATACTTATATCGCCTGACTGGAACCTACCTTTTGAGCTCATGTGCGATGCATCCAACTATGCAGTTGGTGCGGTCTTAGGGCAAAAGCTTAACGGGAAGTTCCAACCTATCTATTACGCCAGTCACACACTGAATACTTCTCAAGTTAACTACACGACAACTGAAAAGGAATTATTAGCCGTAGTCTTTGCTATGGATAAGTTTCGTAGTTACTTGCTGGGCGCTCAAGTGATTGTGTGGACTGACCACGCTGCTTTGCGGTATCTCATGACCAAAAAGGAAGCTAAACCGCGCTTACTGCGTTGGATACTGACCCTCCAAGAGTTTGACGTTCAAATCAAAGATAAAGAAGGCGGCAAGAAGAACGTAGTGGCGGATCATGTTTCTCGGATGTTAAGTGAGGAAAAGGGTGATCCTGATGACATAGATCTTTACTTTCCTCTAGAAAACATCATGTTGATCGATGGCCGCTCTCCAGATGTTCCTTGGTACTCCTCCATTGTCAACTACCTTCATGCCAAATACCTTGATCCTGAAATGTCTTATCAAGAGAAGAAGAAGTTCTTCTCTGATATGAAATATTTCGTTTGGGATGAACCTTACCTCTTCAAGATCTGCAAGGATGGTTTGCTGAGGAGGTGTGTTCCTGAGTCTGAGCAACGCGATATAATCGAGCAATGCCATAGTGGACCCACAGGTGGTCACTTTGGTCCTTGGAAAACGGTTGCTAAGATCTTCCAGTCCGGATTCTATTGGCCGACGATCTTTAAAGATACAGAAGCCTTCTGTAAAGCTTGTGAGAGATGCCAAAGAACCGGTGCTCGACAAGGGCGGTTTGACATGCCTTTGAAACCCATCCTCGAATGCGAAGTCTTTGATGTATGGGGTATCGATTTTATGGGACCATTCCCATCATCTTGCGGTAACAAATACATCTTAGTCTCATGAGACTATGTGTCTAAATGGGTGGAGGCTCAAGCCACTCCTCACAATGATCACAAAATAGTCATGAAATTCTTAAAGAAAAATATCTTCGTGAGGTTTGGATGTCCACGTGCCTTGATCGATGATGAAGGGACGATTTCAGAATCGACCTTTGGAAAAAGTCCTCGAGAAGTATGGTGTTCGTCACAAAACCGGCACACCGTATCATCCGATGACAAGTGGTCGAGTTGAGCGAAGCAACCGTGAGCTTGAAGAAGATCCTGGAGAAGACGGTAAACAAATCATAGAAAGGATCGAGTTTGAAGTTGGATGATGTACTTTGGGCTTACAGAACTGCTTATAAAACCCCTATGGGTACATCTCCATATCAAATGGTCTACGGGAAACCATGTCATCTGCCTGTCGAGTTAGAGCATAGAGCTTATTGGGCTACAGCATCGACTACAGCAGTTACATGAGCTAGACGAATTCAGACTCCAGGCTTACGAAAGCGCCAGGATTAGTAAAGACAAGATGAAGCTACTCCACGATGCTAAGATTAAGAAGAGAGAATTTCAAGTCGGCGAACAAGTTCTTCTATACAATTCTAGGTTACATTTGTTTCCTGGAAAGTTGAGGACACGTTGGTCCGGTCCTTTCGAGATTCTCCAAATTATTCCTGGAGGCGTTCTAGAACTACGAGGTTATGGAGACCAGCCGTTTCGAGTGAACGGTCAGAGGTGCAAACACTACATTGGTGAGCCTAAAGGAAAGCCTTTGACTATTAGGTTCCTCGATATCCTCGGGTGTGGTACACAAGTCGAAGAATTCGACGAGTTTTCACCCGATCTTTTCTCCGAGGATGAAGCCAATGGTCAATCTGAAGAAGTTCTAGCTGGTAGTTGGGATATGGAAGAGTATTGGAAGGAGCGTCAATTAAAATGTCATCAGAAGCTTCAGAAGATGAAGAAGTCAACCATGGGGAAGTTTAAACGTATTTGGAAAGCTATCAAAGAGCTAACCCCATGTGTTAAGTGCTGTTTCTGCAGCCGAACTACTGATCAAAGTTTAGACGAGGTAGTGGCTGGCAGAAAAGTCAAATGGCCTGATCCAGGCTGAGCTTTAAACGGTGTCGAGCTAACGATAGTAACCAAAAGCGCTACTAGGAGGCATCCTAGATATCCCTTATTATATTAGTTAAATTCTGTTTGTGCTGTTAGTATTATATTTATTTAAGTTTTAGTTGATTAAGTTTTAGTTAACTAAGTTTTTATGTTTACATCTGTCAGTTAGTTCGCTTTTTAGTTATGGATTACGGAGTTCTTCCTGAGGAGTTCCCCATCATTAGTCGGATCCCACTGATTACAGTAGCTGATGGACCAGGAGGCACTATAGTCCTGCACGTAGATTTTGAGCTTAGTACCCGTACGAAGACCATCACCTATGTTCTCATTGTTCCCCGCTGTTCGGGAGGTAGTGACTTCACTACTGAGGAGCTACAGGAAGCTATAGGACGTCCATATATGATCCTAAATGACCCTATGCTGACAGATCTAGCGCTGGTACTACAAGCTTCACATTTTAGAGGTTTAGAGGTAGCTGGAGATGACTGGGGTGTACAAGACGACTATGATTTCCCTCCTGCTATTGATATGCTTCGTCGTCTCATCCGGTTGGTGGATTGGGACGAGATTCATGCTGACTAGCGTTAGTTAGGTTTGTTTCGTCGAGCCCCGACGTAAAACAAAAGCGCTTGGTGGGAGGCAACCCACTGTTTTCTATTTATTTTTATTTAATTTCTCGTAATTTTAGGTACTTTGTTTGATTTGAATTGGTATTTTTGAAATTTTAATTAAGTTTAATAAGACATTGCATTTTTGAATTTGAGTTGTATGGAATTTTATGATTTTTTGACACTTTTCTGCTTGGACGCCCGTCCGCCTTGATAAACTTTTGGGACGAGCGTCCACTAAACCTGGACGCCCGTCTGAATTCCTCCCTCCAATCCTGTATGTGATTTAAATTGTTGGACGAGCGTCTACCAAACTGGACGCCCGTCCAGTTCATCTGACTTCCCAGTGGACGCCCGTCCGTTGAGTTGGACGAGCGTCCAACCTATGCCTATATATACCCCTTCTTCGAATGAAAACTCACTTTTCAGAATTTTCAAAAGCCAAACCGTTTCCTCTCCCCCCCTTTTGCCCTAAAATACTCGATTCTAAACCATTTTGAGCGATTCGAAGTGCTACAGGCCGCTCTTAATCCCCTCTCTTTGATTCTCATAACCAAATTCCCTAACACACAATATTTTTTGGAGAAGCCGCACCCATTGTAGTCCAACTTTTAAGGAAAAAAAATTCGATTTTGGGGCTCGTTTTGGTGTTGTTTGGACTACTTCTCATCTCGATCGACATCTACTCATCCTACGTGGTAAGTTAGTAGCAACTTTTCTAGTTTTTTTCACGTTTTTGCGAGTTCGATCTTTGGGTCGGCTCGTTCACTTGAATATCATCTTAATTCGTTTTTTTCTACTGGTTTTGTGTTTCTTTCTGCTCTGTTTTGGTGATGTGGTGTTGTGATGGGTGGTGAATTGGTTGTTTGGTGATGATGATGGTTGTGGTTGTGGTTTGGTTGCTTTGAAATCCCGCTTTGGATGATAAACGGGTGTCTTGTTGTGAATTGGGGTTGTTTCGGCTTAGTCTAGGCTTGAAAATGGTGCATAAGGAGGTAGCTAAGAGGCATGGAAAAGGGGTTGCTAAGGAACCTGCTAAGAAGAAGAAGGGTGTGGACCCCACTTTAGTCAATCCTAATTAAGGAATTCGCATTGGTGAGCGTCAGAGCCTTCCTAGAGGTCAAACTAGAGTTCCTGTCCAAGACGAGCCTGAATCTAGGTCTGAGACTGATGATGAGCCGTTAGTGAGGATGCAAACTAGGGCGGCAGAAGCTCGGGGTGAGCAGGTAGACAATGAACCCGAGGGCGACGAGCCAGTTAGACGGAGAGTGAGACCTGCTATCCCTATGCCCTTTGCTCATAGGTTCATCAATGCTAAGGCGATGGAGGTCTATAATAAGCATTATTTGACTCGGACGATGTTGGTCGAGCGAGCCGTTCTAGACACGAAGGTGGACCCCACATTTGTGAAGTTGCTAACGGATAGGAAGTGGGGGGCTTTGATGAAAACTCCTAGAACCCCGGTTAATGCTACGGTAGTCCGTGAATTTTATGCCCATTGCTCAGAGACGGACTTGGCAGCCGGAGTTGTGACGGTTCGGGGAGTTCAGGTGCCGTTTACGCTAGCGGTTATCAATGGGAAGTACGGATTAGATCTTTTTGAGGGCTTGGACTATAAGGAGGCCATTAAAGCTAAACAGGACGCCGGTGAGGATCCACTAGAGGAATTACGGTTGTTGGTATGCCCGGAGGTTCCGTGGACTGTTAAGGGTGAATTTACGTGCTTTATAACGTTATATTTTATAATGTTTTCCCCGACATTCGTATTAATCGCATGGAAATCACGTGTTTAAATGGAATATTGAGCGAATGACATTTTTTAATGAGTTAATCGCAAAGTTGGTGGATTTGTATGTTTTAATTATGATTTTATGGTTATTGGAATTATGTTACGCTTTACGGTGTTTTTGATGTGATGTAGATACATGTTGGAGGCTAAATTGATGATCAATGTTGATATAATTCGAGCTAAATCAAGATAAAGATGGAGAAAAAGAGATAAAGATCAAGAAATCGAAATTACCATATTGGATCAAGGCGTCTGTGTTCCGTCCAAAGTGGATCGGGCGTTTGAGACATTGAACGAGCGTCCAGGAGGGTATTTTACATTCAGCAAGTTTGGAAGTAGGGTGGACGCTAGGATGGACGGGCGTTTGAGGAAAGCTTAGCCCGATTCAAGTTCATTGTAGAGCGGATTTAGCGGCGCCCAAGAAGACCAGACGGGCGTCCGACCGCCGATCAAGCACAACCGACTTAGTTTTGACCTAGCCGCTTTAGTTCATCTATATATAGCAACTTGTATTAAACCCTAAAATCATCATCGATTTACCTACAATGACTTTCATAAATAAACAAAGAGCGCTTTGTCTTTCTCTTTGGTTTTCGAATGCAATCAAAACAATCTTTTGATTTCAAGGTTAATATGAGTAGCTAAACTCTTGGGTTGGACGAACGGGTGAAGCAATTCAAGAGGCGTTACGTTTTTCTTATTTTTCTCGCTTTATTTCGACAAAGGTTAGATTTATATTGCGCTTATTCCGTGCTTCATATCGATAGATAAAGCCTGTGATGTTTGTTTGACGATAGTTGAATGAATTCTAGATCACCGCAATAGTAATCGATTAATCAATTTGTCTAGAAACGAAAGTTATCAAATTGTTAACCAGAGATAATAGTTCGAAAGAATTTATGCCTATCGTGGCCGGAAGAATCAATCTTTGATAAAGTTGATAAACAAATTATCTAAGATATTAGTAATTTGCGCTTAGTATAGGTTAATCTTGGCCTTAGTTGATTTGCATGCGTAGGAAATTAAGAGCCTTTGTGGTTATCTTGAATTGTGGATCCTTGTTCGTCCGCTTTTCTCCCCATTATTTGATAAACCTAAAATTATTAGTTTTGTGACACTTTTAGCCTAAACTTAAAAACGCATTCAACCTCACGCCTCGTGGGATCGACCCGCATAACCGCTTTACTACAAGCTTTGCACTTGGAGCGACTAACCGGATTTTTAATACTTGTCTTTTGTTTCGCTTACAAAAAAATCCACCACAAGTTTTTGGCGCCGTTGCCGGGGAACTTGGCACGGTTTTATGTGTTTTTAGCATAAGATTTAGGTAGATCATTCGCTGCTGTTTTAGTTAGGGTTTAAGGTTCTCCCTTAGTAGCCTCTTTTCTCGCAAATTTCAGATCTGCTTTTGTTCTTCCGTACCAAACGAGCGTCCTGGATCTTGGACGCCCGTTCACTGGAATTTTTCTATCCAATTTTATTTTTATTCACTCAAACGAAGTCCCATAATATTTGGACGCCCGCTCAGATTCTCGCCAACCGGACGAAAGGCTTGTGTCACTAAACGCCCGCCCGTCCAAATAATACTCACCTGCACGCCCGCCCATAACCTTGGGCGCCCGTGCCTCTTCCTGGTTCCTTTCTCTTTCTCTCTTAGTTTGACTTCGTTATATGCAAACACGAAGTAAACAAGGACGCTTAATTTTGAACCTGAGCTTGAACGAGACGTAGTTCGAGTAAACCGTAAACGGAAAGCTCCTCGAGCCCGCCCGATTCCCCAAGAGGAAATCGAAGAGAGTTTGAGTGAAAACTCTTCAAGATAATTTCTTATCCAACCTTTTCTTTGAGGAAGAAACTATCGATTCAATGGCTCAAGCCAACCGCACTCTCGGCAGACTATGCCACTCCCGGTGATGTGAACATCCGCTCGGGCCGTGGTTATCCCTACCGATCATGACCCCATTTGAGATAAGACCACCCTCATCCAGATGGTGCAACATGCATCAACTTTCTATGGGTATCAACTGAGAACCCCTATACGCATCTTTATGTATTTCTCGGGTATATGCGATACTACTCTCGCATTAAGGATGTCGACCAAGACATCATTAAGTCAAAACTATTTCCATTCTCACTCCGTGGAGAAGCAATGGAATGGTTTAAATCTCTTCCTTCGAATCTATCCAAACTTGGGCCCACTCGAAAGTCAATTTCTCGCCCAATATTTTCCTCCGTCTAAGACAAATTTCAATGTCTTAACGAGATCTCAAACTTTCATCAACTGAGTGATGAATCTTTCTTTGAAGCATGGAAGCGCTTCAAAATTTTGTTGAACAAGTGCCCCCATCATGGAATGGATTTGCAGAGGAAGGTCCATACTTTCTTCAGTGGTCTAAATGAGTCCACTAAAGGGATGGTCAACTCCTCATCTGGAGGAGTCTTCTTGAAGAAAACCCCACAGCAAGGGTGGGAGTTATTTGAAGATATAGCTAGGTACAACTATGCACCTACGTATCAATCACCAACGGTCCCTGCTGCACCTAAAATCGAAGAAGTCAACAACCAGAATCATGGTCAAATGATTGCAGCCCTGCAGGCTCAACTTTCTGCTTTGACCATGACTAAAAATCAAAATCAGCCCTCTCTCCAACAGAATGCACAAGTATTCTCGTGTGATAATTGTTATCAGACTGGTCACATCAGTGACCATTGTCAATACACTCCTACCCCCGGCTTTCAAGCCAATGCTGCCCAACAAACGAGGCAGTATGATTCTGGGAACTGCTATACCTGTGGGCTTAGAGGTCACATTTCTGCAACATGCCCCTTGAATGGTGGACATGAGAGAAACAATTCTTCCGCCAAAGAAACCAGAGATTTTCAAACCGTAATAACTCTCAAGGTCAAAACTACAACCGAATAGAAATTATGCTCGTAATCAAGGTTATGACCAAAACCGCACTCAAAATTCGGGACGTAATACCTCTCGCAATGCCTACTACCGTAACCCCAACTCGAGTCAAAGTTCAAATTCTCAACCAAAAACAAATCCAACCTCGCCCACTAATCAAAACTCACAAAGAAACCGCCTTCTAATCAGACTCCTCAACTTATGGTACGCCTTCTACAAGGGCGAGTATGAAGAGCAACAGAGGGGACGATGAAGAACTTAGAAAGACAGCTTAGGGCTGAATAGTGAACAATTGGTCGCCAGACCTCAAGGTCGCCTACCTAGTTTTGAGTAAAAACCCTAAAAGTGATCATGCAGCCCAAGTCAAGCAAGAACAAACCATCGTGCCGAGCTCGCACTCCATTACCCCCTATGGACAAGAGGAGTCAAATGCTATGAATCTGAGGTCCGTACACAATTGCAACAACACCACAGTTACAGCATGAACTGTGGAAACGAGTAAACCCTCCTACCCCGATTCGGTAGAGAGGGAAGAATCGCAGCTCCACGACCTGGATAAAGAGAAAGATGAAAATGAGATTGAAGCAGAAAGAGATCTCGTGATTGAAAACCAAGATGATGAACCGGAGAAAGTCACTCAAAGCGGGTGATCCTCGACGAGTAAAAAGACAGAAAAGATAGTGAGGTGGAAGGATCTTGAGGACAAAGCTATAAGAGCTTCCTCGCCAGAAAGTATTCTCCGAAGAGGAATCAATAAGCTCCCATTTCCGCCAAGAAAGCAAAACATTTCCTTATCTCAAGACAAAAGTACGAGAAGGTACTCAACCTATTAAGAAACACCCAAGTAAATTTGCCTTTATCCGAGGTATTGGTTGAAATGCCTAAGTACGCCAAGTTTGTGAAGGATGTTGTTTCTTCAAAGAAGAAGTTGGGTGAAATGGAGAAAAATTGGGGAGGAATGCTCCGCTATTGCCGACGGAGGAATTCTGGTGCCGCAAATGATCCCGGAAAATTTGTCTTAACTCAAAAAATCAAGGATTTAATATAAGCTTTCCGAATTCTCCGTGTGATTTAGAGCATCCATCGCTTTGATGTCTCTTTCTCATCTGCAAGAGACTACACCTTGACCAGCCTATTGGAGCCTACCCCATAAGTATCCAACTTGCGATAGATCTTACAAGAGAGCCGAAGGAGTGCTTAGAGACCTTCTCGTCCAAGTAGACAAATTTACATTTCCTGTGGATTGGTACGCCTTGGACACTAAAGAAGAAGATACCCCCTCCTCCTCGGGACGACCTTTCCTATCTACCGCTAGAGCCACTATAGATTGTGATGCAGGATTTGTCACCTTACGTGTTGGAGACGAGGAAGTACGCTACAACTGAGTAGTTAAAAAGCTCTCGTGAGCACCTTCCTCAAAATCCCTCGTGTTTTGTGATTGAGACGCCGACGATTTCACGAGACTACACTCTGGACGAGCTAGAGGTCGCTTATGGAGAAGAGCTTGTTGAAGAGGACACAAAGCTCTGCGAAGAACTCTTTCACCCTCAGAAGAAGTCGATTTGCTTGAGGCAAGAGTTTTTGACCCTATCAGTGAGGAAGATCTAAAACGAGGAGAAGCCAAAACCAGTTTAGAGGAACCTCCTGAGGACCTTGTTCTAAAACCTCTACCTCAGCATCTAAAGTATATCTTCTTAAGAGAAGGTAAGCACTTACCTCTGATTATCTCCTCTACACTGTCAGCAGACGAAGAAGCTGAGTTAATTGACGTTCTAAAGAAAAATGCGAAAGCCTTCGGTTGGCAGGTAGGTGATATAAGAGGAATATCTCCGCACGCCTCAGATGCATAAGATTAGAACCGAAGAAGGTGCAAAGAGTATAAGACAACCGCAGAGACGCTTTAAACCCACACATGCAGAAGTGGTGAAGAAAGAGATCATTAAGTCGTTGGATATGGGGATCATTTATGCGATAGTCGATAGCGATTGGTGTCCCCACTCGTAGTAGTACCTAAAAGGAGGTATTACCATTGAAAAGAATGACAAAGGTGAAGAGGTAGTCACGATTAGTCATCGGGTACAGTAGTCCAGATATAGACTATAGGAAGTCGAACGAGGTGACCTTAAAAGACCATTTCCTCTCCCCTTCATAGACCAAATGTTGGAACGCTTAAGGGGCATGCTTTCTAATGCTTTTACGGACGGTTATTTAGGTTATTTCCAAATCCTTATTGACCCAAGAGATCAAGAGAAAACAACCTTCACCGCCCCTATGGTACTTTCGCTTATAGGCGAATGCCCTTTGACTTTGTAATGCACCACTACATTTCAAAGATGTATGTTGGCTATCTTTGATGGACTTATAGAGAAATGCATGGAGGTATTCATGGACGACTTCTCGGTGTTTGGTACATCGTTCACGGACTGCCTTGAAAATCTAGACAAAGCACTCGCAAAGGTGTGTGGAGAAGAACTTGATTCTCAATTGGGAGAAGTGCCATCTTATGGTAACCGGGCGGATTGTTTTAGGTCACAAGATCTCCGCTAAAGGCATAGAGGTTGATAAAGCTAAGGTAGAAACTATTGAAAAGATGAATTACCCTGCAACCACGAAGGAAGTAAGAAGTTTCCTTGGTCATGTGGGTTTCTACAGAGATTTATAAAAGATTTTTCAAAAATATCAAAACCTTTATCAACTTTATGAAAGATGACGCTACCTTCAATTTCGATAATGACCGTCTGTTGTTGCCTTCAAAGAGCTTAAACAAATGTTTGACCTCTCGCCTTATCCTCGATCTCTCCGGATTGGAACATGCCATTTGAACTAATGTGTGATGCCTCCAACTACGCTGTGTGTGGTGTTTGTATTGGGGCAAAGGATTAATGGTAAGTTCCAACCTATTTCCTACGCAAGTCATACCTTGAATCCAAATTCCAAGCAAATTACACCACTACGGAAAAGGAACTGTTAGCGCTGTGTTTTCCATGGATAAGTTCCGCAGCCTATTTGCTTGGTGCCAAGGTGATTGTATGGATCGATCATGCGGCTCTGCTTATTTGATGAACAAGAAGGATGCTAAACCGAGATCACGAGATGGATTCTTACACTACAAGAATTCGATGTTCACATCAAGGACATACGGGTAGTGAAAACACCGTAGCGGACCATATTTCGAGAGTTTTTCCAGAGGGCGAGGAAGACTCCCGTGACATTGATCTTTATTACCCCTTCGAGCGCGTTATGAACATGGATGTCCACACTCCCGATCCTCCCCGGTATGCTTCGATTGTTAATTATCTTCACTCGCTATCTCAACCCCGAATTCTCTTACCAGAGAAGAAGAAGTTCTTCTCTCGATCTAAAGTACTATGTCCGGGAGGAACCATATCTGCTCAAGATCCGCAAAGATGGGTTGCTTCGCCGGTGTGTCCTCGAATCCGAGCAACGGATATTATTAAGCAATGTCACAGCTGGTCCCACTGTGGCCATTTCAACTGTGGAAAACCGCTGCCAAAATTTTTCAATGTGGTTTTTATCGCCCGCAATTTTTAAAGATACGGAAGCCTTCGCAAAAGTCTGCGATAGGTGCCGAGAGAACCGGTACTTTGACCAGCGGTATGATATGCCGCTTCAACCCATATTGGAATGTGAAGTGTTTGACGATGGGGCATAGACTTTATGGGACCATTTCCATCTTCATGCGGAAATAAATACATTCTAGTCCGTGTAGACTACGATCTAAATGGGTAGAAGTCGCCGCGACTCCACTAAATGATCATAAAACGGTAATGAAATTTCAAGAGGAACATTTTCACGAGGTTTGGTTGCCCTAGAGCTCGATCAACGATGAAGGTTCGCACTTCATTAATAAACCCCTGGATAGCCTCGTTAGCTAAGTATGGTGTTAAGCATAAGAGTGGCACACCATATCACCCTATGACCAAAGTGGGCAAGTTGAGCGTAGTAATCGTGAGTATAAAGAAAATCCTCGAGAAACGGTCAACTCCCATCGAAAGGATTGAGTCCAAGGTCGGATGATGTATCTTGTGGGCTTACAGGACCGCATACAAAAACCCTATGGGTACATCACCATACCAAATGGTTTATGGAAAGCCCTGCCATTTGCCAAGAGAATTAGAGCATGAGCTTATTGGGCAACTAAGTTCCTAAACTTCGACTCCCAAGCTTATGGAGAACGTAGTTCCAGCAGATACATGAATTAGACGAGTTCAGCTCCAAGCTTATGAGAGTTCACGGATAAGCAAGGAAAGGATGAAATTCCTTCATGATAAAAAGATCAAGAAAAGGGAGTTTCATGCAAAGCGAGCCGGTATTGTTATACAATTCCAGTCGCATCTTTTCCGGGAAAGCTAAGGATGCGCTGGTCCGGTCCATTTGAGGTCCCGTCTGCTTTTCCTAGCGGCGCTTTGGAACTTAAGGGATTGGTGATCAGCCTTTCAAGGTCAATGGTCAACGATGCAAACACTACATTGGCCAACAAGGAATCACCCGAGGTAGTTAAATTCCTTGATTTGTTAAGTTGTATCGCTCAGAGTCGATGATCGCGATGAGTTCTCCCTGCACCTATTCTCTCGATGATAGTAATCAATCACCACCAAGTTTTTGCCGGAAGTCGACATGGAACAATATTGGAAGGAAGTGGATTTGAAGAAGCATAAAGTACGGAAGAGATCCTCAATGACAGAAGATCAGCAGCTCGGAAAAATGGTTGGGACGAATCCCGAGTCCAGACCGCTTTTTTGTAGACCTAATTTTGTTAAGAATTCATGTTGAGATGACCGCAAAAAGCCAAAGTGGCCCGACCGGTTAGACTCGAATTGAATGTCGAGCTAACGACATAAACCAAAAGCGCCACTAGGAGGCATCCTAGATATCCAATCTTGTTTTAGTTTTTCTTAGTTCTTTTTGCTTTCGTATGTTATTTTAGTTAGTTTTACTAAGCTTTTATGTTTCTATCTGTCAGTAGTTGCTTTCTAGTTATAGATCTTTACGGAATTCGCCCTGAGGAGTTTCCACTCATTAGTCGGATTCCGCTGATCACAGTAGATGATGGACCAGGAGGCACTATAATTCTTCATGTAGATTTTGATATTAGTACTCAGGTTAAGACCATCACATACGTTATCATTGTTCCACCTTGTTCGGGAGGCAGCGATTTCACGACTGAGGAGTTGCAGGAGACCATAAGACGTCCGTACAAGATACTTAATGATCCTATGCTGACGGATTTGGCACTGGTGCTGCGGGCTGAGCATTTCAGAGGTGCTGAGGTAGCTGGTGAGGATTGGTGTTTGCAGGATGAGTTCGATTTTCCTCCGGCTATCGACATGCTTCGACGTCTCATTCGCATAGTGGACTGGGACGAGATCTACGCAGACCAGTGACCTCTTAGTTAGTTTTACCTCCGTCGAGCCCCGACGTAAAATGAAAGCGCTGGGTGGGAGGCAACCCACCGTTACTTATCTATTTTTGTTTTGATGGTACTTCGTTGATTTACAGTTGTATTTTTAAAATCTCAATTAAGTTAATAAGAAAATGCACTTTTGAATTTGAGTTGTATGGAATTGTATGATTTTTGCATTTAAGCCTTGTTGGACGCCCGTCCACCAGTATGGACGCCTGTCCGGCATGACTAAACTTTAGACGAACGTTCACTAGCTTGGGCGCCGTCCGATAATCTCCTCCAATCTCAGTATGTGATTTAAAATCTCGGACGAAGCGTTTACTAAACCGGGCGCCCGTCCGGCTTCATCTCGATTTCCAGTGACGCCCGTCCGCTGAGTTGGACGAAGCGTCCGCACTTCTGCCTATATATACCTTTCTCGCGAATGAACCTTCACTTTTCGAATATTCAAACGCTAGCAACGGTTTCTCTTCCTCCTTTTGCCCTAAATTCCTCCATTCTACACCATTTTGAGCGATTCTAAGTGCTATAGACCGCTTTTGATACCCTCTCTTCGATTTTCATAACCAAAACTCCCAACACGCTATATTTTTGGAGAATCAAGACTCATTGTGGTCCGACTTTTAAGAGGAAAAATCCGATTTTGGGAGGCCATTTGGACTTGTTTGGACTAATCTTCATCTCAATCAAGATCTACTCATCTTACCCGGTAAGTTAGTAACAACTTTTCTTGATTTTGTTCACGCTTTTTACGAGTTCGATCTTTGGGTCGGCTCGCTTTACTTGAATATCATCTTATTTGTTTTCCTTCTTTCGCTTTTGATTCTTGGCTCTTGGCCGTTGATGTTGTTGATGATGAATGGGTTGGTTATTGATCATGGATGGTTGTGATTGTGGTTTGGTTGATTTGAAATCCCGATTTGGATGTTAAACGGGTGTCTTTTGTGCGTATTGGGATTGTTTGGTGTAGACTAGGCTTGAATATGGTTCATAAGAAAGCAATGAAACGGCATGGTAAGGAAGTGGCCGGGAGGCGGGAAGAAGAGGAAAGAGTTTGATCCTACCGCGTTAATCCTAACCAAGGTGTAAGTATTCGGGAGCAACCACCTGAGCCACCCAAACTAGGGCAACCTTAAGCGATGAACCTACCTCGGACTCCGAGACGGACGACGATGTTCCTTTAGCACGGATGCCTAGAGCTCGTAAAGGCCAAGCCTCGCCTAGGGGTTGAGGAGGTTGTAGAAGCTACACGGGAAGATGTGCCGGTTGAACCTAGGGCTGATCCACCTAGAAAGAGAGCAAAACCATACCCTTTATGCCCTTGCTCAAGATTCGTGAACCCTGTGAGCTCACGATGCGTATAAACAAAGACTATTTCTCGAGAACAATGTTGATAGAAAGGGCCATTTTGGAGGCAAAGGTTGATCCCGGTTTGTCAAGTCGTTAAGGATCGGAAATGGGACGCTTTGATGACGATTCCAACTACCCCGGTCAATAGTTCCTTGGTTCGGGAGTTTTATGCCAATTGTTCAAACCGACTTGGAAACGGCGTAGTTGTGGTTCGAGGAGTCCAGGTTCCGTTTACGCCGGAGGTGATCAATGCAAAATATGGGTTGGCAGCTTTTGAGGGTAGGGATTACAAGGAGGATATTTTACATAGGCAGAGTTTAGGGCAGGATCCCTTGGAGGAGTTGTGGTTGCGAGTTTGCCCGGATGTGGCATGGACGTTAAGGCCGGGAGGCGACCGGAAGGAGTTGGTTACCACGACCTGGACGGAGAATTGGAAGGTCCAGTGTCGCTTTATTCAGAGTCGATTGTTGCCGAAGAACAACCTGACACACTTTCATATTGGTGACCTAGGCATGTTATATGCATTGACATTTGGCTTGAATGTGGATGTGGGACAAGCTTTGTATGATGAGATATCTATCAATCAGAAGGTTTATACACGGTGCTTGATCGTCCCTCACCTTATCCATAGTTTGTGTATAGATGCCGGTGTGCCTGAGTATGGAGCCGACCACAAGCCGAAAAATCCGAGGCCTATACAGAGAGAGAAGGGCAAGCCTTCGGGTCAGCCAGAGTCGGGGGCACCGCAGGAGCTTGGTTCATCCTCAGTGCAGACTCGAGCATCCTCACTTCGGCTTTATCCCCTCGGTCCGTATGAGATTAAGTATGGCCAACAGTATCCGGGATTGGATGTGCGATATCCACGAAACGCAGAAGAACATGATGTATGTGCTCAAGTGCCTTGTGGAGGGCAAACAGCCGAGGGATATGCAGATCTTCAGGGAGAGTGATATGGAGTTCGTCTTCTCGGATGAGATTGAGCAGGCTATCGCAGATGTTATTCACGAGTCTGAGTCGTCCGACGAGGATCAGCCTGCCTCGGTAGACGGGACTGCGGCACCACCTTCTGGACCCTCCTCTCACCCTCCAGCTGCTGATTCTGCGCCGCCGGACCAACCTTGATCTTATTTGTCTATTTTTATGGTTGTATTGACATTTTTACTTCTCTAGTTCGTTGTAGTTTGATTTTGCTACTATTATTTATTTTGAATGAATCATGTAAGCCATAAGGCACCCATACTTTCTTTTCTGTCATTCGTGCACTTCCCTGGATGGATTGAATGCTTACGCTTTTGGTTTATCTTGCTTTTGATATCTCTTTCTTCATTCTGTGGTACCCCCGCTTCTCCCGAGATGTTTCCATGTTTTTCCAAGTTGGGCGTGTCTATTTTAGCGCTTTTCCGGCTACATTGTGTTACTACCTAGGCTCCGGTCCGACCGACGATTCGTGTACCGTTGCAATCGCCTAAGTGTTCTTTTATTTTTCGCTCGCACAACACGAGGGGGCATGTTGAACTTTTAAGTGTGGGGAGGGGATTAGTCGGTATGTATCTACACATTTGCTTATATGATGTTATTTCTATGCTAAAATGAGCTAAATTTTCAAAAAATTTTGTTTTGTCCCGAGTAGGCAATACACGCTTTTGTTCGGTTTGTTATAGTCAATGATGTCAGATACCCTATTTTTAGTGAGTTAGTTGTTTCACCAAGATTTATTTTTCACGTGCCATAGTGAATGATGAGTCGTTTCATAAAGCTATACCCCCCGCTTTGGACTAGTAGTTTTTGATTTTCTTATAAGTCATGTGCTTAGTGCTACGTGACGTACTTTGAGATTTATGGTAGTTTGTATTTAGTTCAAGTATGAGATAATCGTGAATATCTAGAGGTTTGAATGTGATAAGTAACACGTAATTAATGTTGTTAACGAGAAGTTGAAAAAGTTAAATGAATCTAAGGGTGTGTCGAAAAGCTAGTCAATGATTTAAGTGCGGTAGGGTTTACCACGTAAGTCCTATACCACCATGATGACTAAAAGCTCACGGCGCTTAGGAAAAGCTGCCTTATGATTGGAGTAAGGTAGGGTATTATCTCGAAATGTCCTATTCTCGCTATAAGGGCAAAAGCTCATTCTAATGTGTGTTTGAAGTGAAAGAGTTAAATCAACTAATGAAGTGTTATGAAATGAATATAAGACTAAGTTATCGCTCTATCTTATCCCCAGAGAGAAACCGAAAGATATGATGTAGGGATTATCCTCTCGAGTATTTCGTAAAGGCCCTAGATTCATTCGATCATTCTTTTCGGGATATGTCACGCTTGTAGGTGCATCTTATGAGTGTCATTTATTGCTATTCTACGAGGGGTATTAGCTAGTTTTACTTTGAGTTCTTCAAGTTTGGATTTAGTGGAAGTTTGTTATGGCTATGCACACACTCACGTGGGTGAACATCTAATTTATTTGAATCTGTGGTATATGTGTTGAGATGTCTATATTCTTTCCGAGCCTTTATCTTGTTTTGTTTTGCTCGGGACGAGCAAAAGTTTAAGTGTGGGGAGTTGTTAAGGGTGAATTTACGTGCTTTATAACGTTATATTTTATAATGTTTTCCCGACATTCGTATTAATCGCATGGAAATCACGTGTTTAAATGGAATATTGAGCGAATGACATTTTTAATGAGTTAATCGCAGTTGGTGGATTTGTATGTTTTAATTATGATTTTATGGTTATTGAATTATGTTACGCTTTGCGTGTGTTTTTGATGTGATGTAGATACATGTTGGAGGCTAAATTGATGATCAATGTTGATATAATTCGAGCTAAATCAAGATAAAGATGGAGAAAAAGAGATAAAGATCAAGAAATCGAAATTCAGTCATATTGGACTGGCGTCCAGGTTCCGTCTAGTGGACGGGCGTTTGAGACATTGAACGAGCGTCCAGGAGGGTATTTTACATTCAGCAAGTTTGGACGCAGGGTGGACGCTAGGATGGACGGGCGTTTGAGGAAAGCTCAGCCCGATTCGAAGTTCATTGTAGAGCGGACGAGCGTCCAGGAAGACCAGACGGGCGTCCGACCGCCGACTGAAGCACAACCGACTTAGTTTTGACCTAGCCGCCTTAGTTCATCTATATATAGCAGCTTGTATTAAACCCTAAAATCATCATCAGACGACCTACAGTCGACTTTCATAAATAAACATCAGCGGTTTGTCTTTCTCTTTGGTTTTCGAATGCAATCAAAACAATCTTTTGATTTCAAGGTTAATATGAGTAGCTAAACTCTTGGGTTGGACGAACGGGTGAAGCAATTCAAGAGGCGCTCGGTTTTGATTATTTTTCTCGCTTTTATTTCGACAAAGGTTAGATTTATATTGCGTTTATTTCGTGCTTCATATCGATAGATAAAGCCTGTGATGTTTGTTTGACGATAGTTGAATGAATTTTAGATCACCGCAATAGTAATCAGATTAATCAATTTGTCTAGAAACGAAAGTTATCAAATTGTTAACCTAGATAATAGGTTCGAAAGAATTTATGCCTATCGTGGCTTTGGAAGAATCAATCTTTGATAAAGTTGATAAACAAATTATCTAAGATATTAGTAATTTGCGCTTAGTATAGGTTAATCTTGGCCTTAGTTGATTTGCATGCGTAGGAAATTAAGAGCCTTTGTGGTTATCTTGAATTGTGGATCCTTGTTCGTCTGCCTTTTCTCCCCATTATTTGATAAACCTAAAATTATTAGTTTTGTGACACTTTTAGCCTAAACTTAAAAACGCATTCAACCTCACGTTCCTCGTGGGATCGACCCGGCATAACCGCTTTACTACAAGCTTTGCACTTGGAGCGACTAACCGGATTTTTAATACTTGTCTTTTTGTTTCGTTTACAAAAAAAATCCACCACATGGACGCTTAGACCCGGCGGGGCTAGGAAGGAATTAGTGACCACAAACTGGACGGAAGATTGGAAGGTTCAGTGTCGGTTTATCCAGAACCGGTTGTTACCTAAAAACAACCTGACTCATTTCCATATTGGAGACCTTGGGATGCTTTATGCCTTAAACTTCAAGCTTAATGTCGATGTGGGGCAAGCGATTTTCGACGAGGTGGCCATGAATCAGAAAGTGTATACTCGGTGCTTGATTTGTCCGCATTTGATACACGGCCTATGTCAAGATGCTAAAGTTCCCGAGTACAAGACCGATCATAAACCGAAGAATCCAAGGTTCTTGCAACGGGAGAAGGCAAAGCCTACCGCTCAGACTGAGACTGAGTTACCACGTGAGCTTGGTTCTTCCCCTGCACCACCTCCGGTTCCCTCTTTGTCTAGTTTATCTCCTGCGGAGAGGACTCGGTTTAGCATGGCCAGTAGTCTACGGGATTGGATGACTGATATCCAGGAGACGCAAAAGAACATGATGTACGTGCTGAAGTGCATTGTGGAGGGCAAGAAACCGAGGGATATGAATATTTTCAGGGAGAGTGGTACGGAGTTCGTTTTTTCCGATGCAATCGAGCAGGTCATTGCCGATGTGCTTGAGGCGGAGAGGGAGCCTGATGATGAGGAGGTTGCGGAGGAGAGACCTCCTGGGACTGATTCTGCCCCGGTTACACAGCCGGCACCTTCATCGACGACGTCTACGGGCCGCTGCACTTCCCACCGACCCTACTACTCGCCGTTGATTCTATCGTTCCTCCTTCGGCCGAGCCTCGCCCGGGCCTTTCTTGAGCTTTATCTCGTTATTTTTCTGATTTCTGCCGCACTTTCATGATACCTGCATTTTCATTTTCTACGCTTACGGATCATGTAAGCCATACGGCATCCCGACATTCTGTTTTGATTTGTATTAACTTTCTGGTCACTGTTTTATATGCTTACCGATGTTTCTTTTGTCTACTCGATTTCGATTTATTATCTTTTTCATTGTTACGATATTATACCCCATTGTTCCCCCGAGGTATTTCTGGTTTCTCGAGTGGTGCAGATCTAGTTTTTTGTCGAGCTCTCGGTTGAGTTCGGTTTGGGCGTTGTTTTCAACGCTTTGTGGCGCGTTGTTTCTTTTCATGCTCCGCCCCGACCAAAGATCTCGATTTTCTACGCCAAATCAGCTAAGTTTCTTTTTTTCTTTCCGTTCTGCACAACATGAGGACATGTTGCTTTTTAAGTGTGGGGGAGGGGAATGATTTGAGATGTATCTATGCATTTGTTTAATACGTTAGTGTTTCTATGCAAAAAGAGCTATAATTTTTAAAATTTTTGGAAAATTCTCCGACATTTTGGTTTTTGTTGTGTCCCGAGTAGGCAATTCAATTCAATGTTCGTCATCTTTATAGTCATTTAAGCTATACATCATATGTTTGGTAAGTCAGTTGTTTCACATGACACTATTTTTCACGAGCCATAGTGATGATGAGCTATTTTATAAAGCTGTACCCCATTTGGATTAGTGATTTTTGATTTTCTTATAAGTCGTGTACTTAGTGCTACGTATATATCGTGAGACTTATGATAGTTTGTATTTAGTTCCGAGTATGACGTACTGTGAATATCTAAGGTTTGAATGTGATAAGTAATACGTACGTAACTAATGTCATTTGAAAAAGTTAAGTTAATAGTTGATTAATAAGGGTGTGCCGGAAGCTGGTCGATGATTTGAGTGCGGTAAGGCATTATCTCGAAATGTTTTATTCCACTATGATGACCAAAAGCTCACGACAGTCAGGAAAAGCTGCCTTATGATTGGAGTAAGGTAGGGTATATCTCGAATATCCTATTCTGCTATGAGGGCAAGAGCTCATTCTGATGTGTGTTTAAATGTGAAATATTAAATCAACTTATAAAAGAATTGTTATGAAATTGATATGAGACTAAGTTATCGCTCATCTTATCCCCAGTATATAAACTCGCCGGATATGTCGTAGGATTATCCTCTGAGTATTTCAGAAAGGCCCTAGATATATTCGATCATTCTTTTCGGGATATTTTACGTTTGTAGGGTACATCTTATGAGTGTCATTTATTGCTAGTCTACAAGGGGGTATTAGCTAGTTTTGCTTTGAGTTTCTCGAGCTTGGACTTAGTGGAAGTTTTCTATGGTTTTGCACGCACACCGTGGTGAACTTCTGAGTTACTGGATATGTGTTATATATGTGGAGATGTCTGTTTTTTTTTCCGAGCCTTATTTTTGTTTTGTTTTGCTCGGGACGAGAAAAAGCTTAAGTGTGGGGGAGTTGTTAAGGGTGAATTTATACGATCTATAACGCTATATGTTATGCTGATTTCTCTCATTTCGGTATGAATTTGTATAAGAAACAAGTGTTTAATGGATTTATTGAGCGAATGATATTTTGAAAGAGTTAATCGGAAAATAGGTTTATTTATGTGATTTATTTGTTATTTTATGATTATTTGAGCGTTATTACATTTTGCGATGTTTCTATGTGTGTAGATACATGTTTGAAGCTCAAAAGATGATCACAAGTTGATTAAAATTCGAGTTAATTAATGATGGAAAGATAATGAAGGAATTGGATATGATAAAAGAGATAGAGATGAAGGAATCTAGATAAAGTCGATCTCGGATCAAGCGCCCATCACCTGAACTAGCGTCCGAGTGGACGGGCGTTTGACATTCCGCAGGCAGCGTTCGGGAGGAGCTTTTACATTCGTGATGATCATATTTTTCCCGGACGAAGTCCCAATTTAAAGTAAGGACGGCGTCCCGATCCACTTCGCCCGACTCAAGAAGATTACACCAGAGTGGGCGAAGCGTTTACCTATTCCGACGGGCGTCGAAATCGCCGAGTTGGTGGAACCGACCTAGTTTTCTATATAAGGCGCCGTGTTTTCTCCCAATATCATCATATATTAAAACCCTAAACCCTGGCGGCCAAGCTGCGCGCTTTTTAGTTTTCATTCGCTTTTACTCAAATATTTTAATGCACTTTTACTCTAAACAATTCGATATTCGAAGAGGATGCTAAGAGGCTAGGCCTCTATTGAACAAGCGCCAGAAGCCGTCTGATTCAACTATTCAGTTTCTTTTAAGTGATTATTTTGTGAGTATCTATTACGAGTTGTTCCTTTATCATGCTTTACGCTGTTTATTGCAAATTTATGTCGAAAGATGCTTGCTCTATTGATCGTTTAATTGATGAGAATCATGTTAGACGTTAGATCACCACGATAAAGGATAGATATTTGATCTAATTAACGAGAGTTATTAGGTTGGATTTCCAGGTTAGGAATTGAGAGATTTCACACCTTGAATTGAGAGCGTTAATCTTTAGATCGAAAGATATAGATTAATAGACGAACTTGCCTAAGAAATTAGGGTTCATACTTTTGAATAGGTGAATCACAACTTGACTAGTAATCACGAGATAATCTGAATTGAGATTGAACGTTGATAGGATAGGTGGATCAATTGCTTGTTCGTTTCGTAAATTATTGATTTTAAAGTCTTTGAATCTGAATTGCTTAGCTTAGTTAATTTTATGTTGCATACTTAGATTAGTTTAGTTTAAATTGGTTCGCAGCCCGTATCCTTCCTGGCTTTAGATCATCTCTTCTGTCCAGTTTTACGTTTCAGTTAAGATTTATTTTCAGTTTCGTTTAGTTTTATCCGCTGTTTAGTTTAGTAATCGTGACATAGGTTAGTTAGACAAAAACTAGAAATCACAATCGTTTAGTTCCCCGTAAGATCGACCCGGCATTAACCGCTATTACTACGATCCTTATACTTGAGGTTAACCGGATTATTACTTGTTTATTTTGTGTTGATAAAATCCGTGACAATCTCTAAGGGTCTGCCTCCCATACCAATTACGCCACCGCCAAAGGTAGGGATTGGTCAGCACACTGAAATACAACAGTAAAATCCACAAGGGAGAACCCAACACATCGAGATTGAGGAAGTTAGTATCCACTCTTCTACAAGAAATGGCCCTAGGAAGGTTGCCGAAAAAAGTATAGAAAGGAGTTTAGTGTTAGACCGTCTGGGTCACGCAGGAAAAAAAATAGTTCATCAGTGCCTGGGCGCCGCCCAATCTAAAAGAAACGTCGTATTCCGCCGTGAGGGGCTTGATAACCGAGATGCTCTCCATATCATTAAGGAACGGTGAGGCAAACGAGAAGAGAAGTTAGTGTATTACGCGGACTCAAATGACGTAATCAGGCGAGCCGTGATACCTGTCGTGGACAATAACGCGATGAAGCGGGCCACCACGTTTGTCCTATATAACATATTGAAAAAGGTTCTGAAAGAAATAGAAGAGTTAAAAAGGTCACGGCCAGCTGAGAAAACACCCACAGAGCCAACCTAGGGGATCAACGTGTTATCAAACGAGATTTTTGAATCACTCAAGAGTGAGAGAATCCACTCTCCTTCATACATTTACTATCAGGGGAAATCATGCCCCAATGAATGGATCACAGCCTTTCAGAGTCGGGTGATCTTAGCGACTCTGAACAAGTCCGCCTGGTGCGTAGCCCTAGAAGGTAGTATGTAGGGGCAGGCCGCAGCCTGGATCCGCAAATTACCACGAGAGTCGATCAAGAGTTGGGATGAATTAAGGAGAAAATTTCTGACAGAATTTGCAATGGCATAGAGACCTAAAAAGAGATAAATCAATCTAATTGATTTTCCTTATTTTATTGGGAAAAGGTTTTCTTCTCCTCCACTCTTGGTCGAGGCGCCCCCTACACTATAAATAAGAGGTGGGTGTCAAGCTCTTTTGTACAACGCAATTGCAAGAGCTCATAGTTCTTGTGTAAAATAGAGAGCATCCTATACTGAGTTTGTGACGGAGGAAAAAGGCCGGTCTAGCAACTGTAGTTTTCCAATAGCAATACAAGGAGGATTCCGGCGAGGAGTTTGTGTGGATTATTGATAGAGGCCAGACGCATGGACGGCTTGCGCACTGTACTACTCTCCGTTGACGGCCAAGGCGACGATCTTATAGATCATCTAAGGTATAACCATCAAACTAATTAACGTGTTATTGCATTAAACGAAGAACGATCTAGAATAGGAATCAAATTTTAAATTCCGCTGTGTTAAACTAGTGATTTCCTAACATCCCGAATTTTGATCTAAAGAACTGGAGTAGTTGCTCTAGTTCGAGCTCTTTCCATGGTATGCTGTGAAGATCCACACGACTCTTGTCCATTCGCTATAGCAGCCATTATCCCGGTGACTCGTGTTGAAGCTATTTCCTTTTGCTTTGAAAAGTGAAGCAGCGATGGTTTAAATTTTCATTCCCTCCATACATGGAATGATGTCAAAAGCTTAATGGGTTTCACCTGTGCAAGATTATGGAAATGAAGCGGAAATAGCTACGCTTGAGCAAATGGAGGATGAAACTTGTGGCAAGCTTGGGAAAGATTGAATCTTTTGATGAGAAAGTGCCCCAATCACGGATATGATAGACATGAGTTCTTTGGAACTGTTTTATAGAGGTGTCTCTCAACCTAATAGAGACTATCTTGACTCACACACATGGATCCTTCTTGGGGAGGTGATGAGATCGCCACAGAGTGGTCGAGACCATCGCCAAGAACAATATGTGGTCACTCCCAAGAAGACCAATGTTGTTAAGAAAGAAGGTACCAAAGCAATCCGATACAAAGTCGTTGGTTGCTCGATGGAATTGATAAGCACCGCAAATGGCCAATCTTGAGCAACTGACCTCGATCTTGGAACACAAAGGACCGAGATGGCGGAGAGGTAAACTTTAATGGATAATCAAAACCAACCCTTCCGAACTTCAACCGTAACTAACTATTCAGATTTCAAAGACAAAACTTCAATCAAGCCAAGCTACCACCGGCCTTCAAATTCGAATTCTTTCAACTCGAACTATCAAAGACCGCCTAACTCCCAAAGGCCTCAAGGTGGCTGGAATCAAACTCAAGAACAATAATCATACCACCTCATGTGTCCCTCAACACAAATTCGGTGATGAGTGGTGGACATGGTGAAGACTCGCTACTAGTGTTAAAGCAATTGAGAGACAAGTTGGTCGATGGCGCATCAATAGATAAGCAGTGGAGACCTCACGGTAAACTTCCGAGTTATACCGAAACTGAAATCCGAAGTGAAATGTTTGCACCGCCATTACACCTCGGTGGGAGTATGGGCAAGAAGAGGAGTTGAACGGCGCACGGTACCGAGAAGTGGTAAGAAGGCGGACCCGCAAGATGTCGAACGAGTAGCCCCTCCCGACGCCATGAGTTCGGGAGGGAAAATCAAATCACATGTCAAGAAAGCAACGATGAGAGCTTAGTGACAATTCTTCGAGGATGAAAATAATTCGATGACAGAGGAAAGAAAGGAAAGTCAAGGCGTGCGCACTCTCGACTTCAAGAAAGAAGAAGAGAAGTTTGTGAGATGGAAGGATAAGGAGGATGAGGCGATAAGGAATCAAAGCCACAAGAATGCTAAAGCCCTTCCTTATCCAATCCACCCAAGAAACAAGGAGAGAGCCTCGCCAAAGACAAGCAAGATGATGGGGTGAGAGGAGGATACTTAGGACACTAAAGTGAGTATGCCCTTAAATTTGAGGTATTGTCTGAAATGCCTAAATGTACTAAGTATCTTAAAGAATTTGTGGGAGC
The DNA here is from genome assembly GCA_026214975.1 of Gentiana macrophylla. Classification (NCBI taxonomy): domain Eukaryota; kingdom Viridiplantae; phylum Streptophyta; class Magnoliopsida; order Gentianales; family Gentianaceae; genus Gentiana; species Gentiana macrophylla. The sequence goes on along the minus strand of CM047816.1, from coordinate 59,888,276 downwards.
AAGAGAAAGCTTCAGGTGGATGGCCGAAGAAGTATTTCGAGAAGATTGGCGCGATGGTTTCACGTAAAATTGTCATGTTTGAGGTGACCACAGCGGACTTTCAATCTCGTGAGATTGAGGGCCATTTGTTCGAAAAATGTATTATGCGACTGTGGGGCCTCTATTAATGTGATGCCATTAAACGTATGCAAAAAGCTCGGGCTAGACAAAGAATGCGAGAACGCCTCATTTCTCTTCGATGGTAGACAAATCTAGTCGGATCTGCAGCCGTTGTGTAGCTAATGTTCTCCTTCAAATTGAACATTTAGTCTCCCTACCGATCTGGGTTATTCTAGACTATCCACGACAAGGAGATGCCTCTAATTCTAGGTCGAACCTTTTTGACACTTCTAACGCCTCATCGACTTCATGAAAGGACAAATTACTTTAGAGTGGTGACACATCTGTCACCTTCACACGAGGGACACATCTGAAAGAGCCGTAATTGATGAAATATCGCTTTGTCGGGCCATATATATGAGGACGGAGGAGATGCCTATTATGAAGATGCAATGGAGCTTACGAGAGATAGGTGTTTTTGAAGTCATGGACATTGAGGATCCGGCTGACTCATGACCATCTTCTAATTCATTTCAGCCGTGTAGGCATTGACGAGTCATCTTCACTCGCCATCTGGGCTGTTATTGAGTTAGAAGCATGGAGAGGCCCAAAGAACAAACGATGATTTCAAAGAATCGAGTCAGAAGACTTCATCCCTGGTGAAGAAGAAGCTCACGATGGGTAGTTGGGACGAGGTAGAGTTTTGGAGAGAAGCTACTCATTGGGGAAGTAGATGATTGGGAAGAGTCGCGTAAGAGCTTAAAGATGAAGAGTTAAGAAAAATGATCGATCACAAGAAAAGGAAGCAAGTGTTGACCGGAGGATCCGATGGATGATTTGATCCATGCTTCTGGCGGGGTTGAGCCTCGGAAGATGAGGTGTTCTACTTGCCAACCACTTCAAGCTCATAAGGAGAAAGTGGCCCGTTAAAGTCTAGTATTGAGCAACCACCTATCGATTTAGAGCTTAAACCGCTTCCAAAACACCTTAAGTATATCTTTCTTAAGGATGGAGATAAATTGCCTTTGATCATTTCCTCGAAACTCGACCAAGAGCAGAAGCCACAATACGTAAGTGCTTAAGAAACATCCTCGCTTCGCTTGGCAAGTGGGTGATATCCGGATCGGCCCGATTGTACATATGCATGCATAAAATCCGAACGGAGGAGGGAGCTAAAGGTTAGACAACCTCAGAGACGACTGAATCCGCATATGCAGGAGGTTGTCAAGAAAGAAGTGATAAAGTGGCTCGATACATGGGAATCATCTACGCAATCGCCGATAAGGAGTGGGTCAGCCTACTCAAGTTGTGCCAAAGAAGGGCGGTATTACAATGAAAAGAATGAAAAGGGGAGGAAGTTGCTCTTACGCCTCGTGATGTGCTACTGAGAGTCTCAGATCGACTATCGTAGACTTAATGAAGTCAACGCAAAGATCACTTTCCCTTACCCTTCATTGACCAACTTATTGAACGACCGAGTGGTCAGGCATTATTGTTTCCTTGATGGCTATTCCGGCTACTTCCGGATAGCCATTGATCCTAATGACCAAGAGAAGACCACGCTTACGTGTCCATCCGGTACTTTTTGGCTTTTCGTAGAATGCCATTCGGTCTATGCAATGCACCCGCGACTTTTCAACGGTGTATGTTGGCCATTTTTGATGGGCTTGTTGAGAAATGCATGGAAGTCTTCATGGACGACTTCTCGCCCATATGGCGATAGCTTTGATAAAATTTTAAAGAATCTAGATATGGTACCCAACGTTGTGTTGAGAAAAATGCAGTGCTTAATCGAGAAATGCCATTTTCTAGTTGAAGAAGCGGATTGTTTTGGGACATAAATTTTAAATTCGATTTGCGCCAGCGGACTAGGTCAGCCGTAGTATAGCTCAATTCGTGAGCAAGGTCGATCCTATAGGGACTTGTTCGATAATTTTGCAAGCTTAATTACAAAAATTCAAGATTACGAAGGTTGGTGGGTCTTTGACCAAAATAACTGCGGAAAATAAGCTAAAGATCAAAGATTATCAACTCAAGCTATGTTTTAACCACGTTTAAGAAAGTAGATCGAATCGCACTAGTTAATTATTCCCCAATTGTTTCCTATATTGATTCATACAATTTTATCATTAAAGTTCCAAGAATCGAGTCAATTATTGGTGTATTTCCCTAAAGTGGTTCATAGATCGTGCGCGGACTCTAGAACCCTATGAATAGATAAACGTCTACCATGCGCAGGCTAGAACAATATTAACTAAACACGAATTAACAACTAGGAAATACCGATAATAAATACTGTAAACCTTGCTACGTAACCACCGTGCACGGGCTAGTTAACTAATAACGATCTAATTGTTTCTTGTCCAATTTCTATCTTCAACATAGTTCCTTCAAAATTAATTTCCGAAAACATGCAAAAAAGTGGCCAATTTCATTACACGTAAATTAAAACGAAACAATAGAAGTAATCGAAACAATTCATTCGGGGAAACTAAATCGTTAAGGATTTTCCCCAATATAGACCGTTGGTTATTATTCCAAATCAAAGTCTTTTCCTCGAGACCAGGCATTTCTCGTGTATGAATCAATATAAATCAATATTAGGTGCAAATTAACATCAGTCAATTCGATCTACAAGTTAATTAAACTAACATGCTTGTACCAACGATAATCATCACAAATTCATAAAACATAGAACAATGAATCGACAAGATTACCTAGAAACATGAGACCAAACTTCTAGCAAACTCCTCCATAATGAATCACCAAGTATAAAAGCAAGAAAAGACTTTGAGGAACTATTTTAGTAGCTGGAAGGGCCCTTCTCTTTCTTATGCAGGCAGGTTGCAGCTTATCATTTCTGTTATTCAAGGTGTACACTGTTTTTGGTTAGGCATTTTTCCTATAATTGACAGTGTCAAGTTGAAAATGGACCAGCTTTGCAGGAGGTTTTTGTGAGGGGGATCTTGTGACTCCTTTAGGAAATCTTTAGTGGGATGGGATGATGTTTGTGTCCCTAAAGTTGAAGGTGGCCTGGGCATTTTTCAGTTGGATGCCTGGAACTTGGCACTTCTTTGTAGAATCCAGTGGAATTTCCAATGCAAAAAGGACTGCCTTTGGATGAAATTGATCAGTGAAGAATACTTGAAGAACATTGACTTTTGGGATTATCAGTATAAGCATGGGGACTCAGCTTTGATCAAGGGCCTGTTTAGAATCAGAGATAGGATTCTGGATGCTACTGGTTCTACTGATGCTGCTGTTACTCTATTGCAGTCCAAGTCTACAGGTTTAAAACTAAGGCCTATGCTTACTTATGACTTCTTCAGGAAGAAAGGGGCAAAAGTTTGGTGGTGCAGGACAATCTGGAACCCTAGGGCTACTCTAAAACACTGTTTTATGCTGTGGATGGCTTTGAAGAATTGTTTACTCACTAATGACATGTTGAATTTTGATGATAAAATCTGCTCCCTTTGTGGTTTGGTTAATGAATTTGTCTCCCATTTGTTCTTTCAATGCCCAATTTCTTGTATGGTTTGGGGGAAAATCAAACAGTGGCTTGGCATTAGTAGGAGGTTGGAGACTATGGTTGGCTCTGTTAGGTGGTTAGGCAGGAATTGTAGGGGTACATCCTTTGGGAATGTGGCTAGAACTGCTTCTGTCTCAGTTGTTGTATATTGGATTTGGTATATGAGGAACATGAGGAGATTTGAAGGCTTTTTGATGAGGATACCTGATGTTTTGCATTGTATTAAGACTCACATCTACTACATAATGCAAGCTGCTTTTCCACTATAAACTTTTACCCCATGATGTTAGGGTTTTGTACATCTTTTGTGTTTTATTTTGGTTGTTGTTGGTGGCTGTTTGAGATAATTTTCTTTCTCTACACACCTAGGGACAGGCTCTATGAGTTATGCTCTCATATGACCCCTTTTATGCAGTTTTTGATTGTTGATAGGGGTTTAGTGGCTATTGTTTCTTGTAGAATATAACCTCAGGGGTCTTATGCTGCTGAAAATCAACAAATCTAACCTCTTCTCAACATTTTGTAGATACTAGACTAGATCTTTGTCTAGGATGTAGCTCTTGTAGTTTTCATACCTTGGTTTAATATATGTACATTTAACCAAAGAAGAAAAGACAAAAAAAAACTAGACTTTTATTGATAAACTTGCTACATAGTTTCTTGCTCTAAAAATCATGTGAATTCTGATGTATTACATCTTATTTATAGTAAATAACCCGACCTAAGACATAAAAAGGGTAAATTTGTCAATTTTGGGTCAAAGTTGGTGCGGCTCCCCCGAGTGAGTGCTAGGGCTCCCGGCACAGTGGACAGCTCTGTGCATGTCCAGAATGTGTCTTGAGGCAAGAAACTCGAATTTCCGGCTAAGCACTGACAAGGTTCTCTGGCCTTCAACTCGGGAAACCGGCCCAAGTGTTAAGGTCTGGACTTGGCTTGCTTCTAGACATGTCTAAGACATGTCTTGGGCTGATCCTTGGGCAACTGGTGAACTTTCCCCCATGCTCACTCGGCTGGCCAGGCCAGGCTTCAGCTGGGCTTGTCCAGGACTGATCATGGGCATGCCTGGGCCACGTCGTGACTGATTCTTGGACATGTCTGTGCTTGTCCTGGGCATGTCTAGGGCATGCTCTGGGCTTGTCCAGGACTGATCTTGGAATTGTCCAATAGCTCGACTTGTTTCGCCTCCGGTTCAGTTTTGATCTTTATACATGTTTCGACTCAAATCCCCTTCGGCTCGGATTATTCCTACAAATAACCATAAAACATGTTGTAATATAATTAGATACAAAAATTACATATAAATATGATATAATCACGATAAAAACTGATACGCAACTTCCAATCAAATTAAGCACTTTTTCGTATATTTTATCATGAATTAATCTTGTTTAAGTCCAATTTCGGGGGTAAATTCTTATAGCAAATGTCATAAAATTGATTCACATCAACTACCCCCCACTTAATCTTTGATTGTCCCGAGAAAACATCACATTGAAAGATACTTCTCGAAATGTCCTACACACCGAATAGTACCTACTAAAATCCAGATACAAAGACAAGATGTGAACCAACTTCAATCCATAAGCAAGTCATTAAGCATCCCTATATCAAGATACCGATGTGCGTGTATGCATAACTCGTCATGTCGTCGTAATTCATATTATACCAGCCATGTGTCTCAACTTATCTCCCAAAGACTCGGTCTTGTTCTCGGAAACTCAAGTTTACAAGAAATGTGCACTATTCGTTGTTGGTCGGAAGGATTCGGAAACCGAGCGCATTGCCCAATTTATTTATTTTCTTTTCTTTTGTTTTTTTTTGTTTTTTTTGAAAGGATCATGAAACTGGCGACGCGAGGATCATGCAATGGTGGGTGCCTAGCAAGCCCTCTCATCAAAATGTCAAACACCTCTTTTTTTTTTTTTTTTTTTTTTTTAATTTTTATTTTGTTTTTCGAATCCTCAGTTTTTTCCTTAACCAACGCCAAGCCACGCATCGACTTCCTTTCACTGAGTAATAAGAGAATAAAACGAGTCAAAGATCGACACGTATGTTGACATTAAACTCGCATAATCCTTCATCTAATCATGAAGCAACTACATTCAAAGTCATACGTGCTTTAATTTTGTTCATAATCGATTTCAGGACATAAAAACACTTAATAAAAAGTGCTACTACAAGAATCAGAACACATGATATGATCGATCTTTTCATTTTGTTGTACTAACTCGGGTGTAAAAGGTGTCGAGGTTCCACTTTCAACATAATGCATGCACCGGAATTCACCAAAAAGCTAGTGATAAAATTATAACGACTTTACCCAAGCAAGTGTACTTTACCCCCAACTTAAGAACACACAATGTCCTCAATGTGAAAGAAAAATAAAATTAAAGTCAAGACACTTATCTTTGGTAAAGCTGGTGGAGAAAATCCTCGAACGCGAAGCAAATCCGAGCATGAAACAATAATACTAAACTGAGAGATCCATCAAAATCCAAAACGAGCCAAGAAATGCCAATAACCAAGCCTAACATACTCCAAGAAACGATCAGTATATCAGGGGACATAACACCCGTTCTAGAAAAACAATATCATAATAATGGCAGTAAGGCGACACAATAAAATATCGAATGAAAAATTAAAGTTTGCTGAACAAGATTACGCCAGTAGTTATTTCATTGCAATTCACCCCAAATCTGGCAGACAAACTCGACTCGATAAATAAAAATTAAATATACAGGCTCCAAATGAAAATAAAAGAAAAAAACAACTCAGACAAACTCGACTCGATAATTAAAAATTAAATATACAGGCTCCAAATGAAAATAAAAGAAAAAAACAACTCAATTACAATTAAATTATAGTATAGAGTAAAAAACTCGCACATCCATTGCTCAAAAGCTTTCGGACCATGGCGATAAAAAACATTTACACAATAAAATAACTGTGACTCAATCTAACAAAAAATCTTAGACTCGATGACTCGATCTAACTACGGAAAAACAAATCTAAGAAGTATATTTCTGAGTTTAAGGTCGTCATCTCGACCGTATGACCACTCATATCTAAGCCAAATTATCAAAGTAAAGGACCTCCTTCGATCTGTCAGAGTAACATCTGCATAATGCTTCAACCGATGGCTTTTGACTCTCATGGTCTTATCCTTACCCGGATGTTTCACTCCCACGGTTCCCATAAAATCTACCTTCACCACCACGTATGGCTTTGGGCGGTTTTTATTTATTATTTGTTTTTTTTACAATTTTTTTATATATATTTTTTTACTTTGTAACTAAAATAAAGAAAAACTAAAAAATACAATGGGGGATTAACGAAAAAGACTATAACCCGAATTTTGTAACTAAGCCTATGTTACCAAAACAAAGTCCACGGCAACGGCGCCAAAAACTTTTTCGCGAAAATCATAACTACACTAGCAAGCGGACTAGGTCAGCCGTAGTATAGCTGAATTCATGAGCAATGACGATCCTATAGGGACTTGTTTGATAATTATGCAAGCTTAATTACAAAAATTCAAGATTATGGAGTTTTATGGTCTTTGACCAAAATAACTGGTAAAAATAAAGTAAAGATGAAGGATTGTCAACTCAAGGTATGTTTTAACGTGGTTCATAGATCGTGCGTGGACTCTAGAACCATATGAATAGCTAAACGTCTACCGTGTGCAGGCTAGAACAATATTAACTAAACATGAATTAACAACTAGGAAATACCGATAATATCTACCGTAAAGCTCGCTACGTAACCACCGTGCACGGGCTAGTTAACTAATAACAATCTAATTGTTTCTTGTCCAATTACTATCTTCAACCTTAGTTATTTTGAAATTAATTTACGAAAACATGCAAAGAAGTGGCCAATTTCTAAACACATAAATTAAAACGAAACAATAGAAGTAATCGAAACAATTCGTTCGGGGAAACTTAATCGTTAAGGATTTTCCCCAATATAGACCATATGGTATTATTCCAAAACAAAGTCTTTTCCCCGAGACCGGGATTTTCTCATGTATGAATCAATATAAATCACTATTAGGTGCAAATTAACATCATTCAATTCGACCTACAAGTTAATTAACCTAACATGCTTGTGCCAACGATAATCATCACAAATTCATAAAACATAGAAGAATGAATCGACATGATTACCTAGAAACATGAGACCAAACTTCTACCAAACTCCGCCATAATGAATCACCAAGCATACAAGCAAGAAAAGACTAAAAAAAACTCTTAAGCAATGGAGAAAACAAGAAATTTTAATGATAAACTTGCTACATTGTTTCTTGTTCTGAAAACGTGTGTATTCTGATGTATTACATCTATTTATAGTAAATGAACCGACCAAAGACCTAAAAAGGGTAGATTTGTCAATTTTGGGTCAAAGTCAGTACGGCTCCCCGAGTGGGTGGCTCCTGGCCCAGTGGATAGCTCTGTGCATGTCCAGAACATTTCCTGGGCCAAGAAACTCCATTTTTCGGCTAAGCACTGACAAGGTTCCCAGGCCTTCAACTCGGGAAACCTGCCCAAATGTTAAGGTTTAGACTTGGCTTGCTTCTGGACATGTCTAGGACATGTCTTGGGCTGATCCTTGGGCAACCAGTGTGCTTTCCCGGGTGCTCACTCGGTTGGCTGGGCCAGGCTTCAGCTGCGCTTGTCCAGGACTGATCCAGGTCATGCCTGGGGCATGTCTTGACTGATTCTTGGACATGTCTGGGCTTGTCCTGGGCATGTCTGGGGCATGTCCTGGGTTTGTCCAGCACTGATCTTGGACTTGTCCAACAGCTCGACTTGGTTTTCCTCCGGTTCGATCTCGATCTTTCTACATGTTTTGGCTCGGATTAATCCAACAAAGAACCATAAACATGTAGAAATATAATTCGATACAAAAATAATATATAAATATGAAATAATCATGATAAAAACTCTTACGAAACTTCCAATCAAATTAAGCACTATTACGTATATTTTATCATGAATTAATCTTGTTTAAGTCCAATTTCGGAGGTAAATTGTTATTGAAAATATCATTAAGTTGCTTCACATCAGTGGCGAATAGGGGAGACAAATCAGGACTCAAAGAAGAGGATGAAGACAAGATGAAGAAAAAGAAACAGAGAAATCTTATATGCATATATAAGTTTTATACGCTCCCGGATCTTAGGATTGCAAGTGTGTGAGAGAAAGGGAACTAACCCACTTTTATAGAAAAAGGCGAGAAAATCCTAATGTAAAGATCAAAAGGGTCGGATGGATAGGTTCAAACAACCTCTTCGAATTTCAAATTTTGAAATTCGAAAGGCCGCAATAATTGCTCTGCGGTTATCCGATTCGGCAGTCAATGCGGTTACTTTATGGTCACTAAAGAGACAATCGGCTCAGAACCGTAGCTAACACATGTCAGGAAAAACTTTGCTTTTCAGACATCATTGCAGTGGCAGGAGCAATGCTCTTTGGCACAGAAAATCTTTGAGATGTTTTAACCAAGATGTTTTACACTCGATTATTTTCGGCGAGCTCAGTTTTCTAGCACCTTCAACCTCACCGAAAACAAGGGGGCCACACGCGGAAATTTTTGATTATGTTATCAAATTTAAGTCGGTCTTAATCTCGACTATTTTAGCGTGTTTATTATAGCTCCCAATGATGTCGCATGTGTAATTCGGTTAATACTAGCAAGAGTACTAGGTCAATCATAGTATAGCAAAGGCGAATCAAGATCGAACCCACAGAGACAATGCAACTCAAGTATAAATGAGTCCAACGTAATTAAGAAAACAAATATGGTCATTGACCAACAATAAACATAAAAAGAACATGGTATTCCTCCCCTATCGCATCTATCTACTAACTTGGTATAGTTAATCCTTATGTTCACTTCCCTACATATTTCCTTAAATCAATTGAACGTTGATTCAGTTTTAGCTACGGCTGCATCTCCTAACCCTATCTACTTCCATTTGTAGGGATATCAGACAATCTATACGCAACTAACCTCCTTTGTTGATTGTATTAGTTCATACGCAATAAGATTTAAAGATGGCGGCACGAGACCGAAAACCTCTCTAAGCATCTATCGACAATGGCTAGCACGTTCATAGGGATCCATCAAGACAACGTCCTAACTAACACTTCACCTTGCAAGTCATTCATGTTAATTTTCAAATTACGAATATTAGATTGGCCATACCAAATTAATCATTTTAATTATTCTTGTCGATCAACATAGCTGACGCTGACTCTCCAGATTAGGGTTACCTAAATATTGCCCCGATAACTCGGTATAGTCCACCGGTTTACCGGGAGCAGCGGTTCATATTCTGGAATCTACATTGCTTCGTTCTGATTAATTCAAGTAAATTATGGGGTTTGTTAAACATGCCGATTAACTATAACACATAAATACAAGTAGATCTACCATAATAAAGACATAAAGGAACGTTCAAAGCTTTATACCTTCGATTATGGGGATCTAGCTTGATTCACTCAAGATAGAGATGGCGAGGAAGGGAGGAAGCCAGAAAATAAATCAACAGCCTTATAAAATCAACAGCCTTATAGAAACTTTATTTCATCAAATTGTATAAAATATATCAAAGTATATGAAAATTAATGGAGACGTACATTGCAATTCAAGATCTACAGCCTTATATAGATACATTAGCCGACTTTTGACTCAATAAAACCCTAACCGACCTAGTAGATGTGGCAGACTTCAGTTTCTTGTCCTCCAAGGCTCCGGTAAATCGGGCCTAGGTTTCGGTTAACCGGCCCAACTCTTCATCCTTTTTTATGGCAGATATCTTCCTGGACTTCATTCACTTGGCCCAATGACTTACTTTCTGTCTAAATCCATCCTTAGCTGCTCCGGATTTTGGTACATCCTGAAAGGTACATAAACAAGGCAAAACAGTACCGAATCTATGGGATAATAACATAGATGCAGAATCGTAAACCTAGAATCATGCACATAGCCTTTAACACATATTCCATAATATCACGATCATATCTATCCACCCTTGAGCACAATTCAAGGTAAATAAAGGTTAATTTAATGGCAAATTTAGGGCGTTATCAACTACCTTCCACTTAGCTTTTGATCATCCTGAGCAAAAAGGCAAGAATAAACGAAACCCTAGCCAATATTCAAATTAATTAAGAACAGCAACGCCTAACAAAGTCAAGCTAAAGATCATGTCAACTCCTATCCATAAGTAATGCATTAAACAATATTCATACCATGAACCAGTGTGTGTGCAATAACTCCACGATCTTTAGTAATGCTGACAATCTCACATTACGTCATTCCATAGTCGAACTAACCAGTCACGAACAAGCTTTTATTAATTGATTTTTCCACTTAATGCTTAGATCAAGTCAACTCGGCAAGGCGGATCGAAAACTGAGTATTACTCTTAGGCTCACATTTATCGGTCTATTTCATGCAAGGGTCGTGCGTCTTACGCACCATTGACTCTATTTTGCCAAGGAGGATATATAAATCGTGCAATTTATTTCTCTTTCTTGGCGGGTGAAAGCTCATAATTCTATCTATCCTCACGGCCCCACTCTTGATAAACTACTGAATCCGTAATTCCTTTGCCCTTGTAATCATTGGTAGAACATATACGTGATAAAGCTAGGCTCAACTCTAGTCAAAGTAATGTGCTTTCTACTACACACCAAGGAAAGTGAGTTATACGTGCTTAAAATGGCGGTTCATAAATAGAATATGCGTTAAATACGCCACTACTTCAGAAGTGGGCACGACTTTACTTGTACATAGTGGAACAAAAGTGCAATTAATTAACTCCAAAAGGTCAAAGATTTCTTATTTTTTTCAAATTTTTGATGAAACGAATCAAAGTCTAGGTGGTGAAAAATGCAACAAGAGGATCAAGATAATCTAGAAACATGGAATATTTTGTTAAAAAGCTAAGTGACGATGTTCCTACCCCCCAACTTAATTGAAACATTGTCCCCAATGAGAAGATGAAAAAGTTAAAACTATAAGGAACTTAGCTTTGGTTAAGCGCAGAGCACAGTAAGTGAATAGATCTCTAAAAGTGCAATGGGTGTTATGTAAGAAGTCCTCGAAAAAATCTGCGGTCAAGATCTCAAACAATCCAAGAAGAACATGGGTGACAATAACCGGATAATAAATTGCCGCAGTAGAAAAGAAATTACTCCAAAACAATTTAAGACGATAAAATCATTATATTATTAAAAAGTCTTCCACATTACTAGATAGGAAAAAAAATTAAAATTAAAATACTCAAATGGAAAATAACAACAAGAAAAAGGAAATAACTAGTCCTCGTCATAATAATCATCCCAGTCATCTCTTGGCTCGAAACAGGGAAGTGGTCCAGAGGTTGAGGCAGCAGCAGCAAAAGAAGATGCTCCGTGATGTGAGGCAGTTCTTGGTGGTGGGGTCGAAGGAGGAATGCCTAAAAGGTCCATCCAATTTTGTGGTACAGGCTCGCAATCTCTCTTGCTTTCTCCTCAATCAAGGCTCTCTAAGACCGAGGCCCTCCGTGGACTGGAGTGCGCTCTCTCTCAGCTCTCTGACCCACACGTCTGGGTGCTCTAGAAACCGACAGTGAACTTATCATAGGTTCAGGCTCTTCCGAATCATCACTGACCAGAACCGGAACCTCGTTTTCCAGAGCAAACATATCAATCATATGGCTATCAGACAGCTGCTCTCTCTCCGACTCATCGGCAATCTCCAGGATGCGCTTATTCATCAGCATGGCGATGTTAGCTAGAGATTCTTACTCCAGATAAAACATCAATTCTGCCCGTCTTGGTGTAACAGATACCGTGTGCTTGATCGGCAAAAGGCGGAAATAGACAAATCTGATTTTCCTATCCCAAGATAGGTCATTCTCTAGGAAGATGCTGCGGACTCCCATTTGCTTTCTCTTCCATTCCACCCAAAAGTAATTAGCTATCATTTGCATCCTCTTTAGATCATCAACATTGAGGAGGATGTATACTCCACCGGGCCCACTGGTGGGTTGCGCCACCCATAGTAAGCATTTATCCGCTCGATGGTGAAATCCAAATTCCCCCCAGACCATAGCAAATGTTGCTCCTGAGTTGTGTGCCAGATACGCATAGAACTATTTCACCGCCGTAGCATTGAACCGGCTTGGTACCTCTACCATATCTAGAATATCATGAAACTTAATGGCTCTCGGCAAGATAGTGCCACAATCCTCCAAGTCGATGCCACGCTCACAGGAAACAGGCCGTCTGTTCCAATGACCTCAGAACGAGTCGTAGATCCCTAAAGAAACGAACTGCTCAACCCCGTCTATCAAGGGGTTGGCATCACCATATGCAACCTGTTGACCACTCGGATGACGAACAACTCTGCTGCAATTTGGACCCATAGTGGATGAAAACAAAGACTGCGGATATACGTATACTGCTCTGAAAATAGACCATCGGTCTACTGGGCCTCTTTGCCGATTTACCCTGCCTAGATTTTCTGAGTTTTTCTAGGACAGTGCTGCTGATGATGAAAGAAGATGAATTGCAGGAACAACGATGTCATATCTGTACCACACAACAACAGAGGATGGAAAAAGGGTGTTTTTGGGTGTTTGAGATGGAAGGAAAATGGTTGATATTAGTGGTGGTGATGGGTGGTGACGGTGATGAGAGTGGTGGCTGAATTTTTAGAAGTAGAAGAGGAAAGGGAAAAAATTTGAGATGATGAAGAATAATGGTGGTGAATTGGTGTTTATATAGGAGGAAGAGATAGGAGATTGAAGGATTTAGTGGGATAGTGGTTAGAGGAGTAATGACGGTGAGGGGATTGAGGGGTTGATTGATGGGATTGAGGAGGTGGAGTAATAGAGGAGTGTGGGAAGGAGGAAATGATGGAAAAGTGAGGGAAAGAAGGGCGTTTCTGCTGACTGGGGTACTGACCGATGCAACATGTGTCCATCACGTGTTATCGAAGTGTCTTGTCTAAAATCTGACACACAAAAATCGATTAAACTCAGCTCGGGAAACCGGGGATATGCCCGATTAACTGGGACCAACTTTTCTCCAGATTTTCTTAGTTCCTGTTCTACACACCTTGCATTAACTTACCGTTCAATTCTGACCTCAGTTCACTAGTTCTTACTCCTTCTTTTGTTATTTCCGACTCGATCCTAACCTACTTCACTAGAATCCACAACGGGTAAAAAAAACCTTCCCAACATCCATCGATTTCAAGCCTAAGGGTGCGGTAGGATGAAAAAAAGCTTGTCATTTCATCCGGCTACTTTATTGACTCATTTCCTAACTAATGGTTCAAGCGATAGTTCTGAGTTTATAGTCCCCAGCTCGACTTTCTCCGGATCGTCACTTATCCAGGGGTTGGGACTTCAACTCGCCAAACTTGCATTCTAGAGGTTTCAACCATCATGCACTTCCTTTCTTGTTTGCTATTATCCTCTAGGAGTGCTCCTTCTCGGTTTTTAGCAGAAACTCTCTGAGCTCTCTTCCTTGCATGTCTTGCTTTCTTTGCTCGTGCACTAGGTCTACCCCTGCTTTGAAACTTTACCTTAATATCCAAGGAATCCACATTCTCTCTTTTCGGCTCTATCTCATCACTATGCAATACGGACGGACTAACTTCCACGAGCGTCTTGTTGTGGTCCTTCTCTTTGTGTTCTCTAAGCAGTACTCTCATAAACTCATGATCACAAGTTTCTATTAGAACCTCTCGATGCTTAGGCCTCTCATCTTCTATCTCCACAAATCTAACATCTCTAGAACCATAAGTCAACTTGCAACGTTCAGGCCTATTGTCTAGTGGCTCTAGGATCTTCACGGTTACAACATCATTGTTCAACCTTTGAGTGATTTCCCCGTTATCATAATCCATGATCGTCCGGCTGGTCGCTAAGAAAGGCCTTCCTAATAAAGCTGGTGCACTAGGATCTTCCGGTACGTCTAAGACGGTGAAATCTATCGGGAATGTGAATCCTCCTGCCTTGATTGTGCAATTCTTTAGCAAACCGGCATGCATATCTCGGGTACGATCAACAAAGGTCATAGACCGGGTTTGGTCCATGGTCACCTAAATCATAATTTTCTGACAGAGGGAGAAAGGAAGAATATTGCAACTCAAACCGGAGTCGCAGAGCCCCAAACCTACAGATACACCGTTGATTGAGATCAGGAGTTGAACGTCCCTGTGTCTCCTTTCTTCACTACGGTATCAGAGTCTGGGTAATCCTTAGGTTCAGAAAACATAGTGTCCAGATCCTCTTCAAGATCATCAGAATCATAATCAGAAGATATGTCAATCAAGTCAATAGGAAACGTACCTGGGAGATAAGTTTCGTACTCCTTCAGGATTTCTTCGGCTTTTTGTATAAGAGCTTCTTTCTCTGCCTCCACACGTTTCTTATCTACTTCATACTGCTTTCTGACTTTTGATCCTGGATACATGGAGATTGGTTTGATGTTCAACATTGTACGAGGCATTGTGTTTGACTTGTCTTGCCTTTATCAACTCTTACTGACTGAATATCCGAAGTGTCCCGAGATTCCCGTGAAAGAGACAAACGAAAAACAAAGAAAACGATCAACAAATTTCGCATTAGTATGGATTAGACCCAACTGTTGTGGACCTACTAACTAAAACTAACAAGGATACAAATAGATTCACAGAGGCCGTCAGAACCTGATTTTCTGACCCTCGGTAAATTGAGGGCAACCCACGATAAACCGGGATCAGAATTTCTTATGCTGGCAGTAAAATGATGCAGGTTTATTTCAGGACGACTCAAGACTTAAAAAGAAAAATTAAAAGAAAACAACAACTTCTTAATTAGAGTTAAAAACGTTTTTTATTCTTGAAATTGGCCATTGTCCCCGGCAATGGCGCAAACACTTGATGTCCCACGTGTAAGTCGCTTACTACTAGCAAGAGTACTAGGTCAATCGTAGTATAGCAAAGGCGAATCAAGGTCGATCCCACAGAGACAATGCAACTCAAGTATAAAAGAGTCCAATGTAATTAAGAAAACAAATATGGTCGTTGACCAACTGTAAACATAAAAAGAACATGGTATTTCTCCCCCATCCCACATATCTACTAAATTGGTATAGTTAATCCTTACGTTTACTTCCCCACATAATTTCCTTAAATCAATTGAATGTTTTGATTCAGTTTTAGCTACGGGTGCATCTCCTAACCCTATCTACTTCCATTTGCAAGGACAACACACAATCTATACGTAACTAACCTCCTTTGTTGGTTGTATTAGTTCATACGCATTAAGATCCAGAGATGCCGGTATGAGACCGAAAACCTCCCTAAGCAGCTATCAACAATGACTAGCAAGTTCCCAGGTATCCATCAAGACAACGTCCTAGCGAACACTTCACATTGCAAGTCATTCATGTTAATTTATGAATTATGAATATTAAATTGGCCAGACCTAATTAATCATTTTAATTATTCCTATCAATCAACGTAGCTGACGCTGAGTCTCCAGATTAGGGTTACCTAAATATTGCCCCGGTAACACTGTATAGACTACCGGTTTACTGGGAGCAGCAGTTCCTATTCTGGAATCTACATTGCTTTGTTCTGAGTAATTCAAGTAAATTATGGTGTTGTTACACATGCAGATTATCTATAACACGTAAATACAAGTAGATCTACCATAATAAAGACATAAAGGAACATTCAAAGCTTCATACCTTCGATTATGGGGATATAGCTTGATCTACTCAAGCTAGAGATGGTGAGGAATGGAGGAAACCAGAAAATAAATCGCCACAAGCATAGAAACTTTATTTTCTTCAAATTGTATAAAATCTAACAAAGTATGTGAAAACTAATGGAGACTTACATTGTAATTCCATATTTGCGGCCTTATATAGATACATTAGCCGACTTATGACTCAATAAAACCTTTACTGACCAAGTAGATGCGGCAGACTTTAGTTACTTGTCCTCCATGGCCTCGGTAATGCAGGCCTAGGTTTCGGTTAACCGGCGAAGCTCTTCATCCCTTTTTCTGGCAGATTTCTTTCTGGACTTCGTTCACTTGGCCAAATGACTTATTTTCAGTCTAGATTCGTCCTTAGCTGCTACGGATTTTGGTATATCCTGAAATTTCATAAACAAGGAAAAACAGTACCAAATCAACATTATAATAACTTAGATGCAGAATCGTAAACCTAGAATCATGCACATAGCCTTTAACACATATTCTATAAGATAACGAGCCTATCTATCTCCTATTGAGCACAATTCGGGGTAAATAATAACAAAGCCAAAGTCAACATCTTTGATAAAATTACAATCCAGTAAGTTAAGATCATTTATCGGAAGGAGGAGTCTCGGTGTGGTCTCCAGTCAGGTTCAAAAACTCGTCGCCAGGCTGGGGAATGACCACCCTGTCTGCACTTTGTGCTCCTCCATCGGCTCCACCACCGGTAGATTTACCATCATCGCCCCCGAGCTCCTCCGCATCCCCCTTGCCCTGCTCGGCCAGCTTCTCCATCTTCTCTATCGTAGAACAAAGATTAACCACATTAACAGGAGGAGGATCTCAAACAGGTTGGTCATCCCTTATGATCCTAACCGCGAAGTCAGATAGTTGTGCTTTAGTGTAAAAAAGATCAGGATGTGAACTCACAAATCAGCATGAATTGAGGAGTGAGCAGCCAACTCTGCAAAGTGTTCAGATCGATGGCATTAGCTCCAAAAGCCGATCTAAAACACCCGCCACATGGTAAAATCCTTGATCATAGCTATCCTCTCTTTCTTCCCTCAGCTCATCAAGATGATTCAAAAGGTCAACATCAGCCGCATCCAACTCAGCGGTTAGACTGTCGATCTATTTTTTCTTCACAGTGCACTCAGAAATGGCCTCATCCCTCTGAGCCTCGGTGGACTACAGAAGTTCTCTAGCCTCTTGAGCCTTGTTGGCGTTAGCCTCGATCTCCAAGGCCTTCATAGCATTGGCCGCGCTTTCAGCACGGAGCCGAGAAATTTTGGCCTGAATATCTATAGATTGCTTCTTAGCTTTCATATCCCTGTCCTCAGCATTTGCAACTAGACCCTCAGCCTTTTTCAGCATCATTTTTCAGTTCGTAATTCTGGTTAAGGGACTTTTTATACTCCTCTTCATGCTCATATTCGTTTTGGAAAAGCTCAGTACCAACCTAAAAAAGAAAAGAATTAATACAAGTATAGTTCAAGTGTCATGGGGAGGAACGATAATTATAGAGAAAAGCAAGAAAATTAACTAACGCAGTCGCCATAACTTCGAGCAACCTTATGGCGCCGGCTAGGCGACGAGAACTATTCATCAGACCCATATTCGCCGATGCCACTACCACATCCTCCTATACACAACATGAAATGATACCTCGGCCGATGACCCGATGCACCTAATCGGGCAAAGTAAACTTCAAATCTGTCAGAGGTAACACTTAAGCAATGGAAGTATCCATCTTCCCTACCTCCCTCAACTCTAAAGGCTTCACCATAAACTTCTTATCCATCCATAATACTGGCCGACCCCTAGCACCGACCGGAACCCTATTTGCAGCCGGCGGTTTCATTAGACTAGGATCAGTCATTTTCTGCTTACCCTTACCAGTCGGCTTGAGTGGGCTTCCTGATAAATCAACGGTGGCAGCCATAGGACAACCCCCTAAGACTCGGATCAACAGTGGCAATCTTGGTGGTTCAGACTTGAGATCGGTGGCTGAGATTTCACTGCCCATGCTTATCTTGCTTCACTTTGTGGGATCCACCTCTTGCCCCACGATAGTTCCCTCATCAACAAATTCGGTCGGTCGCCGTTTTCGGAGGCTCGGCAAGAGAGGCAGCGTCAGCAGACATAGTATACATATCAACAGTTTTAAGCTCCACTTCTAAACTATTAGCCAGCGGAGCCCGATTGACCATTCCTCACTCATTTATCTGAGCGAGTCGGGCGATCTTATCCCCAGCGTCGTCAACCATAGTATCTGAAAAGGATCACACGCTTAACATTATGCAACAAGAGAAAAAGCAAGAATAAATACAAATGAAAATCAAATGCTGAAGGAATCCAAAACATGAAAAGGAAGACAAGACAGTACGAGGATCACTTGGCGGCCGATCTCTGGATTTTCCGGAACAAAGTTGGCATGTAGATGGGCAAGACTTGAGGTGATGGTACTCTGTGTACCAGTCCTCAACGGTTTTTAATTTTGCTAACTCAACAACAATGGGCCTAGTGACAGTCTGGCCAGGGATGCCTGCGATAGCGCAATGAGGTTGGTGAATATCAACCAGGGACCTCCAACTGAATACTATTTTTTAGCTTGTGCCATCCCCTCCAAGAAGATCATAAATTCTATCAACAAGTCTCTGCTCGTAAGACTCAAGTTTTTTAAGCACAGTAACCAAGTTCTCCCTCTTCTCTGACCGCACCTCATACTCAGGAAAAGGTCACCCAACGATGGACTCGACGACCATACCTCATCTCTCCCAGTACCTCAATTTTCCTAGACGCCAATAAAATAGACGGCATGTTTTGACCTTAGCCCTGAGCAATAAGAGGTTGCGGGTATCGAGGGGATCGTTCGTTGTGGTTTTCCCGAAATTATAGAACTTCATAAAAACGGGGAGCATGGGTTAGTACCTCAGCATCCGACACATAATTATGAATGATGAGATTATCCTGACCGATCCCAGAATAAAATCGCAAGGCAAGGCGGCTTGCTTGTCCATTACCTCGATGAAAAAAGGATGAAAAAGGCGGACGTAGACCGGCTATAAAGTGGTCGTGAAACAACACGACACCGTTGGTCTTTAAGCAACTCCCAGCTCAGTCTGTATCATTTGCAAGACCATCTTGGAAGTCAGAGAAAAGATAGTGTAAGGATATGTTATAATTAGCAAAGGCACCTGGGGCGCAAAGACTTTTCCGAATCTCAGGCCATTGTTTCTCTGCCTCTCTATCCATAGCATCCATCCACCCCTCTTCCTTAACCACCTCAGGATTGTTGGGCTTAGGATTTTTCATTTTCTTCATGTCTTCGCCGTCTTCATCGTCTTTGCGGTTGGCAACTTTCCGTTTAGAACCTTTGGCCATAGACACGGATTTTACACCTCTTAATGTGGTTTGCTTAGAGGGTTTTGCCCATTCTACAACTACCTTGCGAACTTTGTCTTTGCGACACCCCCTTGTGATGGTTCGGGCCACACTAAAACCATCTCTTCACTAAAGCTAGCGGTCCGACTAGAGCTCACCTCCTCCTCACCACCCGAGGTATATCTATGGACACCTTCATTATCATTATGGCCACTTTCAGACATCCTGCAAAACCAAAAGGACGAGGTGGAAAATTATTCACCCAAGACAATCCAAGTGTGGAGAAGGTGAAAAAACATCCATCTTGACACCTCATCCTTCCATTTTTGCGATACGAAGGATTTTATGACTCAAGCACACCCATAAACACTCAATAAAGACAACAAGGGGCTGGAGGTGATGATGATTGAGAAAGCAAACATGAAAGGCATCCATTTGACCCCAGGCGGTTAGACTCAAGTTCCTAACTTTGTCCCCAAAATCGATTAAAAAATACAGATACTGGATTAAGCAATGCGTGAAAGAAATAAAGTGCTTGAAGAATCAACAAACATACTTGAGATTGCTCAGGATATGGCCGGATTCTGGGAAGCCTTCAAACAACCGTCAAAACCTTCAACCTTGACCGGAAACCCCTGACGCGCCGCCGAGAATTATTTCGCTAAGAAGGAATAGATTTAGCAATGATATTGAAAATCATAAATGAAACCCTTTTATAGACCAAGGGTTTCCATCCCACGGTCAAGACAAGAATGATCCAACGGCCACAATCTCAGCAGTGGCTTTTAGAAATTTCAAAATATGAAACTTCCATGATTGTGGTGCGGTGAACGAAAAACCCTCAACCAATTAGAACTTGTGGTGGTTCAGTCAGCCGTCACATCGATTGCATGATCAAAGCAACCGTCCGAGCTAGGTACTCACACGTCGAATCGACTACGAGGCCGATGATAGCGCTCTAAATGCACCATTAAATTAACATTTATTCACCCTGAATCTTGCTCTAAATAAGGTAGATAGGCTTATTATTGTGGAGAATATGTGTTAAACACCCAGTGCATATTCCTAAGCCCATACTTCTGCATCTGTGTCATTATCCTGAGGATTTGACTGTTTTTTTTCTTGTTTTATATAATTTTCAGGATGTACTAAAATCTTGAGCAACCGAGGATGGATCTAGACTGAGAGAAAAGCATTGGGCCAAATGGAGAAAGTCCAGGAAGAGACCTGCCAAAAAAAAGGAAGAAAATTTATCCCGAATAACTGTGGGCTAGGCCCGATTAATCGAGGGCTTGGATGACACGAAACTGAAGTCTACAGCATCTACTAGGTTGGTTAGGGTTTTATTGAGTAATTAGTCAGCTATTACATCTATATAAAGCCGCAGAACTGATTGTATTGAAGAAAAAGTATCATCATATCATATATTATTATACAATATCAAATACTTTGATCAAGTTGATGAAATAAAGTTTTCTTAGCTTTTGCTGATTTGTTCTACGTTTTCCTTCCCCCACACCATCTCTACCTTGTGTAGATCAAGCTAGATCCCCATAATCAAATGTATGAAGCTTTGAACATTCCTTTATGTTTTTATTATGGTAGATCTACTTGTATTTACGTGTTATAGTTAATCTGCCTGTGTAACAACCCCATAATTTACTTGACTTAATCAGAACGGAGCAATGTAGATTCTAGAATAGGAACCACCACCCCCGGTAAATCGGCGGTCTATAGCAATTTACCGAGGCCACTGTTAGGTAACCCTAATCTGGAGATTCAGCGTCAGCTGCGTTGATCGACAGGAATAATTAAAACGATTAATTAGGTCTGGCCAATCTTGTTAGGAACATTTTATTTTGATGATGGCCATACTAGCTGTTATATCAAGCCTGAAATAAGTTAGAATTCTCTGTATAAGTCTTTACTTAGAGTCTGACATGTTGTATAAGTTGAGTCAGACAAGTATTGTACTAGTTGGTAGGACGGCAAAGCAAAAACAGATATTCGGCAAAGTGAAGCCAGCCAAGCACCAGCAGAGAAGCAATGAAGACATTATGGTCTGACTTATAACCAAGGAAGTCTGTGATGACCTTGGATAAGTCTAAGTTATGTTTCAAGTGATGAAACTCAATATTCAAATATGGTGTACACTGGTCTCACCCAAATCAAGGATCAGTGAAGTATAAAGATTCTCCTGAAACTAAAACAAAGAAGAAAACAGTGAATCGGCTGAGTAAACTGACTTTCGGCAAAGACAAAACGGCGAAGAAAGAACTAACGGCTAAGTCAGAAGGCTCACTCGACCGTTCTGAAAACGGCGAAGTAACACTTACCAAATCAGATTCGATATATTTTGAAGATACAAAAGATCATGCATTAAATGCACAATCAATAGAGGATCAATCAAGGACGGATTTCTGCTATACGTTTGAAAAAAGAATCCGATCACTGAAATCAAGGAGAATGCAATTAAGGGGGAATCAAGAATAAAATCAAGGATTATTCCCTCATTAATATAGCCAACGGACAGAATTTCAAAACCAAGGTTATTCAAGGCTATAAATAGAAGGCATTGATGAAAAAAAGAACAACGATTAAAAAAGAAAGAAACCGTAAACTCACAATTTGAAAAGCCTTCTCTCAGAACTTACAACGATACATCTAGTGATCAACTCAAATATCGAGCTACAAAGTCATACACAGGCGAGATTGATCAAGAAAGTGTGTGAATCACATTCATATCAAACTGAAGCAACTGAATCAGAGGCAATCTAAGAAGGAGTTGAATCTGTGATAGCTGTTGAAGGATTTTAATCTTAAGGAGCAGCAAAAAGGAAGACTGAATCACTGAAGCTGTTGCAGTCAAGGAGTGATAGTCTTGTAGATTGTGAAGCTTGGGAAGCCAAGGACAATCATACTATTGTATCTGTGAAAACAATAGTGAATTCCTTCGATCATCACATGAGAAGAGTGGATTAAGGGATTACACCACCCTGAACCACTATAAGTCTTGTGTCAATTTAATTTCTGCAATTTACTTTACAGCATTTATTTAATTTTCCTACATCATAACTTATTCCTGTGATTGTCTAAACTGATTTGAAAACAACATAGTAAGAAGGGACTTTTCCACTGCCCAAAAGCTTTTAAATAAAAGAAAAGTTTTTGAAACTCCACTATAGTCATTCACCCCCCCACCTCTGACTATAGTTTTACCCTTCTCTGGGACCAAGAATTGGTATCGGAGCAGTGTTCCTAGTATCAGAACCTATTCAGATCTAATTTCTGGTAACAAGGAGATCACATATTTTCAAAGTAGTTTTCAAATCTGATTCTTCTATACATTTACATTTATATCTTCATTTGCACTGATGGATTCCTCAAACTTCTTGTCAAAAGTACATGTTTTTAATGTTAGTAATTTTGATGAATATAAAATAAGAATTCTATCTCATCTTGCAGCAACTCATGAAGAGATGCTGGATGTAATCAATGATGGACCAATCACAATCACTACGGTGGTAGGCACAGGAGCATATCAAGGAAAGGAAATTGACAAACGTAAAAAGGATTGGACCAAGGATGACAAGAGAAGAGCAAATCTGGACTTTGTTGCAAAAGACATGATCTTGAAGACCCTAGATAGCAACATGTTCATGAGAATCAAAGACTGCAAAACAGCAAAGGAGATGTGGGACAAGCTATCATTGAAAAATGAAGGATCTGAAGCAGTTAAAGAAAACAAATTATCTGTTGCAAAACAGAAATTTGAGAACTTTAAAATGAAGGCTGGTGAATCCATTGATCAAATGGATGACAAATTCTCAAGCATCATCAGTGAATTGCAACAGCTTGGACACATATATCCCCAGAAAGAAGTATGCTTGAAGATCTTGAGAGGACTGCCTGAAAGATGAAAGATCATAACATCAGTAATCAGAGGAACAACAAATCTTGCAAGCACTGACACTCTGACGCTGATGTCCCAATTAAAAGCTCATGAATTCGAATTAAACGGTGAAGATGGTGCCCCCGCAGAGACACATAAAATCACTGCATTAGCTGCACCCCAGCAAAGTAACTTTGCCGAATGCATCAACAAAGAGACACATGAACTAAAAGAACAGGTAGCTCTATTAGTTAAACGTTTGGACAGGTTTAGCAAAAAGAAGCCATTCAAAAGAAATTCATCATCAAACAAGAGGTCAAGCTCAAACAAAGATATGAAGAAGAAAGATGATGAATACAGATGCTTCAACTGCAACAAGAAAGGTCACTTCAAGGCTGATTGTCCTGAAGAAAATGACAAAGATGATGAAAAGAAGAAATACAAAGCATTTGAAAAGAGAAAGAGCAAGAAGGCACTCAAGGCAGAATCCAGCAGTGAAAAGAATGAAGAATCATCTGATAGTGATTCAGATGATAGTGATGAAGAAGACAAATTTCGAAAAATGAAAAAGCATGTCTATGCCTCATGACCAAAGAATTAGATGAAGACAAAAGTGATAGCTCGTATTAATCGAGGAAACAAGCCTATGTCTAATGGCTAAAGAATCAGATGAAACTGAGGTAATATCTAGTTCCTGTTCCTCATCAAATGCATCCACATCTAACACTGCACAATCTTCTAGTCTCCCATTAAATACAGCAGACCTAGTCCAAAATCTCATGACTAAATTTGATGAAATTGAAAAGAATCATGAAATTCTGGAAATGGAATGCAAGGATCTAAGAAAAGAGAATAAGAGATTAAAGAAAGAACTGGATAAAGCAAAAGCTGAATTAATTAGTAAGGAGACCTACTTAAATGATCAACAAAAAACAGATGATCATACATCTGTTATTAACAGATCAGTTAAGAAAATCTCCTCACCAGTAAAGGTAACCACTTGCACCACTAAAGACACGGGCTACAAACCTTCAAAAGGTTTGGATCAAATCGGTCTTAGCTACAACGATGATGAGATGAAAGTAGGAATAATGGTCAATACAATTCTAAATTCAGGACCATTAATGGACCAAAATTTAGAAAGGGACAGACCATAGTTCCAACATATCATCCTGTTCCGGTGAAGTCAAAACCCAATGTAGTGAAACATCAGACTAAATCCTCATTCCAGTCAATCAAGATCAACAACCATCTGAAAGGTAAAGGTAGACTTTACCCTTCAGAGGATGATTGGAATGTTGCACCTCCAAAATATAAGAGAAAACCATTCCACAAAATGCATCATGTGTTTAAGAAAAACCAATCTGTTCCTAGACACATGAAGCAAGAAAGGTTTCCTACTGCATATTGGAAAATGAAGAAGGATGTAAATGCACCAAAAGGTGGAGAAAAGTATCAGAATACCTTCAACAAAAATATTAGAAGCTATTCTGCCATGCCTTATACATATGAAGTTGATGACTTCAATTATCCAAAAAGATGACCTTTTGGATACACACTTGGTATGGGAGGCATGAGTGCTAATGAGTATGGACCCAAACAAAGTTGGGTACTACCTAAACGTAACTAATGCTTTTGTAGGATGTCCGGTACATAGATGCGGTGATGTTCCGCACACATGACAGGAAACAAGAAATGGCTCACTGACTTTAAGACTTTTGATGGACCCAAAGTCACATTTGGAGGCAAAGAAAACCCTGGCAAGATTAAGGGGGAAGGCATAATACTCAAGAACAATTTGAAGATTCAAAATGTGGCATATGTCAAGGGACTAAATTTCAATCTGATGAGCATCAGTCAGTTTTGTGACAAAGGCTACAATGTGCACTTCAACAAAGAAGGATGCAAAGTGATTCACAGCCAAACCAACACAGTAGTTCTTGCAGGTAGAAGACAAGACAACATGTATGTTGTGGACTGGAGAACAGCCAAGGCAAAAACATGTCTGCTGATAAAAAATAATCAATCAACAAGCTGGATTTGGCACAGAAGATTAAATCACCTGAATTTCAAGACCATCAACAAACTATCAAGGAACAAGTTAGTTGAAGGCCTGCCAGAGATCACATTCAAGAAAGAAAGTCTATGTGATGCATGTCAGAAAGGAAAACAAATAAAAAGTTCATTCAAGTCAAAGCCTCATCAATCTACAACAAGAGTTCTACATCTGTTACACATGGACCTGTTTGGACCAGTCACACCAGTAAGTGTGAGTGGTAAGAAATATAATCTTGTTGTGGTGGATGACTTCTCAAAGTACACCTAGACCATCTTCATGAACAAGAAGAAAGAAACACTCAAGAAGCTGCCAGATTTGCTGAGAAGACTCCAGAATGAGAAAGAGCTAAAGATTATCAAGATCGATCGATATAGAGGCAATTGAATTTCTAAATGAAATTATCAGAACCTATTGTGAAGAAAATGGAGTGCTACATCAACTATCTGCAGCAGGAACTCCACAACAAAATGGTGTAGCAGAAAGAAGAAACAGAACTCTCAAAGAAGCAGTTAGAACAATGATTGCTGAAGCATGCTTGCCAAAGAGATTCTGGGCTGAAGCAGCAAACACAGCATGTCACACACAAAACAGATCAATCATCAACAAACATCATGGAAAGACTCCATATGAAATATGGAATGGTAGAAAACCCAATATCTCATATTTTCATATGTTTGGATCAAAATGTTTTGTCTTAAACAGAACCACCAGATACCTTTGATGAGAAGGTCGATGAAGCAATCTTCATGGGATACTCAGACACCAAAGAAAGCATTGAGTGCTCAATAAAAGAACATTGGTGATTGAAGAATCAGTACATGTGGTTTTTGATGAACCAAATACAAATGGTAAAGATCTTCAAGACCAAGAAGAGAAAGCATCACAGAAGGAAATCTATACAAATGCAATCATACCAGCTACCATCCTGAATCACCACTTTGAAAATCAAGAGGAGCCACATATTAATACAACATAAGAAGTACCTGAAGTTGAAGTTCATGCTCAGCATGAAGGTATGGAAGCACCAAGTGAAGAACATCTTCAACCAGATCTAAATTGGCTAAGAGACCATCCTGAAGAACAAGTCATTGGAAATATTCACACATGAGTTAGAACCAGAAGACAACTGGAGCACATGCTAACTTGCTTTCTATCACAAGTGGAACCCAAGACCATAGATGATGCAATCCAAGATGCTGATTGGATCACAGCCATGCAAGAAGAACTAAATGAATTTGAAAGAAATGAAGTCTGGGAACTTGTTGACAGACCAGATATGGCCAACATCATTGGTGCAAAATGGGTATTCAGGAACAAGATGGACGAGCAAGGAACTATTGTCAGAAACAAAGCAAGGCTAGTTGCAAAAGGCTACTCTCAAGCAGAAGGAATAGATTATGATGAAACATTTGCACCAGTAGCAAGATTGGAAGCAATCAGACTCTTTATAGCATTTGCTGCACACAAAGACTTCAAAGTCTATCAAATGGATGTAAAGAGTGCATTCCTAAATGGACTCCTGGAAGAAGAAGTTTATGTAGAACAACCTCCTGGATTTCAAATCAAAGGAAAAGAAGACAAAGTATACAAACTCAAAAAGACCCTCTATGGCCTCAAACAGGCACCAAGAGCCTGGTATTAAACACTATCACAATTTCTGATCAAGAATGGATTCAACAAGGGAACTATTGATGATAAGTTCCTAAAAAGTCGAATAATTCTAGATGTTTTGGACTCAATTTGGTGTCGTGTGTTATTATTTTGTGATGTTTTTATCCTTTTTGGGCTAGATTACTGTGGATGATTGAATTATTGCAGGATGATTCGAGATTGGAAGAAAAATGCCCAAAAACGGAGCTAAAGTGGAAGAATTCAAAAACCAGTCTCTGTCATACCCAGGGTGTGACGGTTTCCAGAAATCTGATCCTGGTCAACGAAATGTTTTGATTGGTGGAAACTTTCACCAACGTATTTTCCTTCAAATTGGCGTGTTTTTCATTGAAAATGAGGAGTCCACACACTAGAAGAGTCCAAGATTGATAGATATTTGATTTTAGAGATTTTCTTGATTAAATTAATTATGGAAACTTATATTTATGACGTAATTATCCCTTTTATACTCCCCTAAGTGGTACAAATCATCATACACGCATTTTTCATCAGATTTTGGGGGCGACTATTTCTCCTCTTCATCATCATCTTCGCCCATCCCCAAGAACAAGGATTTTAGGTTTTAAGAATTCAAGAACGAAGCTTTTTCGAGGTTTGATTATTTATGCAATACTTTGACGGTTTCTCTCTATCTCTTTTCTCCTTTATTCTATTTATTTATTTTTCTTGTCAAAGTATGAATTATATGGTTGAATCTTGGAATCTTGATATGTTACGAGTAAATATTAGTTTCTTGGATTAGGAAAAGCCAGCGATGATTATATAGTTTTAAAGATACAATCTTTTCATTGATAAAGGATTTTCGTCATGTTTATGAATTTGATCTTGTATGCTTATTCATTTATTTTTCCGGAAATAATATCTCGAAGGAGTGAATGGCCGTAGGATTGCATGAGAAACTTCATTCGATTAATTGATGACAGAAAAAGTATTAATTAATCGATAACCTAGAAACCAAGATCAAATCTTTAGGGATTTCTTCAATGAAAATTAGGTTATACCTAAAGTGGCCCATAATTATGGTATTTCAATGCATCTAATTTTATTCTTCATTGTAGGAAACTAAATGTAGGATAAAACTAGGTAGAATCACAATAATAGTTCGAAAGAATGTTTACGTGTAATATTTGCTAATTGGTCTTCATAAATGGAAGATTCATATTGATAGAAAGATTGTTGAAGTTCTGTGTAGACAACGTCGTGGTGGATCCGAAATCCAAGAAATTCCTTTAAACCTTGAATTCTATTACCTAAATCTTGAAGTTCTTGGCTCGCAGTTATATTATCTTTATTTTATTTAATTTTAGGATTCGTAGATAAAAACCTCCAAGAATTTGATTCGTCTAGCTAATAAAAATTAGGAATTGTTTGGTGATTGACTACAAGTCCTTGTGGGATCGACATCCTAAGTATTACTCGATAAGCCGTGCGCTTGCGGTAGCATTTAGTGATTATATTGAAAATCACACATCAATTGACAAGACTCTATTTAAACTAGAATAAGGAGCAAGCACATTGCTGGTACAAATCTATGTTGATGACGTAATCTTTGGATCAGAGGATGAAAAGCTTTGTGAGAAATTTGTAAACCTGATGAAGAGCAAATTTCAGATGAGCATGATGGGAGAATTAAACTATTTCCTTGTCCTTCAAGTAAAACAAATGAAGGATGGCATTTTCATTAGTCAAGCCAAGTACACAAGAGATTTGATACACAAGTATGCGATGGATACAAGTGGCACAGCAGACACACCAATGTGTGCCAGAGTCATACTTGGGAAAGATGAAGCAGGAAAGGATGTTGATCAGAAAATGTATAGAGGAATCATTGGATCCTTATTATACTTAACTATAAGAAGACTTGATATAGCATTTGCAGTAGGAGTGTGTGCAAGATTTCAAGCTCAACCAAAAGAATCACATCTTCTAGCAGCTAAAAGGATAATCAAATACTTGAAAAACACTATAAATGTTGGAATTTGGTATCCAAAAGATGGAGGATTTAAATTGATATCATATTCAGACTCTGACTATGCTGGATGCAAAATAGATAGAAAAAGCACCTCTGGAACATGGCAAATGCTAGGAACCAGACTAGTCTCTTGGTTCAGTAAAAAGAAAAACTCCATATCTACATCAACAGCTGAAGCAGAATATATAGCAGCAGGTAGCTGTTGTGCACAAGTACTGTGGATAAGACAACAGCTAAGAGACTATGGAGTGGAAGAGAAAACAATTCCAATCATGTGTGATAACACAAGTGCAATATCTATTACTGAAAATCCAGTATTACATTCAAGAACAAAGCACATTGATGTAAGACATCATTTCATCAGAGACCATGTTGAAAAGGGGGATGTCATCCTAAAACACATACCCACTGAAGATCAATTGGCTGACATCTTCACTAAACCACTCAGCTATGAAAGATTTAGTATGTTGAGAACTGAGTTAGGGATGATTGAAATTGAATAAGTATCAAAGAGCGGCTAACTGGAGTAATCGGCTAAGTGAGTTCATCAACTGGTACAACCTTTGCCATTCACAGAGAGCAGAAAGCGAGTAAGGCACCGTATCCAAAGAAGAACTTAACCGATTGTTAGAAGCGAGTTAAGAGGAGCAAATTCAAGAAGAAGCGATTGGATCGGTTAAGTGACCAGCCAAGGGACTTCACCGAAATGAAGACTTGGATAAATTAAAAGTGTGAACAAAATCAACTCTGAATACACGTGGAGAATAAGGCAATTATGGAGGATTATTCTGTTAAAGATTACACACGTGGAGATCAATTTATGATCATGGAGGTAATTATATTATTTTTCGAATTATTAACTCCTCGATTCCCGGGCTCTATCATTACTTACCTCAAACCACTCCCCCATTCCACTCGAATATCGCAATTTACATACACAAAATCACGCCATTATGTCACAAAATCCTTCCATATTCAAACCACGTTCACAATACTCAAATCACACTATATAAACCAGACTTAAAGATTTTCAGAAATCTTTACGCTCTCTTGCAAATTACAAACCCTACTCTTGTTTCAAGTTCATTTTCAAAACTCCCCTCTCTTCTTCAACAATGGCATCATCTTCCTCAAACACCCAAGCTAGGTATGAAAAATCGATTGCCACTGGCTCATTCTTTCAAGCAGAACACTACCTGAAACTGTGCGGAAATGATGAGAATGTCAAATGACTGGCAGCAGGGTGCGAAAACCTAAAATTATCAACCATTCTTAATCCACCCATAACTGAGGTTTGCTATGAAAGCCTCATCTCCTTCTGGAAATCTGCAAAATACGTCCCTAGACTCCTTGCTGAAGAAGGAGACAAGTTCGAAGAAGACAGGATTGTTGCATCTGTCAATGGTAAAGACGTGATTACAAAAAATTTAATTCGAACACATCTCAAACTTTCCAATGAAGGTCAAGCGAAAGTGACATTGGTACCACAAGACTTGGACGGTTTCTGGGCAACCATTGCCAAAAAGGCAAACCCAGGATCCACATGAGTCAATTGTCTTCGATCCGCATTGAAGAAACCGTTCAATGAGTTTAGTGCTCTAATTGGAAAAACCATTGAAGGAAAGTTGGGAGCAAATAATGCCATGACGGAAATTAGAATGCGGCTAATGGGAATCATCTATAACAAGCTACAATTTAATTGGGCAAATTACTTCTTTTTGAGAATCAAAGAGCAAATCCAAAGTGAAGAAAAAGCAGGCGAAAAGGGGATAAAAGAGGGAAAGACAATGAAAGGATAATTCTGGGTGAAAAAGTCATATAGGATACAGTTGCACTATCTGTTGCAATGTCTCAAAGTCCCCACT
Organism: Gentiana macrophylla; assembly: GCA_026214975.1. Taxonomy (NCBI): domain Eukaryota; kingdom Viridiplantae; phylum Streptophyta; class Magnoliopsida; order Gentianales; family Gentianaceae; genus Gentiana; species Gentiana macrophylla. The sequence continues at coordinate 59,857,051 of CM047816.1, read as the reverse complement.
GTTCAACTCCACAAACTGCATGAATCCAAAGTCATGTTTACCTATCTTAAACAACAAAAGAAGACAGGAGACAGAAAAAGGAAGAAATCCACACAAATCGCTACCAGTCAAAGAAAGAAGCAAAAGGTTCAGCGAAATCTGGACAAGACAGACTTTGGAAAATTAATTGATGAAGATGAAGAGCAAGAAGATTATGAAACTGAGGTAGAGCAACAGGAAGAAGAGAATGACAGTGAGGATGAGCAACATCCTAATAGGGAAGATACTGGAGATGATGAGGCATCTCCAAAAGAAGCTGCACACTTGTCTGCAAACGATATAGATGATCGAATTGCAGCTTATCTTGAGTGGAAGGAGGGGGATTCCAGAAAACAACTTCAAGACTCAGAACGCATGCTTGCTGAAGAAGCATGGTTATTCAACTTTCTGGGAATCACAACTCTGGTAGGCGTACTTGATGAATCGCCTCTATGGGACTTGGTTGATGCAGCCAAGACAAAACTTCCCCAGGCCTCTGGGAGACAGAATGATGACTCAGATGATGATCATAATGATGATGATGATCACGATGATGATCACAATGATGATCATGATGATGATGATGATGATAATGATGGTGATGTTGGTAAAGACAGAGAAGAGGATGCTCCTGCACCAGATGCAATTGATGATACCACTCCTCTCCGTACATTTTTGAAACCACAAGCATCCAACAAGTCCACAACTCCAGCAAAGACAGCCACTCAACCGTTGTCTGTCAACATTCCAGCTGACAGCACAAACATTGTGGACACTGGTTCAGCTGCTGCCACTCCAGTCAAAGCAACCCCCGGCATAGAGATAGGGGGAACAGCAGCTCAAGCAACACCAGCCTACACATCTACCCAAATACTTGAAGATCTAGATGTGCATGCAGATGTCACCCAACATCAAAACAAGGGACAGCAAACAGATCCAGAATCAGCTGAAGTAAGGCACAAACTCTCTCACCGTGCTTGCTTGCATCACAAATGAAACTTTTGAGAAAGCGGCAGATCTGCTGGCTGAAGAATTGGAACAGCAATCTATGTATCTCAGATCCATGGCTTCAGCTTTTAATGACAAAAGCTCCTCCATTGAAAACAAGTTTTAGGCCATTGCAGAATACATTGATGCACAAAATATTGTTATTCAACAACAAGGAAATCTGATGGAGCAATTCAACATCAATATCACTAACAGTCTTGCAGGCCTCAGGCAGCACATTTCCCAAGAAAACGAATCGATGGCAGTAGCCTTTGGCACTAGACTTCGTAGTGTCAATGAAAATTTGAATGATCATCACAACAGATTCACATCTATTGAATCAAAACTTGATTCTCTGATTGGAACGACAGAGGCCACCAACAGCATCCTACTCCAGCAAAGAGATGATACTGCCAAAAAGGGGGAAAATCAGGAGAAGCCTGAAGGATCAACAATCAGACCCCCAAATTTCACAGAAGAACAACTGAGAGCAAGAGACAGAGAAATAAGGATCAGAAATGAAGCGGAAGAACAAAGACAAGAAGAATTCGAGAGAAGAAAGGAAAAAGGCCCTAAAGGAACCCTGCATTGGACTTCCTCATCCTATGCAAAGAAGAGATGATGATAGAGACAGGTCCGTCAGACAAAGAAAGGCCTGGACCTGGTAGTCAAGAAAGAGGATCACCACCAACACAGGACTCGAAACCGGAGGAAACACCAACAGAGGTAGCAGCAGCTCCAAATATACTGGGGAGCACAGAACTTACACTGGTCACCAAAGCAAAGCAGAATATGATGCAGATGTACTGGACCATGTAAGAGAATTTTTCAGAGTACATGAAGGACTTTATCCTCATTCCTCACAAGATGAAGCTTGGGATGATTGGCTAAGCTATCAGGATGAAAGGATGAGAACTGATATGGCCAAACTCTACAATGAAGTAAAAAGGGAGATTGCACTTCTCAAACAAACCAACAACAAACCAAGCTCAGCCATACCATTATCTGCAAAAGGACCAGAAGACTTGCCAGCTGAACAACAAGAAGAATTCAAATATATGGCAAAATTCTTCAATCCTATGGGAAGAGTGGAGAAACAGGAGAAGTGGAGTCTCTACAAAAGCCTCAAGTTTGCAGACTCACATATTGCTGAGGCTAGAGAAAGACTTGAAAAATATTTTGGAGAACCTAAGGCAAATGAAACCATGCCTGATTTCAACAGACTTTTTGCCAAAAGAGTTTTTCAGGGTGTATCTGAATACACAGCTTTGGCTTACTGGAAGTGGAAGTTTCCAGAAATTGATTGGAAAGATATTGAAGAGGTTCAGACTACAAAGTTCAAGAGGTACAAGGCTGAATTAAGCAAAATATAGTCTGTAACATTTGAATAAATTTTTAGAACTTATTGCCCTATGATGGTTGAATAAAATTGTTGAGTTGTATTCTGTTGTTTATTATGAAAAATTTTGATTACTTATGTTCAGGCTTATGAGGGTTTTGGCATCATCAAAAAGGGGGAAATTGTTAGGAACATTTTATTTTGATGATGGCCATACTAGCTGTTATAGCAAGCCTGAAATAAGTTAGAATATTCTGTATAAGTCTTTACTTAGAGTCTGACATGTTGTATAAGTTGAGTCAGACAAGTATTGTACTAGTTGGTAGGACGACAAAGCAAAAACAGATATTCGGCAAAGTGAAGCCAGCCAAGCACCAGCAGAGAAGCAATGAAGACATTATGGTCTGACTTATAACCAAGGAAGTCTGAGATGACCTTGGATAAGTCTAAGTTATGTTTCAAGTGATGAAACTCAATATTCAAATATGGTGTACACTGGTCTCACCCAAATCAAGGATCAGTGAAGTATAAAGATTCTCCTGAAACTAAAACAAAGAAGAAAACAGTGAATCGGCTGAGTAAACTGACTTTCGGCAAAGACAAAACGGCGAAGAAAGAACTAACGGCTAAGTCAGAAGGCTCACTCGACCGTTCTGAAAACGGCGAAGTAACACTTACCAAATCAGATTCGATATATGTTGAAGATACAGAAGATCATGCATTAAATGCACAATCAATAGAGGATCAATCAAGGACGGATTTTCTGCTATACGTTTGAAGAAAGAATCCGATCACTGAATTCAAGGAGAATGCAATTAAGGGGAATCAAGAATAAAATCAAGGATTATTCTCTCATTAATATAGCCAACGGACGGAATTTCAAAACCAAGGTTATTCAAGGCTATAAATAGAAGGCATTGACAGAAAAAGAAGAACAACGATTAAAAAAGAAAGAAACCAGAAACTCTGTCAATTTGAAAAGCCTTCTCTCTGAACTTACAACGATACATCTAGTGATCAACTCAAATATCAGAGCTACAAAGTCATACACAGAACTGAGGTTGATCAAGCAAGTGTGTGAATCACATTCATATCAAACTGAAGCAACTGAATCAGAGGCAATCTGAGAAGGAGTTGAATCTGTGATAGCTGTTGAAGGATTTTAATCTTAAGGAGCAGCAAAAAGGAAGACTGAATCACTGAAGCTGTTGCAGTCAAGGAGTGATAGTCTTGTAGATTGTGAAGCTTGGGAAGCCAAGGACAATCATACTATTGTATCTGTGAAAACAATAGTGAATTCCTCCGATCATCACAGGAGAAGAGTGGATTAAGGGATTACACCACCCTGAACAACTATAAGCCTTGTGTCAATTTAATTTCTGCAATTTACTTTACAACATTTATTTAATTTGCCTACATCATAACTTATTCCTGTGATTGTCTAAACTGATTTGAAAACAACATAGTAAGAAGGGACTTATCCGCTGCCCAAAAGCTTTTAAATAAAAGAAAAGTTTTTGAAACTCCACTATAGTCATTCACCCCCCCCCCTCTGACTATAGTTTTACCCTTCTCTGGGACCAACAAATCTAATATTCGTAATTCATAAATTAACATGAAGGACTTGGAAGGTGAAGTGTTAATTAGGACAATGTCTTGATGGATCCCTAGGAATGTGCCAGTCATAGTCGATAGCTGCTTAGGGAGGTTTTCGGTCTTAAACCGGCATCTCTAGAACTTATTGCGTATGAACTAATACAACCAACGAAGGCGGTTAGTTGTGTATAGAATGTCTGCTGTCCTTGCAAACGGAAATATATAGGTTTGAAGATGCACCCGTAGATAAACTGAATTAAAACATTCGATTGGTTTAATGAAATTATGTGGGGAAGTAAACATAAGGATTAACTACACCAAGTTGGTAGATAGGTGGGATGGGGAAGGAATACCATGTTAATTTCTTTTAAGTTTAATGTTGGTCAATGACCATAATTGTTTTCTTAATTGCGTTAGACTCGTTTTTACTTGAGTTGCATTGTCTCCGTGGGATCGACCTTGATTCCCCTTTGCTATAATACGATTGACCTAGTACTCTTGCTAGTATGAGTGGCTTACAAGCGCGACATCAATTTTTTGGTGCCGCTGCCGGGGACAATGGCCAATTTCAAGAATAAACATTTTTAACTTTAATTAAGAAGTTGTTGTTTTCTTTTAATTTTTCTTTTGGAGTCTTGAGTCATCCAGAAATAAACCTGCATCGTTTTACTGCCAGAATACAAAATTTTGAGCCCTGTTTATCGTGGGTTGCACCCGATTAACCGAGGGTTAGAGAATCAAGTTCTGAAAGCCTTTGTGATTATGTGTATATCCCTGTTAGTTTTAGTTAGTATGTCTGCAGTTGGGTCTAATCCCAATTGATGTGGAAGTTGCTATCTGTTTTATTTGTTTTTCTTTTGCCTCTTTCGCAAGAATCTCGGGACACTTTGGATATTCTTTCAGCAGGAGTTGAAAAAGGCGAGACAAGTAAAGCATAATGCCTCGTAAAGTATATAACATCAAACCAATATCCATGTATCTAGGATCGAAAGTCAGAGAGCAGTATGAAGCAGATAAGAAACGTGTGGAGGAGGAAAAAGAAGCACTTAAATGGGAAGCCCATGAGAGCTTAAAATAGTATGAAACGTATCGCCCAGGTGAGTTTCCTATTGAGTTGATGGATATATCTTCTGATTATGACTCTGATGATCCGGAAGAGGATCTTGATACTATGTTTTCTGACCCTGAGGACTACGCTGTTAAGTGTAATGCCCGAAAGACAATTTTGTAATTGTTTTATTTAATAAATGAAATGATATTATTATTCATATTTATTATTCTCATATTCACCGATGTGACAATAGTATTTACACAACATAAAACCCTAAAGTATATCGTTTATGTAATCACTTAACTCAGTGTATGGGATATACAAGGGAGGATTGAGTTACTGAAGATGTACTTAAAATACAATTAGCCCGTAGTGAAGTTAATCGAGAGTATCGGGTCTTTCCTTTAACGTGCTATTAATACGCCCAGAATACAATAGGTGTGATTGTCTTATCCGGACTTTCGGTTAAGAGAACCTAGTGCGGCATTTATATATGATAGATATATCTTATAGGGCTGGACCGATTTGATTAGAGTTCACGATATGATTCCGTAATCGAGAAGTCTTATCGAATCAATCGATGATCATATTTATGGATAAATCTTAATCCTGAGGTGATCACAGTCAACTGCTTGAATCAGTATGAGGTTTGACTTGACGGTTAAGGATTACACTGAGTCTGTGATCTGAATTACCCCATCTTGGCATTGTACTGGATTGAGTGAGTAGTATGTGTTATCACAGATACAGAATCCATTCCTTCCATTTATGGAAGTAGATAGACAGTTTCCTTATTAGTTAATCCTAGAAACTGATCGATCGTACGAGTTCATATTACACTAATTAGCTACCAGTGACTTGTATGAATTAATTGATCACTATGGGGTTAATGATAAATAAGGATAAGAGGTTCTAAAATGGGTTAACGGTAACTTCCTGATTTAGAATGAACAGTCTATGGAGGATTAATCCATATGTAATGATTATATCAATGGATGCTTATTATCATTCTCGTGAGGAGATAAATATAATCTCATAATCGGAGGAGTACAGTCACGGGATTATAGTGGCATATTCCTATGATTGATTTATCGAATATAATTATTCTGTTCGTAAGATAATTATTTATTTGATTTATCGGAGCCGCTGATTATTAGTCCATGGTCCCCGACGTGCCTCCAATATATCATATCTATTCTCGGACGTCGAATCCTAATAATATTAATTTTGTTCTTATTAGAATTTAATTAAAACGATATGAGAATTAATTGTTTAGTGGACTATGTTAACGGTGATTTTTACGATTTATATGACTTTATTCCGTAGCAATTTCCTTTGTGTTTTATTACTTTTTATAGAAAAGTAAGTGTTTAAGTGAAATATTGGAAGAATGCATATAGAAATGATTTAAGTGCAAACTCGAGCTTATTACGTGGTTTTATTAGTGATTTTCTAGTTATCTATACGGTATTACATTTTGCACATTTCTATCATCTTGTAGGTATGCTTGCATGTTATGGAGGAAGCTAAAAAGATTTCCAACTGAAGATTAAATGAAGGACTTGGAAGGTGAAGTGTTAATTAGGAAAATGTCTTGATGGATCCCTAGGAACGTGCCAGTCATAGTCGATAGCTGCTTAGGGAGGTTTTCGGTCTTAAACCGGCATCTCTAGAACTTATTGCGTATGAACTAATACAACCAACAAAGGCGGTTAGTTGTGTATAGAATGTCTGCTATCCTTGCAAACGGAAATAGATAGGTTTGAAGATGCACCCGTAGATAAACTGAATTAAAACATTTGATTGGTTTAATGAAATTATGTGGGGAAGTAAACATAAGGATTAACTACACCAAGTTGGTAGATAGGTGGGATGGGGAAGGAATACCATGTTTCTTTTAAGTTTAATGTTGGTCAATGACCATAATTGTTTTCTTAATTGCGTTAGACTCGTTTTTACTTGAGTTTCATTGTCTCTGTGGGATCGACCTTGATTCCCCTTTGCTATAATACAATTGACCTAGTACTCTTGCTAGTATGAGTGGCTTACAAGCACGACATCAATTTTTTGGTGCCGCTGCCGGGGACAATGGCCAATTTCAAGAATAAACATTTTTAACTTTAATTAAGAAGTTGTTGTTTTCTTTTAATTTTTCTTTTGGAGTCTTGAGTCATCCAGAAATAAACCTGCATCGTTTTACTGCCAGAATACGAAATTATGAGCCCTGTTTATCGTGGGTTGCACCCGATTAACCGAGGGTTAGAGAATCAAGTTCTGAAAGCCTTTGTGATTATGTGTGTATCCCTGTTAGTTTTAGTTAGTATGTCTGCAGTTGGGTCTAATCCCAATTGATGTGGAAGTTGCTATCCGTTTTATTTGTTTTTCTTTTGCCTCTTTTGCAAGAATCTCGGGACACTTTGGATATTCTTTCAGCAGGAGTTGAAAAAGGCGAGACAAGTAAAGCATAATGCCTCGTAAAGTATATAACATCAAACCAATATCCATGTATCTAGGATCGAAAGTCAGAGAGCAGTATGAAGCAGATAAGAAACGTGTGGAGGAGGAAAAAGAAGCACTTAAATGGGAAGCCCATGAGAGCTTAAAATAGTATGAAATGTATCGCCCAGTGAGTTTCCTATTGAGTTGATGGATATATCTTCTGATTATGACTCTGATGATCCGGAAGAGGATCTTGATACTATGTTTTCTGACCCTGAGGACTATGCTGTTAAGTGTAATGCCCGAAAGACAATTTTGTAATTGTTTTATTTAATAAATGAAATGATATTATTATTCATATTTATTATTCTCATATTCACCGATGTGACAATAGTATTTACACTACATAAAACCCTAAAGTATATCGTTTATGTAATCACTTAACTCAGTGTATGGGATATACAAGGGATGATTGAGTTACTGAAGATGTACTTAAAATACAATTAGCCCGTAGTGAAGTTAATCGAGAGTATCGGGTCTTTCCTTTAACGTGCTATTAATACGCCCAGAATACAATAGGTGTGATTGTCTTATCCGGACTTTCGGTTAAGAGAACCTAGTGCGGCATTTGTATATGATAGATATATCATATAGGGCTGGACCGATTTGATTAGAGTTCACGATATGATTCCGTAATCGAGAAGTCTTATCGAATCAATCGATGATCATATTTATGGATAAATCTTAATCCTGAGGTGATCACAGTCAACTGCTTGAATCAGTATGAGGTTTGACTTGACGGTTAAGGATTACACTGAGTCTGTGATCTGAATTACCCCATCTTGGCATTGTACTGGATTGAGTGAGTAGTATGTGTTATCACAGATACAGAATCCATTCCTTCCATTAATGGAAGTAGATAGACAGTTTCCTTATTGGTTAATCCTAGAAACTGATCGATCGTACGAGTTCATATTACACTATTTAGCTACCAGTGACTTGTATGAATTAATTGATCACTATGGGGTTAATGGTAAATAAGGATAAGAGGTTCTAAAAAGGGTTAACAGTAACTTCCCGATTTAGAATGAACAGTCTATGGAGGATTAATCCATATGTAATGATTATATCAATGGACGCTTATTATCATTCTCGTGAGGAGATAAGTATAATCTCATAATCGGAGGAGTACAGTCACGGGATTATAGTGGCATATTCCTGTGATTGATTTATCGAATATAATTATTCTGTTCGTAAGATAATTATTTATTTGATTTATCGGAGCCGCTGATTATTAGTCCATGGTCCCCGACGTGCCTCCAATATAGCATATCTATTCTCGGACGTCGAATCCTAATAATATTAATTTTGTTCTTATTAGAATTTAATTAAAACGATATGAGAATTAATTGTTTAGTGGACTATGTTAACGGTGATTTTTACGATTTATATGACTTTATTCCGTAGCAATTTCCTTTGTGTTTTATTACTTTTTATAGAAAAGTAAGTGTTTAAGTGAAATATTGGAAGAATGCATATAGAAATGATTTAAGTGCAAACTCGAGCTTATTACGAGGTTTTATTAGTGATTTTCTAGTTATCTATACGGTATTACATTTTGCACATTTCTATCATCTTGTAGGTATGCTTGCATGTTATGGAGGAAGCTAAAAAGATTTCCAACTGAAGATTAAATGGAAAGGGAAAGATGCGAGTTGAAGATGGAATGAAGAGATTTATGCAAACTGAACGAGCGTTTGTCCCCGTCCAATCTGGACGGACGTCTGAGGGAATGGACGGGCGTCCAGAGGAGTAATTCAATTCAGGGTATCGATGTATTTCAGTGGATGAGCGTTCGAAAATGCATAGGACGGGCGTCTGATCAAGCTCGGCCCGACTCGAAGATTTCGAGCAAGATGAACGGGCGTCCAGCCGCCGACAAAGCAAGGACCGACTTAAAAACCTATTTATAGACGCGTTTTCTGAACCCTAAAGGAGAGAATTGGATCCCTGGCTGCCCCAGGCCCCTTTGGGGGTGCCTTTGCTACGTTTTTCTATCCCTATAAACATCTTTTCATCTACTTTTTATTTATATACCAACGATGAATAGAGGCTAGGCGATTTGAACAAGCTTTGTGAAGCCATCTCTGCAACATCTTGATTTCTTCTTTGGGATTGTTTGTGTGTTTTGTTAGGAACATTTTATTATGTTTTGATGATAGCCTTACCAGCTGTTATAGCAAGCCTGAAATAAGTTAGAATTCTCTGTATAAGTCCTTACTTAGAGTCTGACATGTTGTATAAGTTGAGTCAGACAAGTATTGTACTAGTTGGTAGGACGACAAAGCAAAAACAGATATTCGGCAGAGTGAAGCCAGCCAAGCACCAAGCAGAGAAGCAATCTGAGACATTAAAGGTCGACTTGTAACCAAGGAAGTCTGTGATGACCTTGGACAAGTCTAAGTCATACTACAAATGAAGTATATTAATATTTAAATATGGTGTACACTGATCTCACCCCAATCTAAGATCAGTGAAGTAAACAGATTCTTCCTCAACTGAAGCAAAGAAGAAATCTGTGAACCGGCAAAGTAAACTTACTTTCGGCTGAGTAAAGACGAAACGGTAAAGGAAAAGCTAAAACGGCTAAGACAGAAGGTTCACTTGACCGTTCTGAAAACGGCGAAGGAACACTTACCAGATCAGATTTAATATACGTTGAAGTTTCAGAAGATCATGCATTAAATGCACAATCATTAGAGGATCAATCAAGGACGGATTTTCTGCTGTACGTTTGAAGAAAGAATCCGATCACTGAAATCAAGGGGAATGCAATTAAGGGGGAATCAAGAATGAAATCAAGGATTATTCTCTCATTAATATAGCCAACGGACGGAATTTCAAAAACCAAAGTTATTCAAGGCTATAAATAGAAGGCATTGACGAAAAAGAAAATAACGATTGAAAAAAAAGCGCGAAACTCACAATTTGAAAAGCCTTCTATCTCGAACATACAAAGATATATCCATGATCAACTCAAGTATCGAAATACAAAGTCATATTCGAATCGAGATTGATCAAGCAAGTGTGTGAATCACATTCACATCAAATCAAAACAAATCAATCGAGGCAATATGAGAAGGAGTTGAATCATGATACTGTTGAAGGATTTTGATCTCAAGGAGCAAGACAAAGGAAGAAGTGAATCATCAAGCCATTTGCGATCAAGGAGTGATAATCTTGTAGATTGTGAAGCTTGTGAAGCCAAGGACAATCATACTATTGTATCTGTGAAAACAATAGTGAATTCCTCCAATCATCACAGAGAAGAGTGGATTAAGGGATTACACCACCTGAACCACTATAAGCCTTGTGTCAATTTAATTTCTGCAATTTACTTTACTGACATTTATTTATTTAGCCTACATCATAACTTATATCTGTGGATCGTCTACACTGATTTGAAAACAACGTAGTAAGAAGGGACTTATCCATTTGCCCAAAAGCTTTTAAATAAGAGAAAAGTTTTGAAACTCCATTATAGTCATTCACCTCCCCTCGACTATAGTTTCACCTTTCTCTGGGACCAACAATTGGTAGCAGAGCGGTGTTCTAGTATCGAAACCTTCGAGATCTAATTTACAGTAACAAGGAGATCACATACTTTCAAAGTCGTTTTCAAATCTGAGTTTTTCATACACTTACATTTATATCTTTAATTGCACTGATGGATTCCTCAAACTTCTTGTCAAAAGTACCTGTTTTTAATGTTAATAATTTTGATGAATATAAAATAAGAATGCTATCTCATCTTGCAGCAACTCATGAAGAGATCTTTGATGTAATTAATGATTGACCAATCACAATCACTACTTGTGGTAGGCACGAGGAGCAGATCAAGGAAAGGAAATTGACAAACCTAAAAAGGATTGGACCAAGGATGACAGGAGAAGAGCAAATCTGGACTATGTTGCAAAAGACATGATCTTGAAGACCCTAGACAGCAACATGTTCATGAGAATTAAAGACTGCAAAACAGCAAAGGAGATGTGGGACAAGCTATCATTGATAAATGAAGGATCTGAAGCAGTTAAAGAAAACAAATTATCTGTTGCAAAACAGAAATTTGAGAACTTTAAAATGAAGACTGGTGAGTCCATTGATCAAATGGACAACAGATTCTCAAGCATCATCAGTGAATTACAACAGCTTGGACACATATATCCCCAGAAAGAAGTATGCTTGAAGATCTTGAGAGGACTACCTGAAAGATGGAAGATCATAACATCAGTAATCAGAGGAACAACAAATCTTGAAAGCACTGACACTCTGACACTGATGTCCCAATTAAAAGCTCATGAATTCGAATTAAACGGCGAAGATGGTGCTCCGGCAGAGACACACAAAATCACTGCATTAGCTGCACCCCAGCAAAGTAACTTTGCCGAATGCATCAGCAAAGAGACACAAGAACTAAAAGAACAGGTAGCTTTATTAGTTAAACGTATTGACAGGTTTAAAAAGAAGCCATTCAAAGGAAATTCAACATCAAACAAAAAGTCAAGCTCAAACAGAGACTTGAAGAAGAAAGATGATGAATACAGATGTTTCAACTGCAATAAGAGAGGTCACTTCAAGGCTAATTGTCCTGAAGACAATGACAAAGATGATGAAAAGAAGAAATACAGAGCATCTGAAAAGAGAAAGAGCAAGAAGGCACTTAAGACAGAATCCAGCAGTGAAAAGCATGAAGAATCATCTGATAATGACTCAGATGATAGTGATGAAGAAGATAGCACAGAAAATGAAAAGGCATGCCTATGCCTCATGACCAAAGAATTGGATAAAGACAAAAGTGATAGCTCTGACACTGAGAAAATAAGCCTATGCTTAATGGCTAAAGAATCAGATAAAACTGAGGTAACATCTAGTTCCTGTTCTTCATCTAATGCATCCACATCTAACACTGCACAATTCTCTAGTCTCCCATTAAATACAGCTGACCTAGTCCAAAATCTCATGACTAAATTTGATGAAATTGAAAAGAATCATGAAATTCTGGAAAAGGAATGCAAGTATCTAAGAAAAGAGAATAAGAGGTTAAAGAAAGAACTGGATGAAGCAAAGGTTTGAATTAACTAGTAAGAGACCCACTTAAATGATCAACAAAAGCGAGATGATCATGCATCACATTACTAAAAGATCGATTAAGAAAATCTCCTCACCAGTGAAGGTATCCACTGCACCACTAAAAGCACCAGCTTACAAACCCCCAAAAAGGTTTGGATCCAGATCTGGTCTTGGCTACAACTGTCATGATGAAAGTAGGAATAATGGTAAATATCATTCTAAATTCAGGACCACTAGTGGACCAAAATTTAGAAAGGGACAGACCAGGGTTCCAACAGATCATCCTGTTCGGTGAAGTCAAAACCAGGTGTAGTGAAACAAAGAAACTAAATCCTCATTCCAGTCAATCAAGAACTACAGCCATCTGAAAGGAAAAGGCAGACTCTATCCTTCAGAGGATGATTGGAATGTTGTACCTCCAAAATACAAAAGGAAACCATTCCACAAAATGCATCATGTGTTTAAGAAAAATCAATCTGTTCCTAGACACATGAAGCAAGAAAGGTTTCCCACTGCATCTTGGAAAGTGAAGAAGGATGTAAATGCACCAAAAGGTGGAGAAAAGTATCAGAATATCTTCAGTAAAAATACTAGAAGCTATTCTGCCATGCCTTACACATATGAAGTTGATGACTTCAATTATCCAAAAAGAAGACCTTTTGGATACACCCTTGGTATGGAAGGCATGATTGCTAACAGGTATGGACCCAAATAGTGTTGGGTACCTAAATTTAATTAATCTGTTTTGTAGGATGTCTGGTACATAGACAGTGGATGTTCCAGACACATGACAGGAAACAAGAAATGGCTCACTGATTTCAAAGCTTTTGATGGACCCAAAGTCACTTTTGGAGGTAAAGAAAACCCTGGAAATATTAAGAGGGAAGGCACTATACTCAAGAACAATCTAAAGATTCAAAATGTGGCATATGTCAAGGGACTTAACTTCAATCTGATGAGCATCAGTCAATACTGTGACAAAGGCTACAATGTGCACTTCAACAAAGAAGGATGCAAAGTAATTCACAGTCAAACCAACACAGTAGTTCTTGCAGGTAGAAGACAAGACAACATGTATGTGGTGGACTGGAGAACACCAAAGGCGAGAGACATGTCTACTTGTCAAGAATAAACAATCAACAAAATTTGGATTTGTACACGAATATTAAATCACTGAATTTCAAGACCATCAACAAACTATCAAGAAGCAAGTTAGTTGAAGGCCTGCCAGAGATCACATTCAAGAAAGAGATTCTATGTGATGCTTGTCAAAAAGGAAAACAAATAAAAAGCTCATTCAAGTCAAAGCCTCATCAATCTACAACAAGAGTTCTACATCTATTGCACATGGACCTGTTTGGACCAGTCACACCAGTAAGTGTGAGTGGTAAGAAATACACTCTTGCAGTGGTGGATGACTTCTCAAAGTACACCTGGACCATTTTAATGAACAAGAAGAAAGAAACACTCAAGAAGCTGCCAGATTTGCTGAGAAGACTCCAAAATGAAAAAGAGCTAAAGATTATCAAGATCAGATCAGATAGAGGCACTGAATTTCTAAATGAAATCATCAGAACCTATTGTGAAGAAAATGGAGTGTTACATCAACTTTCTGCGAAGAGAACTCCACAACAAAATGTTGTAGCGAGAAAGAAAAACAGAACCATCAAGGAAGCAGTCAGGAGACAATGAGAGCGAAGCATGCTTACCAAAAGATTTTGGGTGAAGCAACAAACACAACATGCCATACACAAAAACAGATCAATCATCAACAAACATCATGAAAAAACTCCATATGAAATATGGAATGGTAGAAAACCCAATATCTCATATTTTCATATGTTTGGATCAAAATGTTTTGTCTTAAACAGAATCACCAGATACCTTTGATGAGAAGGTCGATGAAGCAATCTTCATGGGATACTCGGACACCAAATGAAGCATTTAGAGTACACAATAAAAGAACTTTGGTGATTGAAGAATCAATACATGTGGTTTTGATGAACCAAATACAAATGGTGAAGATCTTCAAGATCAAGAAGAGAAAGCACCACAGAGAGAAATCTATACAAATGCAACCATACCAACTACTATCCTGAATCATCATTTTAAAGATCAAGAGGAGCCACATATCAATACAACAGATGAAGCACCTGAAGTTGAAGTTCATGCTCAGCATGAAGGTATGGAAGCACCAAGTGAAGATCAACTTCAACCGATCTAAATCTAGCAAGAGACCATCCTGAAGAACAAGTCATTGGAGATATTCACACAGGAGTCAGAACAGAAGACAAACTGGAGCACATGCTAACTTGCTTTCTATCACAAGTGGAACCCAAGACCATAGATGATGCAATCCAAGATGCAGATTGGATCACAACCATGCAAGAAGAACTAAATGAATTTGAAAGAAATGAAGTCTGGAACTTGTTGATGACCTAAAAAGGCCAACATCATTGGTGCAAAATGGGTATTCAGGAACAAGATGGATGAGCAAGGAACTGTTGTCGAGAAACAAAGCTAGGCTAGTTGCAAAAGCCTATTCCCAAGTCAAGGAATAGATTATGATGAAACATTTGCACCAAAGAGCAAGATTGGAAGCAATCGGACTCTTTCTAGCATTTGCTGCACACAAAGACTTCAAAGTCTATCAAATGGATGTAAAGAGTGCATTCCTAAATGGACTTTTGGAAGAAGAAGTTTATGTAGAACAACCCCCTGGTTTTCAAATTAAAGGAAAAGAAGACAAAGTATACAAACTCAAGAAGGCCCTCTATGGCCTCAAACAGAACCTAGAGCACAGTATGAAACACTATCACAATTTACGATCAAGAATGGATTCAACAAAGGAACTATTGACAAGACTCTATTCAAAGCGGAGGAAGGAGCAAGCACATTCTTTGGTACAAATCTATGTTGATGACATAATCTTTGGATCGAGAGGATGAAAAGGCAGTGAGAAATTTGCAAACCTAATGAAGAGCAAATTTCAGATGAGCATGATGGGAGAATTAAACTACTTCCTTGGCCTTCAAGTAAAGCAAATGAAGAATGGCATTTTCATTAGTCAAGCCAAGTATACAAGAGATTTGATACACAAGTTTGGGATGGATACAAGTGGCACAGTAGACACACCAATGTGTGCCAGAGTCATACTTGGAAAAGATGAAGGAGGAAAAGATGTTGATCAGAAAATGTATAGAGGAATTATTGGATCATTATTATACTTAACTGCAAGCAGACCTGACATAGCATTTGCAGTAGGAGTGTGTGCAAGATTTCAAGCTCAACCAAAAGAATCACATCTTCTAGCGACTAAAAGGATAATCAAATACTTGAAAAACAAAGATAAATGTTGGTATTTGGTATCCAAAAGATGGAGGATTTACATTGATATCATATTCAGACTCGACTATCTTTGGATGCAAAATAGATAGAAAAGCACCTCAGTACATGCCAAATGCTAGGGACCAGACTAGTCTCTTGGTTCAGTAAAAAGCAAAACTCCATATCTACATCAACAGCCGAAGCAGAATATATAGCAGCAGGTAGCTGTTGTGCACAAGTACTTTGGATAAGACAACAGCTAAGGGACTATGGAGTGGAAGAGAAAACAATTCTAATCATGTGTGATAATACAAGTGCAATATCTATTCACGAAAATCCAGATTGCATTCAAGAACAAAGCACATAGATGTGAGGCATCATTTTATCGAGACCATGTTGAAAAGAGGATGTCATCCTAAAACACATACCCACTCGAAGATCAATTGGCGACATCTTCACTAAACCACTCGATTATGAAAGATTCGATAAACTAAGAACCGAGTTAGGAGTGATTGAAATTGAATAAGTATCAAAAAGCGGCTAATCGCGATGCTTGACTAAGTGACTTCATTAACTGGTACGACCTTTGCCGTTACAGGAGATGCAGCAAGTAAGGCACTGGTATCCAGCGAAGGTAACTTAACCGATTGTTAGGAACAGTTACATGGAGCAGCTCAGTGAAGAACCTATTGTTGAAATAATGTCCTAAACCCAATCGGGTTGGACCGGATCCGACCGGGTCGGATCATTTCTATTATTTCTTTATGTTTATACATATGTTAAATGGCTTTTATGTTGTCATATATCTGTTCTTCTAAAGAACCAATTATGAATTGTTATATGATAACGTCCTTAGTATTAAACTGTGATAGAGAAACCATGATAGACGATTATGTTTGATGAGATCTCTAATCACTTTAATAAGTTTGATACTTAAATGTCTCTAGGCTGATGTACTATTAAACAGGGCATTGATAGTATAAACAGACTAGCACGTATTAGATGTCTTCTGTCTTTAAGGGCAGGGATAGATCTCGTCTATTGAAGTGTAGAGACACTTGGGTATGCGTGGGCGTGTATTAGAGAATGCGTGCGTTAGGCCCGACCCACTTACACGGATAAGTGTCACACTATGTGACGGTTGTGTAATTATCCTTAAGACCGGAGTCTTCATGGCATCACGGTGTGGATTGTCATGCTTTGACACTATTGAGGTTTCCCAGCCACGGGCGATCATGCGGTAGTGATTGGGTATGATCTTCAAGCATCGCGGAGTATACATGATTGGTCGTCCGGGAATCGCGTATCCTATGATTGGGATCGAATATCCAAACGGCCTTCTTATAAGGAATGTCTTACTCTCGTGAATCTTTGCAAAGTGGGAGTAAATGTGTTACTTGAGAGAGTTTGATATCCAGATTATAAGATACGGTCGTTGATGTTTTGACACTCGACTAACGACCGTATGGATATTATTACAATGATAGATTGTAAGTTACACGGCAATCAAGTTTCACATGAAAGGTAGTAGTCATTGCATTTGACTCTTCCGATGATTGGGGTCACGGTGTGTTGCTAGACGCTATCCCGTGATCGTTAGGCATGAAGGGCATTTTAAGTAATTTGCACTTTGAGTCTACGGCCAACATATTCGAAGCCTATCGGGTCACACACATATGAACATCTAGCCGGATTAAAATGTGGTTATAGATGATAACCAAATAAGGAAAGTTTATCTCGAACTATAAAGGTTATAGTGGTAAATTAATATGGTGGTATTTATTTATTATGAATAAATTAAATACAAGATATTAATTAATTTGATTAATTAAATACACTTATATTGATAAGTGGTGCCACATATGTGTATAAATGATACACTTGGATTGTGCAATTTAATTAATGATATTACCTATTATTAATATTAGATATTAATAAAAATAAAATAATATAGATATACTATGAATACATGCGTGTGTGAGTGCATTAAATGCAAATTGGTGATTTGCATCCATGCGCACCAATGTGTGTACATATGATATTATTAGATTTTTTATATGTGTAATATATATGTGATATATACACATATGTAAATTGATTTATGGTAATAAAATAAAGATAGTCAATATTAGATATTGACAATATCTTGGAAATATTCAATATTAGATATTGACAATATCCTAGATTTATTTAATATGAGATATTATAATAAATGAGATAAATCAATCAATTATATTTTGCTTATTTTATTGGAGAAAGGTTTTCTTCTCCTCCACTCTAGTATGTGGCGCCCCAACCACAATAAATAGGAGGTGGGTGTCAAGCTCTTTTGTACAACACAATTCCAAGAACTAATAGTTCTTGTGTAAATTAGAGAGCATCCTATAGAGAGTTGGAGAGAGGGGAAAAAGGCCGGTCTAGTAACCGGAGTTTTCCAATAGCAATCCATGATGGGATTCCGGTGCGCTGTTCGTGTGGACTAGCGGTAGAGGCCGAACACTTGGGCGGCTCTATGCAGAACTACTCTCCCTAGACGGTCAAAGCGTCGATCTTTTAGATCAACCAAGGTAACCACCGTCTACTATCTATTTGTTTATTGCTTAAACGAAGTCGATCTTGGGTCGATAGGAAATAAATTTTTGAATTTCGCTGCGTTCCCGCGTAGATTTCCTAACACCTATTGGAACGGCTAAGTGACCAGCGAACGCACTTCACCGAAATAAAGACTTGGACAAATTAAAAGTGTGAACAAAATCAATTCTGATTACACGTGGAGAATAAGGAAATTATGGAGGTTTATTCTGTACACACGTGGTGATCAACTTATGATCATGGAGGTATTTATATTATTTTTCGAATTATAAACTCCTAGATTCCCGGGCTCTATCATTACTTGCCTCAAACCACACCCCCATTCCACTCGAATATCGCAATTTTCATACACAAAATCACGCCATTATGCCACAAAATCCTTCCATATTCAAAACCACGTTCACATTACCCAAATCGCACTATAAAAACAAGACTTAGAGATTTTCAGAAATCTTTACGCTTTCTTGCCAATTACAAACCCTACTCTTATTTCTTTCTATTGCAAACTCAAGATCATTGTCAAAACTTCTCTCCCTTTCAAAAATGGCATCATCCTCCTCAAACACCCAAGCTGGATATGAAAAATCGATTGCCACGGGATCCTTCTTTCAAGAAGAACACTACTTGAAACTGTGTGGAAATGACGAAGATGCCAAACGATTAGCAGCAGGCTGCAAAATCCTAAAACTATCAACCTCTCTCAATCCTCCTATAACCAAGGTTTGATATGAAAGTCTGATTTCCTTCTGGAAATCTGCACAATACGTGCCTGGGCTCCCTACTGAAGAAGGCGACGAGTGGGAAGAAGACAAGATTGTAGCATCTGTCCACGGAAAAGAAGTGGCGATTACAAAAAAAGGTAATTCACAAACATCTTAAACTTTCAAATAAAGGTCAAGCAAAAGTGACATCTGTATCACAAAACTTGGATGATTTCTGGGCAACTATTGCCAAAACGGCAAACCCAGGATCCACAAAGGTCTTGTTTGAGATCTGCTTTAAAGAAACCATTCAATGAGTTTAGTGCCCTAATTGGCAAGACCATTGAAGGAAAATTGGGAGCAAATAATGCAATGACAGAAATCAGGATGAGGCTGATGGGAATTATCTACAATAATCTGCAATTCAACTGGCAAAATACTTCTTTCTAAGACTCAAAGAGCAAATCCAAGGTGAAGTAAAAGCAGCAAACAAGGCGACAAAAGACGGAAAGACAAAGAAAGGACAATTCTGGGTGAAAAATCATATGGCATTCAGTTACACTACTTGTTGCAATGTCTCAAAGTCCCCACAGTACAACTCCACAAACTGCATGAATCCAAAGTCATGTTTACTTATGTTAAACAACAACGAGTAAGCGAGGAAGGGAAGAGGAAGAAATCCACACGCAAAGCACCACCAAATAAAGAAAGAAACAAAAGATTCAGCGAAGTCTGGAAAAGATAGACTTTGGACAATTGATTGATGAAGAAGAAGAGGAAGAAGGTTCTGACACTGAAGCAGAACAACAAGAAGAAGAAATCAGTGAGGATGAACAGCATCCTACTAAAGAAAACACTGGAGAGGATGAGGAATCATCTCCGGGAAGGAGTCTAATAAATTGTGCATAAACGATATAGATGATCAAATTGCAGAATATCTTGAGTGGAAGGAAGGCAATTCTAAACAACATCTTCAAGACTCAGATCGCATGCTCGCTGAAGAAGCATGGCTATTTGACTTTCTGGGAATCACATCTCTGATAGGTGTACTTGACGATTCACCTCTATGGGAAATGGTTGATGCAGCCAAGGCAAAACTGCCCCAGATCTCTAGGAGACAAAGTAACGACTCAAAAGATGATGAAGATGATCATGATCAGGATGATGGTGATGACCATGATGACAATGATGATAATGATTATGATCAGGATGATGATGATGATCTTGGTCAAGATAAAGAGGAGGACTCCCCTGCACCAGATGCAATTGATGACACTACTCTTCTCCGTACATTTTTGAAACCACAAGCCTCCGGCAAGTCTACAACTCCGGCAAAGACATCCACTCAACCGATGTCTCATCAACGTTCCAAACTTGACAAACATTGTGGACACTGGTTCAGCTGCTGCCACGCCAGTCAAAGCAACCCCCGGCACAGAGATAGGGGGAACTGCAGCTCAAGCAACTCCAGCATATACATCTACCCAAATTCTTGACGATTTGGAAACTGGGGCAGATGTCACTCAACATCAAAACAAGGGACAGCAAATAGAACCAGAACCAGCTGACACAAGGCACAAACTCTCTCAGCTGGCAACTGGCATTACAAATGAAACTTTTGAGAAAGCGGCGAGACTACCGGTGAAGAATTGAGCGACAAGCCATGTATCTCGGATCCATGACTTGACATTTAATGACAAAAGTTCCTCCATTGAACACAAGTTTCGTGGCCATTGCAGATTACATTGATGCACAAAACATTGTGGTTCAACAACAGGGAAGTCTGATGAAGCAGCTTAATATCAACATCACCAACAATCTTGCGGGGCTCAGACAAAGATATTTCCCAAGAAAATGAATCAATGGCGGTGGCCTTTGGCACTAAATTTAAGTAGTGTGAATGAGAAACGAACGATCATCACCACAGATTCACATCTATTGAATCAAAGCTTGACTCTCTCGATCGGCACGGCAGAGGCCACAAATAGCATCTTACTCCAAAAAAAGGGATGATCTTTGCCAAAAGGAAAAATCGGGATAAGCCTCGAAATTGAAGGATCAACAATCAGACCCCCAAATTTTCTTGAAGAACAACTGAGAGCAAGAGATAGAGAAATAAGAATCAGAAATGAAGCAGAAGAACAACAAAGAAGAGTCAGAGAAGAAAGAGAAAAGGCCCTAAAGGAACCCTGCATTGGATTTCCTCATCCTATGCAAAGAAGAGATGATGATAGAGATAGATCCGGCAGACAACTAAGGCCTGGATCTAGTCAGCAAAGAGGATCAGCCAGTCAACACAGACTCAACACCGGAGAAAAGACCAAAGAGAGGTAGCGGCGGCTCTCCAGATATCTTGAGAGCACAGGACTTACACTTTGGTCACCAAAGCAAAGCGAGAATATGATGCGAGATGTCTTTGGACCGTGTAAGAGAATTTTTCAGAGTCTGCAGAAGGACTTTATCCTCACCTCTCACAAGATGAAGCTTGGGCTGATTGGCTAAACTATCAGGATGAAAGGATGAGAACTGATATGGCCAAACTCTACAATGAAGTCAAAAGGGAGTTTGCACTTCTCAAACAAACCAACAACAAACCAAGCTCAGCCATACCATTATCAGCAAAAGGACCAGAAGACTTGCCAACTGAACAACAAGAAGAATTCAAATATATGGCAAAATTCTTCAATCCTATGGGAAGATTGGAGAAACAGAGGCGATGAGTCTCTACAAAAGCCTCAAGTTTGCAGATTCACATATTCTTGAGGCTAGAAAGACTTGAAAAATATTTTGGAGAACCTAAGGCAAATGAGACCATGCCTGATTTCAATGCAGACTTTTTGCCAAAAGAGTTTTTCGGGTATATCTGAATACACACTTTGGCTTCTTGGAAGTGGAAGTTTCCAGAAATTGATTGGAAAGACATTGAAGAGGTTCAGACTACAAAGTTCAAGAGGTACAAGGCTGAATTAAGCAAAATATAGTCTGTAACATTTGAATAAAGTTTTAGAACTTATTGCCCTATGATGGATGAATAAAATTGCTGAGTTTTTAATCTGTTGTGTATTATGAAAATTTTGATTACTTATGTTCATGCTTATGAGGGTTTTGGCATCATCAAAAAGGGGGAAATTGTTAGGAACATTTTATTATGTTTTGATGATAGCCATACCAGCTGTTATAGCAAGCCTGAAATAAGTTAGAATTCTCTGTATAAGTCCTTACTAAGAGTCTGACATGTTGTATAAGTTGAGTCAGACAAGTATTGTACTAGTTGGTAGGATGGCAAAGCAAAAAAAGATATTCGGCACAGTGAAGCCAGCCAAGCACCAAAGAGAGAAGCAATCTGCAGACATTAAAGGTCCGACTTGTAACCAAGAAGTCTGTGATGACCTTGGACAAGTCTAAGTCATACTACAAGTGAAGTATATTAATATTCAAATATGGTGTACACTGATCTCACCCCAATCTAAGATCAGTGAAGTACAAAGATTCTTCCTCAACTGAAGCAAAGAAGAAAACTGTGAACCGGCAAAGTAAACTTACTTTCGGCTGAGTAAAGACGAAACGGTAAAGGAAAAGCTAAAACGGCTAAGACAGAAGGTTCACTTGACCGTTCAAAACGGCGAAGGAACACTTACGGATCGATTTAATATACGTTGAATTTTCGTAAGATCATGCATTAAATGCACAATCATTAGAGGATCAATCAAGGACGGATTTTATCACATGCGTTTGAAGAAAGAATCCGATCACTGAAATCAAGGGGAATGCAATTAAGGGGGAATCAAGAATGAAATCAAGAATTATTCTCTCATTAATATAGCCAACGGACGGAATTTCAAAAACCAAAGTTCTTCAAGGCTATAAATAGAAGGCATTGACAGAAAAAGAAAATAACGATTGAAAAAAAAAGCAGAAACTCTGTCAATTTGAAAAGCCTTCTATCTGAACTTACAAAGATATATCCAAAGGATCAACTCAAGTATCGAAATACAAAGTCATATTCGAATCGAGATTGATCAAGCAAGTGTGTGAATCACATTCACATCAAATCAAGCAAGCCAAATCGAGAGGCAATCGAGAGAAGGAGTTGAATCTGTGATAGCTGTTGAAGGATTTTGATCTCAATGAGAAGCAAAAGGAAGACTGAATGACTGAAGCTGTTGCAGTCAAGGAGTGATAGTCTTGTAGATTGTGAAGCTTGGGAAGCCAAGGACAATCATACTATTGTATCTGTGAAAACAATAGTGAATTCCTCCAATCATCACAGGAGAAGAGTGGATTAAGGGATTACACCACCCTGAACCACTATAAGCCTTGTGTCAATTTAATTCTCGCAATTTACTTTCAAACATTTATTTATTTAGCTTTGCATCATAACTTATATCTGTGGATCGTCTACACCGATTTGAAAACAACGTAGTAAGAAGGGACTTATCCGCCGCCCAAAAGCTTTTAAATAAGAGAAAAGTTTTTGAAACTCCACTATAGTCATTCACCCCCCTCCGATTATAGTTTCACCCTTCTCTGGGACCAACAAGTTTTAATTCAAAGTTTGTATCTTTATTATGTTTAATTTCTTTTTATGCAATTATATCGATGGATTGCTGCATGTTTGATGTTTAACGTTTGATGAGAATCGTTGTTAGACTTACATGACCGTAGTAAAGATTATATTTTTAACCTAAAAATAACGAGAGTTGTTAGGTTAATTTCTAGGTTGCTTGATTGAGAAATCTTACACCTTTGTTATGAAAGCGTTAATCTTTAAGAACGAGAGATGAGAGATTAATAGGCGAATTATCTAAGAGATTAGAAATTCATACTTTTGATAGGTGAACCACAATCTTCATTAAATCTTCACTAAACAATCTAGAGAGGAAGTTGAGGGTTGTGAGATCGGTGGATCATTGCTTGTTCGTTTTCAATTTATTTGTTATCATCTTAGTAATTTTATTATCTTTTTAGAATAGAATTATTTTCATTAGTTTGGCTCGTAACTATCTTTCCTGGCTTTGGATTCTAGATCCTCTGTCCAGTTTATTGTCCAGTTTATTGTTTTCATTTTTTTAGTTCTGTTTTGTTTTATTTTTCGTGACAACTTTAGAGAAATTAAGAACTAGACCAACCTCGATTCCCTGTGATTCGACTCCGGTTGTAACTACTATACTACGATCCCTGCACTTGGGGTAAACCGGATTATTTTATTACTTGTTTGTTTTTCATTAGATAAAATCCGAGACAAGTTTTTGGCACCGTTGCCGGGGAATCGGTACGGTTGTCTAGTTTTATTAATTTTTCTGTTTTTCTGTTACTATCTTTTCCTAGGTGGTTTTCTTTTTCAGTTTCCGTAGCTTTTTCTGTTTCTTTATCTTTTCAAAAAAAAAATTAATGTCATCAACTAGGAGTGTGCAAGATCAGATTGCCATGCTGCAACAGCAGGTGGCAGCCCTTCAAATGTCGCGCAATCCTATGAATCAGACCCCGTTGTTTCCTCAGAACTCTCAAGTTTTGTTCTGTGGAAGTTGTTGTCAACCTGGCCATATGATTGGCCAGTGTCATCTTCTTCCCACTCCTTCATATCAAGTTAATGTTGTCCAGAATCAGGGACAGTACAGTCCAGTCATATGCCAGCTATGTGACAATGTGGGACATACTTCTCATTTCTGTCCTATGGGTGGACAGAGCGTTTTCAGTGGCCAGCAATATCAGAGGTTTAACAATCAGTTCTCTGGCCACAGCAATTTTCAGAATTAGGGTTTCAATCAGACTTGGAATTTCTATCAAAACCCGAACTTCAGTCAGGACCAAGATATCAATTTTTCCAATCAAAATCAAAGTTGGTCTGGCCAAACTTTTCCACACCACTTTCATAACTCTCAAGACCCCTCTCACTACATTAATCTTGAAGCTAAATTGGAGGAGCAGAACATTACTATCCAACTCCTTTTTGGTAGGCTTGCGGATATTGGGAGACGGATCGGGCAAATGGCTCAAGACCAAGGCATTGACCTAACTCCCGCACTCCCCTATGATGGAGAAGATACTTACAATTATGGTGCAAGTTATGAGAATCAAGTCCAGTATAGTCCCAACTATGCACCAGCATACAATGGTGGGAGTAGTAACTATCCTTGTTCTCCGTTGGGTCAAGAGCAAAGCAATTGGCAACACGGGACGATT
Organism: Gentiana macrophylla; assembly: GCA_026214975.1. Lineage (NCBI taxonomy): Eukaryota > Viridiplantae > Streptophyta > Magnoliopsida > Gentianales > Gentianaceae > Gentiana > Gentiana macrophylla. The sequence continues at coordinate 59,831,688 of CM047816.1, read as the reverse complement.
GATGAGCTGGAGCCTGATATGGATCGGCTTCAGTTACAGAGGTTAGAAACTTCCTTCCCTCCTGCATGGTGTGATGATGAAGACGGTTGTCCTATGATGGATCCGACATTAGAGATGGTTGGAGATGTTAATCACCAAGAAGGTGAAGAATTACACCCGGTGTTGGAGAACATAGAGGATGATGTGCCTAAATTAGAGATAAGTCACCCCGAGGAAGCCGCATTTGAGGAGCCATTGAGGCCAATAAGTGTTGAGGTGATTGTGGACGAGCGAGTGAGCGTAAAGGAAGTGATCTTCCCACTTGATCACTATGTCATGAACTGGGAGGTGGAACCCCCTAATCCCGTTCTTCTTTTATTGGGAAGATTCTTCATAAAGGTCCTTCGAGCCATGGTTCCATTAATTTCCTATGAAGGTGAGTTGGATGGCTCGTATGCTGAATATTCGTTGAAGAACCATGCGAGAAGGACGTATCCGTTTGATAATGGATAGTGAGCTAAGTGTGTCTAGCCAAAGACACTAAAGAGAGGCGCTTGTTGGGAGGCAACCCAATATTAAGAAATGTTTTTGCTATTATTATTTTATTATAGTTTTGTTTGTGTTGAATAAATAACGAAAGATAGTTTTCTTCTCGTTGTAGTAGTTTTGTTTTGTTTTGTTTTGTCTTGGGTTTTGGTGTCGGTTTCTGTGGTTAGGTAACTTGCATTTTCGTCATTTGAAAAATCAATGTGTTTCCTTCCCCCTGCCGATGTTACATTTGTGCACTACTTTTCACATAGATTCGGTTATTACCAATTTTTTTGCATTGCTTATGCTTTGTTCCATGATATTGCCTTGTCTATCATCTTTTGTGCCCCTATCCCCGAGGTACGTTTTGTTTTGTTTTTCAAGTGCGCAGGATATTTTTGATAGCAATTGTGAGCTTTTAAACGATGTCAGTTTTCCGGTGGATGGTCCGCAGTCTACAGATTTCTTCAAGCGTTTATGGATCTGACTCGCGACCACTTCCAGAATTGCCAAATTCGAACTACAATCAGCTAAGTTTTTCTTATTCTGCACAACATGAGGATATGTTGTTATTTAAGTGTGGGGGAGTAAGGGATTGGTTGTTTGTACCTACAAAATGTGCTTAATTTATTATGCTTATTATGCTTACCACCATTCTTCAAAAATTCAAAAAAAATTCAAATTTTTAAAAAAACCATCCGTCCCGAGCATGAGTTTATTTTGGCTTACTACTTGTTATATTCCCATACTTGTGCTCAGTTGACTAGTATTTTGGCATAGACCTATGACAAATAAGCCTTTACTCGAATTCTTTTCACGTAAGCCTCTTCGATGACGAGCTGAACTTAGGAAACTGTACCCATATAAACCGATGATGTTTGATTACAGTTTATCGGACCATTCGCTTAGTGCTAATGTCATGGAAATTGTAATATGTGCGTGAGTGGGAATTGAAGTAGGAAGTATCGTGAATATACCGAAGCCTGAATGTGATAAGTGAAACGTAACTACTGTGCTTTGGAAAAGTTGTTTTAAAAATTGAAATTGGGTAATTCATTATCTGTCTTAAATGGGTATTTGTTGGTTAGCTTGAATTTAATTGTCAAGTGTGGAATCGGTGGAAATTGAAGAAGGCTTTGCACACACTACACATTCGAGTAATCGTTTATTACATGGGATGTATGTTTTTTATGCTAGTCGACCGGTTGTGATTTGATATATGGGACTTTATGTGGTTCATTGCATGAGTAAGCCTTTGTTTTCTTGTTTTGTCTTGCTCGGGACGAGCAAGAGATAAGTGTGGGGGAGTTGTTAACAGTGATTTTTACGATTTATATGACATTATTACGTAGCAATTTCCTTTGTGTTTTATTACTTTTTATAGAAAAGTAAGTGTTTAAGTGAAATATTGGAAGAAAGCGTATAGAAATGATTTAAGTGCAAACTCGAGCTTATTACGTGGTTTTATTAGTGATTTTCTAGTTATCTATACGGTATTACATTTTGCACATTTCTATCATCTTGTAGGTACGCTTGCATGTTATGGAGGAAGCTAAAAAGATTTCCAACTGAAGATTAAATGGAAAGGGAAAGATGCGAGTTGAAGATGGAATGAAGATATTTATGCAAACTGAACGAGCATTTGTCCCTGTCCAATCTGGACGGACGTCTGAGGGAATGGACGGGCGTCCAGAGGAGTAATTCAATTCAGGGTATCGATGTATTTCAGTGGACGAGCGTTCGAAAATGCATAGGACGGTCGTCTGATCAAGCTCGGCCCGACTCGAAGATTTCAAGCAAGATGAACGGGCGTCCAGCCACCGACATAGCAAGGACCGACTTAAAACCCTATTTATAGACGTATTTTCTGAACCCTAAAGGAGAGAATTGGATCCCTGGCCGCCCCAGGCCCCTTTGGGGGTGCCTTTGCTGCGTTTTTCTGTCCTCATAAACATCTTTTCATCTACTTTTTATTTATAAACCAATGATGAATAGAGGCTAGGCGATTTGAACCAGCTTTGTGAAGCCATCTCTGCAACATCTTGATTTCTGCTTTGGGATTGTTTGTGAGTTTTAATTCAAAGTTTGTATCTTTATTATGTTTAATTTGTTTTTATGCAATTATATCGATGGATTGTTGCATGTTTGATGTTTAACGTTTGATGAGAATCATTGTTAGACTTAGATCACCGTAGTAAAGATTAGATATTTAACCTAAAAATAACGAGAGTTGTTAGGTTAATTTCTAGGTTGCTAGATTGAGAAATCTTACACCTTTGTTATGAAAGCGTTAATATTTAAGATCGAGAGATGAGAGATTAATAGGCGAATTATCTAAGAGATTAGAAATTCATACTTTTGATAAGTGAACCACAATCTTCATAAAATCTTCTCTAAACAACCTAGAGAGGAAGTTGAGGGTTGTGAGATCGGTGGATCATTGCTTGCTTGTTTTCAATTTATTTGTTATCATCTTAGTAATTTTATTATCTTTTTAGAATAGAATTATTTTCATTAGTTTGGCTCGTAACTATCTTTCCTGGCTTTGCATTCTAGATCCTCTGTCTAGTTTATTGTTTTCTTTTTTTTAGTTCTGTTTTGTTTTATTTTTCGTGACAACTTTAGAGAAATTAAGAACTAGACCAACCTCGATTCCCTGTGATTCGACTCCGGATGTAACTACTATACTACGATCCCTGCACTTAGGGTAAACCGGATTATTTTATTACTTGTTTGTTTTTCATTAGATAAAATCCGAGACAAGTTTTTGGCGCCGTTGCCGGGGAATCGGTACGGTTGTCTAGTTTTATTAATTTTTCTGTTTTTCTGTTACTAACTTTTCCTAGGTAGTTTTCTTTTTCAGTTTCCGTAGCTTTTTTTGTTTCTTTATCTTTTCAAAAAAAAAATAATGTCATCAACTAGGAGTGTGCAAGATCAGATTGCCATCTTTGCAATGGCGGTGGCGACCAACTCAAATGTCGCGCAATCCTATGAATCGAACCCGTTGTTTCCTCGTAACTCTCAAGTTTTGTTACTGTGGAAGTTGTTGTCAACCTGGCCATATGATTGGCGGTGTCATCTTCTTCCCACTCCTTCATATCAAGTTAATGCTTTGTCGAGAATCGTGGGCAAGATGCAGTCCGATCATATGCCGGCTATGTGACAATGTGGGACATACTTCTCATTTCATCTATGGGTGGACGAGAGCGTTTTGATGGCCAGCAATATCGAGGTTTAACAATCAGTTCTCAGCCACAGCAATTTTCAGAATCAGGGTTTCAATCAGACTTGGAATTTCTATCAAAACCCGAACTTCAGTCAGGACCAAGATATCAATTTTTCCAATCAAAATCAAAGTTGGTCTGGCCAAACTTTTCCACACAACTTTCATAACTCTCAAGACCCCTCTCACTACATTAATCTTGAAGCTAAATTGGAGGAGCAGAACATTACTATCCAACTCCTTTTTGGTAGGCTTGCGGATATTGGGAGACGGATCGGGCAAATGGCTCAAGACCAAGGCATTGACCTAACTCCCGCACTCCCTTATAATGGAGAAGATACTTACAATTATGGTGCAAGTTATGAGAATCAAGTCCAGTATAGCCCCAACTATGCACTAGCATACAATGGTGGGAGTAGTAACTATCCTTGTTCTCCGTTGGGTCAAGAGCAAAGCAATTGGCAACACGGGACGATTGATGAGCTGGAGCCTGATATGGATCGGCTTAAGTTACAAAGGTTAGAAACTTCCTTCCCCCCTGCATGGTGTGATGATGAAGACGGTTTTCCTATGATGGATCCGACATTAGAGATGGTTAGAGATGTTAATCACCAAGAAGGTGAAGAATTACACACGGTGTTGGAGAACATAGAGGACGATGTGCCTAAATTAGAGATAAGTCACCCCGAGGAAGTCGCATTTGAGGAGCCATTGAGGCCAATAAGTGTTGAGGTGATTGTGGACGAGCGAGTGAGCGTAAAGGAAGTGATCTTCCCACTTGATCACTATGTCATGAACTGGGAGGTGGAACCCCCTAATCCCGTTCTTCTTTTATTGGGAAGATTCTTCATAAAGGTCCTTCGAGCCATGGTTCCATTAATTTCCTATGAAGGTGAGTTGGATGGCTCGTGTGCTGAATATTCGTTGAAGAAGCATGCGAGAAGGACGTATCCGTTTGATAATGGATAGTGAGCTAAGTGTGTCTAGCCAAAGACACTAAAGAGAGGCGCTTGTTGGGAGGCAACCCAATATTAAGAAATGTTTTTGCTATTATTATTTTATTATAGTTTTGTTTGTGTTGAATAAATAACGAAAGATAGTTTTCTTCTCGTTGTAGTAGTTTTGTTTTGTTTTGTTTTGTCTTGGGTTTTGGTGTCGGTTTCTGTGGTTAGGTAACTTGCATTTTCGTCATTTGAAAAATCAATGTGTTTCCTTCCTCCTGCCGATGTTACATTTGTGCACTACTTTTCACATAGATTCGGTTATTACCAATTTTTTTGCATTGCTTATGCTTTGTTCCATGATATTGCCTTGTCTATCATCTTTTGTGCCCCTATCCCCGAGGTACGTTTTGTTTTGTTTTTCAAGTGTGCAGGATATTTTCGATAGCAATTCTGAGCTTTTAAACGATGTCAGTTTTCCGGTGGATGGTCCGCAGTCTACTGATTTCTTCAAGCGTTTCTGGATCTGACTCGCGACCACTTCCTGAATTGCCAAATTCGAACTACAATCAGCTAAGTTTTTCTTATTCTGCACAACATGAGGACATGTTGTTATTTAAGTGTGGGGGAGTAAGGGATTGGTTGTTTGTACCTACAAAATGTGCTTAATTTATTATGCTTATTATGCTTACCACCATTCTTCAAAAATTCAAAAAAATTCAAATTTTTAAAAAAACCATCCGTCCCGAGCATGAGTTTATTTTGGCTTACTACTTGTTATATTCCCATACTTGTGCTCAGTTGACTAGTATTTTAGCATAGACCTTTGACAAATAAGCCTTTACTCGAATTCTTTTCACGTAAGCCTCTTCGATGACGAGCTGAACTTAGGAAACTGTACCCATATAAACCGATGATGTTTGATTCTGGTTATCAGACCATTCGCTTAGTGCTAATGTCATGGAAATTGTAATATGTGCGTAGTTGGAATTGAAGTAGGAAGTATCGTGAATATACCGAAGCCTGAATGTGATAAGTGAAACGTAACTACTGTGCTTTGGAAAAGTTGTTTTAAAAATTGAAATTGGGTAATTCATTATCTGTCTTAAATGGGTATTTGTTGGTTAGCTTGAATTTAATTGTCAAGTGTGGAATCGGTGGAAATTGAAGAAGGCTTTGCACACACTACACATTCGAGTAATCGTTTATTACATGGGATGTATGTTTTTTATGCTAGTCGACCGGTTGTGATTTGATATATGGGACTTTATGTGGTTCATTGCATGAGTAAGCCTTTGTTTTCTTGTTTTGTCTTGCTCGGGACGAGCAAGAGATAAGTGTGGGGGAGTTGTTAACAGTGATTTTTACGATTTATATGACATTATTCCGTAGCAATTTCCTTTGTGTTTTATTACTTTTTATAGAAAAGCAAGTGTTTAAGTGAAATATTGGAAGAAAGCGTATAGAAATGATTTAAGTGCAAACTCGAGCTTATTACGTGGTTTTATTAGTGATTTTCTAGTTATCTATACGGTATTACATTTTGCACATTTCTATCATCTTGTAGGTACGCTTGCATGTTATGGAGGAAGCTAAAAGATTTCCAATCAAGATTAAATGGAAAGGAAAGATGCGAGTTGAAGATGGAATGAAGATATTTATGCAAAGCCGAACAAGCATTTGTCCTCATCAAATCTGACGGGACGTCGAGGAATGGACGGGCGTCCAGAGGAGTAATTCAATTCAGGGTATCAATGTATTTCAGTGGACGAGCGTTCGAAAATGCATAGGACGGTCGTCTGATCAAGCTCGGCCCGACTCGAAGATTTCAAGCAAGATGAACGGGCGTCCAGCCACCGACATAGCAAGGACCGACTTAAAACCCTATTTATAGACGCGTTTTCTGAACCCTAAAGGAGAGAATGGGATCCCTGGCCGCCCCAGGCCCCTTTCGGGGTGCCTTTGCTGCGTTTTTCTGTCCCCATAAACATCTTTTCATCTACTTTTTATTTATAAACCAATGATGAATAGAGGCTAGGCGATTTGAACGAGCTTTGTGAAGCCATCTCTGCAACATCTTGATTTCTGCTTTGGGATTGTTTGTGAGTTTTAATTCAAAGTTTGTATCTTTATTATGTTTAATTTGTTTTTATGCAATTATATCGATGGATTGTTGCATGTTTAATGTTTAACGTTTGATGAGAATCATTGTTAGACTTAGATCACCGTAGTAAAGATTAGATATTTAACCTAAAAATAACGAGAGTTTTTAGGTTAATTTCTAGGTTGCTAGATTGAGAAATCTTACACCTTTGTTATGAAAGCGTTAATATTTAAGATCGAGAGATGAGAGATTAATAGGCGAATTATCTAAGAGATTAGAAATTCATACTTTTGATAAGTGAACCACAATCTTCATTAAATCTTCACTAAACAACCTAGAGAGGAAGTTGAGGGTTGTGAGATCGGTAGATCATTGCTTGCTTGTTTTCAATTTATTTGTTATCATCTTAGTAATTTTATTATCTTTTTAGAATAGAATTATTTTCATTAGTTTGGCTCGTAACTATCTTTCCTGGCTTTGGATTCTAGATCCTCTGTCCAGTTTATTGTTTTCTTTTTTTTAGTTCTGTTTTGTTTTATTTTTCGTGACAACTTTATAGAAATTAAGAACTAGACCAACCTCGATTCCCTGTGATTCGACTCCGGTTGTAACTACTATACTACGATCCCTGCACTTGGGGTAAACCGGATTATTTTATTACTTGTTTGTTTTTCATTAGATAAAATCCGAGACAGACTACTAAATTAGTTGGGCTAAAAAAATTAAATGTGTGAAAAAGACATTTTTCATAATCTTGGCCCAATTTGGTGTGTATGGCCGAAAATCATATTGACTAGGTCACAATGATAATTTTCGGCCAAGAGGTGTCTTAGGGAACAAGAAATTAGTTTTCTTGTGGATTAATAAGACATATGCACAAAATATTTATTGGATAAATATTTTTATGGTAAAAATAAAGATAAAGATTATTCTAGATTTGTTCTAGAATATTCTAGGATTATCTTTTATTTATTGGATTTATTTATTTGTAAAATAAAATCCTTGGAGGACAAGAAAAGCTCTCCTATATAAAGAGGTTTTTCCCAACTCATACACACACACACAATTTTTCGACTCTCTCTAAAATTTAGAGAGAGATAAATTTTCCGCCAAGGCAGTAAGAGGGAAAATCTTGGAGGTTTTCCGGGTAGCATATCGGGAGGATTCGAGACAAGGATTTCTTTCCACCGGGAGTTGCTCGGATCACACGTGCGGAAGATCGTGGTGCTCGTCACATCATCTTTTGTTCTTCCTATTGCGGTTCTTCTACTTGGATTTTGAGATCCAAGAGGTATGTTCTACAACCCCCTTGTAGAGTAGGTCTAGTTATTTTATTATGTGTAAATTATAGATCTAGATCCTTAAATCGCTTCCGTTGCGGATGATATTACTAACAGTGGTATCGGAGCTTGGTGATCTATATTTATATGTATAAAATATTAGATCTATGAGTGGAAAACATGTAGTTTTTGTGTCCCAATTTTTTTTTTTGGGCCGATGCATATGTTTATTTTTTTTTATGTTGCGATTGTTGTGGTTTGAAGAGATGGATTGGGAGCTCTCTCGATTTAGATCGTTTGAGCATAGGATTGATGTAAAAGTTGTTGTTTTTTTTTCGGCTATTTTTTTTTTTGTAATTCCGGAGAAACGTTGAAGAATGATGATGAACACGAGATGAAGACGGAACTCGAGGTATGAATAGGAGTCGGGGCTGAAAAAATTTTGTTCATAATTTTCCTAACTCGGTTAGGTTTTGGATTTTATTAAAAATCATTTATTTATAATCGGCTATTTTAAAAAAAAATTAATTTATTTTTCTGGAATAAAAATACAGCAGGATTTTAATTAAAAAAAAAATTTGAAATTATTATTTTTTATTTTATTTTATAAAATAAAGGCCCCTTCTCCTTTCGGGTTCACGGTTCGTGGTTCAAGGCTCAAATATCGAAGACACGAAGACAACAAGTTGTAATTTACTACTTTACTAGGATAGATTAGATACGGGGGTACCAACGATCCATCTCGGTGTTTAAATTTTCCGTAATTTATTTTTTATGTGTTTGATCATAAAATAGATATAAAATCGGAATTGCCATGACGTGCATCATATCATAAATCCACTCCATGCATACATGTAGAATTTTAATTTTGGTAATTAAAATAGGCATGTTTACTAACTCGCGTTTTTTAGTTGAAATTTATTTAATACGTGGTAATTAATTAATTTAGTAACTAATTAAAGATCCGAGGACGGGTTATGAAATCGTTAAGCCTTTCGGTGCGTGTTCTCGGTGAACCGCCTTAAAAGCCCAAACGAGATCATGTTTTCGATTCGTAGTGTCTACGAGATTGAATGATGGTAAAAGAACAATAAATCTTGGATAAAAACGGTTCGCCTATAGGTTGGGTGGTCAACTAAGCTTCGCTCGACCGACTTAACCCTCCTAGTGTGATGTATGCATGGGTGTCCGGAAAGACTAAGCTACACCGGCGAGCAGAGGGGTGATTCCTTCTTATCTCAATAGGGCTCTCTTGACCCGATTTTGTCCGACTGTCACATATGTTCCAACAAATAGGACGGGTAGTCTTGCCTACGTTACCGACACCATTCAAAATCCTTGATTTGATGTGCTTTTATGTTAACATCAAAAAGACGTGGTTAGTTAACCCACCACCACTTCCAAAATATTGAGTGGGAGCGGGGGAGGCGACAGCCAACCCCACGGCCTCTACTATAGATACAAGTAAGTGAGAGAAGGGTGACGCCTCGTGGCACTTTGATTTCGTCCCCCTACGGATGGTGTTCACCCCTATCAAAATTCATGGCTTGGGCTCCGAAAGGATAGGATTTTTGGGTACTCGTTGGGTCACTGACCTATCCTACGATGGCACACTCGGGGCGTACCTAAGAGATCCGATATAGTAGGTCACACTCATCAAGGGTATTCTTGATAATATCTAGGCTAAAAAAAGGAAGGTAGTCAATGAATAAAGGGATGTTCGATTCTCGTGGGATGTTGGATTCTCACAAGTTTTTCATTGATGAGATTGTCTTGATTTAACAGTCATCTCTTTGACCTACCCTACGGCGGCACTGAGGTGCGAGGTTAAAACCTTGGAATGGTAGAGTAGACTTAATTTTAGTTTACAATTCCTAAAAAAACTTATATAGTAGTGTTAAACTTGAATTAATATATGTCATTTTATTTTCAGCAAAAATGTCTGCTCAAATTTCTGCTTTACTGTCTAAAAAATTATCGGGAAACAACTTTAAGAAATGGAAGAGTAATCTAAATGTGGTACTCACATACGAGAATTTGCAATATGTACTCACTTCTGAATGCCCTACGGTGGCGATCCAAAAACCCGGAAAAGCTGAGATCGAGCAGTGTAATCACTGGATCGAGTCAGATAACCGGGCTCATAGGATCATCATGGCGGCAGTGTCGAAGGTTATTTGGACCCAGATTGAAGAGTTTGAGACTGCACGAGAAATCATGCAGAAACTTACTTCGATGTTTGGATCACCTAGCAACCAAGCAAGACACGATGCCATCAGGATGGCTGTTAACACGAAATTGAAGAAAGGTCAAGTAGTGAATGGTCATGTTCTAAATATGACCAGTTACTTCAATGACGCCGGTATTCATGGATTGATGTTCGATGAAGCAACTCAAGTGTCGATTATTTTGGAATCGTTGACTCCTGAGTTTATCCCGTTCAAAAATCAGTCTCTGAAGGGCAAACATGAGTTGACCATGACACAGATGCTTAATGACTTGACTATCTACGAGGGCCTACTATCGAAAGATAAGGCCCAAGTAGGGGATAAGAAAGCTGAAGCCAATATGGCCGAAGCTAAGCCATCAAACAAGCCTAAGGCCAAACCAAAGAAGAAGGGTAGTGTTGCACCTGTGCCCAAGCAAATGAAGAAAAAGAAAACCAAGAAAGTTGACGAGGCCAAGCCCAAGGGCAAGGGCTTTTACTGTAAGGAGGTAGGACATTGGAAACGCCATTGTCCAAAATATCTTCGTGATGTAAAGGATGGCAAAGTCGAGGCTGTCACTAGGAAAGATAAGAAAGGTAATTCGGAATTACTATTCTTGGAATCTTTTAATGTAGCTAAAGATGTGTCCACTTGGATACTTGATACTGGAGCTACTAACCATGTATGTTCTTCATTGCAGATTCATAGTTAAATGCGGAGAGTGGAAGAGGGTTCTCAAGTGATGCGAGTAGGCACTGGGTCGCTCATTGCGGCTAAAGCAGTGGGAGCTGTGGACTTACACTTTAATAATAGAATTTTACATTTAGAGAATGTTAATTTTATTCCAAATTTCAGGAGAAATTTAATTTCTCATTCTGCCTTAGTTGAACAATCATTTTCTGTTTCAAATTTGAATGGTGAATTTGTTATTTTGAAGAATCTCTTTGAATTGTGTTCAACTACAAATGAAAATGGTTTATATTTTGTAAGACCATATAAAGCTCCCCTACATAATACTGAAATGTTTAAAACTGCTCATCAAAGATCTGCTAAAAGGCAGAAAGTTTCTCAAGTAAAAAAAGATAAAACATACTTGTGGCATCGAGGCTCGGCCATATTTCCTTGGAAAGATTCAAAAGACTAGAAAAGGTTCATTCCTTAGGTGAGTCATCTGTTGACACACTGCTTGTCTGCGAGTGTTGGCTGGAGGGAAAAATGACTAAGCATCCCTTCTCGTCAAAGGGTAATAGGGCCACGGGAACTCTAGACTTAGTGCATTCAGACCTTTGTGGTCCGATGAACGTACAAGCTAGAGGCGCATACGAGTACTTTGTGACTTTCATTGATGACTACTCGAGATTCGGTTATGTTTATCTGCTATATAGGAAGTCCGAGGCTTTTGGTAAGTTCAAGGAGTTCCAAGTAGAAGCCGAAAGGCAACTAGGCATGTCATTGAAATGCCTTCGCTCGAATCGTGGATGTGATTATTTAGATACTGAGTTCATTGACTACTTGACTAAAAAAGGAATTTGTTTCCAACGTTCAGCGCCTAGGACACCTCAGCAAAATGGAGTTGCTGAGAGGAGAAACAGGACATTGATTAACATGGTTAGATCAATGATGAGCTACGCCTCACTACCTATATCCTTTTGAAGCAGTGGTCTACATTTCGAATGCAGTTCCGTCAAAGTCTGTCGAAAAGACACCCGTAGAGATGTTGTCCGGACGTCGTGAAAGCATTCGTCACTTCCGCATATGGGGTTGTCCTGCACAAGTGCTGATGGACAAAACTACCAAACTACAATCGCGTACGAAAGTATGTTTGTTTGTAGGCTATCGAAAAGGTACACGTGGTAGTCTATTTTATGATCCGGAAGATAACAAAGTGCTAGTCTCGACTAACGCTACGTTTTTGGATGAAAGTTATATGAAAGAACACAGACCTCGAAGTAAAATTGTACTAGAGGAATTACTCTCCGTTGACGTCAGGCCTATTGTGGCTGTTGATGTTCCTGTAAACAACACTACTAACACAACAGTCACTTCCGACATTCCTGTTCCACCTAGACGTACTGCGAGAGTGGTTCGGCCATCGGCTCGGTACGGCATGGATTTAGAGACGAAAGTAGTCGCCTCTGATGGGGTGGAAGATGATCCTCCGACCTATAAGAAGGCCATTTTGGATCACGATAAGGATAAATGATTGACGCAATGAATCAAGAGATGGGGTCTATGTACTCTAACTCAGTCTGGAAACTTGTAGAACTTCCTCAGGGTGAAAGGCCCATTGGATGTAAATGGCTCTTCAAGCGAAAGAGAGGAATAGATGGGAAGGTCGAAAACTTCAAAGCACGGCTGGTAGACTACGAGGAAACCTTCTCACTTGTGGCCATGATGAAAACCATCCGCATCCTCCTTTCGATTGCTGCATGTCTGGATTATGAAATCTGGCAAATGGATGTTAAGACAGCGTTTCTAAACGGCTTTCTCGACGAGGAAATCTATATGTAGCAACTAGAAGGATTCATTGAAGAAGGCCGAGAGCACATGCTGTGCAAGTTGCTCAGATCCATTTATGGGTTGAAGCAAGCATCTCGTTCCTGGTATCATAGATTCGATCACACGATCAAGTCTTATGATTTCGAACAACACTTTGCTGAATCTTGTGTGTAGAAGAAGGTTATCAAAGATAGTATTGTATTTCTAGTGTTGTACGTTGATGACATATTCCTAATTGGCAACAATAAGGGGATGATGTCCGACATGAAAAGTTGGTTGACAACGCAATTCCAAATGAAGTATTTGGGAGGAGCGAGTTATGTTCTAGGGATCCAAATTATAAGGGATCGGAAGAACAGGATGTTAGCTCTGTCCCAAGCAACTTATATAGATAAGGTGCTGGCACGCTTCAGTATGGAGAACGCCAAGAAGGGTTTTCTGCCAACCCGTCACAGCGTTTACCTCTCTAAGACTCAGGGGCCTCAAACTCCTAAAGAGACTGAAGCTATGGGAAGAGTGCCATATGCCTCGGTTGTTGGTAGTCTTATGTATGCTATGAGGTGTACGAGACCTGATATTTGTTACGGTGTTGGATTAGTCAGCCGTTTTCAATCAAATCCAGGGCAACCGCACTGGACAACAGTAAAGAATCTCATCAAATATTTAAAGAGAACCAGAAATTATATGCTCGTCTATTCGAGGGGGAGTTTGGAGTTAGCGGGGTACACCAATTCTGACTTTCAGTCAGACAGCGATGATTCTAATTCAACCTCTGGTTCAGTGTTTACGCTTGGTGGCGGTGCAATAGAATGGAGAAGCCAAAAGCAATCCAGCACAACCGATTCAACAATGGAAGCTGAGTTCATAGCGGCCACCGAGGCAGCTAAGGAAGCTGTTTGGTTAAGAAAGTTCATCAGCGGATTAGGCGTTGTCCCGAATGCTGAAGATCCTATTACTCTCTAATATGATAACAATGGGGCCATTGACAACTCTAGGGAACCTCGAAAGCACTGTAAGTCGAAGCATATAGAGAGGAAATACTGGGTGATCAACGATTTTGTCGATAGAGGGTACGTTTCCGTCCGAAGAATCGCCTCTGGCGATAATCCTGCTGATCCATTCACCAAGACACTGTCGATTAAAGCTTTTAGTCGACACTTGGAGACTATAAGAATTAGAGACATGTCTCATTTTCATTAGAGCAAGTATGAGTGATAGTTTGCTGTATTTTAAATAATAGGGTGTGCTCTAAAACAATTAATCAAATGCTTTCGTGCAAGTGGGAGATTGTTAAGTGTAATGCCCGAAAGACAATTTTGTAATTGTTTTATTTAATAAATGAAATGATATTATTATTCATATTTATTATTCTCATATTCACCGATGTGACAATAGTATTTATACTACAGAAAACCCTAAAGTATATCATTTATGTAATCACATAACTCAGTGTATGGGATATACACGGGAGGATTGAGTTAGTGAAGATGTACTTAAAATACAATTAGCCCGTAATGAAGTTAATCAAGAGTATCGGGTCTCTCCTTTAACGTGCTATTAATGCGCCCAGAACACAATAGGTGTGATTGTCTTATCCGGACTTTCGGTTAAGAGAACCTAGTGGGGCATTTATATATGATAGATATATCATATAGGGCTGGACCGATTTGATTAGAGTTCACGATATGATTCCACAATCGAGAAGTCTTATCGAATCAATCGATGATCATATTTATGGATAAATCTTTATCCTGAGGTGATCACAGTCAACTGCTTGAATCAGTATGAGGTTTGACTTGACGGTTAAGGATTACACTGAGTCTGTGATCTGAATTACCCCATATTGACATTGTACTGGATTGAGTGAGTAGTCTGTGTTATCACAAATACGGAATCCATTCCTTCCATTTATGGAAGTAGATAGATTGTTCCCTTATTTATTAATCCTAGAATCTGATCAATCGTACGAGTTCATATTACACTGATTAGCTACCAGTGACTTGTATGAATTAATTGATCACTTGGGTGTTAATGGTAAATAACGATAAGATGTTCTAAAAAGGGTTAACGGTAACTTCCCGATTTAGAATGAACGGTCTATGGAGGATTAATCCATATGTAATGATTATATCAATGGACGCTTATTATCATTCTTGTGAGGAGATAAATATAATCTAATAATCGGAGGAGTACAATCACTGGATTATGGTGGCATATTCCTGTGATTAATTTATCGAATATAATTATTCTGTTCGTAAGATAATTATTTATTTGATTTATCGGAGCCGCTGATTATTAGTCCATGGTCCCCGACGTGCCCCCAATATAGCATAGGTATTCTCGGACGTCGAATCCTAAGAATATTAATTTAGTTCTTATTAGAATTTAATTAAAACGATATGTGAATTAATTGTTTAGTGGACTACTAAATTAGTTGGGCTAAATAATTAAATATGTGAAAAAGACATTTTTCATAATCTTGGCCCAATTTGGTGTGTATTGCCGAAAATCATAGTGACTAGGTCACAATGATAATTTTCGGCCAAGAGGTGTCTTAGGGAACAAGAAATTAGTTTTCTTGTGGATTAATAAGACATGGGCATAAAATATTTATTGGATAAATATTTTTATGGTAAAAATAAATATAAAGATTATTCTAGATTGGTTCTAGAATATTCTAGGATTATCTTTTATTTATTGGATTTATTTATTTGTAAAAGAAAATCCTTGGAGGACAAGAAAAGCTCTCCTATATAAAGAGGCTTTTCCCAACTCATACACACACACACAAATTTTTGACTCTCTCTATGATTTATAGAGAGATAAATTTTCGGCCAAGGCAGTAAGAGGGAAAATTTGGAGGTTTTTCGGGTAGCATATCGGGAGGATTCGGGACGAGGATTTCCTTCCACCGGGAGTTGCTCGGATCACACGTGCGGAAGATCGTGGTGCTCTTCACACCATCTTTTGTTCTTCCTATTGCTGTTCTTCTACTTGGATTTTGAGATCCAAGAGGTATGTTCTACAACCCCCTTGTAGAGTAGATCTAGTTATTTTATTATGTGTAAATTATAGATCTAGATCCTTAAATCGCTTCCGTTGCGGATGATATTACGAACATACGCACACTCGGATACCGTAGTGAAACTAGGAGACCCTGGAACGTTTCGACTCCTGATCTCAATCAACGGTGTATCTGTAGGATTAGGACTCTGTGACTCCGATTCGAGTTGCAATATTCTTCCTATCTCCCTCCATCAAAAAGTTAAGCTTCAGGTAACCAACTTGGTCCATGACCTTTTGTCCATCGTACCAGAGATATGCCTGCCGGTCTACTAAATAATTGCACAATTAAGGCAGGAGGATTCACATTCCTGATGGATTTCACAGTCTCAATTAGATGTACTGGAAGATGTTAGTGCTCCAGTTCTATTAGGACGTCCTTTCTTAGCAACCAGCCGGGCGATCATAGATTTTCATAATGAGGAGATAACTCTTAGGACCAATAATGATGCTGTAACCTTCAAGATCCTAGAGCCCCTACACAATAGGCCTGAATGATGCATGATGACCTATGGTTCTGGAGACGTGAAAATTGTTGAGATAGAAGAAGAGAGAGCCCTAAGCATCGAGAGGTTCGTGTGCAAACCTATGAGCATGAGTTTATGAGAGTATTTATTAGAGAACATGAGGAAAAAGGCCACAGCAAGACGCTCACGGAAGTCAGTGCTTCCGTTAGGCATAGTGAAGTAGAGCAGAAAGTGGAAAATATGGAATCCCTTGATGTCAAGGTTAAATCTCAAAATAGGGGTAGACCCAGTGCACTAGCAAAAAGGGAAAGGCGTGCCAGGAGAAGAGCTCAGAAGGGTTCTACGACGGTTAAGATCTCAAGAGTAGAGGTTTGGCGAGTTCAAGCCCCCCTGAATGAGTGAGGATCCAAAGAAAGTCGAGCTGGCGACTATAAACTCAGAACTATCTCTTGAACCCTTAGTTAGGATGTGAGCCAATAAAATTAACCAGTTGAAATATTGAGTTTTTTCGTCCTACCACAACCTTAGGCTTGAAAACGATTGATGTTGGAAAGGTTTTTTTTACTCGTTGTGGATTCTAGTGAAGTAGGTTATGATCGAGTCGGAAATAACAAAAGAAGGAGTAAGAACTAGTGATTTGAGGTCAGGATTGAGCAGCAAGTTAATGTAAGGTGTGCAGAACAGGAGATTAGAAAATCAGTAGAAAAGTTGGCCCCGGTTAATTGGCATATTCCGCGGTTTATCGAGCTAGGATTTATCGGTTTTTGTGTGTCAGAATTAAGATCAGACCCTTCGATGACACATGATGGACACGCGTTGCATCGGTTAACCACAAGTCAGAGTAGCCGCCCACTTTATCCGCTTTTTCATCATTTCCTCCTTTCCCACAATCCACCAATACTCAATCTCCTAAATCCCATCAATCAACCCCTCAATCCCCTCACCACTATTACTCATCTACCCGATATCCCACTAAATCCTTCCATCTCCTATCATTTTCTCCTATTTAACACTCCTTCACCACCATATTTCTTCATCTTCAACACTCTTCTTCCTCTTCATCATACATTTCTCCATTTCTTCTCATTTGTATAAATCTCGGCCCTTACCACCATTACCACCACCAATATTAATCATTTTCCTTCCATCTCAACACCTAAATAACCCTTTTTCCATACTATGTTGTTGTGTGGTGTTGCTGTAACATCGTTGTTGCTGTAGTTCATCTTCTTCCATCATCAGCAGCACTATGCCAGAAACAAAATCAAGAAAATTTAGTCACTATTAATCGGGACTAAGGTCTAATTAATCGAGGGGTATTTTCTGTTTCAGGATCAGTATATCAGTAGTCTCTATCATGAGCAGTAATGGCCCCGAAATGCAGCAGGAATATGCATCGTCCGAGCGGTCAACATGTTGTATATGGTGATGCCAACCCTTTGATAGACGGGGTTGAGCAGTTTGATTCTTCGGAGATCTACAAGTCGTTCCGAGGACATTGGAATGGCCGACCTATTGCCCGTCAGCGTGGCGTCGACTTGGAGGATTGTGGCTCTGTATTGCCGAGGGCCCTTAAGTTTCATGATATTCTGGATATGGCGGAGGAAACAAGCCTGTTCAATGCTACAGTGGTGCGAGAGTTCTATGTGTATCTGGTGCATAACCCAGGAGCTATATTTGCTATGGTCCGGGGGTGAAAGTGGATTTCACCATCTAGCGGATAATGCTTACTACGGGGTGCGCAATCCACCAGTGGGCCCGGAGGAATATACATCCTCCTCCAATGTTAATGATTTAGAGAGGATGTAGATGATATCTCAGTACTTTGGGGTGGAATGGAAGAGAAATCCAATGGGAATCCCCACCATCTTCCTGGAGAATGACCTATCTTAGGATATGAAGATGCGAAACAGATTTGTCTGTCCCCGCCTTCTGCCGACCAAGCATACGGAATCTGTTACACCAAGGTAGGTAGAATTGATGTTCTATCTAGAGCAGGAATCCCCAGTTAACATTGGCATCCTGATGAATAGTCATATCCTGGAGATTGCCGATGAGTCCGAACGAGAGCAGCTGCCTTATGGGAATATGATAGATATGTTTGCTGCGGAGAACGAAGATCTAGTTCTGGTCAGTGACGACTAGGAACAGCCTAAACCAAAGATTAGTTCATAGTCGGTTTCGTGAGCACCCAGACGAGTGGGTCAAAGAGCTGAGTGTTGGTCCCTTGAAAAGGCTTTGGTTAAGTTTAGAGGGGGGGGGGGTGAATAAACTTAACACTTAAAACTTTTTGGAGCTAACAAACTCAGCAACTTCAGCAGCCTGCTGATACCTCCGTAGTCTGCTGAATATTGAATATACTGAATTTGTGCAGTGGAAATATATCAAAAATTAAGCCTTATTATTTGTTGTTAAATATGATACTAAGTATTAGATACTCAGTAGTGTATGTGTGTGAATTCAGTTGCTAGATTCAGTAGGTTGATGTGTGTAATAAACTAAATGCAGAATATAAGTCCAGAAAGTAAGTGGGCAGATTTTATAGTGGTTCCAGGTGGTGTAATCACAATCGGATCCCACTCTTCTCCTGTGATGTTGGAGGTAATTCACTAGAGAGATTCTTGAGATAGCTGTTACAAAAATCCCTAAGATGTTTGTCCTTCACCAATAGCTATGGCTTCACAAACTGAAAACTAGGAACATGTAGGATTGCTGCTCCAAAGTCTTCCACTGGTCCTTGAAGGGTAGGATTGCCTCTTCACCAGCTCCACCACAAACAACAGTCTTTCACACAGATGTGCTTCACTGTCTTCAACAGATTTCTTGTAAAATAAAGATTGAATCAAGTAAATGATTCAATTGCAGCAGCTTGATTAGGATGATATGATCAGCAGCTTGCAGTCTTCAAGTGTGTAAACTTGATGTAGCTTGAATACAGATTACGCTTGAAGATTTTCTCTGGATCAGTAGCCTTAAGCTCAGTAGGTTCAGCAGGGTGTTTTTCTTGATTTAATTCTGATTGCTCATCAATTTTCTTCAAAATTCATCACTTGTATCTGAAATAGGAGTCCTCTATTTATAGGTAGGAGTACTTGTGACTTGTATTTGAAATTCAAAAATAGACGTTCCAGATTTTGTCCTATTTGACTTGCTTTCTGTCACTGTTCATAGTACTGACACAGTCAGACTGCTTTTTGACAGAATGCAGTCTGTCCATCCATCCTTTGACTTGTATCCATTGGATAAAGTCCTGAATCATCCCAACGTCCTTTTAATCTCAACCATTGATTTATTTGATAAAATCAGAGGTTGTTAGCTGTCCTTATCCATGTTTTCTTTCAATGTAACCATTGAATAATTCGATGTATGTGTATCAGCAGGTTCCTAAGATAATAAGTCTGCTGATATACTTATTAGTTAGCTGATCCATATTTTGCTAACTATCTTTTATCTAACATTTATTTATGAAGTTAGATTACACCTTTTTGCATATAACTAAGTTCCAATCACCATCCAACTTATGGAACTTAGACCTTGTACACAAGGTATATGTAATCAGTTTAGGTCATCACAGACTTCCCTAAATTCTGATTCCATATCCTTGACTTTAATTACTAAGTTTGATCCCTTAGCCTTCATTAACTGAGTTTGACCCCTCAACCTTCAGTCTTCAGCAGGTTCCTGACTAGTCTACTGACCTAGCTACCCTACTAATACAGATCAGTCTGCTGATATTAATCAGCTGACCATTACAGTGCTTGTTTGATCAAACCTATACAAAGATCAAACTCTAATAAACCTATATATTTGATCTAGACATCTTTTTGCCTTTACACTATAACAGCTAGTCTGGCACTCATCACTAAAACTTAAAAATAAGTCCAACTCTGAGAGAGAGCGTACTCTGGTCCACAGAGGGCCTCAAACACAGAGGATTTTGATTGTGGAGAATGCGAGAGAAATCACGAGTCTGCATCGCAAAAAATGGATTGCATGATGGACTTGTAGGCATTCCTCCTTCGATCCCACCACCTAGGACTACCCTACGTCACGGAGCATCTACTTCCGCTACTGCTGCCTCAACTTCTGGACCACCTCCCGGGTTCGAGCCTAGAGACGACTAGGAGGAATATTTCGATGAGGACTAGTTTCTTTTCTTTTTCCTTGTTGTTATTTTCCATTTCTAGTATTTTATTTTATTTATTTTTCTTTCCTATGTAGTATTGTAGCAGATTTTTAAGTAATAATATAATGATTTTGTCGGCTTAAATTGTTTGGAGTAATTTAATTTCTCTTTTACTGGCGCAATTTTATTATCCGGTTATGGTCACCCAAGTTTTTCTTGGACTGTACGAGTTGTTTAGCGTAGATTTTTTTGAGGACTTCTTATGCCGTTGCAATTTTGGAGATCTGTTTCCTACCATGGTTCTGCACTTAACCGAAGCTAAGTTCATTTTCGTTTCATATTTTCATCTTCTCATTGAGGACAATTTTTAGATTAAGTGGGGGTAGGAGCGTCACTTAGATTTTTAACACTATATTCAAAGTTGCTAGATTATCTTAATCGTCTTTGATGCATTTTTCACCACATAGACTTTTGATCCATTCTAAGTGAGAAAATTGTGCCAATTAATTATATCCTTGTTTCATAACGCTTAGGTGAGAGTTATGTCCACTTTTGAAGTAGTGACATATTAATCAGACATTATGTTTTGAACCACCCTTTAAGCACGTATGACTCAAGTCTTTAGTAGGTGATATAGATGAAGCATTATTCAATTTAGTATGGAAGAATGAGCATGTGTTAGGTAGCATGAAGTAGTGACTTATTAACTGTTATTTTGCCAATTGCATTCAATTTTTTAGCATGCAATCTGAGTGAGAAGTATTTAGATCAGACAAAGAGTTATCCTAGACCGGGAATCGATATTTGTCGGTGAATATACTTTAACCAATTGTTGTAGGATGATGGTAGCAACTTGAATGCCAACCAAGGTAAACCGGGACCAAACAGACTTGCGAGATATAGCTAAAAAAGAGTGAGAAATCTGTCTAATTGAAAGAGAAAAAACAAAGAAAAAAAAAGAAAAGAAAATTTTATATAAAAAAGACAGTGAGGGAAGCGAACTCACAGCAAAAAGGGCACGACCCTCGCATAAAAAAAGAAACAAACGAGGACCTAAGAGTGATACTAGGTCCCTAGGTATGCCCGGCCCAAGTAAGGTTTCATGTTGTTTGCCTAAGTCTGAAGGCAAGAGGAGCGAGTGTGCACATTGCTAAGTTATGATTGTGTGGTCTCTATAACATCAATATTTTCTAGAATACACTATCACAAAAGATTTATCACACTACACATTGATGCATTGGTAGGTGATTATTAATGGGAAGCTTATGGAATGATGCGTGATATGTGTTTTGCCCAAAATACTTGTTGATATAATGTGATTCTGTATGCGTCACTGTTGCTTGAGAGTCATTGCACGCACACACTGGTTCATGACATGAATATTGTTTAATGTGTAACTAATGGATATGAGTGGCATGATCTTTATCCTAGCTATGTAAGGCATTATTTCCTTTTCGCTTCTTTGCTCGGGACGATCAAAAGCTAAGTGGGGGGTACTTGATAGCGCTCAAAATGCACAATCATATTAACCTTTATTCACCCCAAATCTTGCTCTAAAGAAGGTAGATAGGCTAATTATTGTTGAGAATATGTGTCAAACACCAAGTGCATGTTCATATGTCCATAATTCTACATCTTTGTTATTATCCCAAGGATTTGGTACTATTTTGTCTTGTTTTATATACTTTTCATGATGTACCAAAATCTGGAGCAACTGAGGATGGATCTAGACCGAGAGAAGAGCATTGGACCAAGTGGAGAATGTCTAGGAAGAGATCTACCAGAAAAAAGAAAGAAAAATAAGACCGATCAACCGTGGGCTAGGCTCGATTAATCGAGGGCTCGGAGGACACGAAACTAAATTCTGCAGTATCTACTAAGTCGGTTAGGGTTTTATTGAGTCATAAGTCGGCTATAACATCTATATAAAGCCGCAGAACTGATTGTAATAAAGAAGAAGTATCATCATATCATATATTATTAGACAATATCTTATACTTTGATCAAGTTGATATAATAAAGTTTTCTTAGCTTTTGGTGATTTGTTCTACGGTTTCCTTCCCCCACACCATCTCTAGCTTGAGTAGATCAAGCTAGATCCCCATTATCAAAGGTATGAAGCTTTGAACATTCTTTTATGTCTTTATTATGGTAGATCTACTTGTATTTACGTGTTATAGTTAATCTACTTGTTTAACAACCCCATAATTTACTTGAATTAATCAGAACAGAGCAATGTAGATTCCGGAATAGGAACCACCGCCCCCAGTAAATCGGCGGTCTATACCGATTTACCGCAGAAACTTTTAGGTAACCCTAATCTAAAGATTCAGCGTCAGCTACGTTGATCGACATGAATAATTAAAATGATTAATTAGGCCTAGCCAATCTAATATTCGTAATTCGTAAATTAACATGCATGACTTGATAGGTGAAGTGTTAATTAGGACATTGTCTTGATGGATCCATTGGAACGTGCTAGTCATAGTCAATAGCTGCTTTGGGAGGTTTTCGGTCTTGAACCGGAATCTCTAGATCATATTGCGTATGAACTAATACAACCAAAGAAGTAGGTTAGTTGCGTATAGATTGTCTGATGTCCTTGCAAATAGAAGTAGATAGGGTCAGGAGATGCACCCATAGCTAAACTGAATTAAAACGTTCGATTGGTTTAATGAAATTATGTTGGGAAGTAAACATAAGGATTAACTACACCAAGATGGTTGATAGGTGGGATGGGGAAGGAATACCCTGTTTCTTTTATGTTTATTGTTGGTCAATGACCATAATTGTTTTCTTAATTGTGTTTTAGACAAGTTTATACTTGAGTTGCATTGTCTCTGTGGGATACACCTCCATTCGCCTTTGCTATACTACGATTGACCTAGTACTCTTGCTAGTATAAGCGACTTACAAGCGTGACATCAGCCAACCCAAACATCAAAGGCTAAGGAGATTCACCCATTACAGGCCCAAAAGGTCAAGGCTATCTGCCCATATGACCCATCGAAGGCTAAGGCGATTCACCCATTACAGTCCCAAAAGGTCAAGGCTATCCGCCCACCATTGCCCATAAAGGTCAAGGCTATCCGCCAATAAGACCAATCAAAGGCTAAGGTGACTCACCCCTCATAGCCCATAAATGTCGAGGCTAACCACCCCGTATAACCCCGGTAGGATAAGGCTACCCGCCACATGAAGCCATCAGTCATTCCAAAAAATCGATATGTGGACAAACTTTACTCCATGCTTATGATTTCAAGAAAATGCTTAGAGCACGGAGCAGGGGCCATTCATATGCCTGAACCGTATTTCCGCCCATGGATCCCTACTCGCATTTGCCCAACCACCAAAGTGGCGGAGAAGGACCATCGGCCACCGTTATCTGTGATACCACCGACCGGTACGGCCACTACATGATACCAGCTTTCCTCGTTACGACCTAACGGTCCTATAGGATGTTGGACAGAGCCAAGGGGGCCTGACCGCAGGGTCCGTAAGGCGAATAGGTCCCTAATAGACACCAGAGGCAATGAGGTCATCGGAGCCACTCCATACCAGACTCTCTACGAGCTCACTAGCCGACCGAAGCCCTAGTTGTACTATTAGTCCTTTATTGTAATTATGTCAAGTTATAGTTGGTTCCTTCCTTACATATAAGGCTTATTGTAACCCTCTTCAGGACAATGCATTAATACAAAACTCAGGCTTACTCTGCCCAATTCTTTACTCAATTTATGTTTTATTTGCACCATCACTTTCACTACCGGAATTCCTCAACACCACCACGTGCCACCACACAAACATCACATTTACCGCTAGATATCTTTCACATCTTCACCGCTGAACACCGATAATTTCGACGTTATCAATAAGGTAGGGTTAAGTTGCATGCATTTACTCATTTCCTTGTCGGTTATCTTTGATATGTGATTGGCTTGACCTACACGTGTAACGTTGACTCTTTGGTTTCTTTTAAAACACTCATTTAGCTTGAGGGTGAGAAAATGCTACGTGGGGGTGGGTTGATAAGAGTCAACTTTACGAGGCACCGGTGCATGTTTCAACCTCCGTTTAAGACACTTTTGGCTCATTTTGGTGCATTAGACCAATTATAGGGTAAAATCGCATTGCACACTCACTTAGAGGGGAACCGTCACATAGATGAGAAACCTCGGTATTTTACGGTGTTTTTGACCCTATTTGAGACCTATCTTTCTTGCAGAATTATGCTCGGTATGTGTTTGAATATTGTGATGTAGGATATAAGTAACTTATTAGCCTGTCAGATAAGGCATGAGGCTTAGGGTGGTGTAACCGATGCCTGGGAATTGAAACGGATCAAAAATAGTTGGTGTTTTCGCCTTACATTCACTTTATCTACATATTTATCCATGTTTGAGGAATATTTTGGAATTGTTGATCTGATCAAAGTTGTAGATAATTTAATGAGCTTTTCAACGCAACTTGAATCACTCAAATTGGAGTTGTACACGTAAGGATATCGCGAAATTAGCTAAGGCCTATCAATGCTGAATTTCAACTTGAATTCTGCAAAACATGAAGCCTACACCGGAACTTCCAGGCGTGTGCCCGAAACGTTGTTGTTCCTCCTAGCACTTTCGAGCAAATTTTCAGGCCTGCACCCCATTTTGCCAAGCCCGGGCTTGCTGAGACGAATTTCATGAGTATAAGAGCTCCATTTTCAGATCTAATGAATAAGAGAGAGTTTTGGAGATAGATTAGATAAATTAGAATATTCTCTCTCTCTATTCTTAATCACCTTTTTACAGAAAATTAGTCTTAAAACTCCAATCTTAGCTAGGTAATTGAGAAATTAGGTGGAATTGATGCTTAGGATTTCTTCTCCAAAGTGTAATTCATCATCTACTTGGTGATTTTCCATGGGATTGAAGCTAAGGAGCATCATTTTCATGGGATTTTCTTTTATTTGGAACTTAGGTCACTTTCTCCTTTTAATTTTCTGTTTCATGATGTTTATTGCTCTTAATTGCTTTTATTTCCTTAATATTATGAGTAGCTAAACATCTACATAGCTAAATCAGTAGTGGTTAATTGATGCTGTTTCGACGAATTCGTGTCTTAAAACTTGTTCTTAATGTTTGAATTAGCTTGTACACCTAGTTCATGATCAGACACACCACTTTTATAAACGTATGTTGCGAAGGGGTGTGGGAAAAAGGGTTTTATGATCGTTTCTTATATTTGACTGAGTTGTTAAGATTCAATTAGGGGACGAGGTTTATCAGTTAAGTAATCGAGTGGCTCTAAATCATTAATCTTGTTTCGGTCAGTTAAATCCTTAAAGGCGGACTGTTGAACCGGGCAAAGGGGGCTAGGTTGTTGCATGGCGATTAGTGTTATCTTAGGAGTTTCCACCCACGTATGAGTTGATATAATCGTTAGGTTGGTTGTTTGGTTAAGCTCATTCCCGAATAATCGATTAGAAGGGCGAAAGTAATCTATTAGATCATAATTGGCTATGTCTCTCTCTTATTATCGTTAGTTTTATTACATCATTAGTAAAATTAAAACATTTATCACCTTTGATTAACCTAAACTGAGTACAAAAATGACTTTGGTACTCGATTGATTCTCGGTGGGATATGACCATGCTCATCTCTATAGTACATCCGACCCGGTACTGCCGGTTAAGGTTGAATCGTTACTATTTTGGTCATCAAATAGCAACCTAAGTGATTTCAACCAATGTTCCCTCACTCATTCCACTCCCTTTCTTAAGACAACTAGACACAACATCCTAACACATACACAGACATTGATGAATAGTAATTAATCAAAGCATAAGCCTATCCTGCTCTTCTGACAGTCCCGAACTTCAATTGTTATGAAGTAATCATTCGGTGCCGGAACTAAATGCATCTGAAGCTAAATCAAGGCTTGTTCATGTTCATTTAATGTTATCAGATAAAAAAAACAACATTCAAAACTGGTCTCGGGGTTTAAAACACAACATCTCACAAAAAAAGGGTTTTGGCATACGCATTATTCCATTTGCACGCGCTAAAACCTCTCTGAACGATTCAGGATTGTTCCTGCACAGTGAATGCACGCGCTAAAAGCTTCCTGAACCACTCAGGATGCCTTCTACACCATCAATGCGCGTGCTACGCCCCTAATGCGCGCGCTTCAACCGTGAAAATGGCCCTAAACTCAGTTATTCTGCACTTTTTGATTTCTAACCAATTCCCAACTCATTTAACATAAAAAAACTGAGAAAACAACAACAAAACAGCACTTTAAGATACTATTTCATATCATAACACAACAACAACACATAAACATGATTTGTACCCACTAATCAACACCAAAACTCAACCTTAACATTATAAAACTATAATTACACATTAGGAAGAGCCTCTTACCTTTTAGCGAGCAAAAACACCATGAAAGACTCCTGCAAACTTGATCCTTCAACTAAAACCTATGCGATCAACCCCAAACTTGAATTAGACTTGATCACATGCTTCTAATACAACAATTCTTCTAAATTAGGAAATCTAAACCATCAAGCTCGATCCAAACCAACCAGGGCTAACACATACCTTTCTCCAAATTCCAACTTTTCTGTATCAACTTGTAGCCATTCTTCCGCCGAAACTCTAATTCCTTCTGAAAACCGTTACGAAACATGTGAGAATGTAGAAGAAATGTCGTTTGCTTCTCTTTTTTCTCTCAAGCATTCCCATGTTCAAACTTGAACTTTTAAACTTCTGACAACTCCCTAAATTCATGGGGAGTTTAGTTTTTATAGAAAATAGCTCCCAAGGAGTTATTACAAAGAAGGTGCATTACTTCCCTTTTAAAAACAATTACTCCCCCGTCAAAAACATAAAACAATTACTCCCTTTTAATATTAATTACCATAATTAATATTTTCTATTTACAAAACTTTAATCCATAAATAATAAATCTAATATTCCGTTTTCGCAAAATCAAAAAAAATGACACGTCTGCCCTTTTTTTTACGAAAATCGAAATATTACACAAATCGCGTAAATTTTGAGAAATATTCACCGTGCCACTGGTCATGCAATGTTACGGATGCAACTTTTTTTTTGGTTGCTCGACTATTGGCTCTGCATCCTTGACCCAATCATTCCGGTTCGAACTCGAGACCGGTCGATAGTCTGAGCTCTTTACTATTGGAACTGAATACAAGAGTTTGACATAAACTGAAGACTTTCCTGGAAACTTACATATCTCTTGAAGCAACACGAACTTAGCGTTCTCCCTAAAACTATCAAGAGATGTCTTTATAATTTCAAAATCACTTCCATGCTTTAGCATATAACGTATCGTTTCAAAATTCATTTTCAGAATCATAAAAACCGTCAATTACAACTGTCTTCAAGCTGTTTTACAGGTATCTCCGAATTTCTGCTCAAGTACTCCACACTAAATGGTCATGTCCATCGTTTTCATTTACCAAATTTGAATTCTGGCACCACATACAATGCATTTAGAATAATACTACTTGTAATTAACTTAAAGGGTATTGTGCACCTCTGACACACACATACACACACTCACTCACACATTACATATGCTTTTATCTAACCCGATGAATGGTAAGAACTTCTAAATTGTCCGAGTTTTGAATGAAATCATGTAATGCGCTACAACCGCAACAATAAGTTTCTGTGTCGATTTTCACCAATCCATTACCCTCAGTTGGAAAGCTGATTGTACGTAGCGAAGCGAAGAGCCTGAGGATATTAAATATCAGAGGTCTGTGATCGTGTATTTCCAGCATAACACGTCCGGATATTTTAGCATTCGACATCCGCTAACATCTCCCAAATCTGTTAGTTTTAAACATCCGTAAACAACAAAACAAAAAACAAAAAAAACTGTAATAATAATAGTATTGTTATTAATTATATATCTATATTACTATATTACAGATCACATGGATGCAGAACGAAACAATGAATTCCCACGGTCTAATGATCAACATCTTCCCACTTTAAAGATCCATATGAAATGGTAAAGTATTTTCACGTCTATAAATTAACACACTGAATTTTTATTTTTAGTTTTAGTATTTCATTTAATTTATTCGTTAATTCATTCCGACCCAATTTTAGACAAAATGTTGAATAGTTTACGAACCGATTTCAGTCCGAAAATATCAATTGTGTTTTCTGACCGATATTGCGTCTACTAAAAACCAAGATTTTGACTCAAAATAAGTCATAATAACAATTATTTCCTGATACATATATCTTGTTAGATAGAATGTTGGTTATTTTACGAACCAAATTTCAGTCCAATATCAATTGTGTGCTTTCTGACCAATATTTAGTCCATAAAAAACGAACATCCGGACTCAAATTCGGTTAGAATAAAGTGTTGATTAGTTTACGAACCGAATTTCAGTTAGGAAATATCAATTGTGTGCTTTCTGAACAATATTAAGTCTAGAAAAACCAACATCCCGACCCAAATTCGGTTAGAATAAAGTTTATTTTTTGAGCCAAATTCGGCCAGGATATGTAAAGAGACTCTCTCAACTTAAAGATGCAATAAAATTAAGGGGGAGTGGTTTAAAAGGACAAAAAATAAGGCGAAAAAAGGAATAATGACAGTGAAAATATAAATTAGGTGATAAAGACAAATCCACTGTTCATAACCCCAAATCCACTGTTTGCTGCCGTGGAACTGACCTCAAATCTAATTTTTCACTATCACAGTGGAATAAGAAAATGTCATTTTTACCCGAAAAAAAATTTAATTGTCATTTTCACATATTTCTATATTTAAATTGTCATTTTTAACAATAAACCCTAAATTTAAAATGTTAGGAGGAAATGAGTCATTTCTTGACACACTTACATATTTATTCAACCAGTGATTAGAATTATAAAATCATCATGGAGTAACATGGGGCTTGCTAATAAAAATAAGTCATTCTTAGCATATGTAATTATATATAGTATTAGATACTTTGTATTTGTCATAAGGACATTTTAGTCCTTTTAATATCTGGCTATATAAACCTCCAATCTTGTAACATAGACCCTAATATCCTATATAATTTTGCTAGAGAGGTTTGGGCCTTTCTTCTTCTCCTTTTAAAATGGTATCAAAGCTTTGATCTTATGCAAAGAAATTTCATGGGGATGACATGAATTTTGTGTTATGCATTTTCCACGACCCTTTGTTTTGAGCTTGTTTGTAACATTCCGACTTTTCATAAAAGGGTAAACTAGTCATTGGGTGTATTTACTATGACCTAATTATTATTTATCCTATTTATTGATTTAAAAGGGATTTAATTAAAAGGATTTAGTAATTAATTATAAAGGATTTAATTAATGGCTATAAAAAGGAAATAATACCCAAAATCTCTTATTATTTCACCCGCTGATTCTGATAAAAAAAAGAGGAGCAACGACGCAGAACAAGAAAACCAACGCAGAATATGCCAAAAAAAGCGAGAACGTAAACTTCAACCGTGTGACCAATCCGTTCATCTGTTCAAGATGCCGCAGGAGAGAAAATTGATCAGCGCGAGGAGACGCAACTTTGAAAAATAAAATCTCTCAATTTCGTAAGTTTTCAGTTTAGTCATAGTTTTCGGTATTCATAGAGTTCGATTCTTGAAAAATTCGTATCTTTTGATCCGTAACTCTGTTTTTCAGCTATGAGTAGTCGAAACGATCGTGTTGGAGTGTAGATCATTCTAAATTAGTTTCGCAGCAATAATCCAGGTAATTTGCAGTTTTATGCTCTTTTTCAGTTTCGTTTTTTTGCCATAAATTAAAATAGGATTTTAGGGTTTTTGTTGATCAAATAGGTTTTGGGGGTTGAGGATCAACAGTTGTTGCAGTTGCTTGATGTTTTGCTTTAGGTTTAGCTGGAAATTAAGGTAAGAGGCTCTTCCTAATGAGTAAGTATAGTTTTATAATGATAGGTTGAGTTTTAGTGAGTTTTGGTGTTGTTTGGTGATAGAATTCAAGCTAACTTGCAATTAATGAGATGTGATATGTTTTGGTATATTTGAGTTGAGTTTTAAATTTATATTTTTTTGATTCAATAACATTAATTAAACATAAACAAGCTTCGATTGAACTTCCGATTCGTTCAGTTAAAACACCGAATGTACTCTTAAAGGGAGTTGAAGTTCGGATCCGTCGGAAAGGCATGAAAGGGCTTGTGCTTTGATGAACTAGAGTTCATTAATGTCTGTGTATGTGCAAGGCCTTGTCCGTGTCTAGTGGTCTAAGTACGAGAGTAGGAGATGTGAGGGAGCTTACTTGAAAACACTTAGGTGACTAGTTAATTCACAATAATAATTACATAAGTGTAGTAAAGGCTAAAACGTCATTTATTCTCGGTTAGGAACTGATTCAAATCGGTGATGTGATACGTTAATAAAAGGTGGACAACGCTACTGGCTCAAAAGGCTGAAGGGTAGTGGAGGAAATCCATCGAGCGTATATGCATACCGGGGAGATCCCGGGACTACCAGTGCTAATCACCGTAGTTGGCAAGTATATCTTGTGGTGGAATTTTCATCATGCATTGTGTCTTTAAGTAATGATGTAACCAAGATAAGCTAAGCTAGAAAAGTTTAGTCATGACATGTCGATGGGCATGGATTGAAACCTAGATTGAGTTGGTCTCATAAAGATAATTAATAATCATAACAATAACCTTTCGTTGTATAACTTAGTTATTCATTAACTTCTCACTTTTACTAAGTACTTTGTACTTACCTCCTTTGCATTTTCCTTTGTATGCATTGTGGCGTGAAAATACGAACAGGTTGACCAAGTGTAGATAACGACTTTTGAAGACATTGATGTCTTGACGAAACTTCTAGTTTATTTTCTTTGTAAAGGTTGTACTAGTCTAGTTGTATTTCTTTTCTTAGACATGTTGTACTTCTACTTTTAAGACCTCGTATTGTTAGGTCTTTGGGTTTTTCCTCGTTGTAATTTTAACTATCCATCTTTAGTATGGTTGTATCTATTCTTAGTAGCATTTATGTTATTACCCGAGTCCTTTTAGCTTCCGTTTGCTTTTATTTGATACGACGACGTAGAGGCATGCGTATAATATTAGATTTATTTAATGCTATATGCGCCGAACGTTCTCTTCCGGATAAGGGCTCGGTATCCGGGAGCGGGGCGTTATAGTTAGTATCAGAGAGAAGCGTCCTTCTTTCCTAGGCTTGTTCCCTCTAAGATAATATTTCCTTAGACATTTTAGAACCTTCTGATCTCTCTTGATCTTGGTGATAAATTCAAATAGGAATAGGAATCCTTAGAACGTGGTTAAGTTGCACTAGGACCAAGTGAAAAGTCTCATTAGGTGAAGGTTGAGTTTTAAGCTCATATCTCTTATGTGATCCTCTTAAGTTTGTTCCTTTCGAGAACCCTTATTAGGACCCCTCTTTCCTTTTGGAATCTTCGAATCTTTCTCTAATATTCATTCTTTTTGAGGTTTTAATGCTTTCGTAATGCTACATTTGGTTCAAATAACTTCCTTGTAACTTGGTGTTATGCAAAATGAGTAAACGATTTTGTTCACGTTTCTACATATCATGTTATATCAATTTTTTTGTTCTAAGAATTCTGTAAATTTTCAACCACATAGAATGTTGTTTTATCTACAATTTTTCTCTTTACATCAATTTAGTTTTCAATATGGATTGTTCACAAATTGTTTAACAGTGAGGGGTACTCTGTTCAGTAAATTCTACAGCGGTACTCTTACTTATCATTCTGTTTTGAATAAGCTAAACACCTCCAAATGACTTGGATTTTTGATATGTTGTAGAAAACATCTTGTACTATAAGTTTTGTTTTTTAACCAAGTTCAAATTCGTTTTTTTTAGCACAATCTGCAACACACGACAGTTGATGAAGTCCTGAAATTTTTTGACAGCTTATAGCAGTAGATGAAAAGAATTATTTTGACCGAACTATGGCATCCCAAAAATTTTGATTTTTGAGCATCATATGTAAAACTTATATACTCACTGATTTTCTCTTCGCCTCATGTTCAAAATCAGTTCGGTTTGTTTTGTTCAAATCAATTATTTCGTGGCTTATGTATGCACCCGAATTTCTCAAAACCATTTAAGTCCTCTGGTCAAGGAAGGATAGATGTCTTTCTTTCACCCTATAGGTTATAGTGTAGTAGGTTATAGGTGATGAGAATACTTTGATTTACCTGATTCTTAAGCTAGTTGTTACGCAGGATAAGAAGTTTGGTAGGTAGAGACTAGGTGTTTTCGTTATAGTGCTCCTCGATGGCAAGAAATGATTGCATGGTGATTTTCCAATCTTATGTCTTCATTAATAAGATCCTCTTTTATAATCATCTAGTTTCCTACTTGGTTATCCTGATTTCAATGTTTCCCCATCCATACTAATTATAACTCATGCTCTGGTTAAATCCTCCATTTGAAACTTCTGAAACTCGGTAAAAGTCTCTTATTATGCAGTTTTGTTTTCCAAGTGTGTACATTCGTTTGATGTGACTTAATTTTTAAAGATGTTTTCATCGTGTCAAATGCTTGATTTAAGAAAAATAAGTTTCTCATCCTTCGAACTATTTGAACTGAGAACTGCATATCCTTCCAACTATATCTTGTTTAGCTATTTTGGGGCAACACACTTTTGCATCCTAGTGATTACCCTTAATGCACCCCCTACAAGATGTTTTAGTACATAAAAGTTTTTGTTTAAAGACTCGACTCTACAAAGCCTCCGTTTTCTCTCTTTGCTATCGCTTGATTTATGTTTACAAAAATTCTTTGACCTTTGCTTTGCTTGAGATGGTTCTACACGAACTCCATGTGTAATTCTATTCTTTCCAAGTACTCCTCAGTCGTTTCAACTAATAGTGTTAAAGGTCTCTTACTTTGGCACATACTTTTCATCATCCTCGTGTTTGGCTTTACGCAACATGAGTGAATGCTTTTGTTTCTGTGTTTTCCCTTCAGGTTAAACAACTTACCGTGTTCCAAAAAATCTGAAAATTTTTAGCGAATTAGATTACTGTCTTATGTACAATTTCTCTTTTTACATCAACTCGATAATCATTGTGGATTGTTTAGAAAATTCATGTTTATTCCGGACACTCTATCCAGAAAATCTGCATCAGCACTTTCACTTCTTCTTCCGTTTTGAACAGGTTAAACTGTAGGATGTAATATCACCGGATGGATCATAGATCCACCCGATTACGCAGCCGAAACTACAAGATCTAGATATAGTCAACCAAAATACATAAAATAATAGATCTAAACATACGAGGGAGTTTAGATTGCTTACCGGTTTATTGTCAATAAACGTCTAGAACAATCCGAGATCCAACATCCAAGAATTGAGAAGCCACCGTCTTCGGACGTGTATCTCTAAGAAACACCAAGTGGATGGTGATTCAAGTCGCTTGACCTCCTCGATATGCTACCAGAATAATCCCGAAGATTATCCCAACTCGAAACCCTAGTATTTAGGCCGAAATATCAAAGCCTAATACTTCGCAAAAATTTCGAAAATTGTGTGTGTCATTTAGGCTTGGGAGAACTCTCTTTATATAGGAGAGTAATCCTTGTCTTCCAAGGATTTAATAATTAAAAAGATAATTATTAGATTAATCCTTATTCCAAATAAAAGATAAATATATAATATATCCCAAACAAATTAGGATAAATAAATATATTATGTAATATTCCATGATTTATCCAAGAAAACTAATTTCTCTCTAATTATTCAATCATAAAATGCGCCCCCCTTAATTAAATAAAGGTCCACACGCATTTTTGACATACATTGGGCTGAGTCCACAAAAAATTTATTTTCCATGTATTTAATTATCTTGTCCAACTAAACAATTAATCCACATAAGAATTAAACAGTCCAATCCAACTATTTAATATTAATTGAGGTGAGACGACGAGAAAACCTATATGCTATATTAGGAGCCACGTCGGGGACCATGGACCCATATTCAATAGCTACAATAAATTAAATAGAATTATTCGACAGACCGAACAATAATATTCAATCTATTAATTCCGGGACTACACCACCACAAACCCGAAACTGAACTCTGCCGAATATAGATAACTTACACTCAACCATGATCCACTGCTACAAAAAATCATAAAGATCACGCTTTTTAAGTGTGATATATTCAAATTAGTCACGGCTTCCATAGTGTGGCATATTGAGGTGTGACATAAAGTACTTTAATCCAATCACAGTTACAAACTGTGACCTATTATAATAGTTATCACACTTAGAAACCGTGATCTATAATAGTTGGTATCACACTTAAAAACCGTAATCTATTATAACTTCATCACATTTAAAAACTGTGATCTATTATAGTTCTTCTCATACTCAAAAACCGTGATCTATTATAGTTGTTATCACACTTAAAAATCGAGATCTATTACATTTAAAACACATTTAAAAACTATGATCTATTTTAGTTGTTTTCACACTTAAAAAACCGTGATCTATTATAATTTAAATCACACCAATAATTGTGTTTTTTTTCAAAAACAATATATAAGCACACATATATTTTTGTCTTTGTCGGGACTCGAACCCGGATACTCTGGATTAACGAGACACAATATTTACCATTAGGCCGATGCTTTCTTTCTTTTAATTTTCGACCACACTTAATTAAGATCTCATTATAAAATACCATATTATTTTAATCACAGTCAAAAACTGTGATTGATTGATGTTTTTGTCTCATTTTTTCTAGAAACCGTGATAATAAAAATTATGATATATTTTAGTTGTTATCACACTTAAAAACCGAGATCTACTATAATTTCAAACATTTAAAAACTGTGATTTATTTTAGTTGTTTTCACACTTAAAAACCGTGATCTATTATAGTTGTTATCACTCTTAAAAACCGAGATCTATTATAATTTCAACACATTTAAAAACTGTGATCTATTTTAGTAGTTGTTATCATACTTAAAAACCGAAATATATTATAATTTCAGTCACACCTAAAAAAGTGTGATCTATTATAATTTCAACACATTTAAAAACCGTGATCTATTTTAGTAGTTGTTATCACACTTAAAAACCGAGATATATTATAATTTCAATCACACCTAAAAAAGTGTGATCATTCTTTTCTTCGAAAACAAAATAAACGCACACATATTTTTTGTTGCCATTGGGACTCGAACCCGGATACTCTGGATTAAGGAACCACACTAATTACCGCTGTGCCGATGCCTACTTTCTTATCAGTTTTGACCACACTAATCTAAAATATCATTATAAAATATCATATTATTTTAATCACAGTTAAAAACCGTGATTGATTGATGTTTTTGTCTCAATTTTCTTAAAAACCGTGATAATAAAAACTGTGATCTATTTTAGTTGTTATCACACTTAAAAATCGAGATCTATTATAATTCAACACATTTAAAAACATTGATTTATTTTAATTGTTATCACACTTAAAAATCGTGATCTATTATAGTTGTTATCACACTTAAAAACCGAGATCGATTATAATTTCAACACATTTAAAAACCATGATCTATTTTAGTAGTTGTCATCACACTTAAAAACCGAGATCTATTATTATTTCAATCACACCTAAAAAAGTGTGATCATTTTTTTTTCACACCTAATAACTGTGATAAAAAAATTAAGTGTGATAAATATACATTTTACTTGTCTCGGTTTTTTAAAAGTGTGATCCTTATCTTTAGATAAGTGTAATCTATGTCTCTTTTCTTATTAGGTGGATATAATTTGTCTCACTTTTTTTTATAGTTATGACAAAAATATCATGAATTCAGTCACAGTTTAAAAATGAGATTAATTGATATAATTTATCTCACTTTTTCAATAACCGTGACAAAAATATCAGACCAATTTAGTCACAGATTAAAAGTGTGATTGATCGGTATAATTTATCTCTTCTTTTGAATAACTGTGACAAAAATATCATATCAATTCTGTCACTGTTTGTGAGATTGATTGATATAATTTATCTCGCTTTTTAGAAAATGTGACAGAAATTTCATATCAATTCAATCACAGTTTAAAAATGAGATTGATTGAAATAATTTATCTCGGTTTTCCAATAATCGTGATGAAAAAAATCATATCAATTAAGTCACACTTTAAAAATGATATTGATTAATATAACTTATCTCAGTTTTTCAATAAGTGTGATAGAAAGTTGTAAGTGTGATATATATATTTTCGTTGTCTCGGTTTTATTGAAACTGTGATTGTTATCTTATCTTAAGTGTGACCTATATCCTATTTTGTAGTAGTGAGCTGAAAAGCGTCCACTGATATAATCATTACATACGGATAAATCCTCCATAGATTGTTCGTCTCGAAACATATTATCCTTATTTACCATTAACGCCCTAGTGATCAATTAGTTCACATACCGGACTAGTAGCTAATTAGCCTAACATGAACTCCCGGGATCGATCATTTTCTTAGGGCTAACAAATAAGGGAATTGTATGTCTACTTCCCGAGGGAAGGAATGGATTCCATATCTGCGATAGCACAGACTACTCACTCATTCCAGAATAGAGCCAACGAGAAGTGTTGGACCACATACTACGAAGTGATCCTTACTAACACATCAAACACTACCCTAGTCTAAGCAGTTGTCTGTGATCACCTCAGGATTGAGATTAATCCATATATGATCATCTTGTGATTCGGCAAGACTTCTCGATTACAGAATTATATCGAGAACTCAAATCAAATTGGTCCAGCCCTATATGATTATCATCATATATAAATGCCCCACTAGGTACCCTATTACCAACAGTCTGGATAAGACTGTCATACCGTAAAGTGTTCTGGGTGTATTATTAGCATATTAATCATGAGACCCGTACTCAGATTAATCAACGCTGTGGACTAAGTTAATTTTAAGTACATCTCACTAACTCAATCCTCTTGTGTATAGCCATACACTGAGTTATGTGATTACATAAACGAGGTACTTAGGGTTTTCAGTAGTGTCTTAATTATAAACATACATGCATATAATAAGATGAATTATTAATTCTGTCCTAAAGCAATTATATAATTGTCTTTCGGGCACTACACCTAACAATCTCCCACTTGCACGAAAGGCAAGTGGATTAATTGTTTTAGAGCACACCCTTTATATCTATATCTACAACATTCTCCCACTTGCTCAAAACAAGTGAGGCGTATCCCTCAAATATGTACCCTCCAAGCGCATCTTAGTGATTCATCCTTCCAAGCACGACCGGAGTGTGCCACCGCAGGGTAGGTCAGTGACCCGACGTGTACTTAGAATCCGAATACCATATGACTTATGCACTGATCAGGTAGGTTGACGGCTTGAGTCAATCTTTGGAATCAAAACGTCTCCTTTCCATCTAATCCGGTGGTACAATTTCAATATTCCTTTGATTCAACTCAGAGGACGAAATCGACTTAACGATCATTCTTAATCTGACCCAAAGTCAGAATCAGTGTCATCACTTATATTCTAGTTTGCACCTGAATATACTAGCATATTATTACTCATTCTCCTGAAGAGACTTGAGGGTTGCCTAAACATCCCATTTCGTTTTCATCTGTAGGTTTAGATAACCATTCCTGAGAGGTAGGGTAGACTACATCGTTGAATCTTGCATAAATGCAAGAATATCTCAACCAGGTGAATGGATGGGATTTCCAATGATCGATTCTTGAGAATTTGAGCGAATCAAATCCTTTAGAATGAATCCCGATGGCATGTCATACTCTGACTTCAGATAACACACCCATGTTGTTTCCAACTGTTTCAGTGTTACCATTCACAAACACTAATCTACATACTACTTTACTAATATTGATGCCCAGTCTATGAAAGACTTATCAACATTCTGGTCAAGTCCACATATTAAAATATATGACTTTGAAATGACCTAGAGGTTTGCTTTAATCCCCAAAGGATATATGCTATGGCAGGCATCCTACCAAAGGTTCTTTCTGAATAAATTAAGATACCGTTAGTCTCGCAAAAAGGTCTGAGGGAATCACCCCTATTTTCTGCTTTGTAATGAATCCGCCATTTGTTCTTAGCTAAAACCCTTCTGTTCTGAATGAATTTAGATTCCGTTGTTCGGGAAGGAAGTCTTAGGGAATCACCCATATTTCCCGCTTTCTGACGAAATCAAGGAAGACTGAGTGGTAAGAGAGATCACAGTCTATTTAACTCTCTATCTTTTAGGGAATCACCCCTAAATTACTTAGCTTTGCGTTGAAAAGTTTAAACTTTCCTATTCATTCGACTATTTTCCATGTAGTTCCAATTACTCCCACTGGGCCTAAGATGCTCAGGTGATTCTACAAGAGTTTCAACAGAACTGGAGTATCAAACTCTATTCACAGGGTTATGGCTTTTAAACCAACCTCTATGATCAGGATCCTACACAGCCCACAAAGAACTATAAATCATCAATCCACCCTATAGACCGTAAGGTCCTGCAATGGGTAATGGACAAACCATACTCCCACTACGTTCGGGGTGGATCGATATACTAATCTAGTTTAGTAGTTTTTATTAGTGTTATCACCAACTGCTGGTGTTGGATGTGGACTGAACAAATCAGTTAGTAACATCTTGAGTACAAATACTTCAAGATCTAAGGTTGTTATTTATAGACTCTATCAGACCGAGTTTGACAGTATAACCGTCATTCTCTAATTTTACGAGTTTTTATAACCAACCTTTACTCAATGCATTAAGATATTTCACGACCTGAACGTGTACGCAAAATTTCCAGTCCTACCCTCAAGCACTAAATGCTAAATGTCTATATTTATGGAAGTGGTGTGAACCGAATTCACTCCTTATCCACAAATGCGTAGGCATCTTTTAAGTAGACTTCTCGGTTTTTCATTACAACGTAAACCGTTATTTTGAAACCAATATCTTATATGAGTTCAGCAGCGTATCGTAGCACATGAATAACTATATAAGGCATATTTATGGTGTATCCCTTAGTGAAACATTTCACTGGGAGGCAGGCCGAGCATCAGTCCTTAAGACTACGCAATAACCTATTTCTGAGTATGGAATACTCTATCTCTGGTGAAATCAGAGATTTCCTCCAAATATTTTGGATAAACTTACCGGAGTCTCGAATAGTTGTCAGACAATATGTCACTACTTCAAAAGCTCCTACTAGCTTGTATCTTTCATGAGATCCCGAAGGTCGTTATGAACAAGCTATCCGACTTCTTTAAAACAATTACCCTTTCCCTGATTGAAATGAAACTCAGTCATTGTTCCTTTGAGACAGTGTTCTGTTGACTGGGAGATAGGAATCACCCTAAGCCAGTCTTCAGGTCTTGTCTTTAGGGAATATGCAGTAATTAATAGAATAAAAAGAAGCGTTTATCGAAATACGGAAACCATTTGCGTTTATATATTTTAAGATGTGTTACTAATACCTTTTCGGCATTGCCTAGTGGTTCTGACTTTATGAAACAAAAGTCCAAGTCTTGGATTCATGCTACGAATGTTATATTTATCGTCAATAAGACAAACAAATCACCTTTTTGAAAATGAATACGTTCGTTCCAATGAATCCAAAACCAGAAAATGAATTTTTTGTGATACTCAAGAATTGAATCCGAGATTCATTTCCTTATATCACTCCCACTAGTCTATCTGAAATAAATGCCCGTTGTCTATTTTATTTATCGTTTAATGCAAAGCTACCTAGTTCTTCCAAAGAACTTTAGCTTTCGAGAAAATTGCTAAGGATGCATTGGTTAGTGATCCGAAATCACTTTCCTTATCCTCTAATTTCCAATTTATTAATTTTCCGGTTTAGCCTTAACTGCTTAGTTTAGATGACTAACACGTATAAACATTCTTTCCCATTCTCGATTTTACTTAAATGGAAACAGTCCTGAACTAACAGTTCGTTTGAGTAGACACTACTCTTGAACTGTAGGATGTTCAGTGTTACTTGCTTGGACTCTCGATTTTCTAATCGTCAAATCATAAGACCAAAGCT
The DNA here is from genome assembly GCA_026214975.1 of Gentiana macrophylla. Lineage (NCBI taxonomy): Eukaryota > Viridiplantae > Streptophyta > Magnoliopsida > Gentianales > Gentianaceae > Gentiana > Gentiana macrophylla. The sequence goes on along the minus strand of CM047816.1, from coordinate 59,791,198 downwards.
CCCACCAGTTTATTGGTTCCACATATCGTCTAACTAGCAACACTTTGTATTTATGATTTTTCAAAGATTAGAACATCATCTAGAACTAAACTCCCACTAGTTTATCAGTTCCAAATACTATCTAACTAGCAATGCTGTGTTCATGATGTTTCAAAGATTATAAAATCTCCAGAACTAAGCTTCCACTAGTTTATCAGTTCCAAATACTGTCTAACTAGTAACGCTTTATTCTTGTTTTTCTGATAAATGGAGAAACTCCTGTGCAGTCTATTACACATTTCTAATTATTCAGAAAAACAACAAATCATAAGGCTAAGGCTCCCACTAGTTTATCGGTTCCAAATATCGTCTAACTAGCAACGCCTTATGTATATGATTCTCCAATTTTTCAATTTAGAAATTTGTTGTGTAATTACACCTTTTAAAATTCACTAACTGAATTTTTTTGATAGTCGTAAATCATCTTTTGTAAAGTAAGTACGGTCGTTTCTCGTTCAACACGAGTGACATCCGTGACATACCTATACTATGTCACTTAAGTTTTTAAAGGCTCAAGATAAAATCTTTTCCGAAAAAATTAACTGCATTTGTTGATAATTACAACGTACTTGTTACTGTCCACATTTTTAATGAAGTCCTATTACTAACAATTTTGTAGCCTAGAGATTTAGCTGTAAATAAAATGACAGAAAATTAAATTCAAAAGTAAATTTTCACTACTAGATTTTTATTTAAGGAATAATAAACTTGTTTAAAGTCTGTCCTACCATTCCAAGGATTTAATCCCACACCTCAGTGCCACCGCAGGGTCAGTCAAAGAGGTGACAATTAAACTGAGACAATCTCTCTCAATGATTAAGCTTCGAGAATCGAACATCTCACGGGAATCAGACATCCCGGGCATTACTCATTGATTACCTTCCTTTACTAGCCTAGATATTTCGAAAATATCCACAAAGAGTGTGACCTACTATATTAGATCTCAAAGTACGCTCCAAGTATGCCGCCGCAGGGTCGGTCAGTGACTCAACGAGTACCCGAAATCCTATCCTTTCGGAAACCAAGCCTTGAATTTTGATAGGGGTGAACACCACCCGCAGGGGGCCAGAATCAAAGTGGCTCGAGGCGTCACCCTTCTCTCACGTTCTTGCATCTATAGTAGAGGCCGTGGGGTCGGCTGTCACCTTCCCCGCTCCCACTCAATATTTTAAAAAAGTGGTGGGTTTACTAATTACGGTTTCTGTCTTGACAATAAGAAACAATAAATCAAAGTACTCCGAATAGGGTCGGTTATATAGGCAAGCCTACGCCGATTATTCGTTGGAACATATGTGAAAGTTCAGGCTAATCCGGCAAGATAAGCCCCGTTTTGCCCGAAGGCTTATCGGCTATGCTAAGTCTTGTCGAACCACTGTAATGTACATCACACGTGGAAGGGGAGTCGATTGAGCCGGAGCTCGGTTGAACTCGCCCAACCATGGTTAGACCATTTCCGAACCAGTGTACAATGATTTTCTGATTTCTAAATTATCAACCAAAGCGTAATCTCATTTCTGTTTAAGGTAGGTTCACCGAAAACTCAACGATTTATCTAGTGGGATTCATCGAGAATCCATCACTAAAATCGTAACGATTGACAAAACCCGGTTCCTCGGTTTTAATAATTAGTTACTTAATTAATTAACTACCACATATTAATTAAAAAAGCTTTTAACTAATTATACGAGTTATACATGCCTAATTTATTCGAAATAAACTAGCTACATGTAGGCATTGGAGTGGAATCATGATATGAAGCATGTCATGGCAATTTTCCGGTTCTATCACATAATTTCGATCATACATGAAAAAATAAACGGAAAAATTAAACACCGAGATGGACCGCTGGTACCCCTGACTAACCTATTTTCTAAGGAAAAGTAGAACTTATTCTAAGTCTTCAAATCTTGATCTTGAAACTTCCGGATCTCGAACATTCGATCTTGACACGAACCACGAACGACGAGAGAGGAGGCCGTAATATACTAATATATTAAAATATATTTATATTAATAATTGTTTTAAAAAAACTTTTTTTTTATAAAGCTTCTCGGCAAAACTTATAAAAAAAATTAGGAAATTTTTTTTTTGTTTGTATAAGGCAAGAGTTTTTTTTTTTTTTTTTATTTATTTATTTATTGCTTTGACCTTTAGGTCAAAGTAAAAACAATGTTATCAAAAAAAATTTGTTGCCGCATCAGGTGTCAAAAAAAAAAAAAAAATTTTTGTTGATGTTGCCGAGACCAAAATTGTCGGAAAAAAATAAAATAAAACAAACGGCCTCCTCCCGTTATTACCTTCATGATGATCTTCAACACCATGATCTTCGTCGTCTTGAACCCGGATCAAATAAAAAAAAAAATAAAAGGTACTGCCTTTTTTCAATTTTTCGCATTACATAAAATAAATTACACATCCTATGCTCAATTCGTAATATTCCGATTTTCGGGAAATATCAGACGTGTAATTTTACGAAAACGAAATAATATTATTTCTTTTCTTTTATTGGAGTTAAGTATTGTGTTAATTATATATATGTATTTTCGAGTTATGTATATATAATAAGGGATTATTCTGATTTTGGTAATTAAGGGTGTTTATGGAAAAAGGGATTTAATTGGAATTTGGTATTTAAGGAAATTAATACACATTAATCCCATAACCTAAACACAAAATCAGAAATCAGTTTTCATCTCTTCTCTGCGCAACTTGGAGGAAGAAAGGGGCCAAGAGAGTTTTCACGATATCTGAAGCGTTTCTTGATCGTTTTCAGATCGGACGAGAGAATTGGAACCGTTGTGAGAAGCACATCGTTTGGATATCAGTTGGAGTGAAGCGCAGCAGATTTTTTCAGATGATTTTGAATCTGGTTTTTTCCTTGCAAATAGGTAAGAGACTCTTCCTATGATCTCGATTATGATTCATAAAGTTTAGATCATGTTTTATGATGCGTAGATGTAAGAAAGATGTGTTTTTCCGTTGATCAAACGATCATAGATGTTTAGATATGTTTCCTACGTTTGACTGTGGTTAATTTGGGGTTAATTAGGTTAGAAACGGTGCAGAAACCGCGTTTTGAAGATTTAGCGTTTTGGGAAAAACCCAGGCGGACGGGCGTTTGCAATAGGCGGACGGGCGTTCGCGACCCTAGTAGCTCAGACGGGCGTCTACACAGGGCAGACGGGCGTTTGAGGTTAGACTTTTGATTCAGGATGTAGCTGTTTTTGACGGACGGGCATCTGGGGATTAGTGGACGGGCGTTCGATGTCGGACGGGCGTCCATAGGATGTCCAACGGGCGTTTGACCTGTTTTACCTAGTTTTTACTGTTTTATCTTTTCAGCTTGGTTTCAGGCTTCATAATCATGTTATTATTGTTTTAAATCCTCAATTTGTGATATGATAACATTGTATAAACATAAACAAGTCTGAATTGAGCTTCTGATTCGTTCAGTTAAAACACCGAATGTACTCTTAAAGGGAGTTGAAGTTCGGATCCATCGGAAGAGCATGATAGGCTTGTGCTTTGATGAATTAGTATTCATCAATGTCTGTGTAGTTGCTAGGCCTTGTCCGTGTCTAGTGGTCTAGGAAGAGAATAGTAAATGTGAGGGAGATTAATTGAAAACACTTAGGTGGTTAGTTAATCGTTTTAATAAATACGTACTTGACTAGTAAAAGATTAAACAACATGTCTCTCTTGGATAGGCACCAGACTATATCGCGATGTGTGTGCTACCTCTGAAGGTGGAAGAACCCGTAGGTCAAAAAAACCACAAGTTCGGCTGACTCCACTGAGGTGTGCGTACTATCGGAGTTTACCTATTCTAGACTCCGTGGATATTGGTGTGATCCACTAATATGTTGCCAAGAGTGTCCTAAAGGTAGATACGTGTAGTGCCCTTGAGTGCGGTTGTAACATAGATAAGTTAAGTATGAACGTTTAGTCAATTCATGTTGATGGACATGAAATGAACCCTAGATTGAGTCGGTTATACATATACAACTAAACTTTTAATTATCTTTTCTTTATAAATTGTGATTGTTATCATAGCTTCTCTTTCTTATTAAGTACGTTGTACTTACCTCAAATGCATGTTTTCTATGTGTTTGGGGATGAGAAAATGAACAGGTCGATAATGTTTGCGAGGAGGAGTTCGATGATGACGTTTGAAGACGCCGCATTGAAGACTTTACATTTATTTATTTTTGTCATTCATTTATTAGACTGTTCTTAGTACTGTTGGTTTAGACTTTTGGTCTTTCGAGACGTGTAGTACCGTTACATTTCGTTTGGATATCGTATTTTCCTTGAATGTAATAAGTTACATTTCCACCTTTAGATGTTGTTTCTATTCTTGGATGTTTGGAAATTTTTATACCCTAGTCTTTTGCTTCCGTTTTCTTATTTTTGATACGACGTAGTAGAGGCTTATTTTTATTTTATACATGCCGAACGTTTCTTTTCCGGATAAGGACTCGGTGTCCGGGAACGGGGCGTTACACACTTGATACTAATCAAAAAGAGCTACAAAATAGATCTACGGGTAAACAGTACCAACTCCAATCTATCTCTTCAACCACAACAATCACAAAGGCATACATTCACGATATTTTCGATTCATAAAAAAAAGAAAATAAAGCAATCTACACATGCTATTCCACTCCTTAGATCTAAAATCACATACTTTGATTGATAGATCAAAGGCTCTGATACCACTTGTAGGATGTAATATCACCGGATGGATCATAGATCCACCCGATTACGCAGCGGAAACTACAAGATCTAGATCTAGTCAACCAAAATACATAAAATAATAGATTTAAACCTACGAGGGAGTTTAGATTGCTTACCGGTTTATTGTGAATAAACGTCTAAAACAATCCAAGATCCAAGATCCGAGAATTGAGAAGCCACCGTCTTCCGACGTGTATCTCCAAGCAACACCAAGTGGATGGTGGATGGTGATTCAAGCCGCTTGACCTCCTCGATATGCTACCGGAATAATCTCGAAGATTATCCCAACACGAAACCCTAGTATTTAGGCCGAAATATCAAAGCCTAATACTTCTCAACAATTCAAAAAATTGTGTGTGTCATTTAGGCTTGGGAGAACTCTATTTATATAGGAGAGTAATCCTTGTCTTCCAAAGATTTAATAATTAAAAAGATAATTATTAGATTAATCCTTATTCCAAATAAAAGATAAATATATAATATTTCCCAAACAAATTAGGATAAATAAATATATTATCTAATATTCCATGATTTATCACTTAAAAAATAAATGATTAAATCATACATTAAATAATTATCCAAGAAAACTAATTTCTCTCTAATTATTCAATCATAAAATGCGCCCTCCTTAATTAAATAAAGGTCCACACGTATTTTTGACATACATTGGGCCGAGTCCATGAAAAATTTCTTTTCCATGTATTTAATTATCTAGTCCAACTAAACAATTAATCCACATATCAATTAAACAGTCCAATCCAACTATTTAATATTAATTGAGGTGAGACGACGAGAAAACCTATATGCTATATTAGGAGCCACGTCGGGGACCATGGACCTATATTCAGTAGCTAAAATAAATTAAATAGAATTATTCGACAGACCGAACAATAATATTCAATCTATTAATTCCGGGATTACACCACCATAAACTCGAAACTGAACTCTGCCGAATATAGATAACTTAATTCAACCATGAGTTGATAAACGTCCACTGATATAATCATTACATACGGATAAATCCTCCATAGACTGTTCGTTTCGAGTCGGGATATTTCCGTAAACCCTTCTCGAAACATATTATCCTTATTTACCATTAACCCCATAGTGATCAATTAGTTCACATATCGGACTAGTAGCTAATTAGTCTAACATGAACTCCTGGGATCGATCATTTTCTTAGGGCTAACAAATAAGGGAACTGTCTGTCTACTTCCCGAGGGAAGGAATGGATTCCATATCTGCGATAGCACAGACTACTCACGCATTCCAGAATAGAGCCAACGAGAAGTGTTGGAACACATACTACGAAATGATCCTTACTAACACATCAAACCCTACCCTAGTCTAAGCAGTTGTCTGTGATCACCTCAGGATTGAGATTAATCCATATATGATCATCTTGTGATTCGACAAGACTTCTCGATCACGGAATTATATTGAGAACACAAATCAATTCGGTCCAGCCCTATATGATTATCATCATATATAAATGCCCCACTAGATACCCTATTACCGACAGTCTGGATAAGACTGTCACACCGTAAAGTGTTCTGGCCGCATTATTAGCATATTAATCATGAGACCCGTACTCAGATTAATCAACGCTACTGACTAAGTTAATTTTAAGTACATCTCACTAACTCAATCCTCTTGTGTATATCCATACACCGAGTTATGTGATTACATAAACGAGGTACTTAGGGTTTTCAGTAGTGTCTTAATTATAAACATACATGCATATAATACGATGAATTATTAATTCTATCCTTAAACAATTATATAATTGCCTTTCGGGCACTATACCTAACATAAACACCTTCAATTGATCTGAATTTTTGATATGTTGCAGACAAAACTTTTATCTACAATTTTCCTTTTGAAATTAAGCTCAGATTATTTTCCGTTTGATCTCTATTTGCAATTCAACTCTGTGTTTATGAATCTGGAAATTCTGACAGCTTGTGCAATCGTCTGAAATAACTGTTTTTGACCAAATTATTCTCATTAAAAAATTCCAATATTTTTATATCACCTGAAAAACTCCAGTATCTAAATAGTTTCTCTTTGGATCGTGCTCAAATTCCTCTTCGTTTGTTCTGTAAAAAAATTGATAATGTCAGATCCGGAGTAAATATCATACACATCAACCTAAAAGGAATTTTCACCTCTTTGACTTAAAGTTTGGGCTAAGTGGGTAGTAAGTTACGACTGTTATGTTTAGGAGTTTCCTGAAGTTTGATCTCCTTCTGAGTTAAACCTTTTAGTATAATGCTTGTAAAGCTAAGATTATAGTTCTTTTGCAGTTGTAAACAATAACCAAGATGCTATCCTCCAGCATGCCATCTTTGATGTTCAGACCCTTTTCTTGACCTTTTGTAATTATATTTTTTCTGGTAATTTGTTTCTCATGTAATCCCTCACTTGAGACCTTTAAACTCAACAGGTCCTCTCTGTTTGGTGTCATGAATTACCTCCGAAATATATCTCTATAAGCCTTTTCCTCTTAACTAGTTCATACTTTCCTACTTTTCAAATCAAGAAACAAGTTTTCTCCAAAACTTCTATTGAATTTCAATCCAGATTAATGTACCTTGTACCATTCAGTTTTAACTCTCTTTCGGGCCATTTAGAGCCATGAACCGCCATATATGCCTTTTGATTTTCCATCCTCTGTTTGGCGTTTCTATTCCAATTTTGTTACACCGGTTGAAAGTCTATTTTATTTTAACCTTGAGCATTTATTCCTTGGCAGTGTACTATTCCTCTCGAGTAGTGCAACCTTGAACCTTTGATTTGAATCATCAATGATCGTTTAAACATCCTTTGAAGGTTTGAATTAATTCTTTGAAATCAAACCTTATCCGACAATTCTTATGTATCTTTTCCTCTTCACTTAAAAATCTTGCTTACCGCTTACTTATTCAAACTTTTGATATTCCTTTACAAATCCTTGAGGGAATTTCTATTTCTATTAAATCTTGAGATAACCTCTCTTTGACTACTGCAAACTTGGACACTTCTTGACAAGTGTTTATTTTATTCTGAGATCTTTTGCTGTACTCGTTTTGTCTCCATGGCTCCTTCATGTTGAGATTCTTGCTCTCTTTTGATTTCTATCTTTTTAGTCCTTCTGGTGCTTGACCTTGCACCTTTACCTTGATTTTTGTTGTGTGATGTTACCTTTAACGTCTCCACTTTCTCAAGGCTTATATGAAAGCTTATTACCATCCTTTCAAGTTATCTTACAAAATTCCTCTCTCTAAAAAAATCATCTGCAAGGTGTCCTTTTGTTTTCCTTTTTGTGTCTATCCCTTGTATTATGTTACAATGTTTCATTCTTCAGTTTGGAACCACCTTCAACTTTTCCCCAACACGAAATCATCTTGTTTTGCTTGTAACCCAAGCAACCTTTCTTATTTCAAGTGCATTGTATCACTCATTGGCTTACCTAGTTGACATGCCACCCTGGTACCCAACTTGTCACTTTTCAATTTTATTTATTCTCCAAGCTAACTCTTTTTGGCAAAAGAATTGGATCAGACCGTCAGAGAGAAAGTATGACAATGCATGTTCCCCACCCACAGGGAGTCTCAGAAGTCCTTCAGCCGGGATACTTGCAGTTCTTCATCAAGCTTGTGGTGCCATGATGGAAGTTGGGATCGAAATAAGTCAAGTGTGCCAGAAGTGTGGTTTCAGCTAGGAAGATTCAGCCTTCCGGGTATAGGGCAACAGGAGCAAGCAAAGAGTGTTGAACCGATGATTGTAAGATTCGAGACAGTTGATGAGTTCATGAAGTAACAAGATGAAGATCCAGTTGTTTTCGGTTACAAGTGAGTGGCTGGAGCCCAACCAACCATTGGTCATGAGTTAGATGAAGATGGAAACAATTGGCATCAGAATCAGCTTTGGTGTCTGAATGGGGAAGGACAATGAAGAATGAAAACCACGGGATGGCAATTGCAATTCCTCTCGGAGCGACCAAGACGTACAAGAGTTGAAACAATACTGCTGATGATCTTTTTTTATGATAGAGATAGAAGAACGCGAGTTTCTGGGTGAAGTGGAATGGCAGCAGGATACGAGACCAAAGTTGATACATCAAGACGAATTGAAGATTGAAGCGGATCGTCGCAATATCAAGTTGGCTCAAAACAAGCAGAAGAGTTGGGAAGACTGAAGAAGAAGAAGAAAATTGTAAGAGTTAGAAGACGAAACGCCTTGCAATGTACAGAGTTCAAGTACACCCCAGTTACATTTGAGTTTCGAGGACGAAACTCCTCTTAAGGGGGAAGGAATGTAACATCCCGACTTTTCATAAAAGGGTAAACTAGTCATTGGGTGTATTTACTACGACCTAATTATTATTTGTCCTATATATTGATTTAAAAGGGATTTAATTAAAAGGATTTAGTAATTAATTATAAAGGATTTAATTAATGGCTACAAAAAGGAAATAATACCCAAAATCTCTTATTATTTCACACGCTGATTCTGATTAAAAAAAAAGGAGCAACGACGCAGAACAAGAAAACCAACGCAGAATATGCCAGAAAAAGGGAGAACGTAAACTTCAACCGTGTGACCAATCCGTTCATTTGTTCAAGATGCCGCGGGAGAGAAAATTGATCAGTGCGAGGAGACGCAACTTTGTAAAATAACATCTCTCAATTTCGTAAGTTTCCAGTTTAGCCATAGTTTTTGGTATTCGTAGAGTTCGATTCTTGAAAAATTCGTATCTTTCAATCCGTAACTCTGTTTTTCAGCCATGAGTAGTCGAAACGATCGCCTTGGTGTTTAGATCATTCTAAAATTAGTTTCGCAGTAGTAATCCAGGTAATTTGCAGTTTTATGCTCTTTTTCATTTTCGTTTTTTTGCCAGAAAATAGGATTTTAGTTGATCAAATAGGTTTTGGAGGTTGAGGATCAACAGTTGTTGCAGTTGCTTGACGTTTTGCTTTCGGTTTTGCTGGAAATTAAGGTAAGAGGCTCTTCCTAATGAGTAATTATAGTTTTATAATGATAGGTTGAGTTTTAGTGAGTTTTGGTGTTGTTTGGTGATAGAATTCATGCTATGTTGTAATTAATGAGATGTGATATGTTTTGGTATATTTGTGTTGAGTTATAAATTTCTATTTTTTTGATTCAATAACATTAATTAAACACAAACAAGCTTCGATTGAACTTCCGATTCGTTCAGTTAAAACACCGAATGTACTCTTAAAGGGAGTTGAAGTTCGGATCCGTCGGAAATGCTTGAAAGGGCTTGTGCTTTGATGAACTAGAGTTCATCAATGTCTGTGTATGTGCTAGGCCTTGTCCGTGTCTAGTGGTCTAAGTACGAGAGTAGGAGATGTGAGGGAGCTTACTTGAAAACACTTAGGTGACTAGTTAACTCACAATAATATTTACATTAGTGTAGTAAAAGCTAAAACGTCATTTATTCTCGGTTAGGCACTGATTCAAATCGGCGATGTGATACGTTCATAAAAGGTGGACAACGCTACTGACTCAAAAGGCTGAAGGGTAGTGGAGGAAATCCATCGAGCGTATATGCATGCAGGGCAGATCCCGGGACCCGGTGCTAATCACCGTAGTTGGCAAGTATATCTCGTGGTGGAATTTTCATCATGCATTGTGTCCTTGAGTAATGATGTAACCAAGATAAGCTAAGCTAAAAAAGATTAGTCATGACATGTCGATGGGCATGGATTGAACCATAGATTTAGTCGGTCTCATAAAGATAATTAATAATCATAATAATAACCTTTCGTTGCATAACTTAGTTAGTCATTATCTTCTCACTTTTACTAAGTACTTTGAACATACCTCCTTTGCATTTTCTTTTGTATGCATTGTGGGGTGAAAAGATGAACAGGTTGACCAAGTGTAGATGACGACTTTTGAAGTCTTGACGAAACTTCTAGTTTATTTTCTTTGTAAAGGTTGTATTAGTCTAGTTGTATTTCTTTTCTTAGACTTGTTGTACTTCTACTTTTAAGACCTCGTATTGTTTAGGTCTTTGGGTTTTTCGTCGTTGTAATTTTAACTATCCATCTTTAGTATGGTTATATCTATTCTTAGTAGCATTTATGTTATTACCCGAGTCCTTTAAATTGTTAGTTTCTTTTATTTGATCTGACGACGTAGAGACTCGCGTATAATATTAGATTTATTTAATCGCCATACGCTGAACGCTTCTTCCTTCCTGGATAATGGCCATCAGATCCTAATGCGATGCGGCATTACATTGTTGAAGTCAAAAATAAAAAATTTAAGATATTTCCACGGCCATTGTTTTCAACTCGTTGATGTTTCAGAAAAAAAAAAAAAAAAAGAATAAGATATTTCCACGTGGAAAAAAAAAAATTCAGGCCCTGCTAGACCGGCAAAAATATCGGGCCTACAGAGATCTTATTTTCCAATTTCTCACTCATAAACACATACCTAAAACTATATATGCTCATAATGGAAGTCATCCCAAGTGAATTTATGAATTTTACAAAGTTTAACGAAATTCCGGATCTTCATGAAGACCGATAAACAAGGACAGAACCAGGATTTTAACTTCAAAAGGTGAAATTGATGGGTATATCGAGTTCTTGGGTGGGGCTTGGATTAAGAATATTTTATAGATCCCATTGATTACACATATTTTTTAGTGTAATATTTTTTTTTTTTCGGTGCTACACTTCTACCTTTCTATACTAGCTCCGTCCTTGCTGATAAAGATAACACATATTATAACTCTTCTCATTTTTTCTTCTATCTTAATTATTTTAACAAATTAGTCGTAACATGATAATGTGGGGTATATCAACAAAGATGAGGACTTATTATATGGTTCAAATTAAAAGTGATCCAAGTTGGTGTTACAAATAAGCCACATAATATATACCCTTTCATTTTTCCTCTATCTTAATGAATGGCTTCAACAAAATTATTTTTATTTAGTATAGCATGCCATGATTTGATGCTTTTACCGTTTTCATATGATACATTTTTTAGACAATTGCTCATGAATAATAATCACCGACTAATACAGCCCTCGTTAGGATCAATTGTGTTATGGACATACACAACTTTCATATTGAACTATGTTCATTAATTATTGATTGATATAGAATTTAATAAGGGCATTGTTATTGGCACCGTGCAGAGATACAACACTTGAAAATTTCAAAATTTTAAAGATATCGAATCTCATTCTGATGACTCGAAAATAGATTCGATGTGTTGCCAATAACAAAGACACTCAATAATTATCACTCTTTTGATTGTAATAAACTAAATAACTAAAGAGATTTAAAGAATGACTTCACATTTTGACTCATTTGGAAGTCACGAGCCTCTTTCTTATTAGTCAAGCATGTTATTTATTTATTTTGGAATAAACAAAGTCAAGGAAGTTATTTCCCTTCGACAAGAAATCACGTCATATTGACCAACATATAGTACAAAAAAGGAACTAAGTACTCTATGCATCCAAATCCATTCAGAATATTCTCCTTTTTTTTTTGGCAATTTTTCGGGAATTTTTTTTTCCGGTTTCTCTACAAGGTGGTTGCAGAGACATCAAAATGCAATGTTAACCAGTCGAACTTGAGCAATTCATCATGCAAAAGTTTGAACTTAAAAGGGTACAAAATTCTATCAAGCATGATCGAACAAAACTCGAGCATCATCGATTCTTAATCGAAATGATTTTGAGCAAATTTTCATATGCTTGAGTAAACTGATCAAGACGAGATCGCGCATTGTTGTTTTGAAGGGTTGCTTGACTCGATACATAAATGTTTGATTCAATATCACCGCATACGTATACGTACCTCATGGTGCTTTGTTCAGGGGCGGATGTACCTTCAATATAGGGGGGGCAAGCGCCCCCACTTAGATTCGGAAAATACACTATTATGTATGTTGTGTTTTTTTTTGCCCCTCCTAAAAATTTACACTCGCCCATAGTATCGTCCCTCCTCACCCAGGATCCTGCATCCGCCCCTGGCTTTGTTGCCGGTGAATAAACAAGTATTTTGGCAACTGCATCAGATTTATGATTCCCGTCAACCAAACATGACATGAATGATAATGAAGTATGATCAATTGATTGATGTGAGTTTTATTATGATCAATCGTGTTAACGACGGACAACTTCCATAATAAGCTACTTATATTAGTTATTCATTGTTATCGATTCTAAATAATTCTCTCCCTTCTATCAGTATTTTAATGGTGGACCCTTCAATAAGCTCAAGGACGGAACCGGGATTTTAACTTGGGGTGGGCTAATGGACTATATCGAGTTCGTCGGGTGGGCTGGATTAAGAATATTTTATAGATTCGACTAGACTATACATATTTTCTAGTGTAATATTTTTTTGATCGGGTTGGCTTAGCCCCCCTACCTTTTTATACTAGCTCCGTCCTTGAATAAGCTACCAAATTTTAGGACTACCATGTCATCACTTTAATTTGAAAAAATCTGATTGGCTGCTTATTTTTATACACAGTCATTTGGAAAAATCTTAAATTACATTGAGACACCAAGATCGATTTGTATACTTTAATATAGTTAAATTTATGCCCTTCTATTTATTTAAAAAAATTATAGTAGAAAATTCAAAGGATAACACCTCATTTGAATCATCTGCAACGAGGCAGCAATGGAGAATTTCGTGTTACATTTTAGCCACAAAATATATTTGAGGGTGGGTGAAAAGGACACACTAAGATTAAAAATAGACAGACGGGACAACTTAAATTTTATTTGGTTTATAAGGACAAAAAAAAATAAGCATATGAAATTATCCTTTTCATATATGCAAAATTAAATAAAAATAATAATGTTATTCTCTCTTTTACTTAATTTTAAACGGCTATATCTTTTGATATACAACTCGGATCATCGTAATTCTTTCACCATAATTCATATTTTTTCGTCATCTTTATTTTGATATCTCATTTAATCTTTTCTAGCACAGTTTTAAAAATCAAAATTTTCATAGATTTATCGTCTCTTCATAGTTTTATCTGATGCACTAAGAGTGAAATTGAAAATGCGGTAACAATGAAGAAGAACTGCAGGAACATTGAAATTGACGATGTAGTAACATAAGATACAGTAACAATGAAGTGACGATGCACTAACACTAAAATTGAAGATGTAGTAACATAAGATACAGTAACAATGAAGTTGAAGATGCAGTAACATGTGTAGATGCTGTTATAATAGTACCATGTGTAGATGCTGTTATAACTGTATAGGGAATCCAGTTGCAAGATAGATAATTAACAGATGCAATCTAACAGTAATATTCAACAGAAATAACAGAAACAAGAAGAACCCAAGATTTAATGTGGTTTACGGCATTGTGCCGACTACTCCAGGGACAGAAAGAGATATTTTTTATGCATTGAAATTCAGATGGATTACACACTTTAAATGACCAATACAGTTTGTATTTATAGGCATAGATCCCTAAACCCTAACCGCCAAGAATCTTTGTCAGATAGCCATAAATGCCCTTGATGTGGAATCAATCTGCTGACCCCACTCAGCTGATCATTGCACAGATATAGAACTCAGCTGCACCCAAAAACCTCAAAGAACCCTCAAAGAGTCATTGACACTGAAGAAAACTCAAAGAGACTTCCCACCGACTTTCACAAACGTGGATACAATTGTCAGTAGACCATCACTCTGCTGATAACCAGATTAGTTCTACCAGATGTAGAGTTTAAGTCACTTTGCTGACAAATCTCCATCTTGACTTGAACTCGCATTCATAGTCAACCAGATTGCATAAATAGATGTACTTGTACTAGATGCATTCGTCAATGCCAGATGTACTGTACCAGATCACTCCACAGATTTCACTCAGCTGACCTGCCCTCAGCCTAGTTTCCATATTTCCAGATTATAAGTTTTGAATATTCAGCAAGTTCAGACACAACGGAAACTTGCTCTGTTGAACTGGTTTAATGAACATATCAGCAAGGTTATCCTTGGTGCTGATCTCTTTCATTACAACCCTCTTCTCATTTCTTAAAAAATGATATCTCACATCAATATGATTGGTTCTCCCATGATGAACCTGATCCATAGCTAGACAAATTGCACTCAAACTGTCACAATAAATCTTTGCTTGATCCCGATGTAGCCCCAAATCACTGACTAGCCCTTTCAACCAGACACCCTCATTGTCTGCTTCAGTAAGAGCCATATATTCTACCTCAGTAGTTGATAAAGCCGTTGTTACCTGAAGAGTTTCTTTCCAGCTGACAACTGAATTCCCTAATATGAAAACATAACCAGTCATTGATTTCCTACTATCCATATGACCTGCATAATCAGCATCACCATATCCTGTGATCAGACCTTGAGTATCACCTCTATAAATGAGACCAACATCAGTTGTATCCTTAAGGTACCTGAACATTTTTTCACAGCTATCCAGTGTTCCTTTCTAGGTTGAGCCATGAACCTGCTGACAACATGTTAAGGGTGAATTTAGACGTTTTATATTGACATATTTTATGATAATTTCCCCCCATATTCGTATAATTTGCATTAGAAACGAGTGTTTAGTAGATTTATTAAGCAAATGAGGTTTTAAATGAGTTATTCGCAAAATAGGTTAATTTTGGTGTTGTAATTGTGATTTTTATGATTATTTGGACGATATTACATTTTGCGATGTTTTAATGTGTTATAGGTACATGTTTGATGCTCAAATGTTGATCAAAAAGAGATAAGAGTCGAATTTCATTGATGATAAAAAGATAATGATGATTGGATTTGATGAAAAGAGATGTAGATGATGAAATCAAGATGAAGTCGACCTGATCAAGGTCCGGCAATTTGAATTGGCGTCCAGAGTGGACGGGCGTTTGGTCAATTGGACGAGCGTTCAGGAGGAGAAATTTGGTTCAGGATGTTCAGTTTTTCAGTGGACGAGCGTCCAATTTAAAGAAGGACGGGCGTCTGATTCAGCTCGGCCCGACTCGAAGAAGTTTACACAAGCTGGACGGGCGTTCACCCTTTCCAGACGGGCGTCCAGTAGCCGACTTAGTAGAACCGACTTCGAATTCTATATAAAGGCGGCGTATTTTCTCCCCAATATCACCATATAATCGAACCCTAAACCCTAGGGGCGGCTAAGCTGCGTTTTTCCTTAGTTTACAAACAGTTTTTACTTAAATACTTTTATGCACTTTTACTCTAAACAATTCGAGTTTCAAAGAGGATGTTAAGAGGCTAGACCTCCATTGAACAAGCATTGTGAAGCCATCCAATCAACAATTCAGTTTTGTTCTTGATTATCTTGTGAGTATTTTAATTCAAGTTGCTTCTTTATCATGTTTTTCATGTTGTTATGCAATTTATATCGAAAGATCGTTGCTTGTTGATTGTTTATGTTGATGAAAATCATGTTAAACTTTAGATCACCATGATAAAGAATAGATCTTAAATCTAATTAACGAGAGATGTTAGGTTAGATCTCTAGGTTAGAAATTGAGATTTCACACCTTGATTTGGAAGCATTAATCTTTAAATCGAAAGATAAAAGATTGATAGGAGAACTTGTCAAAGAAATTAGGAGTTCATACCGTGGTTAGGTGAATCACAACTTGGTTCGAAATCACGAGATAATCTAGATCGAAATTGATAGTTGTAGGATAGGTGGATCAATTTTTTGTTCGTTCGTAAATTATTGATTAAAACCCCTTGAATTTGAATTGTTTAGCTTAGTTAGTCTTTTATTGCATATTGGATTTAGTTTAGTTTAAATTGGTTCGTAACTATATTTTCCTGGCTTTAGATCTCGATCTTCTGTCCAGTTTACGTTTGTTATCTTCCGTTTTAGTTATTCACTGTTTTATTTTCGTTTCTGTTTAGTAGTAGTTTTTCGTGACATAATTTAGTTAGACAAAAACTAGGGTTAGCAATCGCCAGTTCCCCGTAAGATCGACCCGGTATCAACCTCTATACTACGATCCTTATACTTGAGGGAAACCGGATTTATAAATATTTATTACTTGTTATATTTGGCAATGCATAAATCCGTGACCAGTTTTTGGCGCCGTTGCCGGGGAACTGGACGGTTGCCTAGTTTTTGTTTTTCGTTTTTCTTGTTTATATTTCGTTTTGATTCCTGTTTTTAGTTGATAATCGTTTAGGGTTAGGATATTAGGGTTTTAAGTTTAGGGTTAAAGGTTCTTCTTTCCCTTGTGATTAGTTTTCTTCTTTTATATCTTTCGCTTTTCTTCTTCGTTTACGCAAATTTTCGCGCTTCGTTCTAGTTTTCCCATTACCAAACGGGCGTGCTGGATCTGGGACGCCCGTCCGCTGAAAAATTTTCAATCTCAGATCGTTTTCACCCACTTAGACGAGCGTCCATAAAATTTGGACGCCCGTTCAAGTTTTCTGAAGACCGGATGAGCGGTTGGGCAACCGAACGCCCGTCCAGTCCAAAAGTTGGGCAGACGCCCGTCTGTTTCATCTTTGCCCTTAATAATCCTGTTTCTTTTTCTTCCTTCCCTTTCTTTTCTTTTATTAGGCATTTAACTTTTAGTTTAGGCTTTTAATTTCTTAGTCTTTAGGTCGTTTTCACTTGTTTTTGGTCCGGTTTATGCAAACTCAGAGTCAAAAGGGACCGTTACTATACACCCCTGACCCCGAGCGAACCATAGTCCGGCCAAACAGGCGGATTTTCCGTTCTGCGGTTTTGGCAGACAGAGCCGAGCAAGATCTTGAGGAGCAGCTAGCCAAGGAAATCACTGAGTTAGTAATAATGGCTGCTAATGATAGACGTACGTTGGCAGACTACGCCATGCCTGGCGCAGTCACAGTCAACCCGGCTATTGTCATTCCAGCCATCACTGCACAGACCTTCGAGCTAAGGCCGGGACTTATTCAGATGATGCAGCATGCATCTATTTTCCACGGTTACCTGTCAGAGAATCCCCATACTCACTTACATACGTTCTTAGAGATATGCGGCACCACACGCATCCAAGGAGTAAGTGAGGATGCCATCAAACTGAAACTTTTTCCATTTTCTCTAAAGGGAGAAGCGAAGGAGTGGTATACTTCTCTCCCCTCTGAATCAATTACAACCTGGGCTGAACTCGAAAAGGAGTTCTTGAGTCAATACTTCCCACCTTCAAAAAAATTGATGTTTGAATGAGATTTTCACTTTCTACCAGAAAGAGAATGAATCCTTCTTCGATTGTTGGAAAAGATTCAAATCTCTTCTTAGAAAGTGTCCCCACCACGGCTTGCCACTGCAGAGGCAAGTCAACACATTCTTTAGTGGATTGACCGAGCTTACGAAAGGCATGGTCAATAGTTCATCTGGTGGGGCGTTTCTGAAGAAAACGCCTGACGAGGGATGGGCACTGTTTGAGGACATTGCAAAGTACAACTACGCCCCCTCTTATCAAGCCATTCAAGCACATCCTCCTCCTCCTAAGGTAGATGAGGTAAACATGCAAAGTTTGATCGCCATGTCAGCAAGCGGATGGCGGATCTCAAGTTTCAAATCCGATAAATCAAACTTACGCTTTTATAAAACCTCGTTACTCAGATCGTGAAAATCGTTGCCGACCGGCCATATGAATGGCCAGTGTCAATTTAATACCCTGCACCTTATCAAGTGAATTACGCTCATGATTATGGATGGTGTAATCAAGTCACATGTCGAATTGTGACGAGGTGGGGCACACATCTAAATTCTGTCCCCATGAACGGGCGAATCTTCAAGTGAATGCATTCTATGGCCGTAACAACCAAAGGTCTAATCAAGTTTCGCGGCGAGAATAATTTCAAAAGCCATGGGTTTAATCAATCTTCTAGTTTCAATCCTAATTCAATTTTAATTCAATCAAAATTTCAATAGAAACCTGGTTTTAATCGAACCAAAACTCAAATTTTTCCAATCCTACTCAAAGATTCAATCGAAATTGGCCCGCCAATTCTAATCCTCATTGCTCAAAGTCGGCCCACCACCTATATTCACGAATCTCCAAAATCTCAAGGCCCCTCGTACTCAAGTGATATCAAAGCTCAATGGGATTCCTTTAGGGAGGAGCAAAATAGATTAACGAAAAATCTTGAGAGGCAAATCGGGCAGTTGGCTGAACAGTTAGCTTCTCGACCCCGTGGCAACCGCCCGCCACCGAGAAAAATCCTAAGGGTGGTCAAGTTGCTCAAACGGACTTGAACAATGGCCAATGTACTGACCTCATCCCATCAATTCCATACGGTAGAGAGGAGGCCAGTGCAATGAATCTAAGAAGTGGTACTCAAGTTAGTGGTCCTCCCCACCAGGGAAACCACTAGCCCCTCCTGCCATTGATAAGGCAGGATGGGAAGCTGAGCACCTACACTCCCCTTTGCCGAAAGAGAATACTCAGGTGGCTGATCCCCTGAGAGGTGAAAAAGCTGGAAGTCCTCAAGTGGCTGATCCCCTGAGGAGTGAAGAATCAAGTGTGAGTCAGGAGGCTGATCCCCTGACTACTAAAAAGATTGATAGGAGAACTTGTCTAAGAAATTAGGATTTCATACCGTGGTTAGGTGAATCACAACTTGGTTAGAAATCACGAGATAATCTAGATCGAAATTGATAGTTGTAGGATAGGTGGATCAATTGCTTGTTCGTTCGTAAATTATTGATTAAAACCCCTTGAATTTGAATTGTTTAGCTTAGTTAGTCTTTTATTGCGTATTGGATTTGTTTAGTTTAAATCGGTTCGCAACTATATTTTCCTGGCTTTAGATCTCGATCTTCTGTCCAGTTTACGTTTGTTATCTTCCGTTTTAGTTATTCACTGTTTTATTTTCATTTATGTTTAGTAGTAGTTTTTCGTGACATAATTTAGTTAGACAAAAACTAGGGTTAGCAATCGCCAGTTCCCCGTAAGATCGACCCGGTATCAACCTCTATACTACGATCCTTATACTTGAGGGAAACCGGATTTATAAATATTTATTACTTGTTATATTTGGCAATGCATAAATCCGTTCCAAGAGAGGTGACCCTGGAAAGTTCGTGCTTACCGTGTTAATGGGAGGCCTGGTTTTCCCTAACTCTTTGTGCAACCTGGGTGCATCTATAAGCCTAATGCCATTGTCTGTGTGCAAACAACTGGGTTTAATTGATCTTCTAGAACCCACTACCATGAATTTGCAATTCGCTGATAGATCTTCTAAGAAAGCAATGGGAATCTTAAAAGACATCCTAGTTCAAATCGATAGGTTTACTTTTCCTGTCGACTGGTACGTCCTGGACATTGAGAAGGATGAAAATGTTCCCCTAATTCTTGGAAGACCTTTTCTGTCTACAGCTCGAGCCCTCATTGACTGCGATGGTGGGCGAGTGACAATACTGTCTCCAAATTCCCTCAAGTACCCTCTGGTCCTCCAACCGGGTTTTCCATCGATAAGACGTCTGATGACTTCGATGATCTGATGGAAAAGCAAGTCATGGCTGTTGCAACGGAGTATGAGCGACTGGTTGATAATTTGAATAAACATGGTGTGGTAAGTCTAGAGCAGTTAGAAGCTGAATTTAAGGATGAGTTGTTGGAAGGAGAAGTTTTGGCAGTGGGACCGCTCAGTAAACTCAGCGATGTTGAGTTGAAAGGTGGAGAGCTCAAATCTAGTTTAGAAGACCCCCCTGCAGATTTGGTGTTGAAGCCGTTGCCTAAACATCTTAAGTATGTGTTTTTAAGAGAAGGTGACAAGCTTCAATTGATTATATCTACCAAGCTGTCTCGTTTAGAGGAAATGAAATTAATCAACGTCTTGAAGAAAAATGAAAAGGCCTTTGGATGGTAGGTAGGAGATATCAGAGGGATATCTCCGGACATCTGTATGCATAAGATCAAGACTAATGAGGGTGCGAAATGTGTCAGACAGCCCCAGAGGAGGCTCAACCCTCATATGCAAGAGGTGGTTAAGAAAGAAATCATCAAACTTCTGGACATGGGAATCATCTATGCCATCGCTGATAGTGAATGGGTTTCCCCGACTCAAGTAGTTCCCAAGAAAGGTGGAATTACTATTGAGAAGAATGAGAAGGGAGAGGAAATAGCATTGAGACTTGTCACTGGTTACAGAGTCTGCATCGACTATCGAAAGCTCAATGAGGTAACCATGAAGGATCACTTTCCCCTTCCATTCATTGACCAGATGCTTGAGCGTCTGGCGGGACACGCATTCTACTGCTTCCTGGATAGTTATTCAGGATACTTTCAAATACCCATCGATCCATCTGACCAAGAAAAGACCACTTTCACCTGCCCTTATGGTACATTCGCTTACAGGCGAATGCCATTTGGTCTCTACAATGCCCCAGCTACATTTCAAAGATGTGTGCTGGCTATCTTTGACGGGCTAGTAGAAAAGTGTATGAAAATATTTATGGACGATTTTTCGGTCTTTGGTCAGTCTTTTGATGATTGTCTTGACAACCTTGACCAAGTGTTATCCAGATGCGTGGAAAAGAACTTAGTGCTCAATTGGGAAAAATGCCATTTCATGGTTGATGAGGGAATAGTTCTTGGCCACAAGATCTCCGCCAAAGGTATAGAAGTTGACAGGGCAAAAGTAGAAACTATCGAGAAGATGAGTTATCCCAAGAATGTGCGTGAAGTGAGAGGTTTTCTGGGACATGTCGGTTTCTATAGAAGATTCATTCAGGACTTCTCCAAGATAGCCAAGCCCCTGTCTACTTTACTTAAAGAAGACGTTGAGTTCAATTTCGATGAGGACTGCAAGCAGGCATTTGAGGAGCTTAAAAACCGTTTAATCTCTGCTCCAATTCTTATATCGCCTGACTGGAACCTACCTTTTGAGCTTATGTGCGACGCATCGAACTATGCAGTTGGTGCTGTTTTAGGACAAAAAATCAAAGGGAAATTCCAGCCAATCTATTACGCCAGTCACACATTGAATCCCTCTCAAGTTAACTATACTACTACTGAAAAGGAATTATTGGCCGTAGTCTTTGCTATGGACAAGTTTCGTAGTTACTTGTTAGGAGCTCAAGTGATTGTGTGGACTGATCACGCTTCTTTATGGTATCTGATGACTAAGAAAGAGGCTAAACCGCACCTACTGCGTTGGATACTGACCCTACAAGAGTTTGACATTCAAATTAAAGACAAAAAGGGTAGTGAAAACGTAGTGGCTGATCACGTTTCGATAATGCTAAGTGAGGAAAAGGATGATCCAGATGATATAGATCTTTACTTTCCTCTAGAAAACATTATGCTTATTAACGGTTGTCCTCCTAATGTTCCATGGTATTCTTCCATTGTAAATTACCTTCATGCCCGATATCTTGATCCAGAATTGTCCTATCAGGAGAAGAAAAAGTTCTTCTCTGATTTGAAATATTTCGTTTGGGATGAACCTTATATTTTTAAGATCTGTAGAGATGGTTTGCTTAGAAGATGTGTTCCAACTGAGCGTACGATATTATTGAGCAAAGGCCACAAAGGACCCACTTTGAGGTCACTTTGGTCCTTGGAAAACCGTTGCTAAGATCTTCCAATCCGGTTTCTATTGGCCAACGATCTTTAAGGACACATAAGCTTTCTGTAAAGCTTGTGATAGATGCCAATGAACCGGTACTCTGACAAGGCGTTTTGACATGCCTTTGAAACCCATCCTAGAATGAAAGGTCTTTGATGTATGGGGTATCGATTTTATGGGACCATTCCCATCATCTTGTGGTAACAAATACATCTTAGTCTGCGTGGATTATGTGTCTAAATGGGTGGAGGCTCAAGCCACTCCTCACAATGATCATAAGACGGTCATGAAATTCTTAAAGAAGAACATCTTCGTGAGGTTTGGATGTCCACGTGCCTTGATCAGCGATGAAGGGACGCATTTCTGCAACCGACCTTTAGAAAAAGTGCTCGAAAAGTATGGTGTTCGTCACAAAACTGGCACACCATATCATCCGATGACTAGTGGTCAGGTTGAAAGGAGCAACCAAAGTATTAAGAAAATCCTGGAAAAAACGGTCAATAGTCATAGAAAAGACTGGAGTTTGAAGTTGGATGATGTACTATGGGCATACAGAACCGCCTATAAGACTCCTATGGGTACATCTCCATATCAAATGGTTTATGGTAAGCCATGTCATCTGCCAGTCGAGTTAGAGCATAGAGCTTATTGGGCTACAAAGTTTCTGAACTTTGATTCCCAATCTTGTGGTAAGCACCGACTGCAACAGTTGCATGAGTTAGACGAATTCAGACTCCAGGCCTACGAAAGCGCCAGGATTAGCAAAGATAAGATGAAACTCCTCCATGACGCCAAAATTAAGAAAAGAGAATTCCATGTAGGGGAACAAGTTTTATTATACAATTCCAGGTTACATCTGTTCCCTGGTAAGCTGAGGACACGATGGTCCGGTCCCTTTGAAATTCTCCAAATTATTCCTGGAGGCGTTCTAGAACTACGCAGTTATGGTGACCAACCGTTTCGAGTGAATGGTCAAAGGTGCAAGCACTATATTGGTGAAACTAAAGAGAAACCTTTGATTGTTCGTTTCCTCGATATCCTCGGGTGTGGTGCTACAAAAGTCGAAGAATTTGACGAGTTTTCACCCGACCTGTTTTCAGAGGATGACGGTAGTGGTCGATCTGAAGAAGTTCTAGCAGGTAGTTGGGATATGGAAGAGTATGAGAGGGAGCGTCAGTTGAAACGTCATCAGAAGGCTCAGAAGATGAAGGAGTCCACCATGAGAAAGTTTAAACGTGTTTGGAGAGCTAGCAAAGATTACACCCCATGTGTTAGTTGCTGTTTCTGCAGCCGAACTGCTAATCAAAGTCTAGACGAGGTAGTGGCTGGCAGAAAAGTCAAATGGCCTGATCCAGGCTGAACTTTAAACGGTGTCGAGCTAACGACATTAACCAAAAGCGCCACTAGGAGGCATCCTAGATATCGTTAGCTTTAGTTGTTTTTGTTTTGTGTTTTTGTAGTTTTAATATTTAAGTTTAGTTTACTAAGTTTTGCTTTTGTTTATATCTGTCAGTTAGTTGTGCTTTCTAGATATGGATTTCGGAGTTCTACCAGAGGAGTTACCTTTCCTTAGGAGGATCCCACTTATCACTGTAGATGACGGACCGGGAGGGACTATAGTGTTGCATGTAGACTTTGATATTAGTACCCGCGTCAGGACTGTCACCTATGTTCTTATTGTTCCCCGCTGTTCGGGAGGTGGAGACTTCACTACTGGGGAGTTGAAGGCAGCTCTAGGACGTCCTTACACAATCCTGAATGATCCGATGCTGACAGATTTAGCGCTAGTGCTGCAAGCTGAACATTTTCGAGGTGTTGATGTAGCTGGTGAGGATTGGGGTCTGCAGGATGAGTATGATTTCCCTCCGGCGATTGACATGCTCCGCCGTCTTATCCGGGTGATAGATTGGTCAGAAATTTACGATGATTAGCGTTGTTAGGTTGTTTCGTCGAGCAAACGACGTAAAACAAAAGCGCTTGGTGGGAGGCAACCCACTGTTTTCTATTTTGTTTTTACTTATTTTCTAATAATTTTATGTACTTCGTTGATTTCCATTTGTAATTTTGAAATTTTATTTAAGTTTAATGATAAACGGCTTATTCGAATTTAAATTACATAAGAATTTGATAATTTTGTTGAGAATTGCATTGGACGCCCGTCTGCCTTGTGTATTTAATGGACGCCCGTCCGATTATTTCCCTCCAATCCTGTTCAGTTTTCAAATGTATGGATGATGTATGACAAAAATATGATTATATTATAAGACTTTTTATTATTATTTTTATGATATTTTAGTATAATTTCATATAAATGCATTGAAAACTTATAAAAATCATAGTTAGTTATAATTAAATGCATAAGTTATAAAAACGATATAAATAAGGGTTTTAGTGTCAGATTTATGTTTGGTGTTTTGTTGCTCTTATTGAAGGATTATACGTTTATCGAGATCTCAAGAGAGGACATGTTTTGGAGCCTAAATCATATCTTTTAAGGGATAAAAGATTATGCCATAAGCAAACGAGATCGAACGGATCAACTCGCCCTTAGTATTTCTACAAGAACTCATCTTCAACGGACATTTGACCTAACTTAGAGGCATTTTCAGAGAAAAAGTCCTTGATGAAAGTTGTAGATCTTCAAGAGAGCTTTCTAACGAGTATTAAATCATATCAATCGAGAGGTCTACAGCTCGAGATAGGTTTTTACTTAACATCGATATGTTGTATGGCGGCACGCGCGCCGAGAAGGCCGGATCTTGCGTAAATATCTCTCGACACTCGCACGTGGGTCCGACAACAAGAGAATATATACTATTTAGCCGCACGTGCGGTGGTGCTCGCACGCGCCGCCCTTGTGGTATGGTCTATAAATAGAAGCTCATTGCAAGCTTGGGGAGTTGCACCTATCTTTATATCTCTCTTATATAGATCTCTATCGTCTCTTTTGTTGTTTTTTAGTTAAATAAATGTCGAAACGGCACTCTGCCGGAATAATGCGATGTAATGTTGTAATATAAGCACCGTTATGATGCTTGGAAAGATTACGGGAGGCTTGTTGTTGTAGAGAGTTGTTATTTCCGGGAATACGACTCTAACGCTACAATTGTAATCTAAAGATGAGCGGCTAAGGTCTCGAGGCTAGAACCACCATTGTGAAGCTACCATCACCAGAATAAACAAGGATTTCGTTTTCATTTGTTCTAGTAAGCTTTCTTGTTCTTCCTTCATGTTTACTTTGTCTATGTGCAATTCGTATGATCTATACTTATGTTGCATGCTAATCGAATTTAGATACGATAGTTGATAAATTCGTAGATTACCGTGAAGGAGAGTGATGATATTCTTCCAACATACGTAAGTTGAGGGAGAATATTGTTAGATTAGGATTTTATATCCATATCTTTGATCCGTAAATGCTTTAGTTGTACCGAGAATGGTGAACTAATTAAAAGGCGATGAACCGAAAGGGAAAATGCCTCTTTAGCAGATAATAATCCAAGAACTTACGAATGAATATGTGTCTTTCTTGTTAATTTCGGTGGGGTGGTGGATCAACGGTGTGTTCTAGTTGTTTTAATCTTTCTTTAAACAAATTTTCACGTATCGTCTTTCTTTTCACGTTTGCTACCTTAGTTTGTTAATTGAAAATCCGAGATCATAATCATCAACTTTATAAAAGAAATCGAAGGCAAAAACTCTTTTTCGCATAAGTCCTCATGGATACGATCCGGTTTCACCACTAGCTGCGAGCCTTCGCACTTGGGTGACATCGGTTTTATTTTATTACTTGTTATCTTTTGCTTTGCATAAAACCGCGAACAAGTTTTTGGCGCCGTTGCCGGGGACTTGGCACGGAAAGTTTTCGTTTTCAATTTACGCTCGCTTTCTATTTTATCTACGCTGTTCAGACCTGTTTTGAGCTTGTTTTAGTTTAGTTTTTATTTATTAAGTCTAAAAAAAAAAACCCGTGTTCCTTGGTTAATCGTCGAGGTTGGGTGATGGATTCTCGGTGAATCCCACTCTGCGGAAGCATAAGAATTAAAATACCGAAACCTCATGGTTAAGGTGTTGGTGTTCGAACGTGGTTTATGCAAACTCGAACTCACGAGGGACCACTTTCGTATAATCCGGAGATCGAGCGAACCATCGTTCGACCAAACAGACGTAGGGCTCGGATCACTAGACCTCACGGACGAGGAACCACGGAAGGAAACAATCTCGAAGGATACGTTGAGGAGAAGCTCAAGTAGGAGCCCGGTTGAAGAAATGGCGAGATCAACGGACATTGGCGCACTTTGCCATGCCATCTACTTCGTGAAAGTTAATCCTGCGGTCGTGATTCCCGAAATCACGGCCGATAATTTCGAACTCAAAACTTCTTTAATCAATTTGGTAAGAGGTTCCACATTTCATGGATTTTCCACTGAGGACCCGCACGATCACATTCACTCATTTCTAGAATCGTGCGGGACTATTTTAATCAAAGGGGTCACCGAGGACGCCTGAAAATGAAACTCTTTCCTTTCTCATTGAAGGAGAAGCAAAAGAATGGTATAAATCCTTACCAATCGAATCCATTACTTCGTGGGAGGAGTTGGAGAAAGAATTCTTGAGCCAAGATTTCCACCGCAAAGACGGCTCATCTTCCGAATCGATATTCACTTTTGTGCAATCCGAGAAGGAATCTTTTACGATGCGTGGAAACGATTTAAGACTCTCTTGAGAAAGTGCCCCCACCATGGGTCGGATAAACAAAGATTGGTCAACACTTTCTACAAAGGGTTTGACCGAATTGACTAAGGGAATGGTGAATAGTTCTGCTGGAGGTGCATTTTTGAGAAAGACACCTGATGAGGGATGGACGTTGTTTGAAGATATTGCAAAGTATAATTATGCCCCTACCTATGCAGGTGCATCCAATCAGAAAAGCTCGACTGCAGGGAAGTATGAGGTAGATGAGACCACGTTTCTAAAAGCTCAGTTGGCCGCACTACAGAAGCAAGTGACGGCAATGAATGTTCAAAGTTTTGTGTGTGACAACTGCCATGGCCAAGGCCATCGCAGTAATCAGTGCCAGCTTGACCCAATCTCTCAGGTCAAAGCTGTTCAAAACAACGTTGTTTGCCAAAATTGCGATACCGTTGGGCACACATTCCATCAGTGTCATCTATTGTTGCATTCAGAGGAGGTGAATACATTCAATTCTATAAATTATCGACCTTCGGGTCAGAATCAAAACACTCAAGGGTTCAATTACAACCGGAACCACCCTGGTTTCCGATGGAGTGACCCTTCTGGGGCAGCAAATCCCCATCATTTTCAGGCCCCTAGGCCTAATCAAAGTAATTTTCAATTTAACTCTCGACCAGCATGGAACACCAATCCACCGATCAATCAAAATCAAAATCAGAATCCATCATTTCAGATCTTGGAACAGAAGTTGAGTGAGCAAATCATGGCCAACACTCAATTGGCAAATGCTTTAAGTACTCTGACCAGTACAGTGAGGAATTTGGAGGTACAATTAGGACAGCTTTCGGGGCAGCAAGCAAGTCGACCTCAAGGTCAGCTGCCGAGTTTTACTGAGAAGAACCCCCGAGGGGTTAACTTGGTCCAAAATGACCAGAATTCTTGCACCGATCTGTCTGCACCATGGAACTATGGTCAAGATGAGCTGAATGCTATAAATCTGAGGAGTGGGAAAGCGGTTGGCAGTCAGGCCAACCAGGGAAACGAGTAGCCCCTCCTGCGAGCAGAGACGCAGGAGGGGAAGATCTTTGTTCTCCTCAGAAAGATGTTGGGACTACTATTGATCCAAGTGAAAGAGAAAATTCTGAAGAAAATGTGGAAGTTGAGAATACTGATGATAAAGAGAAGAATGCTGAAAAGAAGTCAGATTCTAAGTTAAGTTCTGGGAAGCATGTGAGGTGGAAGGATAGGGAAGACAAAGCAATCAATCATAAGACAGCAAAGAAGAACTTCACTGAGGAAGACTTTGCTGATCTCCCTTATCCACCGAGCAAAAACAAGCTCTCATTAGCAGTCGATAAAGAGTATAAGAAGGTTATCGACTTGCTCAAGAATACTGAGGCAAACATTCCATTAGTTGATCTTTTGGTAGGAATGCCAAAGTATACAAAGTTTATAAAGGACGCAGTAAGTTCGAAAAAGAAGCTTCAAGAGCTCGAACACATAGTGTTGAATGGAGAATGCTCCGCAATCGGCCAGACTAAACTTCCTGTGAAGTGTCCTGACCCTGGTAGATTTACGATTTCGTGTACTATTGGGCACAGGGACTTCCACAATGTTTTGTGCGATTCGGGAGCATCAATCAATCTGATGTCTACTTCAATCTTCCAATCACTTGGATTGGATCAATCTATTACTCCTAGATCTATTTCTCTTCAACTTGCAGATAGAAGTGTGAAGTATGCAAGGGGAATTGTAGAAGATGTATTGGTCAAGGTTAAAAACTTCATATATCCAGCTGATTGGGTAATCATGGATATGACCAATGATGAGAAAACCCCCTTGATCCTTGGAAGACCTTTTCTTGCAACTGCCCGTGCCTTACTAGATTCCCACAGTGGCGAAGTAACCTTACATTTGGAGGATGAGAGTATAAAGTTCAATGTGGGTAATGCAGTGAAACACCCGTCCAGTGACACTTGTTTAGCTATTGAGGACGATTTCACTGATGAGTATGATAAACAAGTGTTCATGGGTAGTTGGGATGAGGAAGAATTCAATAAAATATCTGCAACTTGGACTAATGAGGAGTGGATAAAATTTTTAGAAGAGATTGACAAGGAAAGTTCTGACTACCAGGAGGTGGTAAGAAAGATAATTAGAAAGAGGCATGGTGATATGCCAAGATTTGCAAAAGGAAATAAGGCCCCTGTCTGCTGGGAGGCCATGATGCTTCAGAGCCCTTATAATAAGCTTGGAGATCTAGACCTTAAGGGAGATAAATTAAGACCAAGTGTGGAGGAGCCACCGTCAGATTTAGTGTTGAAACCCTTGCCTCAACACTTGAAATACATTTTTCTGAGGGACGGTGATAAGCTTCCTTTGATCATTTCATCTAAGTTAGAACCAAAGGAGGAAGAAAAGGTTATCAAAGTGCTACAAGACAATATCCTCGCCTTTGGTTGGCAAGTGGGAGATATCAAGGGAATAAGCCCTGATATCTGTATGCATAAGATCAGGACTGTAGAGGGATCGAAGAAGGTGCGACAGCCTCAGAGAAGGCTAAACCCTCATATGCAGGAAGTCGTTAAGAAGGAAATCATCAAATTGCTTGACATGGGTATCATCTACCCAATAGCCGATAGTGAATGGGTGAGCCCCACTCAGGTGGTGCCAAAGAAAGGAGGGATTACTATTGAAAAGAATGACAAGGGGGAAGAGATTGCCTTACGACAAGTTCATCGGGTATAGAGTTTGCATCGACTACGAAGACTAAATGAGGTAACTCTAAAAGACCACTTCCTTTGCCATTCATTGACCAAATCCTTGAGAGGCTTAGTGGCAAGCAATTTTATTGTTTTCTGGATGGCTATTCTGGATACTTTCAAATAGCCATCGACCCCACTGATCAAGAAAAGACTACCTTCACCTGTCCCTCCGGTACCTTCGCTTACCGAAGGATGCCATTTGGTCTCTGTAACGCACCAGCTACATTTCAAAGATGTATGTTGGCTATCTTCAATGGTTTAGTAGAGAAGGTGATGGAAATTTTTATGGATGACTTCTCTGTATTCGGGGACAGTTTCGACCACTGTTTACACAATCTTGATAAAGTTCTATCCCGGTGCATAGAGAAGGACTTAGTCTTAAATTGGGAGAAGTGCCACCTGATGGTGGAAGAGGGAATTGTTCTGGGACACAAGGTGTCCAAAGAAGGTATTGAGGTCGACAAAGCGAAGGTAGAAGTTATTGAAAAAATGACATACCCCAAAAATGTAAGAGAAGTAAGAGGTTTCTTGGGTCATGTCGGCTTTTATCGGCGGTTCATAAAAGACTTTTCTAAGATAGCAAAGCCTTTGTCAACTCTCTTAAGAGAAGATGTGAAATTTGTTTTCACCCCTGAGTGTGAAAGAGCGTTTAAAGAATTAAAAGACAAGTTGGTTACCTCGCCAATTCTTATAGCACCCGACTGGAAAGCTCCCTTCGAGCTTATGTGTGATGCCTCTAATTATGCAGTCTGTGCGGTGCTAGGTCAGAGAATGGACGGCAGGTTCAAACCCATCTACTACGCTAGTCACACTTTAAACCCAAAGACAAGTAAATTATGCAACAACCGAGAAGGAGTTGTTGGCGTGAGTTTTTGCCATGAATAAATTTAGAAGCTACTTGCTTGGGTCGGAAGTTACGGTCCGACGAGACCATTCTCGCATTGAAATATCTCATAAACAAGGCCGATGCCAAGCCTCGCTTGTTGAGATGGATCTTAATTTTACAAGAGTTTGATGTTCATATCCGGGACAAGAAGGGTAGCGAGAATGTGGTAGCTGACCACATGTCTCGGTTGACCGATGATCCTCTAGTAGAGTCGGATGAGATTGGAATTGATTTTCCAACTGAGCAACTCATGACTATTGATGTGTGCGAGGTTACTCCTGCCCGTACTGGAAAAGGTTCTCCTTGGTTTGCACCTTTTGCAAACTTCTTAAGTGGCGTATATCCGGACCGACCGACATATCGCCAAAAAGAAGAAATTCTTTTCGGATTTGAACTATTATGTGTGGGACGATCCAATTCTCTTCAAGCGCTGCAAGGATGGATTACTCCGTAGGTGTGTCCCTGAGATCGAGCAGAGGGACATTATGGAGCAATGCCATGGCGGACCTGTGGGAGGTCACTATGGAGCTGGGAAGACTGCTGCGAAGATTTTTCAGTCCGGTTTCTACTGGCCGACAATTTTTAAGGATACAGAGAGTTTTGTAAAGGTGTGACCGGTGCCAACAAGACCGTAAACTTTCTCGGCGAATGGACATGCCTCTCCACCCTATCCAAGAATGCGAGGTTTTCGACGTATGGGGTATTGACTTCATGGGACCATTTCCATCCTCGTATGGGAACAAGTACATTCTGGTCTGCGTCGACTACGTGTCAAAGTGGGTGGAGGCGATAGCAACACCGCGGAACGACCACAAGGTGGTCAAGAACTTTCTGAGGAAAAATATTTTTACACGGTTTGGTCGTCTACACGAGCTCTCATCGGTGATGAGGAAACTCACTTCGCAATACTCCATTAGAAAAGATTTTAGAACGATATGGGGTAAAACACAAAACCGCTACCCCTATCACCCTCGACGAGTGGGACAAGTTGAAGTAAGTAACCAAGCTTGAAAAGCATTCTTGAGAAGACGGTAAATTCTCATAGGACGGATTTGAGTCGGCGGATGATGTGCTCGGGCTTACAGACGACTTTCAAAACTCCTATTGGCACGCCTCCGTTTGAGATGGTTTATGGCAAGGCCTCGCCACCGCCAATCGAGCTTGAGCACAAAGCGCTTACGGGCTATTAAATTCTTGAATTTTGATAGTCAATTATGTAGAGAAAAGCGATTGTTGCAGTTGCAGGAGCTTGATGAGTTCAGACTCCAGGCCTACGAGAGCTCGAGAATCAGTAAGGAGAGGACTAAATTGCTTCACGACAAGAAAATCAAGGATAGAGAATTCAAAGAGGACGAATGGGTTTTATTATATAATACCAGGTTACATCTGTTTCCTGGTAAGCTACGCAGCCGTTGGTCTGGCCCCTTTCAAATCTCTCAAGTTTTCCCTAGTGGAGCAGTCGAATTGAAAAATAAACAGGGCGAGTTATTCAGAGTGAATGGTCATCGGTTGAAACACTATATTGGTCAACAAAAGGAACGACCGGTGGTTTTCCATCTGAACGACATCCCTAGTCAAGCTAGCTCCGATTTTTCGGTACCCGATGATTTACGTCTCTGTGAATTCTTTGAAGATGTTGTGATTTATGATGATACACCTCGGCTTGTGGAACTAAAACCTAAAAAGAAAAAGAGAAGAATCATAGGAACTAAGTGGATACAGAAGTTTACTGATATGGCCAATACATTGGCGAGACTTTGTTTTTGTGGGATCCATACTATTAACCCCGAGGAAATCAAGAATGAGTCCGGAGAGAGGTTTCAATGGCCTAACCCGGGATGAAAATTTTTGGGTTGTCGAGCCAACGACATAAAACAAAAGCGCTTGGGGGGAGGCAACCCCGCCTTAATAAAACTATGTGAAATTAACTAGTTGCTTGTGTGTTTTTATTAGTCGAGCAAACGACGTTAACCAAAAGCGCTACCGGGAGGCAGCCCGTTAATAATAATAATAATTTGGATAAAGACTAGTCTTAATGAAATGTAGAATCTGTATGGAAGATTAACACTAAGCACAACTAAGTCTCATGATGAATGTTTGAATATCATTTAAAGGGAACGATTTGGTGGTTATCCGAAAATCCCGAGGTAAAACAAAGATAAAATTCAAATACATCATTTCTTGGACTTAGGTTGTTATAACGTTTAGACAAAACCCTTGAGGATCTGGGTATAAAAGACTCACTTCATTTCATTATTTCTGTTTTTGTTCCATGATATTGCCTTGTCTATCATTTTTGTGCCCCTATCCCCGAGGTACGTCTTGTTTTCCATGGTGTGCAGGATATTTGTGATAGCGATTGTGAACTTTTAGATAAATCAGTTTACCGGTGGATGGTCCACAGTCTACTGTTTTCATCAAACATTTCTGGATCTGATTCGCGACCACTTCCAAAATTGCCACCTTCGAATTACAAACAGCTAAGTTTTTCTTATTTTACACATGCTGAGGACATCATGTAACTAAAGTGTGGGGGAGGGTTATATATGTTGTCTTGGTTTTAAACGTTTATACTATTTATATATATATATATGATTATGTGCATATTTTCATTTTATAACTACTATATTCCACTCATTATTCATCGAGGTCGATGTCAATTCGTAAGTGGGGAGTAGAGTAAGTTATAAAATTTTGAAAATATTTAAAATTAACGCTATAATAAATATATTGATTGCTTAACACTTAGTTTTATTTTTCCTAAGTAGAAATAAGATAGTATATAATTAATATAATAAATTTAATATATTTTGATAGAATAAGTTTTAGTAAGTAAAATAGATTAGATGTATTATGATTATATTATATATGTCAATTTTAGATTTTTATAAGATTTTAAGTATATGTAACTATACATAAGTATTATTGAGTATTGTTGATTTGAAATTAGACAGATATGCTTATATTTATAATGAAATGTTAGAATAATTTTCTTTTCGAAATAAGTATGAATATGGAATCAGACCAAGGATGACGATTTTTGGCATAATAAAGTTAGACAGGTGCTAATATATTTGACCTCACCTCATGACGCTTGCAAGATAGTCGATTCTGGCAATGAGTTCGGATATGTTAGTATTCTATGAAAAAAAAATTAAATAAATAAAAAAAAAAAAAAATCACCTCGAGTCCATTTGGATACTGCCCCAATTGGGGAGTGTGGTTTACCTTGGACAGTATGGGTTTGAGTGATCTCAGGGTGACTGCCTCTAAAGTTTGGGGAGAGTGTTATACTTTTGAGACGCGACGATTGAAAAAATAATAAATAATATTGGGTTGTAATTTGATAAAAAAAAAAGGTTTTTGAGATGAAAGTTAAGTACGTACGACTTATCTTCTTCTTTTGATAATTCTTTATTTTTCCTTTTGATCAAACACCCAGATCCTGATCGTTATACTAAGTCCTTGATTCCAATTATTTCATACAAGTTAAGATTAGAGAATAATTTTAATTTTTATTATATTTACTAAGTAAATTATGTAAAATTTTATAATCATGATATTTGATAAATAATTTATCTATGTTATATACACTTTTTATCTTGTTTAATTCTAATAAAGATATATTTAATATATTTATAATATTGAAATGATATTTTGCTAACTTGAAAGTTAATCTACCAAGTATATCATTTTTATTATAGTTTTTATATATTATCGCTTATTTTGCTTCGATGACGACCAAAAGCTAAGTGGGGAGTAGTTGATGTATGACAAAAATATGATTATATTATAAGACTTTTTATTATTATTTTTATGATATTTTAGTATAATTTCATATAAATGCATTGAAAACTTATAAAAATCATAGTTAGTTATAATTAAATGCATAAGTTATAAAAACGATATAAATAAGGGTTTTAGTGTCAGATTTATGTTTGGTGTTTTGTTGCTCTTATTGAAGGATTATACGTTTATCGAGATCTCAAGAGAGGACATGTTTTGGAGCCTAAATCATATCTTTTAAGGGATAAAAGATTATGCCATAAGCAAACGAGATCGAACGGATCAACTGTCCTTAGTATTTCTACAGTAACTCATCTTCAACGGACATTTGACCTAACTTAGAGGCATTTTCAGAGAAAAAGTCCTTGATGAAAGTTGTAGATCTTCAAGAGAGCTTTCTAACGAGTATTAAATCATATCAATCAGAGGTCTACAGCTCGAGATAGGTTTTTACGAACATCTGATATGTTGTATGGCCGGCACGCGCCGGAGAAGGCCGGATCTTGCAGAAATATCTCTCGACACATCGCACGTGGAGTCCGACAACAAGAGAATATATACTATTTAGCCGCACGTGCGGTGTGGTGCTCCGGCACGCGCCGGCCTTGTGGTATGGTCTATAAATAGAAGCTCATTGCAAGCTTGGGGAGTTGCACCTATCTTTATATCTCTCTTATATAGATCTCTATCGTCTCTTTTGTTGTTTTTTTAGTTAAATAAATGCTGTAAACGGCACTCTGCCGGAATAATGCGATGTAATGTTGTAATATAAGCACCGTTATGATGCTTGGAAAGATTACGGGAGGCTTGTTGTTGTAGAGGAGTTGTTATTTCCGGGGAATACGACTCTAACGCTACAATTGTAATCTAAAGATGAGCGGCTAAGGTCTCGAGGCTAGAACCACCATTGTGAAGCTACCATCACCAGAATAAACAAGGATTTCATTTTCATTTGTTCTAGTAAGCTTTCTTGTTCTTCCTTCATGTTTACTTTGTCTATGTGCAATTCGTATGATCTATACTTATGTTGCATGCTAATCGAATTTAGATACGATAGTTGATAAATTCGTAGATTACCGTGAAGGAGAGTGATGATATTCTTCCAACATACGTAAGTTGAGGGAGAATATTGTTTGATTAGGATTTTATATCCATATCTTTGATCCGTAAATGCTTTAGTTGTACCGAGAATGGTGAACTAATTAAAAGGCGATGAACCGAAAGGGAAAATGCCTCTTTAGCAGATAATAATCCAAGAACTTACGAATGAATATGTGTCTTTCTTGTTAATTTCGGTGGGGTGGTGGATCAACGGTGTGTTCTAGTTGTTTTAATCTTTCTTTAAACAAATTTTCACGTATCGTCTT
Source organism: Gentiana macrophylla (assembly GCA_026214975.1). Lineage (NCBI taxonomy): Eukaryota > Viridiplantae > Streptophyta > Magnoliopsida > Gentianales > Gentianaceae > Gentiana > Gentiana macrophylla. The sequence goes on along the minus strand of CM047816.1, from coordinate 59,755,381 downwards.
TCTTTTCACGTTTGCTACCTTAGTTTGTTAATTGAAAATCCGAGATCATAATCATCAACTTTATAAAAGAAATCGAAGGCAAAAACTCTTTTTCGTACAAGTCCCTGCGGATACGATCCGGTTTCACCACCAGCTGCGAGCCTTCGCACTTGGGGCTGACATCGGTTTTATTTTATTACTTGTTATCTTTTGCTTTGCATAAAACCGCGAACAATGGACGAGCGTCTGAAAATCAGGACGCCCGTCCAGTTCATGTAATTTCCCAGTGGACGCCCGTCCACTGAGCTGGACGAGCGTCCAACATCTGTCTATATATACCCCCTCCGTCATTGAACCCTCACTTTTCTGAGTTTTCAAATGCGAAAACCGTTTCTCCTTCCTCCTTTTGGCCTAAAATCTTCAATTCTAACCCATTTCGAGCGATTCAAAGTGCTATAGACCGCTCTTGACCCCCTCTCTTTGATTTTCATAGTCAAATTCCCCAACACACCATCTTTTTGGAGAATCAGGACCCTTTGCAGTCCGACTTTTTGGAGAAAAAATCCGATTTTGGGAGCCACATTGGTGTTGTTTGGACTAATTTTCATCTCGATCAGCATCTACTCACCTTACTTGGTAAGTTAGTAACAACTTTTCTAGATTTTATTCATGTTTTTGTGAGTTCGATCTTTGGGTCTGCTCGTTCACTTGAATATCACCTTAATTCGTTTTTTTTTTCTGGTTTTGTGGTTTCTTTCTACTCTGTTATGGTGATATGGTGTTGTGATAGGTGATGATTGGGTTGTTTGGTGATGATTATGGTTGTGGTTGTGGTTTGGTTGTTTTGAAATCCCGCTTTGGATGTTAAACGGGTACTTTGTTGTGGATTGGGATTGTGTTCGTGTAGTCTAGGCCTGAATTATGGCTCATAAAAAGGCGGTAGTGAAGCGGCATGGTAAGGAAGTGGCTAGGGAGGCCGGAAAGAAACGCAAAGAGTTTGATCCCACCTTAGTTGATCCGAACCGGGGTGTCAGTATTCGAGAGCAACCCCATAGAGCCACCCAAACTAGGGCTACTTTGAGGGATGAGCCAACCTCGGAGTCTGAGACGGATGATGATATTCCCTTGGTGAGGATGCCTAGAGCTCAGAGGGGTGGAGCATCGTCTAGGGTTGAGGAGGCTATGGATGCTCCTCGGGAAGAGGAACCGGTGGAAACTAGGGCTGCACAACCTATGAAGAAAGCCAAAACCATTGCCCCGATGCCTTTGCCTCGTAGATTCGTGAACCCTAAGGCCCACAATGCTTATACTAAACACTACTTCTCGAGGACTATGTTGATTGAACGGGCTACATTGGAGACGAAGGTAGATCCGAGTTTCGTCAAGTTGCTAAGAGACCGGAAATGGGATGCCTTGCTGACGATCCCGACTACCCCGGTCAATGGTTCCTTGGTTCGTGAGTTTTACGCTAATTGTTCGGAAACCGACTTGGAGACAAGGGTAGTTGTAGTTCGAGGGGTAGAAGTTCCGTTTACGCCGGAAGTGATTAATCAGAAATATAACTTGGCGGCTTTTGAGGGACGGGATTATAAGGAGGAGATTGTTCATAGACAGAGTACGGGGCAGGATCCTTTGGAGGAGTTACGGTTGAGAGTTTGCCCGGAGGTGGCTTGGACATTGAGGCCGGGTGGAGACCGGAAAGAGTTAGTCACCACTACCTGGACGGAGGATTGGAAAGTCCAGTGTAGGTTTATTCAGAGTCGGTTGTTGCCGAAGAACAACTTGACACATTTTCATATTGGTGACCTAGGCATGCTATATGCGTTGACATTTGGCCAAAATGTCAACGTGGGACAAGCATTATACGATGAGGTGGCTATCAATCAGAAGATATATACTCGTTGCCTGATTATCCCTCACTTGATTCACGGTTTATGTCGTGATGCCGGTGTGCCTGAGTATGGAGCGGATCATAGACCGAAGAACACGAGGCCTATAAGCGAGAGAAGGGTAAGTCTTCGGGACAGTCTGAGTCGGGGGCACCACAGGAGCCTGGTTCGTCATCGGCACGGCCTCGAGTATCCTCGCTTCCTACTATATCTCCCCTCGATCTGGATGAGGTTGAGTATGGGCGATAGCAGCGGAATCGGTTGGAGGATATTCGGACTACACAAAACAACATTTTGACGATCTTGCGATTGTATCGGTGAGGGCGGCGGCCGAGGGCGACGATGAATCTTCGACCCGAGCACCATGGATTATATCTATTCTGATGCGGTTGAGCAGGCCATTGCGGATGTTTTGGAGGACTCTGAGTCTTCTTCGGATGAGGAGCAGCCTGATGCCCCTGCGGGTGATGTACCTCCGGCTGATGATTCTGCGGCTCCGGGGCAGTCATGATTTCATTTGTCTATCCTCAATTATGATTTGCCCTAGATACTGTGATTGTATATTTTTGCTACTTTTGATTACGTGATTCGTTGTATTTCTCATTTAGCTACTATTTATTCTTTCCGATGGATCATGTAAGCCATAAGGCATCAGTACTTTCATTTCTACTTTGTTTCACATGTGGATGTTTTAAATGTTTCATCTTTTGATACTACGCGGTTTTGCTATCTCTTTTCATTTTAGTATAATTCCCTGTTTTCCCCGAGATGTTTCCGTGTTTGTCAAGTCGTGCAGGTATATTTTTAGCGGTTTTGTCGAGCTACATTGTATGGTTACGAGTTCTAAGTGTCACTACGTAGGCTCCGGCCTGACCGACGATTCGAGTATCTGTTACAATCAGCTAAGTTCTTTCTCTATTTACTTTCCACACAACATGAGGACATGTTGATCTTTAAGTGTGGGGGAGGGGGATGATTTGATATGTATCTACACATTTGCTTAACTCGTTATGTTTCTATGCAAAATGAGCTAGAATTTTCGAAATTTTTCGACATTTTTGTTTTTGTTTTGTCCCGAGTGAGCAAATGCATATTCTAGTTCGTTATTTTTATAGTCATTTATGCTATATATCATATGTTTGATAAGTTGGTTGTTTCACCTGAGATCTATTTTTCATGAGCCATAGTGAATGATGAGCTAATTTATAAAGTTATACCCCTTTTTGGACGAGTGATTTTTGATTTTCTTATAAGTCATGTGCTTAGTGCTACGTACATATCTTGAGATTTATGATAGTTTGTATTTAGATCCGGAGTATGTTATGATGTGAATATCTAAGGTTTGAATGTGATAAGTAACACGTAGCTTATTGTCAAATGAAAAAGTTGAGTATAATGAAGTAATTGGGTGTGTCGAAAGTTAGTCGATGATTTGAGTGCGATAGGGTATACCACGTTTGTCCTATACCACTATGATGACTAAAAGCTCACGACAGTCAGAAAAAGCTGCCTTATGATTGGAGTAAGGTAGGGTATATCTCGAATATCCTATTCTGCTATGACAGGGCAATAGCTCATTCTGATGTGTGTTTAAAGTGAAGTAATTAAATCAACTTGAATAAGAAGTGTTATGAAGTGAATAAAAGACTGAGTTATCGTCTATCTTATTCCCAGTATAGAAACTGATGGATATGCTGTAGGGATTATCCTCTGAGTATTTCAGAAAGGCCCTAGATATATTCGATCATTCTTTTCGGGATATTCTACATGTGTAGGGTACATCTTATGAGTGTCATTTATTGCTAGTCTACGAGGGGGTATTAGCTAGTTTTGCTTCGAGTTTCTCAAGTTTGGATTTAGTGGAAGTTTTCTATGGCTTTGCACACACACAATGGTGAACCTCTGATTTATTGGATCTACGCTATATTGTCTGAGATGTCTTTTTTTGTCTCGAGCCTTAACTTTCGTTTTGTTTTGCTCGGGACGAGCAAAAGCTAAGTGTGGGGGAGTTGTTAAGGGTGAATTTAGACGTTTTATATTGACATATTTTATGATAATTTCCCCCCATATTCGTATAATTTGCATTAGAAACGAGTGTTTAGTAGATTTATTAAGCAAATGAGGTTTTAAATGAGATATTCGCAAAATAGGTTAATTTTGGTGTTGTAATTGTGATTTTTATGATTATTTGGACGATATTACATTTTGCGATGTTTTAATGTGTTATAGGTACATGTTTGATGCTCAAATGTTGATCAAAAAGAGATAAGAGTCGAATTTCATTGATGATAAAAAGATAATGATGATTGGATTTGATGAAAAGAGATAGAGATGATGAAATCAAGATGAAGTCGACCGTGGACTGGCGTCCGGCAGCTTGAACTGGCGTCCAGAGTGGACGGACGTTTGGTCAATTGGACGAGCATTCAGGAGGAGAAATTTGGTTCAGGATGTTCAGTTTTTCAGTGGATGAGTGTCCAATTTAAAGAAGGACGGGCATCTGATTCAGCTCGGCCCGACTCGAAGAAGTTTACACAAGCTGGACGGGCGTTCACCCTTTCCAGACGGGCATCCAGTAGCCGACTTAGTAGAACCGACTTCGAATTCTATATAAAGGCGGCGTATTTTCTCCCCAATATCACCATATATTCGAACCCTAAACCCTAGGGGCGGCTAAGCTGCGTTTTTCCTTAGTTTACAAACAGTTTTTACTTAAATACTTTTATGCACTTTTACTCTAAACAATTCGAGTTTCAAAGAGGATGTTAAGAGGCTAGACCTCCATTGAACAAGCATTGTGAAGCCATCCAATCAACAATTTAGTTTTGTTCGTGATTATCTTGTGAGTATTTTAATTCAAGTTGTTTCTTTATCATGTTTTTCATGTTGTTACGCAATTTATATCGAAAGATCGTTGCTTTTGATTGTTTATGTTGATGAAAATCATGTTAAACTTTAGATCACCTTGATAAAGAATAGATCTTAAATCTAATTAACGAGAGTTGTTAGGTTAGATCTCTATGTTAGAAATTGAGAGATTTCACACCTTGATTTGGAAGCATTAATCTTTAGATCGAAAGATAAAAGATTGATAGGAGAACTTGTCTACGAAATTAGGAGTTCATACCGTGGTTAGGTGAATCACAACTTGGTTAGAAATCACGAGATAATCTAGATCGAAATTGATAGTTGTAGGATAGGTGGATCAATTGCTTGTTCGTTCGTAAATTATTGATTAAAACCCCTTGAATTTGAATTGTTTAGCTTTGTTAGTCTTTTATTGCATATTGGATTTAGTTTAGTTTAAATTGGTTCGCAACTATATTTTTCTGGCTTTAGATCTCGATCTTCTGTCCAGTTTACGTTTGTTATCTTCCGTTTTAGTTATTCACTGTTTTATTTTCGTTTCTGTTTAGTAGTAGTTTTTCATGACATAATTTAGTTAGACAAAAACTAGGGTTAGCAATCGCCAGTTCCCCGTAAGATCGACCCGGTATCAACCTCTATACTACGATCCTTATACTTGAGGGAAACCGGATTTATAAATATTTATTACTTGTTATATTTGGCAATGCATAAATCCGTGACACAACACTGACTGCCTGAGTCAAATCAGGCCTAGTGCACACCATGGCATACATCAAACACCAACTGCACTAGTATAAGGAACTTTTGACATATACTTATTCTCCTCTGCTGATTGTGAAGCATAAATAGACAAATAAACATTAGATGCCATAGGATTATATATTGGTTCTGAAGCAGACATGCCAAATCTGGCCAATATCTTTTGTATATAACCCTGCTAAGACAAGAACAGCTTCTTTTGATTCCTATCTCTCCAGATCTCCATCCCTAAAATCCTTTTGGCTGCACCCAAATCCTTCATTTTAAACTCAGCACTGAGAAGGTTTTTTAGATTTCGAACATTAGAATTCTTTTCAGTAGCTATTAACATATCATCCACATACAAGACAAGATAGATATGTGATCCATCTCTCAGCTGACTGTGATATACACAACAGTCATATGGACACATGTTATAACCTTGCTGGATCATGTAACTGTCAAACCTTTTATACCACTGCCTAGGAGCATGTATCAATCCATACAAGGACCTCTTCAACTTGCAAACAAAATCTTCCTTGCCAGGAACTTGAAATCCCTCTGGTTGAGTCATGTATATCTCCTTATTTACCTCACCATATAGAAAAGATGTCTTCACATCTAACTGCTCAAGTTCAAGATCCTGATGTACCACCATTGCTAGTAACACTATGGTGAGAATATCTCATCAATGTCTACCTCTTCTTTCTGACTGAACCCTCTTGCAACCAAACGTGCCTTATACTTGACACCTTCTACCTTAGTCATTCCTTCCTTCTTTTCGAAGATCCAGTTGCAAGTAACAACTCTCCTATCAGCTGGATGTTTAACTAGATCCCAAGTCTGATTCTTCAATAATGACTCTATTTCATCTCCCATTGCAGCAAGCAATTGAGATGCTTTAGAACATGTCACTACGTACAAGGTTCAAACTCATCCACTTCTTCTGCAACTTGAAGTGCATATCCAACCATATCATCAAAACCATACCTCTTGGGAAGTACCCCAACATTTGATATTCTGGCCCTGCTGACAGCTATACTCTGCTGACCAATGTTCACTATTTGATGCTCTGCATATCCTGGTTCAGCAGACTGACTTGGATCAGACTCTGGTTCATCAACCAAATCAGACGAGTGCTGAATTGGATCAGCTAATTATTGTATATCAGTTGACTCCACTTGAAGCTCCACCTATTTTTTAACCCTCTAAGATTCAGCACTAGTTTCAGATTCGGCAGACCTCCCCACTGATGAGTTAATCATAGAATTTTTCATCAAAGACCACATCTCTAGTGAGTATGACCCTGGACTCTGCTGATGACCAATATAACCCTTAACTCCATTTCCATACCCTAAAAACACTCCCTTCTTGGGCCTTGGTTCCATCTTCCTTTCACTCACATGATAGTAAACTATGCTTCAAAAAACCCTTAGAACTGAGTAGTCAGCAGGCTTGCCTGACCACATCTCAAATGGCGTCTTGAGATTGATCCCTGTGTGAGGTGTTTTGTTGAATAAGTAGCATGCTGTTGTTACAGCCTCTGCCCAAAATATCCTTTATAAAACAGCATTAGAGAGCATACATTTGCCCTCTCCAGAAGAGTTTGATTCATCCATTCCGCTACACCATTCTGCTGAGGTGTATTCCTGACTGTATGATGTCTGGCAGTACCCTCATCCTTACATAATGTATGAAACTCAGACTAGTAGAATTCCAAAACATTATATGTTCTGAGCCTTTTGATTTTCTTGCATGTCTGATTTTCCACTAGAGCCTTCCACTACTTGAAACTGTTGAATGCCTCACTTTTGTGTTTTATCATCACCACCCAAGTCATTCTTGAATAGTCATCTATGAATGACACAAAATATCTATGACCACCCAATGATTCCACCTTCGATGGACCCCAGCAATCAGAATGGATATAATCAAGTGATGCCTTTGTACTATGTTTGCCTACTGAGAACTTGCTTTTATGTAGCTTCCTATACACACAGTGCTCACAAAAGTCTAGTGTCTTGACCTTATATCCCTCCAATAAAATCTGCTGAAGAAAGGACTTGCATTCCTTTTTCACCTATGTGACCAAGTCTCATGTGCCACAACTGAGTTTGCTGTGACTGATAAACTGTTGAGGATGCCACAGCAGCAGAGCTAGATACAGTAGAGCCTTATAATATATACAAGGTTCCTTTCTTGATACATTTGAGTACCACAATTAAATATTTGTAAACATTCAGCTTTCCACCTTCTCCCTTAAAATAGAACCCTTTGATGTCCAGTAGACTAAGAGATACCAAATTCTCGGTCATCTGTGGAATATGTCTAACATCTTTTAGTATGCAGAATCTACCATCCTTTGTCCTTAACTTGATTGAGCCAATTCCCACTATCTTGCAGGCCTTGCTATTTTCCATAGAAATATGACCACCATCTATCTGCTCATAAGTAGAAAACCACTCTGTATGTGGACAAATATGATAGGATGCTCCAGAATCTAGGATCCAAATATCAGCATGGTGTGCTGAATCTCCAGCAACTAGAACCAGATCCTTATCAGAATGCTCAGCAGCCACAACTGTTGTGCCAGAATTGCTCTCATGCCACCTTTTCTTCTATGGACAATTGGATTTCCAATGCCCTTGCTCTTTACAGTAATTTTGGACATCTGTGGCTCTAGGACCATTGGACTTCTTGGATTTCTTCTTCCCAGACTGATGTCCATATTCTTTTCCATTACTGCTAACTACTAGTCCAGCAGCCTGAATGTCTGTCTCTACTGCTTTGTGTCTCAGCTCCCTGGCATGCATGGTTGCCCTCATATTCTCTAAACCCACTGTATCCTTCCCAACTATGAAGGACTGCACAAAGATTTAATATGAACTTGGTAATGAAGCCAACAGAATTAGGGCTGCATCTTCATCTTCAATTTTAACATGAATATTCCTGAGATCAGGTAATATTATGTTCAGCTGATCCAGATGTTCCCTCAAAATACCTCCTTCATGCATCCTCAGAATATACAGTCTCTGCTTTAGCAGGAACTTGTTGGTTAATGACTTAGTCATATACATGCTTTCAAGCTTTCCCCACAACTTGGCAGCTGTGTCTTCCTCAGCAACTTCAGTGATATCATCATCAGATAAGCACAACTTGATGGTTGAATGTGCTTTCTCATCCAGACTGGCAAAACCTGCTGAACTGGTATCTCCTTTACTAAAAATGAGTCCATAATCCTTGTTGTTTTAACAAGGCCCGCATCTTGATTTGCCACTGACTAATACTATTTCTTCCTGTAAATTTATCGATTTTTACGTTAACTGCAGACATCTTTCTTGCCCAAGAACAAAAAATTTATCACAGAAGCCTAGCACCGGTGAGGGTCTTGGTGAAGATAAATTCGATCGTACAGATGATTCCAAGAAACTACGCTCTAATACCAGTTTGTTATAATAGGATAGGGAATTCAGATGTAAGACAGATAATTAACAGATGCAATCTAACAATAATAATCAACAGATATAATAGAAACAAGAAGAACATAAGATTTAACGTGGTTTCCTGCGTTGTACCTACCATTCCACGGACATAAAGAGATATTTTAATTTGCACTAAAATTCAGATGGATTACACACTTTACAATGACCAATACAATTGGTATTTATAGGCATAGATCCCTAAACCCTAACCACCAAGAATCTTTGTTGGATAGCCATAAATGCCCCTGATATGGAATCACTCTGTTGACCCCACTCAGCTTATCATTGCCCAGATGTATAACTCAGCTGCACCCAAAAGCCTCAGCAGACCCTTAACAGGCTGCTGACACCAGAAGAAACTCAACTGACTTCCCAGCCGACTTTCACAGACTTAGATACACTTCTCTGCATGTCCTCACACAGCTGATAACCAGATTAGTTCTACCAGATGTAGAGTTTATGTCACTTTGCTGACAGATGCACTTTAAGTGCTAAACATCTGAACTTTGATGCAATGACAATAATAGTTTGTTATTTTATATTCATTGACACTTTTTCAAGACCAAAACATGTGTCACTTCATCTTACATGACACTTTACGAAGAGCAAATCATGTGTCACTACATCTGCATTAACTTTATAAAGACCAAATTAGGTGTTACTACATGTTCAGTAGCACTTCATGAAACACAAATCACGTGTCACTACATCTTCATAGATATTTTAACAATACAAAATCATTTGTTACTACATCTACGGTGTCACTACTTCTATAGTGTTGATCGGCTGAAAAGCACTTACTAGCAATAGGACTAGGTTTATCGTAGTAGAGTACTGGCGAGTCAAGGTTGAATCACACGGAGACTCGTAAGAATGCAAATTCATTCGAGATTGAGCTGTCACGATAACAATCTACGACCAACTATAATATAGACAGAAGTAAAGTGGTGCCAATAAAAAAACAAGACTATGCAAGTTCAAATGGAGCACACAAGAGTTCTAAGGTAATAGTTTAATTATGAGTTATTAGTTATTCCCCCTATGAGATGCAATAGTCATCCCCATTGGTAAATTATAATTAATTGACAGCTACGGGTGCAACTCCTAAACCTATCTACTATTAGGAAATCTATGTGGGAACGCAGCGGAATTCAAAATTTTAATTATTTCCTTTTAACCAGGATCGACTTCGTTTATACAATAAACAAATAAGCAAGTATATTGTGATTACCTTGGTTGATCTAAAAGATCGATGCTTCGACCGTCTAAGGAGAGTAGTGGTGCACAGAGCCGCCCAAGCGTTCGGCCTCTACCGCTAGTCAACACGAACAACCCGGCAGAATCTACCATTGGATTACTACTAGAAAAATCCAGTTGCTAGACCGGCCTTTTCTCTCTCTCAAATATCTCTCTAAGAAGCTCTCTATTTTTCACAAGAAATATTAGATCTTGGAATTGTGATGTACAAAAGAGCAAGCCAAGCCTCCCTTAAATAGGTGTTGGTGTGCCATTTTCATATCCCAATCTGATTGGGATTAGTTTCCTAGTAGATTGAGGAGAAAGAAAACATATTCCTAATAAAATAAGGAAAATTGATATTCTACATTTATCTCATTAAATACTCAATATCTTATATATTTCCAAAATATATATTATCAATATCCAATATTGAGTATATCTTTTATTATATTATCATAAATCAATTTACACATGTGTATATATCACATATATATACTATATGCATAAATATATATATATATATATATATATATATATATATATATATATATATATATATAAAATTATTACACTAGTTTGCATTCATATCACATATGCACACTACACACGCATGTAGTCACAAATATATATATATATATATATATATATATATATATATATATATATATATATATATATCATATTTTAATATTTGGTAATACTATTAATTAAATTGCACAATCCAAGTGTATCTTATACACTCCAAAATTGCGCCACCTCTAACCAATTTTTAGGCATCCGGAATATTCTTTAATTGATCAACATAATTAATATCCGGTATTTAATTTATTCATAACAAATAAATACCACCATATTAATTTTCCAGTATAACCTTTATAGACTTGAGATAAAACTTTCCTTATTTGGTCATCAACTATAACCACATTTTAATCCGGCTAGATATTCTTATGTGTGTGACCTGATAGCCTTCCGAGGGCCGTAGACACAAAGTGCAAATTACGAAAATGCCGCTCATACCTAACGATCACGGGATAGCATCTAGCAACACACCGTGACCCCTAATAATAGGAATAGTCAAATGCAATGACTACCACCTTTCATATGAAATAGTTACCGTGTAAATAGAATCCTAGCGCTGTATTAATATCCATACGGTCGTTTGTCGAGTGTCAAACATCAACGACCGTATCTTATAATATGGATATCATGCTCTCTCGAAGTAACTCATTTACTTCCACTTCACAAACATTCACGAGAATAAGACATTCCTTATTAGAAGGACCTTTCGGATATTCAGCCCCACTGATAGGGTACGCGATTACCTGACGACCAAACATGTATACTCCACATGCTTCAGTATCACACCCAATCACTACCGCATGATCGCACCATGGCTAGGGGAAACCTCAATAGTGTCAAAGCATGACAATCCACACCGTGATGCCATGTAGACTCCGGTCCTAATAATATTTACACAACCGTCACATAGTGTGACACTTAAGAGTGTAAGTGGGTAAGTCTAACGTACGCATTCTCTAATACACGTCCACGTACAGTCCAAGTGTCTCTACACTTTGATAGACTAGATCTATCCATGTCCTTAAAGACAAAAGATATCTAATACGTGCTAGCCTATTTCTACTATCAATGCCCTGTTTAATAGTACATCAGCCTAGAGACATTTAACTATCAAACTTATTAAAGTGATTAGAGATCTCATCAACCACAATCGCCTATTGTTAACGGTGATTTTTACGATATATATGACTTTATTTCGTAACAATTTCCTTCGTGTTTTACTATTTTTTTTATAGAAAATTAGGTGTTTAATGGATTTATTGAAAGAATGTGTATGGAAATCATCAAAGTGCAAAATCGAGCTAATTACGTGGTTTTATTTGTGTTTTCTATCAATATGTATGATTTTACATTTTGCATGTTTTTGTCATGTTGTAGGTACGCTTACATGTTATGGAGGAAGCTAAAACGACGTTTAACTGAAGATTAAATAGAATGAGGAAGATGCATATTGAAGTCTGAACGCACGTTTGCCATCCGTCCAACCTGGATCAAGCGTCGAAGCATGGATCAAGCGCCCACCGGAGCTACTCAATTCAGGAAAGCATGATTTTTACCCAAACGGGCGTCCAGAAGAGTGGACTGGCGTCCAGGAGGAGCCTTTGGATTCAGGATGTTCAGATTTTCTGTGGACGAGCGTTCAGAATTGCATAGGACGGGTGTTTGAGAAGACTCGGCCCGACTCTAAGATTTCAAAGCAGCTAGACTGACGTCCAAAATCCTTGGACGGGCGTCCAAGCACCGCCTCAGCCTAAACCGACTTCAAAACCTATATATAGTCACGTTTTTCTGAACCCTAAGTACAACAACCTCGATTCCCTGTGAGATCGACCCGGTATTAGTTGCTCTACTACGATCCCTACACTTGGGGTAAACCGGATTTATAATTTATTACTTGTTGTTTTCCGTTGATAAAATCCGAGACAAGTTTTTGGCGCCGTTGCCGGGGAATCGGTACGGTTGTCTAGTTTATTAATATTTCTGATTTTCTGTTATAAGTTGGGATAAAAGGGATCGTTAGGGCACATGTTAGTATTTTGGCCATAACTTTCGGCTCGAGTGTCCGTTTGGCGCGTAGGACCCCAATTCGGAAAGCTCGTTCCGGAGGCCGTTCGACGCCGTTTTCAAGGTCAAAATCTGCTGTTTTCCCTTCCATTTTGGGCTCAGAAGCTTCCAACACGTTTTTCTCCCTTTTATTGTTTTATTGTTTTCTGTTTTAAATTTTTCGTAGGTAGGTTTCTGTTTCTGTTTCCGTTCTTTTTCTGTCTCTTTATCTTTTAAAAAAAAACAAAAAAATGTCATCAACTAGGATTATGCAAGATCAGATCGCCATGCTGCAACAGCAGGTGGCAACTCTTATGATGTTACGCAATCCTATGAATCAGACCCAGTCTTTTCCTCAGAACTCACAAGTTACATTACGCTCAGGAAGATGTTGTCGACCTGCCATCTTTGTTGGCGGTGTCGCTTTCTTTCCTGCTGCGTATCAAGTTAACACTGTCCGTAATCGGGGGCGATGCAGGTCATCCACATGTCAGAATTGTGACAATTTGGGACATACTGCTCGTTTATGTCCCAATAGTGGACAGAACGCCTTCTTTGGCCAGAATAATCAGAAATTTAACGATCAGTTCTCTGGCCAAGGTAATTATCAGAATCAGGGTTTCAATCAAAACCAGAATTTTAATCAAAACCCGAACTTCATTCAGGATCAACATATCAATTTTTCCAATCAAAATCAATGGTTCAATCAGAACAGTCCCGATCCTATATTTCAAAGTCAGTCTAGCCAATCTTTCCCACAGAACTTTCAGAACTATCAAGGCCCCTCTCAATTGGATGATCTTGAAGCTAAATTGGAGGAGCAAAACAGGACACTCAAGAATCTTGAGAGACGGCTCAGGCAAATGGCTCAAGACCAAGGCATTGACTTAGCTCCCACACTCCCTTATGGTGGAGAAGAGGCTAATGCTATGAATGTAAGGTCCGACCCTCAACTTAGTGGTTTTCCTGTTCTGAATGAGAGTACTCAGGTGGCTAATCCCCTGAGAAATAAAGAATTTAGTGGATGTCAGGAGGCTGATCTCCTGACTGTTAAGGAAGGTGGAAACGAAATAGATGATCATATGTCTCGAATGAAGGATGAAGAAGAGGAAGAACCTGAAGGGAATGACCTTTACTTTCCTCTCCAGAATGTTATGCATCTAGACAAGTGCACTCCTGATATTCCTGGGTATGCTTCTATCGCCAACTTCTTACATTCCCAGTACTTAAATCCGGAATTTTCATATCATGAGAAGAAGAAATATTTCTCTGATGTGAAAACCTTCGTTTGGGATGAACCTTACCTCTTCAAGATTTGTAAAGATGGTTTGCTGAGAAGATGTGTTCCTGAACTGAGCAACGTGATATTATTGAGCAATGCCACAGTGGACCCACTGGCGGTCACTTTGGTCCTTGGAAAACCGTTGCTAAGATCTTTCAATCCGGCTTCTATTGGCCCACGATCTTTAAAGATACAGAAGTTTCTGTAAAGCTTGTGATAGGTGTCAAAGAACTGGAACTTTAACTAGGCGTTTCGACATGCCATTGAAACCCATCCTAGAATGCGAAGTCTTTGATGTACGGGGTATCGATTTTATGGGACCATTCCCATCCTCTTGTGGAAATAAATACATCTTAGTCTGCGTGGATTATGTATCAAAATGGGTGGAGGCTCAAGCCACTTCTCACAATGATCATAAAACGGTCATGAAGTTCCTGAAGAAAAATATTTTCGTGAGATTTGGATGTCCCCGCGCCTTAATCAGTGATGAGGGAACGCACTTCTGCAACCGGCCACTAGAAAAAGTTCTTGAGAAATATGGTGTCCGGCACAAAATTGGCACACCATACCATCCTATGACTAGTGGTCAGGTTGAAAGAAGCAACCAAAGTTTAAAGAAGATCCTGGAGAAAACAGTTAACAGTCATAGAAAAGACTGGAGTCTAAAGTTGGATGATGTACTGTGGGCATATCGAACTGCCTATAAGACACCCATGGGTACATCACCCTATCAAATGGTTTATGATAAACCATGCCACTTACCAATCGAGTTAGAGCATAGAGCGTATTGGGCCACGAAGTTTTTAAACTTCGATACCCAATCTTGTGGAAAACACCGATTGCAACAGTTGCATGAGTTAGACGAATTTAGACTTCAGGCCTACGAAAGTGCCAGGATAAGTAAGGAAAGGACAAAACTCCTTCATGATACCACGATCAAGAAGCGATAATTTCAAGTAGGGGAACAAGTTTTATTGTACAATTCCAGGTTACATCTGTTCCCTGGTAAGTTGAGGACACGATGGTCCGGTCCTTTTGAAATTCTCCAAATCATTCCTGGAGGTGTTTTAGAACTAAGAGGTCATGGTGACCAGCCGTTTAGAGTGAATGGTCAAAGGTGTAAGCATTATATTGGTCAACCCAAAGAGAAGCCTTTGATTGTTCACTTCCTCGACATCCTCGGGTGTGGTACTCCTGAAATCAATGAGTTTGACGAGTTTTCGCCCGATTTGTTTTCTGAGAATGACGGCAGTGGTCCAGTAGAGGAAGTTCTGGCTGGTAGTTGGGATATGGAATAGTTTAAACGGGAGGCACAGTTAAAGAGAAGACTGAAGAAGAAGAAGTCTACGATGGGGAAAATTAAGAATGTTTGGAAGGCGGTAAAGAACCTGACCCCATGTGTGAGATGCTGTTTCTGTAGCCACACTAATTACCAGAGCTTACACGAAGTAGTGGCCGGAAGGAAGATTAAGTTGCCTGATCCAGGCTGAATAGTACGTGTGTCTAGCCAAAGACACTAAAGAAAGGCGCTTGTTGGGAGGCAACCCAATAATAAGAATAGTTTTTTTTTTATTATTATTTTGGATTATTTTGTTTTTTGTTGAATAAGGGGGGCTAGTTTTGTCTTGTGTCGTCTAGGTTTTTGGAGTCGGTTTCTGTGGCCTGGTAACTTGCATGAGCGGAAGCTACTGTCGTTTTTGATTCATCTGCACTTTAGTTGAAGCTACTGTCGGTTTCCCGTTGCTATTACTTTCTGATGAATCTTGTAAGCCATAACGCGCATTTGCACTTTCAGTTGGAGTTTGTATTTATGTATGCACATGTTGGACCATATTTGTTTTGTAAACCTCTGTGGTTATATTTGACGCTTAGATGCCCTGTGTTTTCTCTGTGTGGTGATTTTTCCATCTGAGCAATTATATCCTGTGCTTATATCAAACTTTTCTGCGCAATATGTTATATTCCCCTATCCCCGAGGTACGTTTTGTTTTATTTTTCATGTGTACAAGGTATTCGCTATAGCGATGGTGCGCTTTTAGATGAAGCCAGTTTTCCGGTGGATGGCCCACAGTCTACTGACTTCTTCAAGCATTTCTGGATCTGGATCCAGACCACTTCCAGAATTGCCACCTTCGAACTACAATCAGCTAAGTTTTTCTTATTCTGCACAACATGAGGACATGTTGTTATTTAAGTTTGGGGGATGGATTGCTTGTACCTATGTGCTCAGTTTATTATGCTTATCTTTTGTGAAAAATTGAAAATTTTTGAAATTTTTTTAAAAAAAAAATCCGTCCCGAGCATGATTTTATTTTGGTTACTTACTCATTTATATTCTCATACTTGTGTTCAGTTGACTAGTATTTTTGCATAGACCTTTGATAAATAAGCTTTTTCTCAAATTCTTTTCACGTAAGCCTCTTCGACGACGAGCTGAACTTAGGAAACTGTACTCATTTAAACCGATGATGTTTGACTCTGGTTATCAGACCGTTCGCTTAGTGCTAATCTCATGGAAATTGTAATATGTGCGTAGTTGGAATTGAAGTAGGAATTATCGTGAATATACCGAAGCCTGAATGTGATAAGTGAAACATAACTATTGTGCTTGGAAAGTTGAATTTAAAGTGAATTAATTGGGTGTGTCGGAAGCTGGGCGATGATTGGAGTGAGGTAGGGCGTATCTCGAATGTTCTATACCACTATGATGACCAAAAGCTCACGACAGTCAGAAGAAGCTGCCTTATGATTTGAGTAAGGTAGGTCATATCTCGAATTTCCTATTCTGCTATGACGGGCAAGAGCTCATTCTGATGTGTGCTTAAATGTGAAAGATAAATTAAATCAACATACATAAGGAATTTGGTTTGAATAAGTGAAAGACTTAGTTATCGCCTACCTTATCCCCAGTATAGACCAAGGTATATGTTGTAGGGAATATCCTCTGGCAGTGCATCGAAAAGATTTCGAAAACACATGTATTACTCTAGTCATGACGTGAGTAGTTTTGTAGGGCGTATGTATAGTCAGGGTGATTCATTATTTGTCTTTAATGGGTATTGGTTGGTTAGCTTGATTTTAATTGTCAAGTGTGGAATCGGTGGAAGTTGAAGAAGGCTTTGCACACACTACACATTCGAGTAATCGTTTATTCCATGGGATGTATGTTTTTGATGCTAGTCGACCGGTTGTGATTTGATATATGGGATTTTATGTGGTTCAATGTTCAAGTAAGTCCATGGTTTTCTTGTTTTGTTTTACTCGGGACGAGCAAAAGCTAAGTGTGGGGGAGTTGTTAACGGTGATTTTTACGATATATATGACTTTATTTCGTAACAATTTCCTTCGTGTTTTACTATTTTTTATAGAAAATTAGGTGTTTAATGGATTTATTGAAAGAATACGTATGGAAATCATCAAAGTGCAAAATCGAGCTATTTACGTGGTTTTATTGGTGTTTTCTATCAATATGTATGATTTTACATTTTGCATGTTTTTGTCATGTTGTAGATACGCTTACATGCTATGCAGGAAGCTAAAACGACGTTTAAATGAAGATTGAATAGAATGAGGAAGATGCATATTGAAGTCTGAACGCACGTTTGCCATCCGTCCAACCTGGAGTGGCGTCCAGAAGCATGGACTGGCGTCCACTGGAGCTACTCAATTCAAGAAAGCATGATTTTTACCCAAACGGGCGTCCAGAAGAGTGGACTGGCGTCCAGGAGGAGCCTTTGGATTCAGGATGTTCAGATTTTCTGTGGACGAGCGTTCATAATTGCATAGGACAGGCGTTTGAGAAGACTCGGCCCGACTCGAAGATTTCAAAGCAACTGGACTGGCGTCCAGAATCCTTGGACGGGCGTCCAAGCACCGCCTCAGCCTAAACCAACTTCAAAACCTATATATAGTCGCATTTTTCTGAACCCTAAGTACACCAACCTCGATTCCCTGTGAGATCGATCCGGTATTAGTTGCTCTACTACGATCCCTGCACTTGGGGTAAACCGGATTTATAATTTATTACTTGTTGTTTTCCGTTGATAAAATCCGAGACACCTATCATGGTTTCTCTATCACAGTTTAATACTAAGGACCTTATCATATAACAATTCATAATTGGTTTTTCAAAAGAACATATATATGACAACAGAATAGCCATTTAATATATGTACACACATAAAGAAATAGTAGAAATGATCTGACCCGGTTGGATCCGGTCCAACCCGATTGGGTTTAGGATAGTATTTCAACAATCTCCCACTTGGCCTAAAACCAATTACTCGTACAGACAAGACTAAGTTGAAACACAAAAATCTCATGCAATACTCACAACCAGCCTTAGCCGTGAACGGATCGATATCCGTGGGGACTCAGACTATCTTCATAACATGCTCCAAATGATCAAGTCAAAGGAACCGCCTCAACACACACATGAATCTCCGATGAGACCCTGGTCCTTGCTTCAAGCAATGCAGCTATATAGAAAGGGTGGAAGAACCATATAGGTTCAGGAATGAACCTTCTAGATCCATGTATTGTTCATGCTGCGACTCCAAGGCACTACTTTGTTTTGGCCTAGTTGTAGAAATTTACAGTGATCCATAGCCAAGAACATTTTCATCTCACTGTATAACTTAATCAAAGTGACTGCAAACCCAGACTGTAGCTCCCACTCGATTTCATAAGACTCATGATATACGTCTGTATAAATATATTTATCTGATTCCAAGTTGCAATAAACTAGGAAACCATCCTTAACTGTATAAGGATAATCTCGGCATTCACCAGATTTACTTTCATACTTGCTCATGACTCTTCATGGACTATGAACATCTGGCATTACTTTTATGATGGATCCTATTGTAGTAGCAGAAGAAACATTCCATAAGGATCATCTTTCACCTTATCGTTAGGAACAATGTCCTAATATAGATAGATCTTGAGAACACCGTCTAGCAGTATCTCCTGTCGCGATCTATGCTAAAATCTTTTAGCATCACATCTATATAGGTAAACTATAAACCAACAGCAGTTAAATCTATCACCATAGATTCTTATTTCTAAAATAAGAACTGCTAATCCAAGTGCTTTCGTAAAGACCTTTAACTACCAAACACTAATTGACTGTGATATGAGGTGATAATTATCGAGAGAGATATCCAATACCTTACTCAAAAATCATAACACACTCCCACTATCCCTCTTGCACATTGGACATATCCATTCTTTTGACTAAATCAAACTCTTTTGATTATCAAACAAAGAAATAGTCTAGAGAAACTTGTTTGAGTCCATAAATGGATCTCGTGGGCTCACATATCATGTTATCGTCTATGAACATCAAGTTGTTTGCCCAACGTCTTCAACACTATCATATAGCCATGATACGAAGTTATAACAAGCATAATCTGAATAGAACTGGGCTCAGCTGGCGGCATAAAGATAATTACAAGGTTTACACCCCGTACCCTTCAACCGTCACTATAGCCTTTTGGTAATCAATGACAGCCTTTCAGGAACATTCCCTCTAGGTACGACAGACTAGGTTCACAACCTGGTTGTCACTGATGGAACATAATTCAGATATTATGGCTCTTGGCCATATCTCTCAATCTTGCCTTTCAAACATTCCTTCATAAGTCATGAGATATTCATTCTTCAAAATGAACATACCAGCATCCTTTTCAGGCTTGAGGTTATCTACAGACATACAAAACTTTTGTGTGCACTGAGCAGTGTTCTAACCTTATCACTATGTGGCGTCTGCTCACGTTCCTATGATCGAATATCTCCTTGAGGTTCTCAAACTACCTTTATGATCTAAATTTACTCCGACTGTTTCTTTTGGAAGAAACACTTCCTCTAGAAGACAGCATGTTTGGAGACAAACATTTTGGTCCATGGAAAAGTAATCATTATTTAGCGTACTTGCTAAGATATTCCACAAAGTTGCATATGTCATACTAGATTCCAAGCCTTTCTGACTTTGCTTATGACAACTTAAAATCATCGGTTAAGATAGATTCGACATTATCCCCTTCCATATCTAAAATGGAATTTGTTCAACCTTTATTCTTTGAAACTCGGTTAGGTTTATTTATTGTATAAGTGTTCTCGGTGAATTTTATGATTTATATCGCAATATTTCATAACAATAATCCCCGTGTTTTAGTGATTTTTATAGAAAATTACGTATTAAATGAACAAATGGAAGAAATGGTCTTAAGATTACAAAAAGTGTAAAACGTGCCAATTACGTGCTTAAAATGATGATTTTATGTTGGTTTGAGTTGTGTTACACTTTGGTATGTTTTCAATGACGTGCAGGTGTTAAATGCGGCTGAGAAAAAGTTGATTTCAAGTGTGTACTCTTTGAAGAGTGGGAGCTGAAGAATAAAGAGATAAAGATGAAAGGTCGAGTTTGAAGGCATGTTGGACGAACGTCTGAAGTATTGAACTGGCGTCCAGAAAGCTGAACGAGCGTTTGATGTCCCGTCCTCTGGACGGGTGTCCGGAATAGTGGACTGGCGTCCTCAGGGAGAATTTTGATTCAGGATGTTCAGATTTTCGGTGAACTGGCGTCTGATTTTGTCCAAATTAAAGAAGGACGTGCGTCCAATCCCAGCTCGGCCCGACTCAAACAAGTTTTGCACACTGGACGGGCGTCCAGGTGTTTTGGACGGGCGTCCACCACCGATTTTAACCCTAGCCGCCTCAAAATTCTATAAATACCAGCGTGTATTGAACCCTAGAGGGACATCTCATACGCATTATTCACTCATAAAAACCCTAGCAGCGCACTTTTTAACAGAGCAACAGCCGCACCAAACACACTAAAAACATGAGTCTTCTTCTTTCAATTCTCTCTTGGAGATCAAGGATGATTGATGGCTAAACAGTTCGCAGTAGGACAACAGGATGAAGCCAACACAACACCATCACAACCAAGTGATTTTCGAGTAGCAATTGTTTAGTGAGTTTGAATTTTAATTTCTTTATCAATTGAACAGATGTGAATGTTTGTTTTATTAGATTGAGAAATCAATAAAACGTTTATCTGTTTTGAATTTTAATGAGAATTGGATTCATATATAGAACCGTTCTTTTGATACGATTAGTAATAATTCAAGAGATTGCTTATTATTGGTTGGGTAGGAGATTCGGAGACGAACTCGTGATCATGTTCTTAAAGTGTTAATTTTGTTTTACTTAAGAAAGAAAACGAAAGCTAAGTAAATTTGATTAAGGAAACTAGATCGAATTTAGGTTAGATCATACCGAGGAATTTAATTTAACTCATAACTTGGTTGGGTGGTGGTTGTTTGGTGGATCCTTGTTGCCCTACTGTTCCTTTATATTCATAAGAAAGTTCGTACTTTTTGCTTCGTTTAGTTATTTTCAAAACCCTAGCTTTTACCTACTGTTTCTGCATATTTTCTGTTTTAGATCATAATCGGACGCCCGTCCACATAAGTGAACGCCCGTCCATAGTCGAATTTTCATGTTTCCTATTTTAGTTTAGTTTTACTCATCATTTTTATTAGAGTTAGTATAGACCTTAGTTTTAGGCAAAAAATTGTGACATAATCGATATAATAATTGCACCTTAATCCGATAAACATTCGACTTCTTAGACAGGGCGACCGGTAACACCTTTACTACAAGCCTTATACTTGGGGTGTTCCGGTAATTATAAATTTAAAACGAGTTTTTACCGAACAAGTTTTTGGCGCCGTTGCCGGGGAGTCGGTAACGGTTGTCGGATTCTTCGTAGTGCAGTTTTCTGTGTCGAAAGGGATCGCTATTGCACGCGGTAGTATTTTGACCGTAACTTTCGGCTCGAGTGTCCGTTTGGAACGCAGGACCCCAATTCGGAAAGCTCGTTCCGACGCCGACTACATGATTAACGGCCAATGGCCGTTCAATGCCGTTTTCGAGGTCAAAACCCACTGTTTTCCCTTCCATTTTGGCCCTAGAAGATTTCAACATGTTTTTTATACCGTCTTAGTGCCTTTTATGTTTTAAATTTTTCGTAGGTAGGTTTCTTTTTTTTGTTTCTGTTTCTAGATCTTTTTCTAAATTTGAAAATAAAAAAATAATAAATAAATAAAAAAAAATTAATAAAACCTTACGAACAGCGCTCACTTACACTGACAGCCCCCGCCTTTCATCTATCTTCTTCTCGAACGCTTGATTCGAGCTCAACGAGCAGCGTTCACTTCCTGAATCGTTTCTGAACTAGCGTCCACTAACACTGTACGCCAGTTCAGTCTCTGAAAATTTCACTTTTCAGTCTCTTCTCTCTCTTCTCTCTTTCTAACCCTCTAAACCCTCTAATCTTCTCTACATTCCCCTCTCATCAACCCTAAGGTTGATTTCTTCCTGTTCTGCTTCTCTGGTTTATGCAAACCAGGAGTAAGAAGGGAAATCTTATCTTTAACCCCGAACCTGAGCGAGACATTGTCAGAAGAAGATTATTTCAAAGTTCTGGCAAGATGAGCGAACACGGTTCTAGTGATGACGAACCGGAGAACCAAGGGAATAATAACCAAGATCCCGCTCAATTAAACCAAATTCTGATGCAAATGTTGCAGAACCAACAACAGCAGCAAGCCTGGATAAACCAGCAGATGCAACAACAACCTCAGAATGTTCAATAGCAATGAACCCAGCGGCCGCAAATTGTTGTGCAAAGAAGACCCTTATGCGCCATATCTTGATCAAGACTTCTTGGAAGGGCATAGACCAATTCGGCCTCCAGAGATGGGAGGACTGCATTTTGATCTTAAGAATGGAGTTGTGGGGATGGTCCAAAATAGCTCATTCCATGGCACTTTCTGCGAAGACCCACATGACTTCTTGTCGACTTTTGTGCAAATATGTGAAGCGGGCACTACCCCCACGGCGTTCCTTCGAAGTCGTTAAATTGAAACTTTTCCGTTTGCCTTGAAAGGCGAAGCAAATCGATGGTTTAAGTCCTTACCCCATCACTCTCTTCATAACTGGGCTGATGTGAAAAGAGCCTTTGCTCTGAAATTCGTTTCACCTGGAACGATAATGGACCGTAAATGAGATATAGCTACTTTCGAGCAATTAGAAGGAGAGAGTGTGGGAAAGGCCTGGGAGAGGTTGAATTTGTTAATGAGGAAATGCCCTAACCATGGATACACTCGACATAAACTTCTAGAATTATTCTATCAGGGTGTTACTCAACCCAATAGAGATTACTTAGACTCCACAGCTCATGGATCGTTTTTAGGAGGAGGAGATGATGCTGCATACAGGGTAGCAGAAACAATAGCTAAGAATAACATGTGGGCTACTCAAAAGAAGACCCATATTAGTGGAAGCAAAAAGGAGGCTGCTGAAAGTAACTCGGAGACAGAACTGCTAGTTGCTCAAATGTAAATAATGAACAAACAACTAGCCAACATGCAAATGAAGCAGCAAGAAAGGTCAGCAGATGTGAATTACTCGGGCATGCAGGCCGGGAATATGATGAATGAGGAAGTGCAGGCCATGGAGAACCAGAATCAACCTTTCAGAAGCTTCAGTCAAAATTCTGGTCAATCGAGTCAAACTCAAAACCGTAACTATTCGGGAAACCCGCGGAATAGTTATTATACACCGCCTGGTGCATCCAACAACCAAAGACCCCAAGGTAACTGGCCCCAAACGCAAAATCAATAGCCCACCTATGTCTCTCAAAAGAAATTTGATGAGCTAGTAGACATGGTGAAAACACTAGCCACCGGTCAAAAAACGATGGAGAGACAGATTGGTCAAATGGCTGATCAACAAGCGAGCAGACCTCCAGGAAGACTGCCTAGTTATACAGATAAAAACCCTAAGGTAGATATCAATGCTTGCACTGCCATCACACCTCAGTGGGAGTATGGAGAGGAGGAGTTGAATGCAGTCACCCTCAGAAGCGGTAAGACAATTTGGACCCGAAAGATGTCGGGAAACGAGTAGCCCCTCCTGACGCCATAAGTTCAGGAGGGGGTAAACAGGATAAAAATGCCAAAGAAAGCAACAGTGAGGAAGAGCTGTGTGATGATTTTTCGGGGGATAGTGATAAGGATACTGAGAAGAGAAGTCAGGTAGCTGAACACTTAACTAAAAAGAAAACTGAAAAGTTTGTCAGGTGGAAGGACAAGGAGGACGAAGCCATTAAAAGTCAAACTATAATTAATCATTCGAAAACCCTTCCTTATCAAGCAAAGAAAAGAGAGAATATCTTGAACTCTGACAAACAGTATGACGGGGTGAGAAAGATGCTTAGAGATACTATGGTGACTATGCCATTTGCTGAGGTATTAACTGAGATGCCTAAATGCTCTAAGTATCTTAAGGATGCCTGTGGAAGTAAGAAGAAGCTAAAGGGACTGGTAGAGGAGGTGCTAAGAGAAGAATGTTCAACGGTTTCACAAAGCGTTGCAATCAAGCGAGGTGACCCCGGACGACCTTCAATCTCTTGCATGATTGAAGGCCACACGTTCCACAATGTTTTATGCGATTCAAGGGCCTCTGTCAATGTGATGCCATTGAACGTCTGCAAGAGTCTCGGGTTGGACAAAAGGCTAAGGGAGCGTCCCGTCTCTCTTCAGTTGGTGGACCGATCTAGCCGTTTAGCAGCTGGTTGTGTTAACAACGTCCTTATCCATGTTAAATATTTAGTTTTTCCAACTGACTGGGTCATACTGGATTACCAGTCTGACAAGGAGATGGCCGTGATTCTGGGGCGGCCTTTCTTAAATACTTCTGCCTCCACCATTGACTTCCAAACTGGCCAAATCACTTTGAGAGTAGAGGATACTTCCGTTACCCTCGAGCAAGGAAAACGTTCTGCGGAGGCCTCGAGCCAAGAGATTTCATTCATTGAAGCAATTTATGGAGGTGAATCCGACCCTGATGAATAGCTCACGGAGATAGGAGCCCTAGATGTTATAATTCACGAAGAAGGAAATAACTATCCACGGGCCGTAATCAATGTTGAGTTGTCTCAACAACCTACGCATACTGAGCCTATGAGTGAACAGAAAATCTGGGACATTCCAGGGATGAGCAGCGATGATTTGAAAGAGCTCAACCAGCCAGACTTTAACCTCGCAGAGGAGGAAGTTTTAATGGGTAGTTGGGACGAAATAGATTTACGGAAAGAAACTACTCATTGGGAGTTGGATGATTGGGAGCAAACTTGCGAAGAAGCTTGAAGAAGAATAACTTAAGAAGATGGTTAAGCATAAGAAAGAACAAACGGAAGTCGACGGAGGATTCCTCTGAGATGATGTCATTCAATACCTTTACAGGTTACACCTCGGGAAGATGAGGTGTTTTTCAGTCAACCGGTCCAAGCTCACAAGGAGAAAGGTGGTCCCTTAAAATCCAGTATTGAGCAACCACTTACTGACTTGGAGCTTAAACCACTTCCGCAGCACCTAAAATACATCTTCCTTAAAGACGGTGATAAGTTGCCCTTGATCATCTCGTCTAAACTCAAGCCGGAGCAAGAAGCAGAATTAATCAAAGTTCTTGAAAAGAACATCCTCGCGTTCGGATGGCAAGTAGGCGATATCAGAGGAATCAGCCCAGACGTGTGCATGCATAAAATCCGAACGGAGGAAGGAGCGAAAAAGGTCAGACAACCTCAAAGGAGGCTGAATCCGCACATGCAGGAGGTTGTAAAAAAGGAGATCATCAAATGGCTCGATATGGTTATTATCTACGCCATCGCCGATAGTGAGTGGGTCAGTCCTACTCAAGTTGTGCCAAAGAAGGGAGGCATTATTGTGGAAAAGAACAAAAAAGGGGAAGAAGTTGCCTCACGCCTTGTGACTGGCTATAGAGTTTGCATTGATTATCGCAGGTTAAATGAAGTCACTGCTAAGGATCATTTCCCCCTGCCCTTCATTGACCAACTTCTAGAAAGACTGAGTGGTCATAAGTATTATTGTTTCCTCGATGGATATTCTGGTTACTTCCAGATAGCCATTGACCCTAATGACCAGGAGAAGACCACGTTTACGTGTCCATCTGGCACTTTTGCTTTTCGCAGAATGCCTTTCGGTTTGTGTAATGCACCGGCTACGTTTCAACGATGCATGTTGGCCATTTTTGATGGACTTGTGGAGCAGTGGATGGAGGTCTTCATGGATGATTTCTCGGTCTATGGCGACAGCTTTGGTGAAATTTTAAAGAATCTAGATATGGTACTCCAACGTTGTGTTGAGAAAAATTTGGTGCTTAACTGGGAGAAATGCCATTTCCTAGTCGAAGAAGGGATTGTTTTGGGACACAAGGTGTCCAGTGATGGTATTTAGGTGGATAAGGCTAAAGTAGAAGCCATTGAGAAAATGTCGTACCCGAAGACAGTGAAGGAGGTACGAGGATTTCTGGGACATGTGGGCTTCTATCGGCGTTTCATTAAAGACTTTTCGACGATAGCAAAGCCGTTATCCAACTCACAAAGAGGAAGTGGAGTTCTTGTTTGATGATGGGTGTAAGAAAGCTTTTAATAGCTTAAAGGGTAAGCTAACCAGTGCCCCCATTTTAATCGCGCCCGACTGGACTAAACCTTTTGAACTAATGTGCGATGCCTCTAACTATGCAGTGGGCGCAGTTCTAGGGCAGAGAATTGACAAAAAGTTCAGGCCGATTTACTATGCCAGCCGCACTTTGAACCCGGCTCAATGCAATTACGCCACTACCGAGAAGAAATTCTTGGCAGTCGTTTTTGCTATTGACAAATTCAGAAGTTATCTTTTAGGGTCCAAAGTGGTAGTATGGACGGATCACGCAGCACTACGCTACCTTATGGGAAAAGCAGACGCTAAACCAAGGTTACTCAGATGGATTATGATACTATAGGAATTTGACCTTGAAATTAAGGACAATAAGGGTAGTGATAATGTTGTAGCTGACCACTTATCTCGCCTAGTGAATGAGGGTGGCGAAATCCCTAAGGAGATAGGCATTGACTTTCCGACTGAGCAATTGATGAAGCTAGAGACTTTGAGGCCGTGGTATGCTGATTACGTTAACTACTTAGCAAGTGGGCATTTAGAAGATATGACGTATCAGGAGAAGAAGAAATTTTTCAGCGACTTAAAGTATCTCGTATGGGATGATCCTTATCTGTTTAAAGTCTGCAAGGACGGGTTGCTTAGAAGGTGCGTTCCGGAGCATGAACAATCGGATATTCTGGAGCAATGTCATAGTGGTCCCACTGGTGGACACTACGGAGCACCTAAGACAGTCACAAAAATCCTTCAAGCTGGTTTTTACTGGCCTACCTTGTTTAAAGATGCTGAAGCCTTTTGCAAAGGCTGTGATAGATGCCAAAGAGTAGGGAGACTCAGTAATAGGATGGAGATGCCTTTGGGGCCTATCTTGGAATGTGAAGTTTTCGACGTCTGGGGCATTGATTTTATGGGACCATTCCCATCATCATGCTCTAACAAATATATTCTGGTCTGTGTGGACTACGTTTCCAAGTGGGTAGAGGCCATAGCCACCCAAACCAATGATCACAAAGTTGTAAAGAAATTCTTGCAAAAGAATAGCTTTACTAGATTTGGTTGTCCGAGAGCCCTTATCAGTGATGAAGGTTCGCATTTCTGTAATGCACCACTGGATAAAATTCTTGAGAAATATGGTGTCAAGCATAGAATTGGTACACCATACCACCCCCAAACCAGTGGCCAAGTCGAGGTAAGCAACAGAAGTCTAAAACGGATTTTGGAGAAAACGGTAAATTCAAATAGATCCAAGTGGAGTCTGAAGTTGGACAACGCACTTTGGGCTTATCGCACCGCATTTAAGACCCCTATGGGTACGTCACCCTTCCAAATGGTCTATGGCAAGGCTTGCCATCTACCAGTCGAGCTGGAGCACAGAGCTTACTGGGCTATTAAATTCTTAAACTTCGATAGCCAGCTTTGTGGGCAGAAAAGATTATTGCAACTACATGAGCTCGATGAATTCGGACTCGGGGCCTCACGAGCGCCAAGTGAGCAAGGAAAAACGAAGGCGCGCCCACGATGCTAAGATTAAAGATCGAGAATTCAAAGTGGGAGACATGGCTTTGCTGTATAACACCAGGCTCCATCTTTTTGCTGGTAAGCTTAAATCTAGATGGTCTGGCCCCTTTGAGATTCTTGATGTTCATCCTAGTGGAGCCATTACGTTGAAAGGGTACGGCGATCAACCGCTCAAAGTCAATGGTCACAGGATTAAGAAGTACTTTGGGCAACCCAAGGAAAAACCTGAAGTACTATACTTTCAAAAGAGAAATGAAACGGTTGAGTCGTTTATTTGTGAAGAGATTCCATCCTACTTCTTTGGGGTAGATGATGACATTATTACCCCTATCCTTGCAGATCCTTCTGTCAATGCTCCTGAGCCGGTTAGCATACCTCAGCCGAATCTGAGAAACAAGAACAAGAAGAAAAGAGTCAGTGTTGTCTAGAGAGAGAAATTTCATGATCTTATCGTGCACTTGACTTGTTGTTGTGGCGAAAACCATTTCCGTCCTAGTCATTCTGATTCTAACAGAGAAGTGGTTAGCTTCAAACCCAAGTGGCCTGATCCAGGTTGACTTGATTTACTCTGTCAAGCTAATGACAATAAAGAAGCGCTACTAGGAGGCATCCTAGTCTTTAAGTTACTTTTTAGTTAAGTTTTTAGGGCATTAGGAATAAAACAATGGTGATTTGTGTGTTGGTTACCCCTGTCCTATTTGTGAATGCTTTATTTGCCCA
The DNA here is from genome assembly GCA_026214975.1 of Gentiana macrophylla. Classification (NCBI taxonomy): domain Eukaryota; kingdom Viridiplantae; phylum Streptophyta; class Magnoliopsida; order Gentianales; family Gentianaceae; genus Gentiana; species Gentiana macrophylla. Next base: position 59,726,517 of record CM047816.1, on the reverse strand, counting down.
TTTCTGTGTGCATTCATGTTTACTCATATACCCCTTGTACCCCAAGATTTTATGCTATGTCGAGTGTTGCAGATATTGTTGAGCGGTTTTTGCCAGTTATCACTTTTAGGGTTGTCTGTTCATGCTACAAGTTGCAGCGGTACGTTCATGTTACGGCCTGACCACTGTCAACATGCAGCCCGATGACCACTTTGAAACCAGCTAAGTATTCTTTTCTTTTATTTGCACATTCTGAGGACATAATGTGATTTAAGTGTGGGGGTGCAATTCATGCTTTATTTTCGACAGTATGAGTAAATATTTGTGATCTTTGATAAATAGTGAAATTTTAAAATTTACACTTGGATATTTGTAAATCTTGAGCATGTAATTGAAACAAATGGCTTGCTAGTTGTAGTTTCCTGACAATGATTTTATGTGACTTTGAGAGACAATTATAGCATGCTTTTACTAATGAGATAGTATTCATTTCACACTCACGAAAGCCTTTGATATTGAAGCAATAATTTTGAACTGTATCCTTTCACTATTTTAGTGATTTATCTTAGAGAGATTTGTTCTTAATAGTAACAGTGAAGTAACACCTAAGTTCAGAACGTGCACTGTGAATATCTGAAGGTTTGAATGTGATAAGTGAAACGTAACTAATGTTTTTGAAAAAGTCGATTTAATAATAAATAAATGGGTGTGTCGGAAGCTGGTTGATGATTGGAGTGCGGTAGGGCATTATCTCGAAATGTCCTATTCCACTATGATGACCAAAAGCTCACGACAGTCAGGAAAAGCTACCCTATGATTTGAGTAAGGTAGGGTGTTATCCCGAAACATCCTATTCTACTATGACGGGCAAGAGCTCATTCTGATGTGCGTCAAAAGAAAAACTGTAAAAAGAAAGTGAAAAAACTTAAAGACTTTGTTATCGTTGAACTTATACCCAGTATAAACCGAATGATATGCTGTAGGGATTATCCTACTGAGTGCGCGGGAAGACTTTGTGTGGAACGATTCCTGCCTATACCCAGGATAGTCATTAAAATTATTTGAGAGGATATTTGTTTGAGAGGATTGTGAAGATTGAAAAGGGCTTGTCACACACACACCGAACCTATCTCTATGTTGGTACCACTTGCTATAGTTGTTGTATCTTTTGTTACGTGAGTTAGGGATCTATGTGGATTGCATGAAAGTGAGCTAGTTTTGATTGTTTTGTTCGGGACGAACAAAAAGCTAAGTGTGGGGGAGTTGTTCTCGGTGAATTTTATGATTTATATCACAATATTTCATAACAATAATCCCCGTGTTTTAGTGATTTTTATAGAAAATTACGTATTAAATGAACAAATGGAAGAAATGGTCTGAAGATTACAAAAAGTGTAAAACGTGCCAATTACGTGCTTAAAATGATGATTTTATGTTGGTTTGAGTTGTGTTACACTTTGGTATGTTTTCAATGACGTGCAGGTGTTAAATGCGGCTGAGAAAAAGTTGATTTAAAGTGTGTAATCGTGCTTTGAAGAGTGGGAGCTGAAGAATAAAGAGATAAAGATGAAAGGTCGAGTTTGAAGGCATCTTTGGATGAACGCCTCAAAGTATTGAATCAAGGTCCGAAAGCTGAACGAGCGTTTGATGTCCCGTCCTCTGGACGGGCGTCCGGAATAGTGGACTGGCATCCTCAGGGAGAATTTTGATTCAGGATGTTCAGATTTTCGGTGAACTGGCGTCTGATTTTGTCCAAATTAAAGAAGGACATGCGTCCAATCCCAGCTCGGCCCGACTCAAACAAGTTTTGCACACTGGACGGGCGTCCAGGTGTTTTGGACGGGCGTCCACCACCGATTTTAACCCTAGCCGCCTCAAAATTCTATAAATACCAGCGTGTATTGAACCCTAGAGGGACATCTCATACGCATTATTCACTCATAAAAACCCTAGCAGCCGCGCACTTTTAATGAGAGCGGCGAATGCACTCAAACACACTAAAAACATGAGTCTTCTTCTTTCAATTCTCTCTTAGAGATCAAGGATGATTGAGGGCTAAACAGTTCGCAGTAGGACAACAGGATGAAGCCAACACAACACCATCACAACCAAAGGATTTTCGAGTAGCAATTGTTTAGTGAGTTTGAATTTTAATTTCTTTATCAATTGAACAGATGTGAATGTTTGTTTTATTAGATTGAGAAATCAATAAAACGTTTATCTGTTTTGAATTTTAATGAGAATTGGATTCATATATAGAACCGTTCTTTTGGTACGATTAGTAATAATTCAAGAGATTGCTTATTATTGGTTGGGTAGGAGATTCGGAGACGAACTCGTGATCATGTTCTTAAAGTGTTAATTTTTTTTTACTTAAGAAAGAAAACGAAAGCTAAGTAAATTTGATTAAGGAAACTAGATCGAATTTAGGTTAGATCATACCGAGGAATTTAATTTAACTCATAACTTGGTTGGGTGGTGGTTGTTTGGTGGATCCTTGTTGCCATACTGTTCCTTTATATTCATAAGAAAGTTCGTACTTTTTGCTTCATTTAGTTATTTTCAAAACCCTAGCTTTTACCTACTGTTTCTGCATATTTTCTGTTTTAGATCATTATCGGACGCCCGTCCACATAAGTGAACGCCCGTCCATAGTCGAATTTTCCTGTTTCCTGTTTTAGTTTAGTTTTACTCATCGTTTTTATTAGAGTTAGTATAGACCTTAGTTTTAGGCAATAAATTGTGACATAATCGATATAATAATTGCACCTTAATCCGATAAACATTCGACTCCCTTAGGACGACCCGGTAACACCTTTACTACAAGCCTTATACTTGGGGTGTTCCGGTAATTATAAATTTAAAACGAGTTTTTACCGAACAATAAGGGCAGAATCCCGAAATAGGTAAGGGATACTTTGCATGGCTTACGTCATACCTTTATCATATAAAGTGTTGTTTCTACTTTAAAAGCTAAATCTGATTACGTATCCAAAAATGGTACCCTTCAAGGGAGAATCTGATTCCTTTTTAGATGACTTCTGAAACACCCTCCAGTTATTAATTGCTTCAATCCAATTGGATATTAATTCCTAAGTAGCTCATCAATCTCATATTCGTACTAGCTTGAACTTTTCAAGCTTTCTGAATTGTTGTACTTCAATAAGTACATTCAACTATTTCTGAAAATAGTCATAGAGATTTATAAACAATTATTTGTGGTATTAATTGTCATAAGCCAACAAACATCAGTATGTTTAGACTTTATACAATTTTTCTAGAATTTATAACCTTTTCTTAAAAGGGTATTTTAGTCATCTTTTGATAAGATACGTATTACCCACGTGATTCATAATCACATAGTTTAGAATCATCAGAATGACGTTTGATTACACACTTCCCTTTCAGAGTGACTATGTCTAGAACAACCACAAATATCAAGGATAACAGCCATACTAATATTTGGTTGAGATTTCATCACCTATATCGACTATATAGTGACTGTAGTCTAGTATGTTAGACTTGATGACTATTCATCTTTATTGGAATAACTTTTATTCCTTACAATTGAATATCTCCATTAAATCCTAACGGATAACTGAAGGAATGCTCTTCATAAGAACCGGAACATAATAACGTTTATTTAGTTCGGTTAGCAGTCTACTAGATTCAGAATACAATGCCGAAAAAGTCGCAACGTTTGCTTCACCTTTCGAATCTTAATGCATTCCGTATTTATTATTTCTAATTTAATCATACTCGTAAGATATCATATATCTAAGAGTTGACTTGAACTTAGATAAATTTATCTCAACTTACTTGCCTAGAATAGAGACTTCGATAAGTTCTCTATTTAAGCACTTGCCCTAATTTTCCTTTTTAATCCATCAAGCACTTGTAAATATTTCATAGTGTAGTCTTCATAAAACTTAAGAAAGATCACAGAGCTATGTCTCTAATTTCCTTTCATAAAGAAAATCAAAAGTTTATTAAATAGTTTATTTAACCTTTTGAATCGTATTCAAAACATTGACTATTTAATTAACCTTTAAGCAATGATAGAATTAAGTCGATACTTAAATCATACAATTCTGAAAACAACCTTTCCAAAATTCGATGTGGTCATTCTTATCCAACATTTGAATTAATTGTCATCGTATGACATAATGATCATCTTGGATCGTATCCAATATATGATTAATTCGTTGAAACTTATTTCAAATGATTTAATCATATCATGAGCGTGCACTTTCATTAATAATTAAAGCCCTGGAATACTCCATCAAATATGTAGTCTCATTGTCTCCAACTACTATAACGGGATTGCTCGTGTCATTGCTTATTTTAAAAAGATTAAAATTACTTAACCTTACTTGAGAACATTTCTCAAAATGTAACAGACATAATTAGGTTTTACTAATCGAGCATTGAAAACATAAATATAAAAGTTTGCTAAAAACTACAAAATAAAGTAAAGATAAAAAGAGTGTTTTTGTTTATACACGCAAAATTAAAAATGGTCTTTTGATTTATCATTTTGCTCCCACTAGTCAACTACTCCCAATTGACTTTCAAGAATATTTCAAAATTCTTTAGTGGCCAAGATCCCTTCTGGCTACCCCGATTTCCGATGAGTGCCGATCAACCGGAATAATTCGAAAGGTAGGTAACACTTTACCATTCACATGACTCTTGGTTGTTGACTAGTCAACTCTTTGATAATTCACATCTTATGTGATAGTCAACCCCTTGTCTCTAAAATCAAACGGTCCTGCCGAGGGCCAATCACTGCAAGAGTCTTAGTCGAGTCGTAACCCAAATATTCATGAGATCACATAACGATCATATCTCGATAACGACGATATACCCGAGGTAGGTCAACTCCCGAGGAGGGCCGATCAGTTGGATCCGAACAAGGGCTCTTCCCCGTCATTATAATATTATGAGACAAATATAACTCGACTTTTGTTCTGGGAGTAATTTTAAATTAATTCACTTAATTAATTTTGAATTAATTGTCTTAATTAATTTAATTATGGTCCCATCATGTATATCTATCTCTACAGACATATAACCTACAAAGTATGGAATCCCAAAAAGAGGCTGGCCCAGCTTAAATGAGTTATGATAGCTTCTTTATGGTCTAACATTCTTGCCATTACATTATCCTCATTTTGTTCTGGATTGTTATCTCTAATGAAAAAGATAGTCAAATGCCAGTGAATATTGAGAGATGGCTTCTCTCACGATGGTTAAGTCTGCCAATGCTTCTTTCCCATGGCCCTATCATACGGTGTACCACGGACTTTTCCTGGATACTACCACAGGTCTTTATCATTGTTCACCACAATCCCAAGCCCCATTTCGCCTTACCAACCCCAGGGAAACTCCGAATACAGGCCATCATCGTTTGTACAGACAGACTTTTTGGGTGCTAAGATCCAAAGTCGAGAGGGAAACCGCCCAGATCGTGCCTAGTTATGCATCTATCGTATCACATAAAATACATATAAGCACAAAATAAATAAATACGTAAAGTAAAAGGTTTGATCATGGACTTTTGGTAGGTGCGGTTTCGAATACAAACTGACGAAACCGCGGGTCACAATCTAAGGGTAGCTGCAACCACCAATTGGATCTTTAATGCTCCATTCTCCATTGGGATCTTTATTTTCGTCTTTCTTTGGTCTTCATCTTCTGCTCTATTCTTGTTACATTTAATTCTATCTAATAAAATAAATACACCTGCCGCACACGGGGGGAGCTAACGGGAATAGGATAAATGCAGAAAATAAACTAGGTCACTTTATTCATAACGGCCTAGGACAATTTTTAAACCAATAGAAAAATAAAATCATTCACATCTATCCTATCGGTCGAGTCCATTATCAATCGGGGTCTATATAATCATATTATATCTACTATATCTAATCCATACAATAACATCTTATGAAAAAGATAAAATTAAAAACTAACAACTTGTGTCTTAATTAATCGATTAACGTTTAATCTATTAAATAATTTTATCCAATCAATTAACTAATTAACATTTAATTAATTAAATGATTTTAATCGAAATAAAATTAACGCTTAATTTTAAACAGTTTTAATTTTAATTTTAAATTAATTATAACTATTCTAAGATAAATCAAAATTAAAATTAAGTCCAATTTGTTTCTTTCCTTTTGATTACTAATCAAAAAGGATGCTTTTGGTTTCCTAAACCAAAAGGCATATACTTTGGCTCTTTCCAAAATCAAAATTTTGAAAATGGCCTAGGCCTATTCCAAACAAAGTTTGGAATGCCCTTGATTATTTAAAGGCAAATCATATTCACCAAATAATGCCATGTGGCTTCCTAATTGTCCAAACTATTTGAAACATTAGTTAGCCATATGACATCAACTAAACAAAGAGATATGAATCACAACTATGAACCTTAATGAATACACAAAACAAAAATTTGGAGATCAACCACCAGTGACGAGTCAACCGACGCCGGCCCTGCCGCCGCCGCCAGTCGGCCGAGCACCACCCGATCCCTTTTTTTTTTCTTTTCGTGTATCATTTTACGGGTAAAAAATCTTTCATCTTTAAATTACGTGATTTAAAGGATAAAATTAACCACGCAAATTAACATGCTTCTTGCCTAAGCTCGAAGCTCGCTCTGATACAACTGTTAGGAGATCTACGCAGGAACAGAACGGAATTAAAAAATTTATTTCCTTTTTACCAGGATCGACTTTGTTTAAGCAATAAACAAATAAGCTAGTATACGGTGATTACCTTGGTTGATCTAAAAGATCGACGCTTTGACCGTCTAAGGAGAGTAGTGGTGCACGGAGCCGCCCAAGCATTCGGCCTTTACCGCTAGTCCACACGAACAACTCACCGGAATCCATCATTGGATTGCTACAAGAAAAATCCGGTTGTTAGACTGACCTTTTCTCTCTCTAAGAAGCTCTCCATTTTTCACAAAAACTATTAGCTCTTGGATTTGTGATGTACAAAAAAAACTAGCCAAACCTCCCTTAAATTGGTGTTGGGGTGCCCGTTTCATATCCCAAACTGATTGTGATTAGTTTCCTAGTAGATTGAGGAGAAAGAAAACATTTTCCTAATGAAATAAGGAAAATAGATATTCTAGATTTATCTTTGTGTATACTCCATATCTTATATTAAATATTTCCAAGATATATATTATCAATATCCAATATTGAATATATCTTTTATTATATTACCATAAATCAATTTACAAATGTGTATATATCACATATATATACTATATGCATAAATCTATATATATTAAATAGACTTATTACACTAGTGCGGATGCATATCACATATACACAATACACACGCATGTAGTCACAAATATATATATATATATATATATATATATATATATATATATATATATATATATATATATATATATATTAATATCTTATATTAATATTTGGTAATACTATTAATTACATTGCACAATCTAAGTGTATCTTATACACTTCAAAATTGTGCCACCTCTAGCCAATATTTAGGCATCCGGAATATTCTTTAATTAATCAACAAAATTAATATCTTGTATTTAATTTATTCATAATAAATAAATACCTCCATATTAATTTATCACTATAATCTTTACAGATTTGAGATAAAACTTTCCATATTTGGTCATCAACTATAACCACATTTTAATCCGGCTAGATGTTCTTATGTGTGTGACCCGATAGGCTTCCGAATATGTTGTCCATAGACACAAAGTGCAAATTACAAAAATGCCCTTCGTATCTAATGATCAGGGGATAGCGTCTAGCAACACACCGTGACCCCCAATCATCGAGAGAGTCAAATGCAATGACTACTACCTTTCATGTGAAATAGTTACCATGTAATTAGAATCTTATCGCTGTATTAATATCCATACGGTCGTTTGTCGAGTGTCAAACATCAACGACCGTATCTCATAATCTGGATATCATTCTCTCTCGAAGTAACTGATTTACTTCCACTTAGCAAAGATTCATGAGAGTATGACATTCCATATAAGAAGGCCCTTCCGGATATTCACCCCTACTGATAGGGTACGCGATTCCCTGACGACCAAACATGTATACTCCGCATGCTTCAGTATCACACTCAATCACTACCGCATGATCGCCCATGGCTAGGGGAAACCTCAATAGTGTCAATGCATGACAATCCACACCGTGATGCCCTGTAGACTCCGGTCCTAAGGATAATTACACAACCGTCACATAGTGTTACACTTAACAGTGTAAGTGGGTCAGTCTAACATACGCATTCTCTAATACACATTCACGTACAGTCCAAGTGTCTCTACACTTTGATAGACGAGATATATCCATGCCCATAAAGATAAAAGACATCTAATACGTGCTAGCCTGTTTATACGATCAATGCCCTATTTAATAGTACATCAGCGTAGAGATATTTATGTATCAAACTTATTAGAGTGATTAGAGATCTCATCAACCATAATCTCCTATCTTGGTTTCTCTATCACAATTTAATACTAAGGAAGTTATCATATAACAATTCATAATTGGTTCTTTAAAAGAACATATATATGACAACGGAAAAGCCATTTAATATATGTACTGTTAAGGGTGAATTTATACGGTTTATATTGATATATTTTATGATATTCTCCCCCGTATTTGCATAATTTGCATAAGAAACGAGTGTTTAATGGAATTATTGAGTAAATGAGGTTTTTAATGAGTTATTCGCAAAATTGGTTAATTTTGGTGTTTTAATTGTGATTTTATGATTATTTGAATGTTATTACATTTTGCGATGTTTTAATGTGTTATAGGTACATGTTTGATGCTCAAATGTTGATCAAAAAGAGATAAGAGTCGAATTTCATTGATGATAAAAAGATAATCATGATTGGATTTGATGAAAAGAGATAGAGATGGAGAAATCAAGATGAAGTCGATCCTGGATCAAGCGCCCAAAGACTTGAATCAAGGCGTCCGAGTGGACGGACGTTTGGTCAAGTGGAGGCGCCCAGAGGAGCTTTTACATTCAGGATGTTCAGATTTTTCCTGGACGAGTGTCCAATTTAAAGAAGGACGGGCGTCTGATCCAGCTCGGCCCGACTCGAAGAAGTTTACACAAGCTGGACGGGCGTTCACCCTTTCCAGACGGGCGTCCAGTAGCCGACTTAGCAGAACCGACTTTGAATTCTATATAAAGGCAGCGTATTTTCTCCCCAAGAGGACCATATATATTCGAACCCTAAACCCTAGGGGCGGCTAAGCTGCGTTTTTTTCTTAGTTTACAAACAGTTTTTCTTTAGATTCTTTTATGCACTTTTATTCAAACAATTCCATGTTTCAAGAGGATGCTTAGAGGCTAAAAGCCTTGAACGAGCGTTGTGAAGCCGTCCAACTCAACAATTCAGTTCCGTGCTTCATTATTTTGTGAGTTTTTAATTCAAGTTGTTTCTTTTATCATGTTTATGATGTTTATAGAAATTCATATCGAAAGATCGTTGATTGTTGATTGTTTATTTTTATGATTATTTGAATGTTATTACATTTTGCGATGTTTTAATGTGTTATAGGTACATGTTTGATGCTCAAATGTTGATCAAAAAGAGATAAGAGTCGAATTTCATTGATGATAAAAATATAATGATGATTGGATTTGATGAAAAGAGATAGAGATGGAGAAATCAAGATGAAGTCGATCCTGTACTGGCGTCCAGCAGCTTGAACTGGCGTCCAGAGTGGATGGGCGTTTGGTCAAGTGGACGAGCGCCCAGGAGGAGCTTTTACATTCAGGATGTTCAGATTTTTCCTGGACGAGCGTCCAATTTAAAGAAGGACGGGCGTCTGATCCAGCTCGGCCCGACTCGAAGAAGTTTACACAAGCTGGACGGGCGTTCACCCTTTCCAGACGGGCGTCCAGTAGCCGACTTAGCAGAACCGACTTAGCAGAACCGACTTCGAATTCTATATAAAGGCAGCGTATTTTCTCGCCAAGAGGACCATATATATTCGAACCCTAAACCCTAGGGGCGGCTAAGCTGCGTTTTTTTCTTAGTTTACAAACAGTTTTTCTTTAGATTCTTTTATGCACTTTTATTCAAACAATTCCAAGTTTCAAGAGGATGCTTAGAGGCTAAAAGCCTTGAACGAGCGTTGTGAAGCCGTCCAACTCAACAATTCAGTTGCGTGCTTGATTTTTTTGTGAGTATTTAATTCAAGTTGTTTCATTTATCATGTTTATGATGTTTATTGCAATTCATATCGAAAGATCGTTGCTTGTTGATTGTTTATTTTGATGGAAATCATGTTAAACTTTAGATCACCATGATAAAGAATAGATCTTAAATCTAATTAACGAGAGTTATTAGGTTAGATTTCTAGGTTAGAAATTGAGAGATTTCACACCTTTATTTGAAAGCATTAATCTTTAGATCGAAAGATAAAAGATTGATAGGAGAACTTGTCTAAGAAATTAGGAGTTCATACCTTGGTTAGGTGAATCACAACTTGGTTAGAAATCACGAAATAATCTGAATTGGAATTGAATGTTGATAGGATAGGTGGATCAATTGCTCGTTTGCTCGTTATAATTTGAATAATCCCTTAGAACTTGAATTGTTTAGTTAATCAATTTCCTTTATTTCATTCTAGGTTTAGTTTAATAGTTCGCAACCCGTATCTTTCCTGGCTTTAGATCATATCTTCAGTCCAGTTTTACGTCTTAGTTAAGTTTATTTTCAGTTTCGTTTAGTTTTATCCGTGTTTAGATTAGTTTTTTGTGACATAATTTAGTTAGACAAAAACTAGGGTTAGCAATCGCCAGTTCCCCGTAAGATCGACCCGGTATCAACCTCTATACTACGATCATTATACTTGAGGGAAACCGGATTTATAAATATTTATTACTTGTTAGCTTTGTTAATAAAATCCGTGACAAGTTTTTGGCGCCGTTGCCGGGGAACCGGACGGTTGTCTAGTTTTTGTTTTTCGTTTTTCTTGTTTTTATTTCGTTTTTATTCCAGTGTTAGTTGATAATCGTTAGGTTATTAGGATATTAGGGTTTTAGTTAGGGTTTAAGATCTTATATCTATAGCCCCTTGTGATTAGTTCGTTCTTTCGATCTGTCTTTCTGTTTTTCTGTTTTCCTTTTCCTGCTGTCCTTCTCCATACCTGCTTCGTTTTCTGCTTCCAAACGGGCGTCTATACCAGTGGACGCCCGTCTGTTCTAAATTTTTCAAATCTGAGCCATTTTTAACCTGTTGGACGAGCGTCCATCCAATTTGGACGTCCGTCCACTTCTTCAACCTTTCGGACGAGCGTTTGGAACTCCAAACGCCCGTCTTGTTCAAATTCCAGCCAGACGCCCGTCCAGGTTTCTGGCCGTCCGTCTGTGCCCTTGTCTTAAATATTTTCATTTATTTTTCTCTTCTTAGGCTTTAATTTTTAGTTAGGCTTTTAATTTCTTAGTCTTTAGGTTGCTTTCACTTGTTTTTGGTCCAGTTTATGCAAACTCGGAGTCAAAAGGGACCGTTACTATACACCCCTGACCCCGAGCGAACCGTAGTCCGGCCAAACAGGCGGAATTTCCGTTCTGTGGTTCTGGCAGACAGAGCTGAGCAAGATCTTGAGGAGCAGCTAGCCAAGGAAATCACTGAGTTCGTAATAATGGCTGCTAATGATAGACGTACGTTGGCAGACTACGCCATGCCTGGCGCAGTCACAGTCAACCCGGCTATTGTCATTCCAGCCATCACTGCACATAACTTCGAGCTAAGGCCGGGACTTATTCAGATGATGCAGCATCCATCTATTTTCCACGGTTACCAGTCAGAGAATCCACACACTCACTTGCATACATTCTTGGAGATATGCGGCACCACACGCATCCAAGGAGTAAGTGAGGATGCAATCAAACTGAAACTTTTTCCATTTTCTCTAAAGGGAGAAGCGAAGGAGTGGTATACTTCTCTCCCCTCTGAATCAATTACCACCTGGGCTGAACTCGAAAAGGAGTCTTGAGTCAATACTTCCCACCTTAAAAAACAGCCCAGTGTTTGAACGAGATTTTCACTTTCTACCAGAAAGAGAATGAATCCTTCTTCGATTGTTGGAAAAGATTCAAATCTCTGCTTAGAAAGTGTCCCCACCACGGCTTGCCACTGCAGAGGCAAGTCAACACATTCTTTAGTGGATTGACCGAGCTTACGAAAGGCATGGTCAATAGTTCATCTGGTGGGGCGTTTCTGAAGAAAACGCCTGACAAGGGATGGGCACTGTTTGAGGACATTGCAAAGTACAACTACGCCCCCTCTTATCAAGCCATTCAAGCACCTCCTCCTCCTCCTAAGGTAGAGGAGGTAAACATGCAAAGTTTGATCGCCATGCTGCAGAAGCAGATGGCAGCATCTCAAGTTTCAAATCCGATAAATCAAACTTCTGCTTTTCCGCAGAACCCTCGGATTCATCATCGCGCTATTTGTCGGGTGGCCATATGAATGGCGGTGTCAATTTAATCCCCGCACCTTATCAAGTGAATGTTGTTCATGATTATGGGCGGTGTAATCAAGTCACATGTCGAATTGCGGCGAGGTGGGGCACACATCTAAATTACATCCCTATGAACGGGCGAAATCTTCAAGTGAATGCATTCTATGGCGAGAACAACCAAAGGTCTAATCAAGTTTCTGGCCAGAATAATTTCCCAAGCCATGGGTTTAATCAATCTTCTAGTTTCAATCCTAATTCGAATTTTAATTCGAATCAAAATTTCAGTAGAAACCCTGGTTTTAATCAGAACCAAAACTCAAAATTTTCCAATCCTACTCAAAGATTCAATCAGAATTGGCCCGCCAATTCTAATCCTGCTGTTCAAAGTCGGCCGAGCCAGCCCTTTTCGCAGAATCTCCAAAACTCTCAAGGCCCCTCGTACTCAAGTGATATCAAAGCTCAATGGGATTCCTTTAGGGAGGAGCAAAATAGATCAATGAAAAATCTTTAGAGGCAAATCGGGCAGTTGGCTGAACAGTTAGCTTCTCGACCCCCAGGGCAACTGCCCAGTTTCACTGAGAAAAATCCCAATGGTGGTCAAGTTGCTCAAACCGACTTGAACAATGGCCAATGTACTGACTCGTCCCATTAATTCCATACGCTAAAGAGGAGGCCAGTGCAATGAATCTAAGAAGCGGTACTCAAGTTAGTGGTCCTTCCCACCAGGGAAACCACTAGCCCCTCCTGCCATTGATAAGGCAGGAGGGGAAGCTGAGCACCTACACTCCCCTTTGCCGAAAGAGAATACTCGGGTGGCTGATCCACGAGAGGTGAAAAAGGCTGGAAGTCCTCGGTGGTGATCCCCTGAGGAGTGAAGAATCAAGTGTGAGTCAGGAGGCTGATCCACGACTAATAAAAGATTGAAAAAGCCGTTCGGTGGAAGGATCTGGAAGACAAAGCTGTCAATGCATCTTCAAAGAAAGTCTTCTCTGAGAATGATCTGAAAAAGCTTCCATTTCCACCAAGAAAAAGCAGCATCCCTTTAAGTGAAGATAAGAAGTATGAAAAGGTGCTAAACCTTTTGAAAAATACTCAGGTAAATCTTCCATTATCAGAAGTCTTGGTTGAAATGCCTAAGTATACAAAATTTATCAAGGATGTTGTTTCTTCGAAAAGGAAGTTGTCGGACATGGAGATGCTGATTGGTGAGGATTGTTCAATGATCAATTACGAAAAATTACCAACCAAGAGAGGTGACCCTGGAAAGTTCGTGCTTACCGTGTTAATGGGAGGCCTGGTCTTCCCTAACTCTTTGTGCGACCTAGGTGCATCTATAAGCCTAATGCCAATGTCTGTGTGCAAACAGCTGGGTTTAATTGATCTTCTAGAACCCACTACCATGAATTTGCAATTCGCTGATAGATCTTCTAAGAAAGCAGCGGGAATCCTAAAGGACATCCTAGTTCAAATCGATAGGTTTACCTTTCCCGTCGACTGGTACGTCCTGGACATTGAAAAAGATGAAAATGTCCCCCTGATTCTTGGAAGACCTTTTTCGTCTTACAGCCAAGCCCTCATTGAACTGCGATGGTGGGCGAGTGACGATCCGTGTTGGTGATCAAGAGGTAAGCTATAATGTCTCCAAATCCATTCAAATACCCTCTGGTCCTCCAACCGGTTTTTCCATTGAGGAGACGTCTGATGACTTCGATGATTTGATGGAGAAGCAAGTCATGGCTGTGGCAACGGAGTATGAGCGACTGGTTGATAATTTGAACAATCATGGTGTGGTGAGCCTAGAACAGCTGGAAGCTGAAATTAAGGATGAGTTGTTGAAAGGAGAAGCTTTGGCAGTGGGACCGCTCAGTAAACTCAGCGATGTTGAGTTGAAAGGTGGAGAGCTCAAATCTAGTTTAGAAGACCCCCCTGTAGATTTGGTGTTGAAGCCGTTGCCTAAACATCTTAAGTATGTGTTTTTAAGAGAAGGTGACAAGCATCCATTGATTATATCTGCCATGCTGTCTCGTTTAGAGGAAATGAAATTAATCAACGTCTTGAAGAAAAATGAAAAAGCCTTTGGATGGCAAGTAGGAGATATCATAGGCATATCTCCGGACATCTGTATGCACAAGATCAAGACTAATGAGGGTGCGAAATGTGTCAGACAGCCCCAGAGGAGGCTCAACCCTCATATGCAAGAGGTGGTTAAGAAAGAAATCATCAAACTTCTGGACATGGGAATCATTTATGCCATCGATGATAGTGAATGGGTTTCCCGACTCGAGTAGTTCCCAAGAAAGGTGGAATTACGATTGAGAAGAATGAGAAGGAGAGGAAATAGCATTGAGACTTGTCATCCTTTGATTCTGAGTGCAGATCGACTATCGAAAGCTCAATGAGGTAACCATGAAGGATCACTTTCCCCTTCCATTCATTGACCAGATGCTTGAACGCCTGGCGGGACACGCATTCTACTGCTTCCTGGATGGTTATTCAGGATACTTTCAAATACCCATCGATCCAGCTGACCAAGAAATTCTCTTTCACCTGCCCTTATGGTACATTCACTTACAAGCGAATGCCATTTGGTCTCTGCAATGCCCCAGCTACATTTCAAAGATGTATGCTGGCTATCTTTGACGGGCTCGTAGAAAAGTGCATGGAAATATTTATGGACGATTTTTCGGTCTTTGGTCAGTCCTTTGATGATTGTCTTGACAACCTTGACCAAGTGTTATCCAGATGCGTGGAAAAGAAGTTAGTGCTCAATTGGGAAAAATGCCATTTCATGGTTGATGAGGGAATAGTTCTTGGCCACAAGATCTCCGCCAGAGGTATAGAAGTTGACAGGGCAAAAGTAGAAGCTATCGAGAAGATGAGTTATCCCAAGAATGTGCGTGAAGTGAGAGGTTTTCTTGAACATGTCGGTTTCTATAGAAGATTCATTCAGGACTTCTCCAAGATAGCCAAGCCCCTGTCTACTTTACTTAAAGAAGACGTTGAGTTCAATTTTGATGAGCGCTGCAAGCAAGCATTTGAGGAGCTTAAGGACCGTTTAATCTCTGCTCCAATTCTTATATCGCCTGACTGGAATCTACCTTTTGAGCTTATGTGCGACGCATCAAACTATGCAGTTGGTGCTGTTTTAGGACAAAAAATCAAAGGGAAATTCCAGCCGATCTATTATGCCAGTCACACATTGAATCCCTCTCAGGTTAACTACACTACTACAGAAAAGGAATTATTGGCCGTAGTCTTTGCTATGGACAAGTTTCGTAGTTACCTGTTAGGTGCTCAAGTAATTGTATGGGTGATCACGCCTTTTATGGTATCGATGACTAAGAATGAGGCTAAACCGCGCCTACTACGTTGGATACTGACCCTACAAGAGTTTGACGTTCAAATTAAAGACAAAAAGGGCAGTGAAAACATAGTGGCTGATCACGTTTCGAGAATGCTAAGTGAGGAAAAGGATGATCTATACGATATAGATCTTTACTTTCCTCTAGAGAACATTATGCTTATCGACGGTTGTCCTCCTGATGTTCCAAGGTATTCTTCCATTGTAAATTACCTTCATGCCCGATATCTCGATCCAGAATTGTCTTATCAGGAGAAGAAAAAGTTCTTCTCTGATTTGAAATCTTTCATTTGGGATGAACCTTATCTTTTTAAGATCTGTAAAGATGGTTTGCTTAGAAGATGTGTTCCAGAATCTGAGCAGCGCGATATTATTGAGTAGTGCCACAGTGGACCCACTCGAGGTCACTTTGGTCCTTGGAAAACCGTTGCTAAGATTTTCCAATCCGGTTTCTATTGGCCCACGATCTTTAAAGATACAGAAGCTTTTTGTAAAGCTTGTGATAGATGCCAAAGAACCGGTACTCTGACAAGGCGTTTTTACATGCCTTCGAAACCCATCCTAGAATGCGAAGTCTTTGATGTATGGGGTATCGTGTTGGTCCCAGAGAAGGGTGAAACTATAGTCAGAGGGGGGGTGAATGACTATAGTGGAGTTTCAAAAACTTTTCTTCTTCTAGTTAAAAGCTTTTGGTCAGCGGATAAGTCCCTTCTTACTATATTGTTTTCAAATCGGTTTAGACAGTCACAGATGCAAATTATGATGTATGCAAATTGAATGAATGCTGTAAAGTAAATTGCAGAAATTAAGTTAACACAAGGCTTATAGTGGTTCAGGGTGGTGTAATCCCTTAATCCACTCTTCTCCTGTCATGATTGGAGGAATTCACTATTGTTTTCATAGATACAATAGTATGATTGTCCTTGGCTTCCCAAGCTTCACAATCTACAAGACTATCACTCCTTGACCGCAATAGCTTCAGTGATTCAGTCTTCCTTTTGCTGCTCCTTGAGATCAAAATCCTTCAACAGCTATCACAGATTCAACTCCTTCTCAGATTGCCTCTGATTCAGTTGCTTCAGATTGATGTGAATGTGATTCACACACTTGCTTGATCAATCTCAGTTATGAATATGACTTTGCAGTTCGGATATTTGAGTTGATCACTAGTTGTATCCTTGTAAGTTCAGAGAGAAGGTTTTTCAAATTGACAGAGTTTCTGCTTTCTTTCTTTTTGAATCGTTATTTCTTTTTCTGTCAATGCCTTTTATTTATAGCCTTGAATAACCTTGGTTTTTGAAATTCCGTCCGTTGGCTATATTAATGAGGGAATAATCCTTGATTTCATTCTTGATTCCCCCTTAATTGTATTCTCCTTGATTTTAGTGATCGGATTCTTTCTTTAAACGTATAGCTGAAAATCCGTCCTTGATTGATCCTTCAATGATTGTGCATTTAATGCATGATCTTCTGAATCTTCATCATATATCAAATTTGATCTTGTGAACGTCTCTTCGCCGCTTTTAGAACGGTAGAGTGAGCCTTCTGACTTAGCCGTTCATTCTTTCTTTGCTGTTCTCTTTGCCGAAAGTCAGTGTACTCAGCCGATTCACTGTTTCCTACTTTGTTCTAGTATTTGGAGAGTCTTTGAACTTCACTGATCCTTGATTTGAGTGAGACCAGTGTACACCATACTTGAGCATTTGAGTTTTATCATTTAAAACATAACTTAGACTTATCCAAGGTCATCACAGACTTCCTTGGTTATAAGTCAGATCATAATGCCTTATTTCTTCTCTGCTGGTTCTTGGCTGGCTTTCCTTTGCCGAATATTTGTTTTTGCTTTGCCGTCCTACCAACTAGTACAATACTTGTCTGACTCAACTTATACAACATGTCAGACTCTAAGTAAAGACTTATACAGAGAATTCTAACTTATTTCAGGCTTGCTATAACAGCTAGTATGGCCATCATCAAAACATAATAAAATGTTCCTAACAATTTCCCCCTTTTTGATGATGCCAAAACCCTCATAGCTTTGAACATAAGTGATCAAGATTTTCATAATAAACAACAGAACAGTTTTATTCATCCATCAAGGGGCAATAAGATCCAAAAATTTATTCAACTGTTACAAACTACATTTTGCTTAATTCAGCCTTGTACCTTTTGAACTTTGTAGTCTAAACCTCTTCAATGTCTTTCCAATCAATTTCTGGAAACTTCCACTACCAGTAAGCCAAAGCTGTGTATTCAGATGCACCTTGAAAAACTCTTTTGGCAAAAAGTCTATTGAAATCAGGCATGGTCTCATTGGCCTTAGGTTCTCCAAAATATTTTTCAAGTCTTTCCCTAGCCTCAGCAATGTGTGAGTCTGCAAATTTGAGACTTTTGTAGAGACCCCATTGTTCCTGTTTCTCCAATCTTCCCATAGGATTGAAGAATTTTGCCATATATTTGAATTCTTCTTGTTGTTCAGCTGGCAAGTCTTCTGGTCCTTTTGCTGATAATGGTATGGCTGAGCTTGGTTTGATGTTGGTTTGTTTGAGAAGTGCAAACTCCCTTTTTACTTCATTGTAGAGTTTGGCCATATTAGTTCTCATCCTTTCATCCTGATAGTTTAGCCAATCAGCCCAAGCTTCATCTTGTGAGAGGTGAGGATACAGTCCTTCATGTACTCTGAAAAATTCTCTTACATGGTCCAGTACATCTGCATCATATTCTGCTTTGCTTTGGTGACCAGTGTAAGTTCTGTGTTCCCAAGATATCTCGAGGAGCCTGCTGCTTGCCTCTCACCGGTGTTTCGTCTGCAGTCTTTGGATTTGTGTTGACTGGCTGATCCTCTTTGCTGACTAGATCCAGGCCTTTGTTGTCTGCCGGATCTATCTCTATCATCATCTCTTCTTTGTATAGGATGAGGAAATCCAATGCAGGGTTCCTTTAGGGCCTTTCCTTTTTCTTCTCTGACTCTTCTTTGCTGTTCTTCTGCTTCATTTCTGATTCTTATTTCTCTGTCTCTTGCTCTCAGTTGTTCTTCAGTAAAATTTGGGGGTCTGATTGTTGATCCTTCAATTTCAGGCTTATCCCGATTTTCCCCCTTTTTGGCAGCATCATCCCTTTGCTGGAGTAAGATGCTATTTGTGGCCTCTGTCATGCCGATCAGAGAGTCAAGCTTTGATTCAATAGATGTGAATCTGTGGTGATGATCGTTCAGTTTCTCATTCACACTACGAAATTTAATGCCAAAGGCCACCGCCATTGATTCATTTTCTTGGGAAATATCTTTATCTGAGCCCCGCAAGATTGTTGGTGATATTGATATTAAGCTGCTTCATCAGATTTCCCTGTTGTTGAACCACAATGTTTTGTGCATCAATGTACTCTGCAATGGCACTGAAACTTGTGTTCAATGGAGGAACTTTTGTCATTAAATGTCAAAGTCATGGATCGAGATACATGGCTTGTCGCTCCAATTCTTCACCAAAGTAGTCTCTTTGCTTTCTCAAAAGTTTCATTTGTAATGCCAGTCGCCAGCTGAGAGAGTTTGTGCCTTGTGTCAGCTGGTTCTGGTTCTGTTTGTTGTCCCTTGTTTTGATGTTTAGTGACATCTGCTCCAGTTTCCAAATCGTCAAGAATTTGGGTAGATGTATATGCTGGAGTTGCTTGAGCTGCAGTTCCCCCTATCTCTGTGCCGGGGGTTGTCTTGACTGGAGTGATAGCAGCTGAACTAGTGTCCACAATGTTTGTGCCGTTAGCTGGAGCGTTGACAGACAGCGGTTGAGGAATTGTCTTTGCTGGAGTTGTAGACTTGCCAGAAGCTTGTGGTTTCAAAAAGGTACGAAGGAGAGTAGTATCATCAATTGCATCTGGTGCAGGAGAGTCCTCTTCTTTGTCTTGGCCAAGATCATCATCATGATGATCATTAGCATCATGAACATCACCATCATCCTGATGATCATCTCCACCATCATCTGAGTCGTCACTTTGTCCCCCAGAGGTCTGGGGCAACTTTGCCTTGGCTGCATCAACCAATTCCCATAGTGGGGATTCATCAAGTACTCCTACAAGAGTTGTGATACCCAGAAAATCAAATAACCATGCTTCTTCAGCAAGCATGCGGTCTGTGTCTTGAAGTTGTTGTATGGAATCCCCTTCCTTCCATTCAAGATATTCTGCAATTCGAACATCTATATCGTTTGCAGAAAAATGTACAGCCTCTTCTGGAGAGTCCTCATCGTCTTCAGTGTTTTCTTCAGATGGATGCTGTCCATCCTCACTGGCATTTGCTTCTTCTTGCTGTGCTTTCTCATCAGAATCCGCCTCTTCTTCTTCTTCATCGATTAATTTCCCAAAGTCTGTCTTTTCCAGACTTCGCCGGACTTTTTGTTTCTTTCTTTGTCCTGAGGTGTTGTGTGAGGATTTCTTCCTCTTTCCTTCTCCTGCCTTCTTTTGTGGTTTGACATAAGTAAACATGACTTTGGATTCATGCAGTCTGTTGAGTTGTACAGTGGGGACTTTGAGACATTGCAATAGATAGTGCAACTGTATCCCGTATGACTTTTTCACCCAGAATTGTCCTTTCATTGTCTTTCCTTCTTTTATCGCTTTTTCGCCTGCTTTTACTTCACCTTGGATTTGTTCTTTGAGTCTCAAAAAGAAGTAATTTGCCCAATTAAATTGTAGCTTGTTATAAATGATTCCCATTAGCCGCATCCTGATTTCTGTCATGGCATGATTTGCTCCCAACTTTCCTTCAATGGTTTTGCCAATTAGGACACTAAACTCATTAAAAGGCTGCTTCAACTAAGATCTGAGACAGTTGACTTTTGTGGATCCTGGGTTTGCCGTTTTGGCAATGATTGCCCATAATTCGTCCAAGTCTTGTGGTACCAATGTCACTTTTGCTTGACCCTTATTTGAAAGTTTGAGATGTTTTCGAATTACCTTTGCGGTAATCACAACGTCTCTGCCATTTACATATGCTACGATCTTGTCTTCTTCAAACTTGTCACCTTCTTCAGTAGGGAGCCCAGGCACGTAGGGCTGTAAATGAACGTCAGTATTCGATTCGATTCGCTGTATTCGGCTCGAAAAAAGCTCGATTCGAGTTCGATTCAAACCTTCGAACGTCGAGCCGAATGTTAGGTATTTGATATTCGTCTATCGAGCCGAACCGTATCGAACACGTTCAGCTCGAACTATTTTATATTTAAAAAAAATTATATATATTATATATAAGCATGTTAGAACATGTTCGGAACGGTTCGAACATGTTCGAACGGTTCGAACATGTTCGAACGGTTCGAGCATGTTCGAGCCGAACCGGACCGAACATGTTTCCTAATATTCCAGTTCAAACCCGAGCCGAACCTTGCTAAATTAAGGTTCGATCAGTTCGAGCCGAGCCGAATCTTAGGTTCGAAAAATTCGAGCCGAGCTCGAACCCTACCAGGGTTCGGTAGGGTTTGGCTCGTTTACAGCCCTACAGGCACGTATTGTGCAGATTTCCAGAAAGAAATTAGACTTTCATAGCACACCTCAGATATTGGAGGATTGAGGAAGGTGGATAATTTTAGTTTTTCGGAGCCTGCTGCCAACCGTTTGGCATGCTCATCATTTCCACACGGCTTCCGGGTAGTGTTCTCGCTTGAAAGAATGAACCAAAGGCAATCGATTTTTCATTACCCGGCTTTGGGTGATTGAGGAAGATGATGTCATTTTTGAGAGGGAGAGGGGTTTGAAAATAAACTTGAGTTTGCAATAGAGGTAAACAAGAGTAGGGTTTGTAATTTGCAAGAGAGCGTAAAGATTTCTGAAAATCTCTAAGTCTTGTTTATATAGGCGATTTTGGGTAGTGTGAACGTGGTTTGAATATGGAAGGATTTAGTGATATAATGGCGTGATTTTGTGTATGAAAATCGCGATATTCGAGGGAAATGGGGGTGTGGTTTGAGGCAAGTAATGATAGTGCCCGTGAATCGAGGAGTTTATAATTCGAAAAATAATATAATTACCTCCATGATCACAAGTTGATCGCCACGTGTGTATAGAATAATCCTCCATAATTTCCTTATTCTCCACGTGTAATCGTAATTGATTTTGTTTACACTCTTAATTTGTCCAAGTCTTTATTTCGGTGAAGTGCCTTCACCGCCACTTACCCGTTCTATAGGTTCTTTACTTAATCGCTCTATTTCACTGCTCCTAACAATCGCTTAAGTTACCTTCACTGGATGCCGATGCCTTACTTGTCGCATCTCCTGTAACGGAAAAGGTTGTACCGCTTAATGAAGTCACTTAGCCGATTACTCCAGCTAGCCGCTTTTTGATATTTATTCAATTTCAATCATTCCTAACTCAGTTCTTAGCTTGCTGAATCTTTCATAACTGAGTGGTTTAGTGAAGATGTCAGCCAATTGATCTTTAGTGGATATGTGTTTTAGGATGACATCCCCTTTTTCAACATGGTCTCTGATAAAATGATGTCTCACATCAATGTGCTTTGTTCTTGAGTGCAATACTGGATTTTCTGTAATAGATATTGCACTTGTGTTATCACACATGATTGGAATTGTTTTCTCTTCTACTCCATAGTCCCTTAGCTGTTGTCTTATCCACGATATTTGTGCACAAACTACTACTGCCGCTATGTATTCCTTGCTCACCGTTGATGTAGATATGGAGTTTTGCTTTTTACTGAACCAAGAGACTAGTCTGGTTCCTAGCATTTGGCAAGTTCCAGAGGTGCTTTTTCAATCTATTTTGCATCCAGCATAGTCAGAGTCTGAATATGATATCAATGTAAATCCTCCATCTTTTTGATACCAAATACCAACATTTAAAGTGTTTTTCAAGTATTTGATTATCCTTTTAGCTGCTAGAAGATGTGATTCTTTTGTTTGAGCTTGAAATCTTGCACATACTCCTACTGCAAATGCTATGTCAGGTCTACTTGCAGTTAAGTATAATAATGATCCAATAATTCCTCTATACAATTTTTGATCAACATCTTTTCCTCCTTCATCTTTTCCAAGTATGATTACGCACACATTGGTGTGTGTCTGCATTTGTACCACTTGTATCCATCCCATACTTGTGTATCAAATCTCTTGTATACTTTGCTTGACTAATGAAAATGCCATCCTTCATTTGCTTTACTTGAAGGCCAAGGAAGTAGTTTAATACTCCCATCATGCTCATCTGAAATTTGCTCTTCATCAGGTTTGCAAATTTCTCACACAGCTTTCATCCTCTGATCCAAAGATTATATCATCAACATAGATTTGCACTAGCAATGTGCTTGCTCCTTCCTCCAGTTTAAATAGAGTCTTGTCAATAGTTCCTTTGCTGAATCCATTCTTGATCGAAAATCAGTGTGAGCTTCATACCAGGCTCTAGGTGCCTGTTTGAGTCCATAGAGGGCCTTCTTGAGTTTGTATACTTTGTCTTCTTTTCCTTTAATTTGAAATCCAGGAGGTTGTTCTACATAAACTTCTTCTTCCAAGAGTCCATTTAGGAATGCACTATTTACATCCATTTGATAGACTTTGAAGTCTTTGTGTGCAGCAAATGCTAGAAAAAGTCTGATTGCTTCCAATCTTGCTACTGGAGCAAAAGTTTCATCATAATCTATTCCTTCAGCTTGGGAATAGGC
The DNA here is from genome assembly GCA_026214975.1 of Gentiana macrophylla. Taxonomy (NCBI): domain Eukaryota; kingdom Viridiplantae; phylum Streptophyta; class Magnoliopsida; order Gentianales; family Gentianaceae; genus Gentiana; species Gentiana macrophylla. The sequence goes on along the minus strand of CM047816.1, from coordinate 59,703,014 downwards.
TTTTGCAACTAGCCTTGCTTTGTTTCTGACAACAGTTCCTTGCTCATCCATCTTGTTTCTGAAAACCCATTTTGCACCAATGATGTTTGCCATTTCTGGTCTATCAACAAGTTCCCGCACTTCATTTCTTTCAAATTCATTTAGTTCTTCTTGCATGGCTGTGATCCAATCTGTATCTTGAATTGCATCATCTATAGTCTTGGGTTCCACTTGTGATAGAAAACAAGTTAGCATGTGTTCCAGCTTGTCTTCCTCGGTTCTAACTCCTGTGTGAATATCTCCAATAACTTGTTCTTCAGGATGGTCTCTTAGCCAATTTAGATCTGGTTGAAGTTGATCTACACTTGGTGCTTCCATACCTTCATGCTGAGTATGAACTTCAACTTGAGGAGCTTCATCTGGTGTATTGGTACGTGGCTCCTCTTGATCTTCAGAATGATGATTCAGGATAGTAGTTGGTATGGTTGCATTTGTATAGATTTCTCTTTGTGGTGCTTTCTCTTCTCGATCTTGAAGATCTTCACCATTTGTGTTTGGTTCATCAAAAACCACATGTATTGATTCTTCAATCACCAGAGTTCTTTTATTTAGTACTCTGAATGCTTTGCTGGTGTCTGAGTATCCCATGAAGATTGCTTCATCAGTTTTCTCATCAAAGGTATGCAGTTGATTCCTATTTAAGACAAAACATTTTGATCCAAACATATGAAAATATGAGATATTGGGTTTTCTAGCATTCCATATTTCATATGGAGTTTTTCCATGGTGTTTGTTGATGATTGATCTGTTTTGTGTATGGCATCTCAGATTTGTTTGCTTGACCCAAAATCTCTTTGGTAAACATGCTTCAGCAATCATTGTTCTGACTGCTTCTTTGAGAGTTCTGTTTCTTCTTTCTGCTACACCATTTTGTTGTGGAGTTCCTGCTGCAGATAGTTGATGTAGTACTCCATTTTCTTCACAATAGGTTCTGATAATTTCATTTAGAAATTCAGTGCCTCTATCTGATCTGATCTTGATGATTTTTAGCTCTTTCTCATTCTGGAGTCTTCTCGTGAAGTCTGGTAGCTTCTTGAGTGTTTCTTTCTTCTTGTTCATGAAGATGGTCCAGGTGTACTTTGAGAAGTCATCCACCACTACAAGAGTATATTTCTTACCACTCACACTTACTGGTGTGACTGGTCCAAAAAGGTCCATGTGCAACAGATGTAGAATTCTAGTTGTGGATTGATAAGGTTTTGACTTGAATGAACTTTTGATCTCGCTTTCCGTTCGACATGCATCACATAGACTTTCTTTCTTGAATGTGATCTCTGGCAGCCTTTCAACTAGCTTGCTTTTTGATAGTTTGTTGATGGTCTTGAAATTCAGGTGATTCATCTTACATGCCAAATCCAAATTGTTGATTGATTATTCTTGGCAAGTAGACAAGTTTACGCCTTGGTCGTTTCTCCACCCACAACATACATGTTGTCTTGTCTTCTACCTGAAAGAACTACTGTGTTGGTTTGACTGTGAATCACTTTGCATCCTTCTTTGTTGAAGTGCACATTGTAGCCTTTGTCACAGAATTGACTGATGCTCATCAGATTGAAGTTAAGTCCCTTGACATATGCCACATTTTGAATTTTTAGATTGTTCTTGAGTATTGTGCCTTCCCCCTTAATCTTGCCAGGGTTTTCTTTTCCTCCAAATGTGTATTTGGGTCCATCAAAAGCTTTGAAATCAGTGAGCCATTTCTTGTTTCCTGTCATGTGTCTGGAACATCCACTGTCTATGTACCAGACATCCTACAAAACAGATTAATTAGGTTTAGGTACCCAACACTGTTTGGGTCCGTACTTGTTAGCAAACATGCCTCCCATACCTAGTGTGTATCCAAAAGGTTTTCTTTTTGGATAATTGAAGTCATCAACTTCATATGTATAAGGCATGGCGAGAATAGCTTCTAATATTTTTACGAAGGTATTCGATACTTTTCTACCTTTTGGTGCCATTGCATCCTTCTTCACTTTCCAATATGCAGTAGGAACCCTTTCTTGCTTCATGTGTCTAGGAACAGATTGGCTTTTCTTAAGCACATGATGCATTTTGTAGAATGGTTTCCTCTTGTATTTTGGAGGTGCAACATTCCAATCATCCTCTGAGGGGTAAAGTCCGCTTTTACCCTTTCGGATGCCGCTTGTTCTTGATTGACTGGAATGAGGATTTGATTTGTTTGTTTCACTACACTGGGTTTTGACTTCACCGGAACAGGATGATCTGTTGGAATCATGGTCTGTCCCTTTCTAAATTTTGGTCCACTAGTGGTTCTGAATTTAGAATGGTGTTGACCATTATTCCTGCTTTCATCCTGACTGTTGTAGCCAAGACCAGATCTGGATCCAAACCTTTTTGAGGGTTTGTAAGCTGGTGCTTTTAGTGGTGCAGTGGTTACCTTCACTGGTGAGGAGATTTCCTTAACTGATCTGTTAATAACAGATGTATGATCATCTGCTTTTTGTTGATCATTTAAGTAGGTCTCCTTACTAGTTAATTCAGCTTTTGCTTTATCCAGTTCTTTCTTTAACCTCTTATTCTCTCTCCTTAGATCCTTGCATTCCTTTTCCAGAATTTCATGATTCTTTTCAATTTCATCAAATTTAGTCATGAGATTTTGGACTAGGTCTGCTGTATCTAATGGAAGACTAGAGGATTGTGCGGTGTTAGATGTGGATGCATTAGATGAAGAATAAGAACTAGATGTTACCTCAGTTTCATCTGATTCTTTAGCCATTAAACATAGGCTTGTTTCCTCGATTATCGAAGTTGTCACTTTTATCTTCATCCAATTCTTTGGTCATGAGACATAGGCATGCTTTTTCATTTTCGTAATCTGTCTTCTTCATCACTATCATCCGAGTCATTGTCGATGATTCTTCATGCTTTTCACTCTTTGGATTCTCGCCTTAAGTGCCTTCTTGCTCCTTTTCTTTCGGGATGCTTTGTATTTTTCTTTTCATCATCTTTGTCATTTTCTTCGTGACAATCACCTTGAAGTGACCTTTCTTGTTGCGATTGAAGCATCCGTATTCATCATCTTTCTTCTTCATGTCTCTGGTTGAGCTTGACCTTTTGTTTGATGATGAATTTCCTTTGAATGGCTTCTTTTAAACTCACAAAACGCTTAACTAATAAAGCTACATGTTCTTTCGATTCTTGTGTCTCTTTGTTTGATGCATTCGGCAAAGTTACTTTGCTGGGGTGCAGCTAATGCAGTGATTTTGTGTGTCTCTGCCGGAGCTCCATCTTCACCGTTCAATTCGAATTCATGAGCTTTTAATTGGGACATCAGTGTCAGAGTGTCAGTGCTTGCAAGATTTGTAGTTCCTCCGATTCATCGATGTTATGATCTTCCATCTTTCGTAGTCCTCTCAAGATCTTCAAGCATACTTCTTTTTGGGGATATGTGTGACCAAGTCACATGCGATTCATCGATGATGCTTGAGAATCATTTGTCCATTTGATCAATGGATTCACCGCCTTCATCTTGAAATTTTCAAACTTCGCTTTGCAAAGAGATAGTTTATTTTCTTTAACTGCTTCAGATCCTTCATTGATTAGTGCCAACTTGTCCCACATCTCCTTTGCTGTTTTGCAATCCTTTATTCTCATGAACATGTTGCTGTTTAGAGTCTTTAAGATCATATCTTTTGCTACAAAGTCTAGGTTTGCTCTTCTCCGGTCATCTTTGGTCCAATCTTTCTTGGGTTTGTTTATCTCCTTTCCTTGATCTGCTCCTGTGCCTACCACAGTAGTGATCATGATTGGGCCGTCGTTGATTACATCCAGCATTTCCTCATGAGTTGCTGCAAGATGAGATAACATTCTTATTTTATATTCATCAAAATTATTGACATTAAAAATAGGTACTTTTGATAAGAAGTTTGAGGAATCCATCAGTATAATTGAATATATAAATGACAGTGAATGGAAAACTCAGATTTGAAAACTGCTTTGAAAATATGTGATCTCCTTGTTACCGTAAATTAGATCTCAATGTGCATCGATACTAGGAACACCGCTCTGCTACCAATTGTTGGTCCCAGAGAAGGGTGAAACTATAGTCGAGAGGGGGGGTGAATGACTATAGTGGAGTTTCAAAACTTTTCTTCTTCTAGTTAAAAGCTTTTGGGCAAATGGATAAGTCCCTTCTTACTATATTGTTTTCAAATCGGTTTAGATAAATCCAGATGCAAATTATGATGTATGCAAATTGAATGAATGTTTGTAAAGTAAATTGCAGAAATTAAGTTAACACAAGGCTTATAGTGGTTCAGGGTGGTGTAATCCCTTAATCCACTCTTCTCCTGTGATGATTGGAGGAATTCACTATTGTTTTCACAGATACAATAGTATGATTGTCCTTGGCTTCCCAAGCTTCACAATCTACAAGACTATCACTCCTTGACCGCAACAGCTTCAGTGATTCAGTCTTCCTTTTGCTGCTCCTTGAGATCAAAATCCTTCAACAGCTATCACAGATTCAACTCCTTCTCAGATTGCCTCTGATTCAGTTGCTTCAGATTGATGTGAATGTGATTCACACACTTGCTTGATCAATCTCAGTTATGAATATGACTTTGCAGTTCTGATATTTGAGTTGATCACTAGTTGTATCCTTGTAAGTTCAGAGAGAAGGTTTTTCAAATTGACAGAGTTTCTGCTTTCTTTCTTTGTGAATCGTTATTTCTTTTTCTGTCAATGCCTTCTATTTATAGCCTTGAATAACCTTGGTTTTTGAAATTCCGTCCGTTGGCTATATTAATGAGGGAATAATCCTTGATTTCATTCTTGATTCCCCCTTAATTGTATTCTCCTTGATTTCAGTGATCGGATTCTTTCTTTAAACGTATAGCAGAAAATCCGTACTTGATTGATCCTTCAATGATTGTGCATTTAATGCATGATCTTCTGAATCTTCATCGTATATCAAATTTGATCTTGTGAATGTCTCTTCGCCGCTTTTAGAACGGTAGAGTGAGCCTTCCGACTTAGCCGTTCATTCTTTCTTTGTTTGTTCTCTTTGCCGAAAGTCGGTGTACTCGGCCGATTCATCATTTCCTACTTTGTTCTAGTATTTGGAGAGTCTTTGAACTTCACCGATCCTTGATTTGAGTGAGACCAAAGTACACCATACTTGAACATTTGAGTTTTATCATTTAAAACATAACTTAGACTTATCCAAGGTCATCACAGACTTCCTTGGTTATAAGTCAGATCATAATGCCTTATTTCTTCTCTGCTGGTGCTTGGCTGGCTTTCCTTTGCCGAATATCTGTTTTTGCTTTGCCGTCCTACCAACTAGTACAATACTTGTCTGACTCAACTTATACAACATGTCAGACTCTAAGTAAAGACTTATACAGAGAATTCTAACTTATTTCAGGCTTGCTATAACAGCTAGTATGGCCATCATCAAAACATAATAAAATGTTCCTAACATATCGATTTTATGGGACCATTCCCATCATCTTGTGGTAACAAATACATCTTAGTCTACGTGGATTACGTGTCTAAATGGGTGGAGGCTCAAGCCACTCCTCACAATGATCATAAGACGGTCATGAAATTCTTAAAGAAGAACATCTTCATGAGGTTTGGATGTCCACGTGCCTTGATCAGCGATGAAGGGACGCATTTCTGCAACCGACCCTTAGAAAAAGTGCTCGAAAAGTATGGTGTTCATCATAGGACTGGCACACCATATCATCCGATGACTAGTGGTCACGTTGAAAGGAGCAACCAAAGTATTAAGAAAATCCTAGAAAAAACGGTCAACAAAAGTCATAGAAAAGACTGGAGTTTGAAGTTGGATGATGTACTATGGGCATACAGGGACCGCCTATAAGACTCCTATGGGTACATCTCCATATCAAATGGTTTATGGTAAGCCATGTCATCTCATGAGTCGAGTTAGAGCATAGAGCTTATTGGGCTACAAAGTTTCGAACTTTGATTCCCAATCTTCATGTAAGCACCGATCGCAATTGCTGTATGAGTTAGACGAATTCGGACTCCAGGCCTCTGAAAAGCGCCAGGATTAGCAAAGATAAAACAAAACTCCTTCACGATGCTAAAATTAAGAAGCGAGAATTTCAAGTTGGGGAGCAAGTTCTTCTGTATAATTCCAGGCTACATTTGTTCCCTGGTAAGCTGAGGACACGATGGTCCGGTCCCTTTGAGATTCTCCAAATTATTCCTGGAGGTGTTCTAGAACTACGCAGTTACGGTGACCAACCTTTTCAAGTGAATGGTCAAAGGTGCAAGCACTATATTGGTGAGCCTAAAGAGAAACCTTTGATTGTCCGTTTCCTCGATATCCTCGGGTGTGGTGCTACAAAAGTCGAAGAATTTGACGAGTTTTCACCCGACCTATTTTCAGAGGATGACGGTAGTGGTCGATCTGCAGAAGTTCTAGCTGGTAGTTGGGATATGGAAGAGTATGAGAGGGAGCGTCAGCTGAAACGTCCTCAGAAGGCTCAGAAGATGACGAAGTTAACCATGGGGAAGTTTAAACGTGTTTGGAAAGCTATCAAAGATTACACACCATGTGTTAGGTGCTGTTTCTGCAGCAGAACTGCTAATCAAAGTCTAGATGAGGTAGTGGCTGGCAAAAAAGTCAAATGGCCTGATCCAGGCTGAACTTTAAACGGTGTCGAGCTAACGACATTAACCAAACGCGCCACTAGGAGGCATCCTATATATCGTTAGCTTTAGTTGTTTTTGTTTGGTGTTTTTGTAGTTTTAGTAATTAAGTTTAGTTTACTAAGTTTTCTTTTTGTTTATATCTGTCAGTTAGTTGTGCTTTCTAGATATGGATTTCGGAGTTCTACCAGAGGAGTTACCTTTCCTTAGGAAGATCCCACTTATCACTGTAGATGATGGACCGGGAGGAACTATAGTGTTGCACGTAGACTTTGATATAATTACCCGCATCAGGACTATCACCTATGTTCTTATTGTTCCCCGCTGTTCGGGAGGTGGAGACTTCACTACTGAGGAGTTGCAAGCAGCTCTAGGACGTCCGTACATAATCCTCAATGATCCGATGCTGACAGATTTAGCGCTAGTGCTGCAAGCTGAACATTTTCGAGGTGTTGATGTAGCTGGTGAGGACTGGGGTTTGCAAGATGAGTACGATTTCCCTCCGGCAATTGACATGCTCCGCCGTCTTATCCGGGTGATAGATTGGTCAGCAATTTACGATGACTAGCGTTCTTAGGTTGTTTCGTCGAGCCAACGACGTAAAACAAAAGAGCTCGGTGGGAGGCAACCCACTATGTTCTAGTATTTTCTTTATTTTTTTATCCATGTTTTTATTTGTTATTTGGAATTTTGTATGAGTTTATTATAATGAAATAAAAATTTGGGTTTGAATTAAATGAAATTTTTAAAGTTTTGCTGCATTCTACCTTGGACGTGCGTCCATGCCTTTGGACGCCCGTCTGATATGTATTGCACTGGACGAGCGTTCCCAGTTCCTGAACGCCCGTCCGCCCCTTGGAAATATTGAACGAGCGTCCAAAATTTTTGGACGCCCGTATGATAAACTCCCTTCAACTCTGTACGTGATTTAGACAAGCTGGGCGCTTCTGAGATTTCGAGACGCTGTCCACTCATGTGATCCCAACAAACGCCCGTCCATGATCATGGACGCCCATTCGAACCTGCATCTATATATATCCCCAACTTCAATTTTTTATTCGAATCGAAAAATTTAAATTGCATAACACGACTTTTGCCCTCCTTCACCCTAAAATCTTCATTTCTAAACCAAATTGGGCGATTCAAGGCCCTACAAACAGCCCTCAATCCCCTCTTTTTGATTTTTCAAACGCAATCCACCAACATACAACCGTTGTTTCGAATCAGCAACCTAGCTTGTGCGGTTTTCTTGGGAGGAAAATCCAAACTTTTGGTCGTTCGTGCATTGTTAGGGCTGCAAATCACCATTATCATCATCCTATCATCATACTTGGTAAGAATCCATGCAATTTTCTGGGGCTAATTCACGATTTTCTTGAGTTCGATTTTTCGAATCGACTTTTTCACATGAATTTCACCTTATTATTTTTTTCCTTGTTTTGTTTCTTTGTCTTGCTTCGTTGATGATCTGGGATGGTATTGGATGGTGTGGGATGGATTGCATTGTGGTTTTGATGTTGGTTTGGTGTTGTTTTGTTTGGGAAATCACGTTTGGACGATAAACGGGTGGCTTTGTTTGATTTTGGGGCTTGGATTGTTGGTAGTTTAGTCTTAGTTTAAGATGGTGCACAAACAGGTTCAGAAACGGCATGGTAAGGGGGTAGCTAAGGGTCCTGCTAAGAAGAAGAAGGGTGTGGACCCCACTTTAGTCAATCCCAACCAAAGTATTCGTATTGGGGAGCGTCAGAATCCTCCTAGAGGTCAATCTAGAGTTCCTTTACAGGATGAGTGTCACGGATTTTATCAACAAAAACAAACAAGTAATACTATTTATAAATCCGGTATTCCCCAAGTGTAGGGATCGTAGTACAGTGACTAATACCGGAGTCGATCTCAGGGAATCGAGGTTGTTTAATCTAGTTTATTATTCTTCTAATTTGTTACTACTAAAACAAAACTAAAAACGAAAACGAAACAAATAAACAGGACAGAGGGTTGTCAATCCAAAGCCAGGAAAGATACGGGTTGCGAACAATTTAAACTACAACTAAACCTAAGATGCAATAAGAAGATTTAACTAAGCTAAACAATTCAAGTTTTAAGGGATTAAATTCAAATTATAACGAACAAACGAAATGATTGATCCACCTATCCTATCAACATTCAATTCCTAATCAGATTAATTCGTGACTTCTAACCAAGTTGTGATTCACCGCATCTAAAGTACGAACCCTAATTTCTTAGATAGTCCATCTATTAATCTCTATCTTTCGATCTAAGATTAACGCTTTTTCTAACCAAAGGTGTGAACTTTAACGTTTCTAATCTAGAAATCTAACCTATTAACTCTCGTTATATAGATCAAATTACTATTCTTTTATCATGGGGATCTAGGGTTTACATGACTTTCATCAAAGTAAAACAATCAAGCATGCACATCTTTCGATATAATTGCAATAGACATTCAAACATGATAAAGAAACAACTTGTATTAAAAACTCACAAATTAATCAAGATTCGAATCTGAATAGTTGACGGATAGGCTTCACAACGCTCGTTCAAGGGCTTTTAGCCTCTAAGCATCCTCTTGAAAGCTTGGAATTGTTGAATAAAAGAACATAAAACTAACTAATTTAATCTAAGATTTAAGTGCATAAAACTGAAGGAAAAGTATGTAAAAACGCAGCCTGAGCCACCCCTAGGGTTTAGGGTTCGAATATATAATCTTAGGGTTGAAAATAACGCGACTATATATAGAAAACTAGGTCGGTTTCAGCATGGCCGCGTCTGGACGCCCGTCCAGACCTTCTGGACGCCAGTTTAATGGGGTAAACGCCCGTCCAATGTCTCTGGACGCCAGTCCAGTCATGCATAAAAACTTCGAGTCGGGCCGAGCTGGATCAGACGCCCGTCCTTCTTTTAAATCGACGCCTTCGTCCACAACTTTTGGGAGAACTCAAATCAATATAGCTCTTCTGGACGCCCGTCCACTTCCTTGGACGCCAGTCCACTCTGGACGGGACTTGGACGCTCGTCCAATGTGATCCAAATTCGAAATCTTCAACTTTATCTCTTTTCTTCTAGCCAATTCCATCCTCATCTCTTTCTCATCAATTAAATCCGACTTGATCATCTTTTGAATCGAAAATATGCATCTACAAGTCATTAAAACATCGCAAAAATGTAATATAATCCAAATAAACATAAAACCATCATTAAAACACATAAATTAACCCATTTTGCGAATAACTCATTAAAAACCTCATTTGCTCAATATTTCCATTAAACACTCGTTTTCCATGAAAATTATACAACTATGAGGGAAATCATCATAAAATATATCAATATAAATCGTATAAATTCACCCTTAACAACTCCCTCACACTTAGCTTTTGCTCGTCCCGAGCAAAACAAAACGAAAGTCAAGGCTCGAGACAAAAATAGACATCTAAGACAACATAGCATACATTCAATAAATCAGAGGTTCACCAGTGTGTGGTGTGCAAAACCATAGAAAACTTCCACTAAATCCAATCTTGAGAAACTCAAAGCAAAACTAGCTAATACCCCCTCGTAGACTAGCGATAAATGACACTCATAAGATGTACCCTACAAACGTGGCATATCCCGAAAAGGATGATCGATTATATCTAGGGCCTTTCTGAAATACTCAGAGGATAATCCCTATAGCATATCTATCAGTTTCTACTGGGGATAAGATAGACGATAACTTAGTCTCATATTCATTTTCATACCAATTCTTTAGTTGATTTCACTATTTCACTTTAAACACACATCAGAATGAGCTATTGCCCTGTCATAGCAGAATAGGATATTCGAGATATACCCTACCTTACTCCAATCATAAGGCGACTTTCTCATTACTATCGTGAGCTTTTAGTCATCATAGTGGTATAGGACATACGTGGTACCCCCTATCGCACTCAAATCATCGACTAGCTTTCGACACACCCATTTTATTCATTTAATTCAACTTTTTCATTTGACAATAAGTCACGTGTTACTTATCACATTCAAACCTAAGATATTCACAGTATAACATACTTTGGATCTAAATACAAACTATCATAAATCTCAAGATATGTACGTAGCACTAAGCACATAACTTATAAGAAAATCAGAAATCACTAATCAAAAAGGGGTATAACTTATTAAATCATTCACTATGGCTCGTGAAAATAGATCTCAGGTGAAACAACTAACTTATCAAACATATGATATATAGCATAAATGACTATAAAAATAACGAACATAGATTTGAATTGCCTACTCGGGACAAAACAAAAACAAAAGTGTCGAAAAAATTTGAAAATTCTAGCTCATTTTGCATAGAAACATAACGAATTAAGCAAATGTGTAGATACATATCAAATCATTCCTCTCCCCCACACTTAAACTACAACATGTCCTCATGTTGTGCAGAATCTAAAAAGAAATAAAGTACTTAGCTGATTGTATTTCGAAGGTGGCAATTCTGAAGGTGGTCTAGATCTAGATCTAGAAATGCGTGAAGAAATCAGTAGACTGTGGACCATCCACCGGAAAACTGGCTTCATCTGAAAGCTCACAATTGCTATCGAAAATATCATGCACACTTGAACAAACAAAACAAAACGGACCTCGGGGAACATAGGGGGATATTATCTCGAAAATGAAAAAGAAGGATAAAGATAAAATCGAATAAGATAAAAGAGTAATCATTCACCACAATAAAACACAAACTCAACCGACAGATACAAACATAATCTTATAGGGCTTAAGATAAAAACTAAATCAAAGAAAAGAAATAACAGAAAAGAGAGTCCTAATATAATAAGGGATATCTAGGATGCCTCCTAGTGGCGCTTTTGGTTATTGTCGTTAGCTCGACACTGTTTCAGCTCAGCCTGGATCAGGCCATTTGACTGTTCTGCCAGCCACTACCTCGTCTAGACTTTGGTTAGCAGTTTGGCTGCAGAAACAGCACCTAACACATGGGGTAAAATCTTTAATAGCTTTCCAAAAATGTTTAAACTTCCCCATGGTTGACTTCTTCCTTCTCTGAGCCTTCTGATGACGTTTCAGCCGACGCTCCCTCTCATACTCTTCCATATCCCAACTACTACTAGAACTTCTTCGGATCGACCATTACCGGCATCCTCAGAAAACAAGTCGGGTGAGAACTCGTCAAATTCTTTGACTTTTGTAGCACCACACCCAAGGATATCGAGGAAACGAACAATCAAAGGTTTCTCTTTAGGTTCACCAATATAGTGCTTGCACCTTTGACCATTTACTCGAAACGGTTGGTCACCATAACCGCGTAGTTCTAGAACACCTCCAGGAATAATTTGGAGAATCTCAAAGGGACCGGACCATCGTGTTCTTAACTTTCCAGGGAACAGTTGTAGCCTGGAATTATACAGAAGAACTTGTTCCCCGACGTGAAATTCTCTCTTCTTAATCATTGCGTCATGGAGGAGTTTCATCTTATCTTTGCCGATCCCGGCGCTTTCGTAAGCTGGAGTGAGTCTCAATCCCCAACTCATGCAATCAATTATTGCGATCGATGCTTACCACGAGATTGGGAATCAAAGTTCGAAAACTTTGTAGCCCAATAAGCTCTATGCTCTAACTCGACTGGTAAGTGGCATGGTTTACCATAAACCATTTGATAGGGTGATGTACCCATAGGAGTCTTATAGGCGGTTCTGTAAGCCCATAGTACATCATCCAACTTCAAACTCCAGTCTTTTCTATGACTGTTAACCGTTTTCTCCATGATTTTCTTAATGCTTTGGTTGCTTCTTTCAACCTGACCACTAGTCATCGGATGATATGGTGTGCCAGTTTTGTGACGAACACCATACTTTTCAAGCACTTTCTCCAGAGGTCGGTTGCAGAAATGCGTCCCTTCATCACTGATCAAGGCACGTGGACATCCAAACCTCACAAAGATGTTCTTCTTTAAGAATTTCATGACCGTCTTATGATCATTGTGAGGAGTGGCTTGAGCCTCCACCCATGTAGACACGTAATCTACGCAGACTAAGATGTATTTATTACCGCAAGATGATGGGAATGGTCCCATAAAATCGATACCCCATACATCAAAGACCTCGCATTCTAGGATGGGTTTCAAAGGCATGTCAAAACGCCTCGTCAGAGTACCGGTTCGTTGGCATCTATCACAAGCTTTACAGAAAGCTTCTGTGTCCTTAAAAATCATAGGCCAATAGAAACCGGATTGGAAGATCTTAGCAACGGTTTTCCATGGACCAAAGTGACCTCCAGTGGGTCCACTGTGGCACTGCTCAATAATATCGCGTTGCTCGGGTTCTGGAACACATCTTCTAAGCAAACCATCCTTACAGATCTTAAAAAGATAAGGTTCATCCCAAACGAAAGATTTCAATTCAGAGAAGAACTTTTTCTTCTCCTGATAAGACATTTCCGGATCGAGATAACGGGCATGAAGGTAATTTACAATGGAAGAATACCACGGAACATCAGGAGGACAACTGTCTATCAACATAATGTTTTCTAGAGGAAAGTAAAGATCTATATCATCTGGATCATCATTTTCCTCACTTAACATTCTAGAAACATGATCAGCCACTACGTTTTCACTGCCCTTTTTGTCTTTAATCTGGACATCAAACTCTTGTAGGGTCAGTATCCAACGTAATAAGTGCGGTTTGGCCTCTTTCTTAGTCATCAGATATCGCAAAGCAGCGTGATCAGTCCACACAATCACTTGAGCTCCTAACAAGTAACTACGAAACTTGTCCATAGCAAAGACTACGGCCAATAATTCCTTTTCAGTAGTAGTATAGTTAACTTGAGAGGGGTTCAATGTGTGACTGGAGTAATAGATAGGCTGGAATTTCCCTTTGATCTTTTGTCCTAGAACAGCACCAACCGCATAGTTCGATGCGTCGCACATAAGCTCAAAAGGTAGGTTCCAGTCAGGCGATATAAGAATTGGAGCAGATATTAAACGATCCTTAAGCTCCTCAAACGCTTGCTTGCAGCTCTCATCAAAATTGAACTCAACGTCTTCCTTCAGTAAAGTAGACAGGGGTTTGGCTATCTTGGAGAAGTCTTGAATGAATCTTCTGTAGAAACCGACATGTCCAAGAAAGCCTCTCACTTCACGCACATCTTTAGGATAACTCATCTTCTCGATAGCTTCTACTTTTGCCCTGTAAACTTCAATACCTTTGGCACTGATCTTGTGGCCAAGAACTATTCCCTCATCAACCATAAAATGGCATTTTTCCCAATTGAGTACTAAGTTCTTTTCCACACATCTAGATAACACTTGATCTAGGTTGTCAAGACAGTCGTCAAAAGACTGACCAAAGACCGAGAAATCGTCCATAAATACTTCCATACACTTTTCTACAAGCCCGTCAAAGATAGCCAGCATACATCTTTGAAAAGTGGCTGGGGCATTGCAAAGACCAAATGGCATTCGCCTGTAGGCGAATGTACCATAAGGGCAGGTGAAAGTGGTCTTTTCCTGGTCAGCTAGATCAATGGGTATTTGGAAATATCCTGAATATCCATCCAGAAAGCAGTAGAATACGTGCCCCGCCAGACGCTCAAGCATCTGGTCAATGAATGGAAGGGGAAAGTGATCCTTCATGGTTACCTCATTGAGCTTTCGATAATCGATCTGAGACTCAGAACCGATAACAAGTCTCAATGCTATTTCCTCCCCCTTCTCATTCTTCTCAATCGTAATTCCACCTTTCTTGGGAACTACTTGAGTTGGGGAGACCCATTCACTATCAGCGATGGCATAAATGATTCTCATGTCCAGAAGTTTGATAATTTCTTTCTTAACCACCTCTTGCATATGAGGGTTGAGCCTTCTCTGGGGCTATCTAACACATTTCGCACCCTCATTCGTCTTGATCTTGTGCATACAGATGTCAGGAGATATCCCTCTGATATCTCCTACTTGCCATCCAAAGGCTTTTTCATTCTTCTTCAAGACGTTGATTAATTTCATTTCCTCTAACCGAGACAACTTGGCAGATATAATCAAAGGAAGCTTGTCACCTTCTCATAGAAACACATACTTAAGATGTTTAGGCAACGGCTTCAGCACCAGATCTGCAGGGGGGTCCTCTAAACTTGACTTAAGATCTCCACTTTTCAACTCAACATCAATGAGCTTACTTAGTGGTCCCACTGCCAAAGCTTCTCCTTTCAACAACTCATCCTCAAAATCAGCTTCTAACTGTTCTAGACTTACCACACCATGATTATTCAAATTATCAACCAATCGCTCATATTCAGTTGCAACAGCCATGACTTGCTTTTCCATGAAATCATTGAAGTCATCAGACGAATCCTCAATGGAAAATCCGGTTGGAGGACCAGAAGATACTTGAATGGATCTTGAGACATTATAGCTTACTTCTTGATCACCAACTCGTATCGTCACTCGCCCACCATCGCAGTCGATGAGGGCTCTGGCCGTAGACAAAAAGGGTCTTCCAAGTATCAGGGGGACATTTTCATCCTTTTCAATGTCTAGGACGTACCAGTCAACGGGAAAGGTAAATCTATCAATTTGAACTAGTACGTCTTTTAAGATTCCCACTGCTTTCTTAGAAGATCTATCAGCGAATTGCAAATTCATGGTAGTGGGTTCTAGAAGATCAATTAAACCCAACTGTTTGCAAACAGACATTTGCATGAGGCTGATGGATGCACCCAGGTCACATAAGGAGTTTGGGAATACTAGGGCTCCCATTAGCACTGTAAGCACGAACTTTCCAGGGTCACATCTCTTGGTTGGTAAGTCTCCATAATTGATCATTGCACAATCCTCACCAATCAGCCTCTCTATGTCTGATAACTTCTTCTTGGAAGAGACAACATCCTTGATAAATTTGGTATACTTAGGCATCTCAACCAAGACCTCAGATAATGGAAGATTTACCTGAGTATTTTTCAAAAGATTCAGCACCTTTTCATACTTTTTATCTTCACTCAAGGGGATGTTGCTCTTTCTTGGTGGAAAAGGAAGCTTTTTCAATTAACTCTCAGAAAAGACTTTGTTCGAGGATGCAGTGAAAGCTTTGTCTTCTAAATCCTTCCACCTTACAACTTTTTCAGTCTTTCTATTAGTCAGGGGATCAGCCTCCTAACCTTCACTTGACTCATCATTCCTCAGGGGTTCAGCCACCTGAGGACTTCCAACTTCTTCACCTCTCAAGGGATCAGCCACCTGAGTCTTCTCTTGCAACAGAGAGGAGTGTAGGTGCTCAGCTTCCCCTCCTGCCCTATCTCTGGCATGAGGGGCTAGTGGTTTCCCTGGTGAAGGGACCACTCAGTTGAGTACCAGACCTTAAATTCATTGCACTGGCCTCTTCTCCACCGTAAGGAATTGAAGGAACCAGGTCAGTGCATTGGCCGTAATTCAAATCAGTTTGAGTTATTTGACCAACCTTTTGCCCTTGCTGCCTCTCAAGATTCTTGATTGTATTCAGCAACAATTGGAAATTATTATTTTGCTCTTTCTGATAGGATTGGAAATCATCTTTTAGCTCCTTCTTATAGGAGTCCACTTTAGCTTCAAGATCATTAAAGTGCGAGGAGCCTTGAGAGTTCTGAAAGTTCTGCGGGAAAGATTGGCTGGAACTATTCTGAAACGCAGGATTTGAATTGTTTGTCCAATTTTGATTGAACCTCTGATTTTCATTGGAAAAATTAGTGTTCTGGTTCTGAGGAAAACCAGGGTTTCTATTGAAGTTTTGATTCTGATTGAAATGAGAATTTGGATGGAAACTTGAAGACTGATTGAACCCTTGGTTTTGGAGATTGCCTTGGCGAGAGAACTGATTATTGAATCTCTCGATTACATTGGCCATTAAAAGCATTGATTTCTGCATTCTGTCCAATCATGGGACAGAAACGAGCAGTGTGCCCCATATCATCACATACCTGGCATGTGATTGGATTGTACTGTCCATGATTCTGGACAGCATTGACTTGATAGGTCGATGGGGAAATGAATTGACATTGGCCAACCATGTGGCCAGTTTGACAGCAATTGTCACAATACAGAACTTGAGAGTTCTGCGGAAATGAGGGAGTCTGATAACTCGGCATTGGAGAAGTGGTAAGAGTAGCCAGCTGCTGTTTCAACATGGCGATTTCATTCTGCATGTTCACCTCCTCGATCCTACTTGAATAGCTTGATACGAGGGGGCATAATTGTATTTAGCAATATCCTCGAATAATGCCCACTCCTCTTCAGGTGTTTTCCTTAAAAATGCCCCACCAGAAGAACTATTAACCATGCCCTTCATGAGCTCGGTCAATCCACTGAAAAACGTGTTGACTTGCCTCTGCAAGTCCAAACCGTGGTGGGGGCATTTACGAAGAAGAGCTTTGAATCTCTTCCAAGCCTCAAAGAATGATTCGTTTTCCGTTTGATAGAAATTAAATATTTCTCTTAGGCACTGGGCTGTCTTGGATGGTGGGAATTATTGGCTTAGGAACTCTTTTTCGAGTCCAGCCCCGGTGGTAATGGATTCAGCAGGGAGAGAGCTGTACCACTCTTTTGCCTCTCCCTTCAAGGAAAACGGAAAAAGTTTCAACTTTGTGGCTTCCTCACCGACTCTTGGATGCGAGTCGTACCACATATCTCCGTAAATGTGTGTGCGTGTATGAGAGATTTTCGGAGGAAAACCATGGAAGATTGATGCTTGCTGCATCATTTGAATGAGCCCGGGTTTGAGCTCGAAGGTATGTGCATTGATGGTAGGTAAGACGATAGCCGGGTTGACTTTGACTTCGCCAGGCATGGCGTAGTCAGCCAACGTACGTCTATCTTCTGCAGCCATAATGACTATGTCTTCGATCTCCTCAGCTAACCGATCCTCAAGCACAACTATAACTAAAAACTAAATAAAGGTTAAAACCTATGAAAAGAAATTAAAATAAAATAAAATAAAATAAAAGAGGACAGACGGGCGTCCAAGGTCCTGGACGGGCGTCTGCCTGGAGGATGAACTGGACGGGCGTCTGGATAATCCGAACGCTCGTTTGACTAGATGAAAACGATACAGAGTAGGCTCTATTTGGGCGGACGGGCGGCGTCCACTTATTCTGGACGCCCGTTTGGTCTCAATCAGAAAAACAGAAACATGGATTAAAATCAGGTCGTCCTAACTAAAACACAAAAACTAAAGACGAAGCTAAACAATAAAAATTAATAATACAAAACTAAGGGTACCTACCTACGAAGAATTTAAAACAGAAAAAGAAAAAAGAAAAAACACTAAGACGGTGAAAAAAAACGTGTTGAAATCTTCTGGGGCCAAAATGGAAGGGAAAACAGCAGATTTTGACCTCGAAAACGGTGTCGGAACGAGCTTTCTGAATTGGGGTCCTGCGTTCCAAACGTACACTCGAGCAGAAAGTTACGGCCAAAATACTACCATGTGCCCTACTGGTCCCTTTTATCCCAACTTATAACAAAAATTAGAAAAATTAAAAAAAACTAGACAACCGTACCGAATCCCCGGCAACGGCGCGAAAAACTTGTCACGGATTTTATCAACAAAAACAAACAAGTAATACTATTTATAAATCCGGTATTCCCCAAGTGTAGGGATCGTAGTACAGTGACTAATACCGGAGTCGATCTCAGGGAATCGAGGTTGTTTAATCTAGTTTATTATTCTTCTAATTTGTTACTACTAAAACAAAACTAAAAACGAAAACGAAACAAATAAACTGGACAGAGGGTTGTCAATCCAAAGCCAGGAAAGATACGGGTTGCGAACAATTTAAACTACAACTAAACCTAAGATGCAATAAGAAGATTTAACTAAGCTAAACAATTCAAGTTTTAAGGGATTAAATTCAAATTATAACGAACAAACGAGCGATTGATCCACCTATCCTATCAACATTCAATTCCTAATCAGATTAATTCGTGACTTCTAACCAAGTTGTGATTCACCTCATCTAAAGTACGGACCCTAATTTCTTAGATAGTCCATCTATTAATCTCTATCTTTCGATCTAAGATTAACGCTTTTTCTAACCAAAGGTGTGAACTTTAACGTTTCTAATCTAGAAATCTAACCTATTAACTCTCGTTATATAGATCAAATAACTATTCTTTTATCATGGGGATCTAGGGTTTACATGACTTTCATCAAAGTAAAACAATCAAGCATGCACATCTTTCGATTTAATTCCAATAGACATTCAAACATGATAAAGAAACAACTTGTATTAAAAACTCACAAATTAATCAAGATTCGAATCTGAATAGTTGACGGATAGGCTTCACAACGCTCGTTCAAGGGCTTTTAGCCTCTAAGCATCCTCTTGAAAGCTTGGAATTGTTGAATAAAAGAACATAAAACTAATTAATTTAATCTATGATTTAAGTGCATAAAACTAAAGGAAAAGTATGTAAAAACGCAGCCTGAGCCGCCCCTAGGGTTTTGGGTTCGAATATATGATCTTAGGGTTGAAAATAACGCGACTATATATAGAAAACTAGGTCGGTTTCAGCATGGCGGCGTCTGGACACCCGTCCAGACCTTCTGGACGCCAGTTTAATGGGGTAAACGCCCGTCCAATGTCTCTGGACGCCAGTCCAGTCACGCATAAAAACTTCGAGTCGGGCCGAGCTGGATCAGACGCCCGTCCTTCTTTAAATCAGACGCTCGTCCACAACTTTTGGGAGAACTCTGAATCAAAATAGCTCTTTAGGACGCCCGTCCACTTCCTTGGACGCCAGTCCACTCTGGACGGGACTTGGACGCTCGTCCAATGTGATCCAAATTCGAAATCTTCAACTTTATCTCTTTTCTTCTAGCCAATTCCTTCCTCATCCCTTTCTCATCAATTAAATCCGACTTGATCATCTTTTGAATCGAAAATATGCATCTACAAGTCATTAAAACATCGCAAAAATGTAATATAATCCAAATAAACATAAAACCATCATTAAAACACATAAATTAACCCATTTTGCGAATAACTCATTAAAAACCTCATTTGCTCAATATTTCCATTAAACACTCGTTTTCCATGCAAATTATACAACTATGAGGGAAATCATCATAAAATATATCAATATAAATCGTATAAATTCACCCTTAACAATGAGCCTGAGTCTGGGTCTGAAACTGATGATGAGCCGTTAGTGAGGATGCGGACTAGGGTGACAGAAGCTCGGGGTGAGCAAGTGGACAATGAGCCTGAGGGAGATGAGCCGGCTAGACAGAGAGTGAGACCCTCTATCCCTATTCCCTTTGCTCGTAGATTCATCAACCCTACGGCGATGGAGGTCTATAATAAGCATTATCTGACTCGGACGATGTTGATCGAGCGAGCCGTTCTAGACACGAAGGTGGACCCCTCCTTTGTGCAGCTGTTAAAGGAAAGGAAGTGGGGAGCACTGATGACAACCCCGAGGACCCCGGTTAATGCTACATTAGTCCGTGAATTTTATGCCAATTGCTCACAGACGGATTTGGCAGCCGGAGTTGTGACGGTTCGGGGAGTAAAGGTGCCATTTACGCCCAAGGTTATTAACGAGAAGTATGCCTTGGCACCTTTTGAGGGGTTGGACTATAAGGAGGTGATTAAAGCTAAACAGGATGCCGGTGAGGATCCGTTGGAGGAGTTACGGTTGTTGGTATGCCCGGAGGTGCCGTGGACACTTAGGACGGGCGGAGATAGGAAGGAGTTGGTTACTACTGGTTGGATAGAAGATTGGAAGGTCCAATGTCGGTTTATCCAGAACAGGTTGTTACCTAAGAATAACCTGACGCATTTTCACATTGGCGACCTTGGGATGCTATACGCTCTGAATTTCAAGCTGAATGTCGATGTGGGACAAGCCATCTTTGACGAGATCTCTATGAATCAAAAGGTATATACACGGTGTTTGATTTGCCCGCATTTGATCCACAGTCTCTGTCAGGACGCTAGGGTTCCCGAGTACAAGACCGATCATAAACCGAAGAATCCGAGGTTCTTGCAGAGGGAAAAAGTGAATTCGTCTGGTCAGATTCAGACTGAGGCTGAGGCACAGGAGCCTGGTTCGTCATCGGCACCGCCTCGAGTATCCTCGCTTCCTACTATATCCCCCTCAGTCCGGATGAGGTTGAGTATGGGCGCGATGTGCAGCGGAATGGTTGGAGGATATTCGGACTACACAAAACAACATTTTGATGATCTTGCAGTGTATCAGTGAGGGCCGGTAGCCGAAGGACGACAGAATCTTCGACCCGAGCACCATGGATTATATCTATTCTGATGCGGTTGAGCAGGCCATTGCGGATGTTTTGGAGGACTCTGAGTCTTCTTTGGATGAGGAGCGGCCTGATGTACCTCCGGCTGATGATTCTGCAGCACCGGGGCAGCCCTGATCTTGTTTTTCTTATTTAAGCTTTTGATTTGTCCTCGATACGATGGCTGTAGTATTTTGACACTTTTACTTACTTGATTCGTTGTAATTTTCATTTAGCTACTCTTTATTCTTTCCAATGGATCATGTAAGCCATAAGGCATCCGTACTTTCATTTCTACTTTGTATCAACTTGTGGATGTGTTTCATGTTTCGTCTTTTGTCATTACTCGGTTTTGCTATATCTTTCCATTCTGGTATAATACTAGAATGAGCTACCGTTATGTATCTACACATTTGCTTAATCCGTTATGTTTCTATGCAAAATGAGCTACCGTTATGTTTCTATGCAAAATGAGCTAGAATTTTCAAAATTTTTGGACATTTTTGTTTTTGTTTTGTCCCGAGTAGGCAATTCAATTCAATGTTCGTTATTTTAATAGTCATCCAAGCTGTATATCATATGTTTTAGTTGTTTCACCTGAGATCTATTTTTCACGAGCCATAGTGAACGATGAGCTAATTTATAAAGTTATACCCCTTTTTGGACGAGTGATTTTTGATTTTCTTATAAGTCATGTGCTTAGTGCTACGTATATATCTTGAGATTTATGATAGTTTGTATTTAGATCCAAAGTATGTTATACTGTGAATATCTAAGGTTTGAATGTAATAAGTAACACGTGACTTACTGTCAAATGAAAAAGTTGAGTTAATAAATGAATAAATTGGGTGTGTCGGAAGCTAGTTGATGATTGGAGTGCGATAGGGT
The DNA here is from genome assembly GCA_026214975.1 of Gentiana macrophylla. Lineage (NCBI taxonomy): Eukaryota > Viridiplantae > Streptophyta > Magnoliopsida > Gentianales > Gentianaceae > Gentiana > Gentiana macrophylla. The sequence continues at coordinate 59,681,154 of CM047816.1, read as the reverse complement.
ATACCACGTATGTCCTATACCACTATGATGACTAAAAGCTCACGACAGTCAGAAGAAGCTGCCTTATGATTGGAGTAAGGTAGGGTATATCTCGAATATCCTATTCTGCTATGACAGGGCAATAGCTCATTCTGATGTGCGTTTAAAGGTGAAGTAGTTAAATCAACTAATGAATTGTTATGAAATGGATAAAAGACTGAGTTATCGTCTATCTTATCCCCAGTATAAACTGATGGATATGCTGTAGGGATTATCCTCTGAGTATTTCAGAAAGGCCCTAGATATATTCGATCATTCTTTTCGGGATTTTCTACGTTTGTAGGGTACATCTTATAAGTGTCATTTATTGCTAGTCTACGAGGGGGTATTAGCTAGTTTTTCTTCGAGTTTCTCAAGTTTGGATTTAGTGGAAGTTTTCTATGGCTTTGCACACACGCAATGGTGAACCTCTGATTTATTTGATCTATGCTATATTGTCTTAGATGTCTGTTTTTGTCTCGAGCCTTAATTTTCGTTTTGTTTTGCTCGGGACGAGCAAAAGCTAAGTGTGGGGGAGTTGTTAAGGGTGAATTTATACGGTTTATATTGATATATTTTATGATATTTTCCCCCGTATTTGTATAATTTGCATAAGAACGAGTGTTTAATGGAATTATTGAGTAAATGAGGTTTTTAATGAGTTAATCGCAAAATTGGTTAATTTTGGTGTTTTAATTGTGATTTTATGATTATTTGAATGTTATTACATTTTGCGATGTTTTAATGTGTCATAGGTACATGTTTGATGCTCAAATGTTGATCAAAAAGAGATAAGAGTCGAATTTCATTGATGATAAAAAGATAATGATGATTGGATTTGATGAAAAGAGATAGAGATGGAGAAATCAAGATGAAGTCGATCCTGGACTGGCGTCCAGCAGCTTGAACTAGCGTCCAGAGTGGACGGGCGTTTGGTCAAGTGGACGAGCGTCCAGGAGGAGCTTTTACATTCAGGATGTTCAGATTTTTCCTGGACGAGCGTCCAATTTAAAGAAGGACGGGCGTCTGATCCAGCTCGGCCCGACTCGAAGAAGTTTACACAAGCTGGACGGGCGTTCACCCTTTCCAGACGGGCGTCCAGTAGCCGACTTAGCAGAACCGACTTCGAATTCTATATAAAGGCAGTGCATTTTCTCCTCAAGAGGACCATATATATTCGAACCCTAAACCCTAGGGGCGGCTAAGCTGCGTTTTTTTCTTAGTTTACAAACAGTTTTTCTTTAGATTCTTTTATGCACTTTTATTCAAACAATTCCATGTTTCAAGAGGATGCTTAGAGGCTAAAAGCCTTGAACGAGCGTTGTGAAGCCATCCAACTCAACAATTCAGTTCCGTGCTTGATTATTTTGTGAGTATTTAATTCAAGTTGTTTCTTTTATCATGTTTATGATGTTTATTGCAATTCATATCGAAAGATTGTTGCTTGTTGATTGTTTATTTTGATGGAAATCATGTTAAACTTTAGATCACCATGATAAAGAATAGATCTTAAATCTAATTAACGAGAGTTATTAGGTTAGATTTCTAGGTTAGAAATTGAGAGATTTCACACCTTGATTTGAAAGCATTAATCTTTAGATCGAAAGATAAAAGATTGATAGGAGAACTTGTCTAAGAAATTAGGAGTTCATACCTTGGTTAGGTGAATCACAACTTGGTTAGAAATCACGAAATAATCTGAATTGGAATTGAATGTTGATAGGATAGGTGGATCAATTGCTCGTTTGCTCGTTATAATTTGAATAATCCCTTAGAACTTGAATTGTTTAGTTAATCAATTTCCTTTATTGCATTCTAGGTTTAGTTTAATAGTTCGCAACCCGTATCTTTCCTGGCTTTAGATCATATCTTCTGTCCAGTTTTACGTCTTAGTTAAGTTTATTTTCAGTTTCGTTTAGTTTTATCCGCTGTTTAGATTAGTTTTTCGTGACATAATTTAGTTAGACAAAAACTAGGGTTAGCAATCGCTAGTTCCCCGTAAGATCGACCTTGTATCAACCTCTATACTACGATCCTTATACTTGAGGGAAACCGGATTTATAAATATTTATTACTTGTTAGCTTTGTTAATAAAATCCGTGACAAGTACAAACATAAAGATATAGTATAAATGATCCGACCCGGTCGGATCCGGTCCAACCCGATTTGATTTAGGACACTATTTCAACATCTACTTCCATTGTAAGGAAATCAGACAATCTATACGCAACTAACCTCCTTCGTTGGTTGTATTAGTTCATACGCAATAGGTTCTAGAGTTGCCGGCTCAAGACCGAAAACCTCCCTAGGCAGCTATCGACTATGACTTGCACATTCCTAAGGATCCATCAAGACAATGTCCTAATTAACACTTCACCTTTCAAGTCCTTCATGCTAATTTACGATGACATGCAAATAGTTGATCAAGCTACTAACATGTAAAATAAATATGTCGATCAACGTAGTTGGAGCCGATTAGCATGAACTAGTATTTTACTTGGTATTCAGATCTAGCGATATTGACCGCCACACATATGAAGAATGCAATGCATATTTCATGATTTCTTCACCAACGATTCAGATCTATACATACATGGGGTAAAATAAACTAACTACTACATAATTAAACTAAATAAACAACTAAAACATACTGGTCAAATAGAACAACGACAGATCTACATCTTGGAAAATATAGAAAATCATACCCTCGTAGATGAGTGTAGATCTCCCTCGGCTCTCTTCCTAGGAGGTGAATCCGTTGTCTCCGCGACCAGAACTTATAAAATAAATAAATAAAGAACAAAGAACTTTTATTGCATATTAAATTGTCTTGAAAATTGTACTACATTGAATTCTGAGGGTGAGGCCTCTTATTTATAGCTAAATAAACCGACTTAGAAACACCTAGAACTACCATTCGTCCAAGAAAATGCGTTTTGGAAGATTCAGGATTCTCGATTAATCGGTGGCAACTGCCGATTAATCGTGGGTATTTTTGTCATTTTCTTTCTACCGACTTAATTTGGAAGGTTCTAGAATACTCCAGGCCCAATCCTTTCATTTAGTCCGCTCCAGAATTGTCCACAATTGCTCAGCCCAATATTTGATATCTTGAAAATAATCAAATAACGCATGAAATAATAATAACGGAAAATAAACGTTAAATGCAAAATACTAGATTCATGAACCCGACATATGACATTCTACTCAAATGGTTCATAATTATAGGTTGAAATAACTATTTTTAGCTCATAATTGATAAAATGTTGATGCCATGTGATAGACTATTTTAAGCGTCATCAACTACCCCCCCACTAGCCCTTTGCTCGTCCTCGAGCAGAGTATCAAAGCGGAATGTACCTCCAAGTGAAGTCCCCATTAACTACCACATTTTCAATAAAGATTTTTGGCATAACACACATCAAGCAACAATCCATAAGCTCCCCATTAATCATTACTTTCCATGCATCAATGTGTCGTGTGATAAATCCTTCGTGATAGTCCGTTCGTGAAGAGAATCAAGTTGTATTAACCCCACAATCTTAACTTACATGGGCATACACTCGCTCATCTTGCCTTAAGACTCGGTTACACAACATGGTACCTTAATCGGGACAGGCGGACTTAGGGACCGAATATTACTCTTTGGTTCTCATTTGTTTCTTTTTTATGCGAGGGTCGTGCCTTTTTTGCTACGAGTTCGCTTCCCTCACTGCCTTTATTATATATTTTTCATTTTTTTCCTTCCTTTTTTGGCAATAGCCGTGCATTTTACGCTCCATCGGCTTTGCTTGGCAGATTTCTCACTCTTTTTTCTCTCACTCTCGCAATCTCGTTTTGTCCCGGTTTACCTTTTGGGGCATTCAAGTTGCTTACGTTGTCCTACAACAATTTGTTAAAGTATATACATAGACAAATAATGATTCCCAGTTAAAACAACTCATCATCTAATCTCAAACACTTCTCACTCAGATTGCGTGCTCAAATAATTGAGTGCAACGGTAGAATAACAATTAATAAGTTACTACTTCATGCAACGTAACACATGCTCATTCTTCCATACTGAATTGTATACGCTATAGCTAACTTCAAATCATTCTTGGGCTATTTTTCTATTGATTCCTTACTAGGAACGTTCAATAGGCAAGCTAAAAACAGTGTTAAAATTTCAAAATTATTCCCTTTATCGATTAACCAATTAACCAGCTAAGACCACCTACCCCTCACTTATTATAGGCATTGTCCCCAATGAATAATAAAAACATAAAATAGAAAAAGGTACTTAGCTCTGGAATTTGTCGGCTGAGTCAAAATAGTGAATCGTGGAGTATAATCATTAGCTCCTAGGTTATCCATCTTCTAAGTATTTAACTGCATTCCAAAATACTTTCAAAAATTGTGAGTAACATGCAAAAATTAGGTGGCAGTCTTTGTGCATACCTCAGGAATGCGCAAAAATAGGTTAAGCCACTTTATTCTTTATTGGCCTAAGCAAGACGCGAAAACTTTTATGAGGTTATAACATGAGAATCATGAAGGAAAAATCCACATATCTCTAGTTAGATGATCTGTCACGGAATTTATTAACACAAAACAAGTAATAATCCGGTTAACCTCAAGTATAAGGATCGTAGTAATAGTGGTTAATGCCGGGTCGATCTTACGGGGAACTGGCGATTGCTAACCCTAGCTTTTGTTTAACTAACTAACCTATGTCACGATTTCTAAACTAAACAGTGGATAAAACTAAACGAAACTGAAAAGACAGATTTAACTAAAACGTAAAACTGGACGGAAGATATGATCTAAAGCCAGGAAGGATATGTTTCGAACCAATTTAAACTAAACTAAATCTAAGATGCAATAGAAAAAACTAACTAAGCTAAGTAATTCAATTTCAAGGGATTTTAATCAATAATTTACGAAGCGAACAAGCAATTGATCCACCTGTCCTATCAACATTCAATTTCAATTCAAGTTACTTCGTGATTACTAATCAAGTTGTGATTCACCTATTCAAAGGTATGAACCCTAATTTCTCAATTTCAAACCTAGAAATCTAACCTAATAACTCTCGTTAATTAGATCAAATATCTATTCTTTATCATGGTGATCTAAAGTCTAACTTGATTTTCATCAATTAAACGATCAACAAAGCAAACATCTTTCGATATAAATTTTGCAATAAACATTATGAAGCATGATAAAAGAAACAACTTGTAGTAGATACTCACAAAATATCCACGAAAAGAGACTGAATTGTTGAATCGGACGGCTTCACAACGCTTGTTCAATGGAGGCCTAGCCTCTTAGCATCCTCTTCGAAGATCGAATTATTGAAGTAAAAATACATAAAAAGTGTTTAGAACCACTAGAAAACTAAGAACAATGAAATCTCAGCCGCCCCTAGGGTTTTGGGTTTTTTAATATATATCGTATATTGTGAGGAAAAACGCGCTGATATTTATAGAAGATTAAGTCGGTTTCAGCATGTCGGCCGATGGACGCCCGTCTGGAAAGGGTGAACGCCCGTCCAGCTTGTGTAATCTTCTTCGATCGGGCCGAGTCATGACCAGACACCCGTCTGCCAGCGTTCACTCCTGCGTCCAAACTTCCTGAATCAACTTCCCATTCCTGGACGCTCGTCCCTTGAATCAGACGCCCGTCCATCCGAACGCCAGTTCAAGCTCCCTGGACGCCAGTCCAGGATCGTATCAATCTTGATCTTTATCTTTATCCTCTATCTCATTCTTCCATTATCTCTTTTATCTTCAATTGCCTCGAACTTGATCAGCTTTAGATCATTTTGTGAGCCTCAAATATGTGTCTACATTCACATAAAAACATCGCAAAACGTAATAATGTCCAAATAATCATAAAATCATAATTAAAACACATAAATCAACCTATTTTGCGATTAACTCTTTTAAAATATCATTTGCTCAATATTTCCATTAAACACTTGTTTCTTATACAAATTCATACAAATATGAGGGAAATTATCATAAAATATAGCGTTATAAGTCGTATAAATTCACCCTTAACAACTCCCCCACACTTAAACTTTTGCTCGTCCCGAGCAAAACAAAACAAAGTAAAGGCTCGAGAAAAGATCAGACATCTAAGCATATATAACACATATCCAATAAATCAGAAGTTCACCAGTGTGTGTGCATAGCCACAGAAAACATCCACTAAATCCAAACTCGAGAAACTCAAAGCAAAACTAGCTAATACCCCCTTCAAACTAGAGATAAATGACACTCATAAGATGTACCCTACAAACGTGATATATCCCGAAAAAGATGATCGAATATATCTAGGGCCTTTCTGAAATACTCAGAGGATAATCCCTACAGCATATCTGTCAGTTTATACTGGGGATAGGATAGACGATAACTTAGTCTTATATCCATTCATACTAATCTTTTAGTTGATTTAACTTTTTCACTTTTAAACACACAGAATGAGCTATTGCCCTGTCATAGCAGAATAGGATATTCAAGATATACCCTACCTTACTCCAATCATAAGGCAGCTTTTCCTGACTGTCGTGAGCTTTTAGTCATCATAGTGGTATAGGACATACGTGGTACCCCCTATCGCACTCAAATCATCGACTAACTTTCAACACACCCATTTTATTCATTTAATTCAACTTTTTCATTTGACAATAAGTCACGTGTTTCTTATCACATTCAAACCTAAGATATTCACAGTATAACATACTTTGGATCTAAATACAAACTATCATAAATCTCAAGATATGTACGTAGCACTAAGCACATGACTTATAAGAAAATCAGAAATCACTAATCAAAAAGGGGTATAACTTATTAAATCATTCACTATGGCTCGTGAAAATAGATCTCAGGTGAAACAACTAACTTATCAAACATATGATATATAGCATAAATGACTATAAAAATAACGAACATAGATTTGAATTGCCTACTCGGGACAAAACAAAAAGAAAAGTGTCGAAAAAATTTGAAAATTCTAGCTCATTTTGCATAGAAACATAACGAATTAAGCAAATGTGTAGATACATATCAAATCATTCCCCTCCCCCACACTTAAACTACAACATGTCCTCATGTTGTGCAGAATCTAAAAAGAAATAAAGTACTTAGCTGATTGTATTTCGAAGGTGGCAATTCTGAAGGTGGTCTAGATCCAGATATAGAAATGCGTGAAGAAATCAGTAGACTGTGGACCATCCACCGGAAAACTGGCTTCATCTGAAAGCTCACAATTGCTATCGAAAATATCCTGCACACTTGAACAAACAAAACAAAACGGACCTCGGGGAACATAGGGGGATATTATCTCGAAAATGAAAAAGAAGGATAAAGATAAAATCGAATAAGATAAAAGAGTAATCATTCACCACAATAAAACACAGCTCAACTGACAGATACAAACATAATCTTAATTAGGCTTAAGATAAAAACTAAATCAAAGAAAAGAAATAACAGAAAAGAGAGTCCTAATATAATAAGGGATATCTAGGATGCCTCCTACACTGTTTCAGCTCAGCCTGGATCAGGTCATTTGACTTTTCTGCCAGCCACTACCTCGTCTAGACTTTGGTTAGCGCTTTGGTCATGCGAAACAAAGACCTAACACATGGGGCAAAATCTTTAATAGCTTTCCAAACACGTTTAAACTTCCCCATGGTTGACTTCTTCCTTCTCTGAGCCTTCTGATGACGTTTCAGCCGACGCTCCCTCTCATACTCTTCCATATCCCAACTACCAGCTAGAACTTCTTCAGAAGGACCATTACCGGCATCCTCAGAAAACAAGTCGGGTGAGAACTCGTCAAATTCTTCGACTTTTGTAGCACCACACCCAAGGATATCGAGGAAACGAACAATCAACGGTTTCTCTTTAGGTTCACCAATATAGTGGTTGCACCTTTGACCATTTACTCGAAACGGTTGGTCACCATAACCGCGTAGTTCTAGAACACCTCCAGGAATAATTTGAAGAATCTCAAAGGGACCGGACCATCATGTTCTTAACTTTCCAGGGAACAGATGTAGCCTGGAATTATACAGAAGAACTTGTTCCCCGACGTGAAATTCTCTCTTCTTAATCTTTGCGTCATGGAGGAGTTTCATCTTATCTTTGCTGATCCTGGCGCTTTCGTAAGCCTGGAGTCTGAATTCGTCCAACTCATGCAATCAAGCCCCATGCGATCGATGCTTACCACAGGATTGGGAATCAAAGTTCAGAAACTTTGTAGCCCAATAAGCTCTATGCTCTAACTCGACTGGTAAGTGGCATGGTTTACCATAAACCATTTGATAGGGTGATGTACCCATAGGAGTCTTATAGGCGGTTCTGTAAGCCCATAGTACATCATCCAACTTCAAACTCCAGTCTTTTCTATGACTGTTAACCGTTTTCTCCAGGATTTTCTTAATGCTTTGGTTACTTCTTTCAACCTGACCACTAGTCATTGGATGATATGGTGTGCCAGTTTTGTGACGAACACCATACTTTTCAAGCACTTTCTCCAGAGGTCGGTTGCAGAAATGCGTACCTTCATCACTGATCAAGGCACGTGGACATCCAAGCCTCACAAAGATGTTCTTCTTTAAGAATTTCATGACCGTCTTATGATCATTGTGAGGAGTGGCTTGAGCCTCCACCCATTTAGACACGTAATCAACGCAGACTAAGATGTATTTATTACCGCAAGATGATGGGAATGGTCCCATAAAATCGATACCCCATACATCAAAGACCTCGCATTCTAGGATGGGTTTCAAAGGCATGTCAAAACGCCTCGTCAGAGTACCGGTTCGTTGGCATCTATCACAAGCTTTACAGAAAGCTTCTGTGTCCTTAAAAATCGTAGGCCAATAGAAACCGGATTGGAAGATCTTAGCAACGGTTTTCCATGGACCAAAGTGACCTCCAGTGGGTCCACTGTGGCACTGCTCAATAATATCACGTTGCTCGGGTTCTGGAACACATCTTCTAAGCAAACCATCCTTACAGTTCTTAAAAAGATAAGGTTCATCCCAAACGAAAGATTTCAAATCAGAGAAGAACTTTTTCTTCTCCTGATAAGACATTTCCGGATCGAGATAACGGGCATGAAGGTAATTTACAATGGAAGAATACCATGGAACATCAGGAGGACAACCGTCTATCAACATAATGTTTTCTAGATGAAAGTAAAAATCTATATCATCTGGATCATCCTTTTCCTCACTTAACATTCTAGAAACATGATCAGCCACTACGTTTTCACTGCCCTTTTTGTCTTTAATCTGGACATCAAACTCTTGTAGGGTCAGTATCCAACGTAATAAGCGCGGTTTGGCCTCTTTCTTAGTCATCAGATATCGCAAAGCAGCGTGATCAGTCCACACAATCACTTGAGCTCCTAACAAGTAACTACGAAACTTGTCCATAGCAAAGACTACGGCCAATAATTCCTTTTCAGTGGTAGTATAGTTAACTTGAGAGGGGTTCAATGTGTGACTGGGGTAATAGATAGGCTGGAATTTCCCTTTTATCTTTTTCCTAGAATAAAGACCAACCGCATAGTTCGATCGTCGCATATAAGCTCAAAAGGTAGGTTCCAGTCGAAAGATATAAGAATTGGAGCAGATATTAAACGATCCTTAAGCTCCTCAAACGCTTGCTTGCAGCTCTCATCAAAATTGAACTCAACGTCTTCCTTCAGTAAAGTAGACAGGGGCTTGGCTATCTTGGAGAAGTCTTGAATGAATCTTCTGTAGAAACCGACATGTCCAAGAAAGCCTCTCACTTCACGCACATCTTTAGGATAACTCATCTTCTCGATAGATTCTACTTTTGCCCTGTCAACTTCAACACCTTTGGCACTGATCTTTTGGCCAAGAACTATTCCCTCATCAACCATAAAATGGCATTTTTCCCAATTGAGTACTAAGTTCATTTCCACACATCTGGATAACACTTGATCTAGGTTGTCAAGACAGTCGTCAAAAGACTGACCAAAGACCGAAAAATCGTCCATAAATACTTCCATACACTTTTCGACAAGCCCGTCAAAGATAGCCAGCATACATCTTTGAAAAGTGGCTGGGGCATTGCAAAGACCAAATGGCATTCGCCTGTAGGCGAATGTACCATAAGGGCAGGTGAAAGTGGTCTTTTCCTGGTCAGCTGGATCAATGGGTATTTGGAAATATCCTGAATATCCATCCAGAAAGCAGTAGAATGCGTGCCCCGCCAGACGCCCAAGCATCTGATCAATGAATGGAAGGGGAAAGTGATCTTTCATGGTTACCTCATTGAGCTTTCGATAATCGATGCAGACTCTGTAACCAGTGACAAGTCTCAATGCAATTTCCTCTCCCTTCTCATTCTTCTAAATTGTAATTCCACCTTTCTTGGGAACTACCTGAGTAGGGGAAACCCATTCACTATCAGCAATGGCATAAATGATTCCCATGTCAAGAAGCTTGATGCTTTCCTTTTTAACGACTTCTTGCATATGAGGGTTGAGCCTTCTCTGGGGCTGTCTAACACATTTCGCACCCTCATTCGTCTTGATCTTGTGCATACAGATGTCAGGAGATATTCCTCTGATATCTCCTACTTGCCAACCAAAAGCTTTCTCATTTTTCTTCAAGACGTTGATTAACTTCATTTCTTCTAGTCGAGACAGCTTGGCAGATATAATCAATGGAAGCTTGTCGCCTTCTAGTAAAAACACATACTTAAGATGTTTAGGCAACGGCTTCAACACCAAATCTGCGCAGGGGTCTTCTAAACTCGACTTGAGATCTCCACTTTTCAACTCAATATCACCGAGCTTACTCTGTGGTCCCACCGCCAAAGCTTCTCCAACACAAGTCTTCCTCAAAATCAGTTTGCTAATTGATCTAGATTGACCACACCATAAGTATTTAGATTATCAACCAATCACTCATATTCAACCTTCTACACCATGACTTGCTTATCCATATAATCGGTGAAATCATCATCATATAATCAATGGAAAAGCCGGTTGGAGGGCCGAGGGTACTTGAATGGACTTTAAGACATTGTAACTCACCTCTTGATCTCCAACTCGGATAGTCACTTGCCCACCATCGCAATCGATGAGGGCTCTAGTATGAGATAAGAAAGGTCTTCCAAGAATCGGGGGCGTTTTCATCTTTCTCGATATCTAAAACATACCAATCAACTGGAAAGGTAAATATATCAATCTGAACCAAAACGTCTTTCAGGATCCCTGAAGCTTTCTTAGAAGATCTATCAGCGAATTGTAAATTCATAGTAGTGGGTTCTAGAAGGCTTTGTAAACCGAGCTGTTTGCATACAGACATTGGCATAAGACTTATAGATGCACCTAGATCACACAGAGAATTAGGGAAGACTAGACCTCCCATCAATACTGTAAGTACGAACTTGCCAGGGTCACCTCTTTTAATTGGTAAGTTTTCATAATTAATCATGGAACAATCCTCACCAATTTGCCTTTCCATGCCTGCTAATTTCTTTTTCGAAGACACAACATCCTTAATGAATTTTGTATACTTAGGCATTTCAACCAAGACTTCTGATAATAGAAGATTCACCTGAGTATTTTTCAAAAGGTTCAGCACCTTTTCGTACTTTTTGTCTTCAATCAAGGGAATGTTGCTCTTTCTCGGCGGAAATGGAAGCTTCTTAAGGTCACTCTCAGAAAAGACTTTCTTTGAGGATGCACTCCCAGCTTTGTCTTCCAGATCCTTCCAACGAACAGCTTTTTCAGATTTCTTTGCAGTCAGGGGATCAGCCTCCTGACTTTCGCTTGTTGTTTCAGTTCTCAAGGGATCAGCCACTTGAGGGTCTCCAACTTCTTCATCTCTCAGGGGGTCAGCCACCTGAGTTTTCTCTTGCACTTGAGGGGAGTGTAGGTGCTCAGCTTCCCCTCCTGCCATATCAATGGCAGGAGGGGCTAGTGGTTTCCCGGATGGGAAGGACCACTAACTTGAGTACCACTTCTCAAATTCATCGCACTGGCCTTCTCTTTACCGTATTGAATTGATGGCACGAGGTCAGTACATGGGCCTTTGTTCAAGTCAGCTTGAGCAACTTGACCACCCTTCGGATTCTTCTCGGTGGCCCGGGCGGTGCCACAGGGGTCTAGAAGCTAACTGTTCAGCCAGTTGCCCAATTTGTCTCTCAAGATTCTTCATTGATCTACTTTTCTCTTCCAACTTAGCTTCAAGATTGGTAGGTTGGGAGGGGCCTTGAGAGTTCTGGAAGTTTGAAGAATAGGGCTGGCTGGCCCGACTTTGGAATTGAGAATTTGAATTGGAAGGCCAATTCTGATTGATTTTTTGTGTAGGATTGGAAAAATTCGAGTTTTGGTTCTAATTAAACCCAGGGTTTCTATTGAAATTCTGATTCGAATTAAAATTCGAATTAGGATTAAAACTTGAAGATGGATTAAACCCTTGGTTTTGAAAATTGTTCTGGCCAAGAAACTGATTGAACCTTGAATTGTTCTGGCCATAGAATGCATTCACTTCCGCATTATGTCCGTTCATAGGACAGAATCTAGAAGTGTGCCCCACCTCGTCACAATTCTGACATGTGACTTGATTGTACTGTCCATAATCATGGACAGCATTCACTTGATAAGGTGCAAGGGGATTAAATTGACACTGGCCATTCATATGGCGGTCGGACAAAGATTTTTTATGTCTGAGAACTGAGGGTTACGAGGAAAAGAAGAAGTTTGATTTACCGGATTGGAAACTTGAGGTGTGGCCATCTGCTTTTGCAGCATGGCGATCAAACTTTGCAAATTGACTTCCTCAACCTTGGGAGGAGGAGGTGCTTGGATTGCTTGATAAGAGGGGGCATAGTTATACTTTGCAATGTCCTCAAACAATGCCCATCCCTCTTCAGGCGTTTTCTTCAGAAATGCCCCACCCGATGAACTATTGACCATGCCTTTGGTAAGCTCGGTCAATCCACTGAAGAATGTGTTGACTTGCCGTTCCATGGGCAAGCCATGGTGGGGACACTTTCTAAGCAGAGACTTGAATCTCTTCCAACATTCGAAGAAGGATTCATTCTCTTTCTGATAGAAAGTGAATATTTCATTTAAACACTGGGCCGTCTTGGAAGGTGGAAAATATTGACTCAAGAACTCCTTTTCGAGTTCTGCCCAGGTGGTGATAGATTCAGAAGGGAGAGAGGTGTACCACTCTTTAGCCTCTCCGTTTAGAGAAAATGGAAAAAGTTTCAGCTTAATCGCATCCTCACTTACTCCTTGGATGCGTGTAGTGCCGCATATCTCTAAGAACGTATGTAAGTGGGTATGCGGATTCTCTGATTGATAGCCGTGAAAGATTGATGCATGCTGCATCATCTGGATAAGTCTTGGCTTTAGCTCAAAGGTGTGTGCGGTAATGGCTGGAATAACAATAGCCGGGTTGACTTTGACTTCGCCAGGCATGGCGTAGTCTGCCAACGTACGTCTATTATTCGCGGCCATGATCACAAAATCAGTGATTTCCCTTGCTAGTTGATCTTCAATATCTTGCTCGGCTCTGTCTGCCAGAACCGCAGAACGGAAAATCCGCCTGTTTGGCCGGACTACGGTTCGCTCGGGGTCAGGAGTGTATAATAACGGTCCCTTTTGACTCCGGGTTTGCATAAACCGGATCAAAAACAAGTGAAAAGAAGCCTAAAAGCTAAGAAATTAAAACCCTAAACTAAAATTAAAAGCCTAAAGAAAAAAGAAAAGAAAAGAAAAGAAGAGAAACAAGATTATTAAGGAAAAGATAAAATAGACGGGCGTCCAAAGTCTTGGACGGGCGTCTGCTCAACCGTTGGACTGGACGGGCGTTCGGTTGCCCAAACGCTCGTCTGGTCTTCAGAAAACATGAACGGGCATCCAAATTTTATGGATGCTCGTCTAAATGAAAGAAACTAGAACAGTATTGGAAATTCTCCAGCGGAAAAATTAGCACAGAAGCAGGAAATTTGCAGAAAATAACAGAAAATAAGGGGGACGGAAGAATAGAAAAAGAAACAGAGAAAAGAGATAGAGGGGAGAACTAATCACAAGATAACCTTAAACCCTAAGCTAAAACCCTAATTAACTAATTACCTAAACGTTTATCAACTAAAAATAGGAATTTAAAACGAAATAAAAACAGGACAAACAAAAACAAACAGAAAAACGGAAAAACAAAAACTAGACAACCGTCCGGTTCCCCGGCAACGGCGCCAAAAACTTGTCACGGAAATTATTAACACAAAACAAGTAATAATCCGGTTAACCTCAAGTATAAGGATCGTAGTAATAGTGGTTAATGCCGGGTCGATCTTACGGGGAACTGGCGATTGCTAACCCTAGCTTTTGTTTAACTAACTAACCTATGTCACGATTTCTAAACTAAACAGTGGATAAAACTAAACGAAACTGAAAAGACAGATTTAACTAAACGTAAAAGCGTGGACGGAAAGATATGATCTAAAGCCGGAAGGATATGTTTCGAACCAATTTAAACTAAACTAAATCTAAGATGCAATAGGAAAAACTAACTAAGCTAAGTAATTCAATTTCAAGGGATTTTAATCAATAATTTACGAAGCGAACAAGCAATTGATCCACCTGTCCTATCAACATTCAATTTCAATTCAAGTTACTTCGTGATTACTAATCAAGTTGTGATTCACCTATTCAAAGGTATGAACCCTAATTTCTTAGGCAAGTTCGTCTATTAATCTCTATCTTTCGATCTAAAGATTAACGCTCTCAAATCAAGGTGTGAAATCTCTCAATTTCTAACCTAGAAATCTAACCTAATAACTCTCGTTAATTAGATCAAATATCTATTCTTTATCATGGTGATCTAAAGTCTAACTTGATTTTCATCAATTAAACGATCAACAAAGCAAACATCTTTCGATATAAATTTTGCAATAAACATTATGAAGCATGATAAAAGAAACAACTTGTAGTAGATACTCACAAAATAACCACGAAAAGAGACTGAATTGTTGAATCGGACGGCTTCACAACGCTTGTTCAATGGAGGCCTAGCCTCTTAGCATCCTCTTCGAAGATCGAATTATTGAAGTAAAAATACATAAAAAGTGTTTAGAACCACTAGAAAACTAAGAACAATGAAATCTCAGCCGCCCCTAGGGTTTAGGGTTTTTTAATATATATATCATATATTGTGAGGAAAAACACGCTGATATTTATAGAAGATTAAGTCGGTTTCAGCATGTCGGCCGATGGACGCCCGTCTGGAAAGGGTGAACGCCCGTCCAGCTTGTGTAATCTTCTTCGAGTCGGGCCGAGTCATGACCAGACGCCCGTCTGCCAGCGTCCACTCCTGCGTCCAAACTTCCTGAATCAACTTCCCATTCCTGGACGCTCGTCCCTTGAATCAGACGCCCGTCCATCCAAACGCCAGTTCATGCTCCCTGGACGCCAGTCCAGGATCGTATCAATCTTGATCTTTATCTTTATCCTCTATCTCATTCTTCCATTATCTCTTTTATCTTCAATTGCCTCGAACTTGATCAGCTTTAGATCATTTTGTGATCCTCAAATATGTGTCTACATTCACATAAAAACATCGCAAAACGTAATAATGTCCAAATAATCATAAAATCATAATTAAAACACATAAATCAACCTATTTTGTGACTAACTCTTTTAAAATATCATTTGCTCAATATTTCCATTAAACACTTGTTTCTTATACAAATTCATACAAATATGAGGGAAATTATCATAAAATATAGCGTTATAAGTCGTATAAATTCACCCTTAACATGATCAAAGATATATGTGATGAAAAAAACCTTGCGATTGTCATGCTATTTATTGACTGAAAAAACTCTAAATAAACAAAATCAGTAAATAAAGGTTTAGAAATAGTTCTGAATTTATAGTCGCCAACTCGACTTTACTAGTAGGGATCCTTTATTCGTAGACTGGATCGTCCAACATAAAGACTTCCATTTCAGGGTCATACATGTGCTCTAGGTAATGCTTCAGCATGTGGCCGTTTACTATGAAAGTCTTCCTAGAGTATTCATTCCTAACTTCACACGTGCCTGAATTGAAGAATTTTGTGACTACTAATGGTCCAAACCATCTATACTTCAACTTTCTAGGGTCCAAACCATCTATACTTCAGACTTTTGTTGCGGATTATATACCAGCACCTTATCTCTAACTTGAAACGTGCGGTTGAGAATCTTTTTTATCGTGCAGGCGCATCGTTCTTTCATTATAAATCTTTGCATTCTCATATGCTTGAAGTCTAATTTCATCCAATTTATTCAATTCCAATAATATCTCCTCACTAGCTAACTTTCATCTATGTTTCAGAACCTCGTAGACCACAAGGCTCAGTGCTCGAGTTCTACCGGTAAATGACACGCTTTTCCAAACACTATCATATTTGGTGAAATCCTAATTATGGTTCTATAAGTGGTTCTGTACGCCCAAAGAGCGTCATCTATTTTCAAAGACCAATCCTTCCTCGTGGGATTCACAGTCTTCTCTAAGATCCTTTTTATCTCTCTGTTCGTGACCTCCACTTGTCTACTTGTCTTGGGGTGATATGCTGCTGCAAATTTATGTGTAACCCCATATCTTAACATCAATTTCTCAAACAACCTATTACTGAAATGGCTCCCGCAATGGCTCTGGGCACTCCAAATCTTGTCAAAATATTCTTCTTAAGAAATCTCAAGACAACCCTCACATCATTAGTAGGTGAGGCCACTGTCTCCACCCATTTGGAAACATAATCAACTGCTACCAGGATGTAACGATTTGATTTTGACGATCTGGAAGGCCCAACAAAATCAATATCCCACACGTCGAATAACTCCACTTCTAAGGTACTATGCAGTGGCATCTCATTCCACTTAGAAATGTTACAAGCCATTTGACAGGAATGACAGGCTCTTGTAAACTCGTAAGTAGATTTATGAATTGTCGGCCAATAGAATCCACACTACAGTATCTTTGCTGCTGTCTTGTCCGGCCCATAGTTGTTAGTAATACCATCCGCAATGGAAGCGATTTAAGGATCTAGATCTATAAAGTTCACGTAATAAAATAACTAGATCTACTCTACTAGGGGGTTGTAGAACATACCTCTTGGATCTCAAAATCCAAGTAGAAGAACCGCAATATGAGGAGCAAAAGATGGTGTGAAGAGCACCATGATCTTCCATACGTGTGATCCGAGCAACTCCCGGTGGAAGGAAATTCTCGACTCGAACCCTTCCGATATGCTACCCGGAAAAACCTCTAAGATTTTTCCCTTCTCCCATTTGGCCGAAAATATTCTATCTTCCCTCTAAGAGATGATAGTCGAAATATGTGTGTTTGTAAGGCTTGGGAGAACTCTCTTTATATAGGAGAGTAAAACTTAACCTCCAAGGATTTTATTTTGCAATTAAATAAATCCAATAAATAAAAGATAATTCCATAATATTCTAGAACAAATCTAGGTCACAATACAATTTTCGGCCAAACACATTAATTGGGCCAAGATTATGAAAAATGTTTATTTCACATATTTAATTATTTAGCCCAACTAATTTAATAGTTCACTAAATAATTAATTCACATATCTTTTTAATAAAGTCCAACAAGAACTAAATTAATATTATTAAGATTCGACGTCCGAGAATAGCTATGCTATATTTAGAGGCACGTCGGGGACCATGGACTAATAATCAGCGGCTCCGATAAATCAAATAAATAATTATCTTACGAACAGAATAATTATATTTGATAAATCAATCACAGGAATATGCCACCATAATCCCGTCACTGCACTCCTCCGATGATGAGATTATATTTATCTCCTCATGAGAATGATAATAAGCGTCCATTGATATAATCATTACATATGGATTAATCCTCCATAGACTGTTCATTCTAAATCGGGAAGTTACCGTTAACCCTTTTTAGAACTTCTTATCCTTATTTACCATTAACCCCCTAGTGATCAATTAATTCATACAACTCACTGGCAGCTAATCAGTGTAATATGAACTCGCGCGATCGATCAGTTTCTAGGATTAACAAATAAGGGAACTGTCTATCTACTTCCATAAATGGAAGGAATGGATTCCGTATCTGTAATAACACAGACTACTCACTCAATCCAGTACAATGCCAAGATGGGGTAATTCATATCACAGACTCAGTGTAATCCTTAACCGTCAAGTCAAACCTCATACTGATTCAAGCAGTTGACTGTGATCACCTCAGGATTAAGATATATCCATAAATATGATCATCGATTGATTCGATAAGACTTCTCGATTACGGAATTATATCATGAACTCTAATCGAATCGGTCCAGCCCTATATGATATATCTATCATATATAAATTCCCCACTAGGTTCTCTTAACCGAAAGTCCGGATAAGACAATCACACCTATTGTGTTCTGGACGCATTAATAGCATGTTAAAGGAGAGACCCGATACTCTCGATTAACTTCACTACGGGCTAATTGTATTTTAAGTACATCTTCACTAACTCAATCCTCCCGTGTATATCCCATACACTGAGTTAAGTGATTACATAAACGATATACTTTAGGGTTTTCTGTAGTGTAAATACTATTGTCACATCGGTGAATATGAGAATAATAAATATGAATAACAATATCATTTCATTTATTGAATAAAAACAATTACAAAATTGTCTTTCGGGCATTACACCTAACAATAGTGACCTCCAACGTCTCTAGAATGACCTTGGCTCAGAATACTAGGAACTTCATCATCATGGACGCATCTCCTAAGAATGGTATTAGGGAACATCGTGTATAGGTAGGGATCGTCCTAATAAAAATGCTTCAAATCTGTAAAGAACTTCTTCTTATCAACACTTTTGAATTCCGGTGGTAGGTACCTTCCAGCTAGATAATTTACAATGTTAGCAAACCAAGGGTATACCTTTCCCACTCTTGATGTATTTTGTCGGGGCTTAGATTCGACTGGAGCTACTACTGAAACGGAAAAAAGTTGTTCATCGGGAAAGCTCTCCCTGATCTCAGTTGGTTGCTCCTCTTCTAGCAATGTTAATCTTGACAGGTGATCAGCCACCTAGTTCTCAGATCCCTTTTTATCATTTATCTCGACATCAAACTCTTGTAAGAGTAGAATCCATAAACAATCTCGTCTTGGAGTCTTTCTTGGTTAGAAGGTATTTCAAGGCTGTGTGGTCAGTGAATACCGTGACTTTCGATCTTATCAGATATGGTCGAAATTCGTCAAATGCAAAGATAACAGCTAAGAGTTCTTTCTCTATAGTCGTATAATTCCTCTAGGCACTTTTGAGGGTACGACTGGTGTAATAGATAGGCTTAAATATTTTATCCTCCCTTTGTCCTAGGGCTGATCCAACTGCCGTGTCGCTTGCATCACACATAAGCTCAAAAGGTTTGTTCCAATCTGGGGCTAGCAGAATTGGGGCGGTTATAAACATTTTCTTCAATGTGTTGAATGCTTTCTTGCACTCCTCTCCCAATACAAAAGGCACACCCCTTGCAAGTAACTCCATCAAAGGTTTAGAAAATTTAGAGAAATCCTTAATAAACCTTCTATAGAAGCCTACATGGCCAAGAAAGGTTCGCAACGTCTTTAAGTCTGTTGGAGGGGGTAACTTCTCTATTACCTCTATTTTTGCCTTATCAACCGCCATTCCGATCTTTGAAATCTTATGTCCTAACACTATTCCTTCTGTGACCATGAAATGGCTTTTTTCCCAGTTAAGTACAAGGTTGGTCTCTTCACATTTCTTCAGCACTCTACTCAAGTTGTCCAAGCATTTATCAAAGATGTCTTCAAATACAAAAAAGTCATCCATGAAAATTTCTAGAAAGTCTTCCACCATGTACGCAAATGTCGTCATGCACCTTTGGAGTGTCGCTAGTGCAATACAAAACTCAAAAAGGCATGCGATTGTATGCAAAAGTTCCATAGGTACATGTGAAAGTTGTTTTCTCACGGTCTTCAGGGGAAATATGGATCTGATAGCAACCAGAATATCCATCTAAAAAAAATAAAAAGCATGACCGCTTAATCTTTCTAACATCCGGTCAATGAATGGTAGGGGAAATGATGTTTACGAGTTGCATCATTTGGTTTCCTAAAATCGATGAAGACTTGATGTCCAGTAATTAGCCTCACAGGGATTAACTCATCGAACTCATTAGGTTGAACAATGGATCCTTATTTCTTGGGCACCACATGAATCGGGCTCACCCATTCACTGTCAGCAATTGGAAAAATGATTCTTATTTCCAACATCTTTATAATCTCCTCCTTAACAACATCCTTCAATGGTGGCATCAAGCTCCTTTGAGGTTGTGCCACCGCTTTCTTCTCCGGATCTACCGAGATTTTCTGCATACACACCGGTGGGCTTATTCCTCGAATATCTACAATTGTCCACCTAAATGCTCCCATAATTATGCTCCCTCAATACTCTTAAAAGTTTTTCCTCCTCTAAAGGTGATGGTGACGATAAAATAAGAGGGGAAGAGTATCGTCTTGTAAGTACACGTACTTTAGGTGAGATGGAAAATGTTTCAACGTTAAATTCTTTGGTGGCTCTTCCACCCATGATCTTATCAACTTTTCAGTCAACTGTAAGTCAAAGAACTTATGCCACGAAAGTCTATGAATTGTTCCTCCTACATCAATTGAAGATATAGGCTCTATTTCTCGTACTTTACCTTCGCTACACCCAGTCCATGTTTCCTCATTACTTCCATCATCTTCTTTAAGGAGCAAAGTCTCTGCTACTTCAGGGTCTAGTTCTACTTGATGATGTAATTTCAAAACAAGCTCGTCTATGGCATCTAGCATATAACATGCTTCTCCCTCATCTTGTGCATACCTTATTGTTTTCATCACATTGAATACTACTTTGTCCTTATTTACCCTTAGAACCGGGTTACCCTTATGAAAATCTGCCTACTTACTTTCTGCACTTATATTCTGTATTTAGTTTATTACACACATCAACCTACTGAATCTAGCAACTGAATTCACACACATACACTACTGAGTATCTAATACTTGGTATCATATTTAACAACAAGTAATAAGGCTTAATTTTTGATATATTTCCGCTGTACAAATTCAGTAAACTCAACAGTTAGCGGAGACTTATCGAGTATCGGCCAGACTATCAAGTATCGGCAGTCTTCAAGGTTCTTGAGTTTGTTAACTCAAAAAGTTTTAAGTTATAAGTTTATTCACCCCCCCTCTAAACTTAACCAAAGCCTTTTCAAGGGACCAATAATTGGTATCGGAGCAGTGCTTCTGTTCTGAAGTAATCATACTGGTTGTGCTTGTGAAAATACTTTGAAACTTTTTCAAGTTACCGATTTTCAAAGCTTTGCATCATGGATAACAACCAGTATGCTAGAACTATGTTGATGTGTTCTTTAGATAGATTTGATAAGTATAAACGTCGAATGCAGGCTTATCTAGCTGCAACACATGATGAAATGATGGATGTACTGACAGATGGACCACTGGAGATCACAAAAGCTGTAACTGTGGATAATGAGATCCAGTACATTCCAAAACCAAAGAGAGAATGGACAGCTGAAGATAGAAAGAGAGCAAATCTCAACAACATTGCTATAGATATCATTTACAGAACTCTGGATAGCAATATGTATATGAAGGTAAAAGATTTCAAAACTGCCAAGGAACTTTGGTACAAGTTGCAGTAATTTGTGAAGGCACTGATGCTATCAAAAAGAACAAGATCAGTGTAGCAAAGAAGAAGTTCCAAGAGTTCAAAATGAAGCCAAATGAAACCATTGAACAAATGGAATCTAGGTTCAATGCAATCATGGATGAACTCACCCTGCTGAATGTGAAGTACTCACAAGAAGAAATAAATTCAAAAATCTTGGAAGCTTTACCTGCAAAAGAAGTGTGGGAGATGAAGGTGACAGCAATAGAGGAAATGAGAAGCCTACATGAGGAGGACACATTCAAATCTTCTCTCGGATCTCAAGGCATATGAGTTTAGTAGAAATCAGCCCGAGATGTAAAATGAAGAACCAAAGACTACAGCATTGGCTGCTGCTCATCAAGAAGAAACTTCAGCAGCCCAAGGTGATTTGTTGGATGAGATGCAAAAGCAGATTGCATTGCTGAGCATGAAAATTACATTGATGAAAACTGGAAAGAGTTCACCTAGGAATTTCACAAAGAAATTCAGTGAAAAGAAAAAGGAAGAATCAAAGAAGGACAATGATTACTTATGTTATCATTGTAAGAAACCAGGACACTTCAAACCTGATTGTCCTGAGTTAAAACATAAAAAGGAACCATATTATCTTTGCTTTAACTGCAAGAAGCCTGGACATTTCAGACCTGATTATCCAGATCTACAAAAGAGCAAGAGTCAACAAAGGAGACATGGAAAGAAAGCAATGGTTGCTGAAATGAATCTGGTTATAAAGTTGAATCAGATAAAGGAAATGAATCTGATGACATTGCATTGGTTGCTGAATTGGATGATTATGCCTTGATGGCTAACATTGATGAGACAGAGGAGGTACACAATTTTGTATCAATTAATACTCCTGCTCATAGTGATTGTGAATCCACCTGTGGTTCAAATCCCAAAAATTCTGATAATGAGGAAACTTTGGATGCCATCCTTAATCAACTAAGGATAATACAATCTGGTTATGAGATTGTGAAGGCTGAAAAAGAAGCTCTTCAATCAGAAGTTGAAAGATTAAATGCTGAATTAAGAATTCTCAATGGAAAGGAAAAAGAGGTCAGACAGAATCATCATAAGTCTGCTGAACCTTCAGTAGCTGCTGAGTCTGCTGAACCATCTTGTTCCTTCACTGCATTCAAATCTGGAAAGCCTTATGGTGATATAACAGGGCTTGGATTTGGAACTCAACAATCCAATAAGAGTGGATCCAGTAAGGTCACTGAACCTAGTACCAGAATTGGTCCTAAGTTTGTGCCTGCACAAGGTCCAACTCCCAAAAGGGTTGCTGAGATAGTAAAGCCTACTGAGAAAGCTTCAAGGAAGCAAAATCAGAAGTCAAAGAAGTCAACAGCTCATAATAAAAAGAATAAATCTAAAAAAAGGACTGTTGTGCCTTCTAGACCTGCTGATAGCAGACCTGCTACCAAGTCTGCTGGACCACAAAAAGGAAAAAACCAGAAAAATTCCAAGGATAAGAATCCTAAATCCAAAAAAGTTAATCATTCAAGGGATACTTATCTCAGAGGGAAAGGTAGATTATTCCCTACTGAAGAAGATTGGAATATTCCTACACCTACTGCTAGAAACAACAAGTATAACCATGCTGCTAGGGTAAAACCTGAGCAATGGAATCAGCAGAGTACTCAGCAGAGGACTTATACAAGGCCTCAGCAGGGACCTCAACAGACTCCATACAACAGGGTTGTTCCTAACAGACAGCAATTTAATTGTTATACTAATGCTTCTAACAATAGAATTCACTTTAAACAGCATTACAAACCAAAAGGACAGAAAAATATGTGAATTCTACACAACCAACTGTTAGAACTTATAGATGTGTGGAATACATGTATGAACCAAAGTATGACACTTTTCAAAGAAGACGTTATGGAAATTTGCCAAGGGTCATGCTTACTACTGACCATTATGGACCCAAACAGGTTTGGGTACCTAAAATGCATTAACTTTGTTTTGTAGGGTGTCTGGAACTTTGACAGTGGATGTTCCAGACATATGACAAAGAATAAGCACTGTTTGTCAAATTTTGTGATAAAGGATGGTCCTAGAGTGAATTTTGGAAACACGAATACACCCGGATACACAAGAGGATATGGAACACTTGTGAGGAATGGATTAACAATCAGGAATGTTGCATATGTGGAAGGACTGGACTACAACTTGCTGAGAACTGGACAATTCTATGACATGGGATACAAGGTAACTTTTGACAATAACATTTGTACTGTCATTAGTGAAAGAGGTGATCAAGTTGTGTTGGCTGGAAAAAGACAACAAAACATGTATGTTGTGGATTGGTCTACTGCTGTTCCAGAAACATGCCTGATTGTGCATACCAAGTCAGAACTTAATTGGTTATGGCATAAGAAGTTGAATCATCTAAACTTTGATGATATCAATCAGTTGGTGAAGAAGAAACTGGTAATTGGTTTACCTGAGATCACATTCAAGAAAGATGCTATATGTGATGCATGGCAGCAAGGTAAACAGACAAAGTCAAGCTTCAAGTCAAAAACTAAACAATCAACTAAAAGAGTTTTGGAGCCGATGCACAAGGATCTTTTTGGACCAGTAACACCAACATGTGTAACAGGAAAGAAATACACTTTTGTAGTTGTGGATGATTAATCAAGATACACTTGGGTGATATTTATGAATAAGAAGAGTGAAACACTTCAAAAGATGCCTAAACTTTTGAAGATATTACAAAATGAGAAAAGTTTGACAGTAGTAAAGATAAGATCAGACAAGGGTACTGAGTTTCTAAATAAAGTAATAAGAGAATACTGTGAACATAATGGTGTACTACATCAACTTGTCATTATTTGGTACACCTCAAAGAAAATGGGGTTCTTTGAAAGAAGAAATGAAACATTGAAAGAAGCAGGAAGAACAATGATTTGTGAAGCATTGCTGCTGTTAAGGCCATATTTATATGATTATTAAGGGTGTATTTCATTATTATTTTCCCCACATTTGCATAATTTACATGAGAATTAAGGGTTTAAGTGTAGTTATTTAATAAAGATGATTTTAAGGGGGTTGTATGCAAAATTGATGATTTTAAGTGTTAATTTAATGGAATTATTATTATTTGGATTTTATTACATTTTTGCATTGTTTATTTATCATGTAGGTGTTGATTTTCGAGTGCATAAAGTGGATAAATGAAGCTCAAGTCGAATTATTCAAGATAGAGTTGGAATTGGCTTGAAGAAATTGGATAAAGATGAAGAAATCCGACCCTCAGCATCTTGGACGAGCGTTCGTGCAGCGTCCATTCCAGACGGGCGTTTGATAAAGTGAACGAGCGTCCGGAATTGTATTTTACATTCAGAGAGTTTGGACGGAGGATGAACGAGCGTTTACTCAGCGTCCAGGCATTCTGGACGGGCGTCCGGATGGGCAGACGGGCGTCCACAGCCGACTTACTTCCAGCCGACTTAAAACTCTATAAAAGCACCGCATTATGAAGCCTTAAACCCTAATCTTTTACACACTATTTACTCATATACACATAGCTGCGCCCTAGGACCCTAAGGAGCCGTTTTTACACAGAGATGCAAATCTCCCCTTCAACAATCGTGTTCATCATGATTGTTGGCTAAACATCCTGCAGTGAGTCGACAGAGGAAGCCTATCGACAACCAAACCAACTAGAAGAGTTCGATGCTTGATGTTTAGTGAGTTTAATTCATAGTTTTTCATTACTTTGGATCTGCTTTATGTTGTTTAAGTTTTGTTGAATTAAGATTTGATGAAACGATCTATGTTTATTTGATTCTTGAATAAATATATGAAAGTATGTTATTTAAGTTTGATTTTATTCGAAGTAATGCATCTAATCATGTTATAAGAGATTAAGCATGTTTAGTTGAGTAAAAGTTTGGAAACAATCTTGTGATTGAGTTTTGATTGTTGTTTAGTTTGTTTGAAAAGATAAACGAAACCCTAGAATTTGATTGAAGATATTTAATTGAATTCGTGAATAAATCACTACTAAAAACTATGTCTTTTTAATCACCATCTAGTTGGGATTGTTGGTTGATAGGTGGAATCTAGTCGCCTTGCTGTGTTTTCCTTTAATTGTTTATTATCAAATCGTTTAGATTAAGTTTAGTTTAAGTTTTAGTTTTATAAACCCTAGTTTCTTGCTGATTTTCTGCATATTTTCTGTTCCAGTTCGTATTCAGACGTTCGTCCGCAATAGCGAACGCCCGTCCATTAGGTTTAGTTTTCAGACGCTCGTTCACTTTAGTGAACGCTCGTCCGTTTTCCTGTTTTCTTATTTTTCAGCTTGTTTTTATTCCTGTTTTAGTTTTAATTCTTAGGTTTAGGTTTTAGTTAGTTTCAGCCTTAGTTTAGTAGTTTAGTTAATAACTGTGACATAATTGATATAGAATAATTGTTCTTTGAATCCGATAAACATTCCACTCCCTTAGGACGATCCGTAAACACCCTATACTACGATCCTTATACTTGGGGTGTTTCGGTTTATAAATTATAAAACTAGTTTTTACCGAACAGCTGCCTGAAAGATATTGGGCTGAAGCAGTTAATACAACATGCTATACACAAAACAGAACCTCAGTGAACAAGAAGCTGCTGAAGACACCTTATGATATTTGGAATGGAAGAAAACCTAATATATCATATATGAGATTTGGAATGGAAGCAAATGTTTTATCTTGAATCATAAGGAACAACTGAAGACATTCCAACCAAAATCAGATGAAGGAATTTTACTGGGATATTCTTCAGTCAGTAAAGCATTCAGGGTACTGAATAAAAGGTCACTGAAACATGAAGAAACAATACATGTTGTATTTGATGAACCTAAATTCACTGGAATGGAAGAAGAAGATTCAAAACCTATTGAGAATCAACAAGTCACTGATCCAGAATATGTTGAGGTTTTGGAAAAATTCAATGACTTAAAAGTTTCTGATTCTGTCCCTGCTGAACACCCTGCTGGAGATACTACTGATGCAACAACTGAGGCAATTCAAGGATCTGCTAAACCCCCTGTTGAAGAAACAACAGACCCTACTGAAAATGATGTTCCGGAGAATCAATCTAACCAGAATCCACAATGGTTAAGGGATCACCCTGCTGAACAAGTCATTGGCAATATACAGCAAGGTTTGAGGACTAGAAGACAACTAGAAGAAATGTTTACTTGTTTTCTATCTCAAATAGAACCTAAAGTTGTTGAAGAAGCAATTTTAGATCCAGATTGGATAATTGCTATGCAAGAAGAATTGAATGAATTTTAAAGAAATCAAGTTTGGACACTAGTGGAAAGGCCTAGTCATGCAAATATAATTGGTACAAAATGGGTATACATAAACAAACTTGATGAATCTAGTACCATTGTATGGAATAAGGCCAGACTAGTGGCAAAAGGATATTCTCAAGCCGAAGGAATAGATTTTGATGAGACATATGCCCCTGTTGCAAGATTGGAAGCTATCAGATTATTCCTGGCACATGCTGCTTATAAAAACTTCAAAGTATATCAGATGGATGTTAAGAGTGCATTTTTGAATGACATTCTAGAGGAGGAAGTGTATGTTTAGCAACCTCCTGGATTTGAAGTTAAAGATCAAGAAGATAAAGTGTATAGACTCAACAAAGCACTTTATGGTTTGAAACAAGCACCAAGAGCATGATATGAGACTCTATCTCAATTCTTGGTGAATAATGGTTTTACAAAAGGCACCATTGATATGATTCTTTTCAGAATCAATGAAGGAAACAGCACCCTGCTGGTACAAATTTATGTTGATGACATAATTTTTGGTTCTGAAAATGAATTGGTATGTGAGAAGTTTGCAAATCTAATGAAGAGTAAATTCCAAATGAGTATGATGGGAGAAATGAACTACTTTTTGGGATTGCAAGTCAAACAGATGAAAGATGGAATCTTCATTCATCAATCCAAGTATACCAAGGAGTTACTGAAGAAATTTGGTATGGAAAACAACACCAAGATATCAACTCCTATGAGTACAAACATTAGATTAGATGAAGATAAAAAAAGGCAAAGATGTTGATCAGACCTTATACAGAAGGATGATAGGCATTACATTGTACCTTCTCACCAAGAGACTGATATATCCTTTGCTGTAGGTGTTTGTGCAAGATTTCAATCAAAACCTAAAGAAAGTCATTTAGGTGCAATCAAAAGAGTTCTCAAGTATCTAAAAGAGACTTTGGGAGTAGGGATATAGTATTCAAAAGATGGAAGCTTCAAGGTTATATCCTACTCAGATTATGACTATCCTGGATGCAAGATTGATAGAAAAAGCACCACAGGAACCTGTCAGTTAATGGGAAATAGACTGGTTTCCTGGTTTAGCAAAGCAATTCTCTATATCATCTTCCACTTTGAAAGTTTGAATATATTGCTGCTAGAAGTTGCTGTGCCCAAATACTGTGGCTAAGACAACAATTAAGGGATTATGGAATTGAAGAAAAAGAAATTCCAATTATGTGTGACAACACAAGTGCAATTGCAATCACAAAAAATCCTGTTTTGCACTCAAGAACCAAGCATATTGATGTGAGACATCATTTTATAAGAGATCATGTTGAAAAGAAAGATGTGGTGGTTCTGTATATCCCTACTGAAGATCAACTAGCTAATATTTTCACTAAACCATTGGATAGTGAAAGATTTGCTAAACTAAGGACTGAACTTGGAATTATTAAAGTTGACTGATATAATCTCAATCAGCAATGTACTGGAATTCACCAAGGGGATTAGTCTTTGCTATGATGGGTGAGCTCACTTAGCAGATTAGTCATTGGTATCAACAATTCCATGTACTTATGGTTGGACAATTGAGCAAATGAAGTTTCCAAGGGGATTGGTCTTTGTCATGTTGGGTGAGCTCACTTGACAGATCAGTCATTGGTGTTAAACCTCATCTTGTATTATCAATTGAACAAAACTAGGTGGAATCAAAGATCGTGAGTTACACTTTGTCGTGAGTTCTTTGAGACATATTTTTCAAAGATTTCGAGCCAACTCTACTGATTACAAGGTTGCTGAAGATTACTTTACTCAGTCAAATCTACAAAAGTCAAAAAGTAAAATGGCGGGATATTTATTCTATCATTTATAACCGTAGTTAACACGATCAAACGGTTACAAAACGTTATGAAATGTAATGGGACACGTGTGATATGAATCTAAGTCCATGTTTGAAGAAATTTGTGAAGTATTCAAGTCCGTCATTATCACTCGCTGACCATCAGAATAATTATTTACTAAGTCATATGTTATAATATGTTACTATATGATAATATATACTTTATTAAGTATTATTAGCTAATTATTAAAGCTCAAAATCATCATGAATGGCGCCAATTTTGAAGGATGAACATTCTTGGATGAAATCTAGATTCATTGGATCCAAGTTGTCAAGATACATCAAGCCAAAGTTCAAAAGATGCAACCTTTGAAGAAAGTACTTAGAAAAACAAAAAGTGCTCCTTTGGTTAATGATATAGCACGAAATTTTGGTCCAATGTATCTATATTTTCATGTATTTTCTAGCCTATAAATACCCAAGCTATGTACTTGTATTTGAGTAATCATCTTTTGCAATAATAAAATTTTATATTTTCTACACTTGGATTAGTGTGTTGAATTCTCTGGATAGAGGTTCTTTCGGATTATCAAAGGCTTGAGCAACCTTTGTGGGTGTCCTATACCAAGGTGCTTAGAAGCAGGTTTTCCAAGTGTTGAGGTTATTCCAAGGTGCTTTCTCACAAGTTGAGACTGTGTCGAGGAGCTCTCAAAAAATATTCCAAGGTGCTTCTACGCAATTGTTGTAGTTGTGTCGAGGAGAAAGACCTGAATCCAAATACCGCTTTTCCAAGATCCGCGCAATTTCACATCAGTTGGTATCAGAGCACAAGGCAGAATCGACGGTATTATATCATTATCTGCAGTGACAGTTTGTATTCCAACTTTATTTTGACTACGGTAATTATGTCCAAAACTCTTCAATTTTGGTAATCTCAAATAAAATTTCGTGTTATAAAACTTTTGTTCTTTGATTTTTTTCCAAATTCTCAACTGTTTGGCAAAAATCTGCGACGTAAGTCACTGTTGTAATTCTGGAAATTATTCTGACAGATTGCACCGGTTTCAGAAATCTGATTGTTTGGCCAACCTATACATCTCCAAACGACTTAAAATTTTTACCACCTCTAAACCATCCATTTATCTATCTTTTCTCTCTTGACTTCATCTCAAAATTCGAAACATAACGTGTTCAAAACAGCACCCCAACGCTCTGTCCGAATTCCAAGATCTTTTCATTTATAACTACACTATGTTACTTTCTGAGGAATCTCGGGTACGGAGGATGTTGGAAAAGGGAAAGGTAAAGGCTGAAATTGTAAAGCACAAAAAGTCAAAGAATCATGATGTTGCTTATTATGAACAATTTATAAGAAGTCTTAAGGATGATATTATTCGAACCGTGGATGAAATGATAAATAAATGGATTGAAGAGGATAAAGCGAAGAACAATAGTAAGGTGGAGTTGAAAGCGGAGGAATGTGAGAAAGTTGTGGAGATTGTGAAAAAATTTGAATCTGAATTCGTTGATGAGAAAGTAGAGATATCTCAAGAGAATTTAGAGGATATTGTGGAAGAAGTAGTAATACATGATGAGGGATTAATTGTTGACGATGAAGTTCAAATTACCAAAACAATTGAAGACGAGCAACGTTCTGAATTTGTGATTACAGAAGAAGGGATGTTGGAGGAATGTATGGTAAAAGAAGAACTTAAGGGGTTGATTCCAGTTGAAGAAATTGAAGAGACCATGTTACTAAAATCATGTGACAGCTATGTTGATTTTTCTTTGCAGGAACATGATCATTACCCCGTTGTGGAAAGCTTATTAGATAAGAAGGTTTTTAAACGAGAACACCTTGGTGGAAAACCGGCGGACATATATATTGATCCTTTCGCTAAATGTTTTGATGGTTATCCGACACTGAGTTTCTATGAATATGTTTCCGCTATTCCAAGGGCCATCAACGTTTATATCAAACCAAGATACACTTCTCACGTTGCTTTTGTGAAGTGGGGATCTCGACATCAGCTTACAATTTTGATGTTACGTATTCGGTACATATTTGATCCGGGTGTTTGTTTGGTGATAATGTGGATTCATTCAAGATCCGTGCATGATTCTGAACTATATGACATCCTTTTGATTTGAGGACGAATCATTTGCAACCGGGAGGGTATGATATGAATCTAAGTCCATGTTTGAAGAAAGTTGTGAAGTATTCAAGTCCGTCATTATCGCTCGCGGACCATCATAATAATTATTTACTAAGTCATATGTTATAATATGTTACTACATGATAATATATACTTTATTAAGTATTATTACCTAATTATTAAAGCTCAAAATCATCATGAAGGGCGCCAATTTTGAAGGATGAACATTCTTGGAAGAAATCTAGATTCATTGGATCCACGTTGTCAAGATACATCAAACCAATGTTCAAAAGATGCAACCTTTGAAGAAAGTACTTAGAAAAACCAAAAGTCCTCCTTTGGTTAATGATATAGCACGAAATTTTGGTCCAATGTATCTATATTTTCATGTATTTTCTAGCCTATAAATACCCAAGCTATGTACTTGTATTTGAATAATCATCTTTTGCAATAATAAAATTTTATATTTTCTACACTTGGATTAGTGTGTTGAATTCTCTGGATAGAGGTTCTTTCGGATTATCAAAGGCTTGAGCAACCTTTGTGGGAGTCCTATACCAAGGTGCTTAGAAGCAGGTTTTCTAAGTGTTGAGGTTATTCCAAGGTGCTTTCTCACAAGTTGAGACTGTGTCGAGGAGCTCTCGAAAAATATTCCAAGGTGCTTCTACGCAATTGTTGTAGTTGTGTCGAGGAGAAAGACATGAATCCAAATACCGTTTTTCCTAGATCCGTGCAATTTCACATCAACGTGTCAAGACAGTATTCACTCAAATTTAATCGTGGTTAAAATCACTGTACGTGCTCTGACAGTTACATCTACTTCTGTCTATATATATACAGACCATTACACAGAAGATATTCAAAACTCTCAATCAGCAAATTTCTCTGCATTTACACTGTGTGAACACAGATTTGAGATCTATCTTCTTCATCTTTTTCTAATAACAATAGCAGAAAAGGATGATGTTCAAATCGGAACAAGTCAAAGTGTGAGAGGTTTTGTTGTTGATGCTAACCAAACAGAATTAGCCATCAATATTGGTCGAAGAATAAGAAGATATGAAGGTTCGAAGAATGTGCTTAATATAAGATTTGAAACAATCTCATATACAAATGTTGTTAGCTTCTGAGAAATATCGTCATAAGAGAGGAAGAGAGGCATTCACCACAACAATAAATGCCCTGGAGATTGAATTTCCTCAAATCTACTGAGGGAAGCTTTTGGCTTTGCAGAAATAATTGATGCTCCAGCAAATCCTGAGGAAATGGGATTGCCAAAGATGGATTTTATTGACAAAATCAAGACCAATGATGCCATCAAATCAATTCCAGGCATTAATGTGAAACACATTGGTTATGAGTACAACCTACTGAGCAAGATTATTGCAAAGAATATCTTAGGACACATTGGAAGCATGGATACACTATCAAGACCCAAAATAGAACTGCTGATGATTATTTGCAGAAGTATGAAGTTTGATTGGGCTGGATACTTTATCCACTACATGAAGAAGGTTGCAAAATAAGAAAAAGAAGGGACAAGGAAATCCAAGGCCTTACCTTAGGATTAATGGTTTAGGCCCTGCTGAATCATTTGGAAATTGCTGATGTTGCACCAGAGAAGATAAATAAATCCAGATACAAGAAAGAGATTGAATATCATATTCCTGGTTTGGATGATGATGAAGAAGGTGTTGATGAGGCTGCTGACAGTGATGATGATGGAGATGATGGTGATGCTGGTGGTGAGCAGGTTAAGAAATCCGTCAAACCTGCTCCACCAAAGATGGTTACTGAGAAAAGAAAGGCTACCAACACAAGAAAAATAATAGAGATGTTAAAGCCTAAAGGACAAGGAAGCAAACAAAGACCTGATCTATTGAGTCTGGCCGAGAGGTCCAGTGAAGTTGAGATTACATGACCTCTTTGTGAGTTGCTAAGAAGAAGCTATTCTTTGAAAGTTTGAAGGAGCAACAAAAGGAAGCCAGTAGAAAGAGGAAGTCTACTAAAATTGAAGATGAACCACTTTCCAAAAGAATGAAAGAGATTGTCAAGAAGAAGAATCATGGCAAAAGAAAACAATTGAGGATTTTGGAAAGTCAGAGAGAACAACAACAAGAAGAAGAAATAGAAGAAGAATGAGAGGCTATTGAGGCTGAGCCCTTAACTGTTATCAAGCCTACTGAGGATGCATAGGTTGTTTTTGAGCAACCTGCTGGAGAATCACAGCAGACTACTGACCCTGAGCCTGTTGTAGAAACTATTGAATCCTCACCTGCAAAGGCTCTTGAGCCTAATGATTCTGCCCAAGTTGTTGTTGAGCAACTTGTTGAAGAGCCACAGCAGACTACTGAGTCTACACCTGCAGTGGTAACTGAGACATTGGTACAAGACCCTGCAATTCCTGCAATAGTTCAGGGGGAAGAGCAGTCTGCTGCTGACCCTACTGATGAGCATATAAGTCAGGGGGAACCAAGTGTAGTACAGATGGAGGTGGTCAGGACTAACATCCAAACTGAGCAACCTACTAACCTTGAGGTATCTGTGGAAGAGACTCTGAATTCACTTGTTGAGACCTTTGAAGGTTAGCAAGATACTAAAATAGCTCCTAAAAGGTCATTCATGCCCTATGAATGACTAGAGAAAAGAAGAAAGAAGGGTATATTGATCCAAAGCTCCTGCTGGTGGCTGATTATTTTCAATGGAAGTTTGGATTTTATAAGAGACAAAAGCCAGCTGCAGAACCAATGACAGACTTTGAAGAAAGGGCTTTTGAAAAGTTAGGAGTGGAAAATTTGCTGGAACTGATTGATACCTCTCTATTGCAATCAAGGCTGATGGATCTATTTGATGAACAACAGAAAGAAGAGGGTATCAAGTTCAGGGATCCAAGAGATGATAGTGGTGACTCATCATCTTCTGATTCTGGAGGTGATCATCCATCAGGTCTAGGAGGAACCAGTGGGACTGCAATGATTATTGAACCAAGTGTAGGGTAGTCTACTGGTGATGGACAGTCCACTGAGAGACAGCAAACTAGACAAATGGATGAGGATTTCGAAAATCTCACCATGGATGAACTGGAGGCACAAATCAATAAGGGAATATCTATTGGTGCAAACAGGATGGTTGGTGAGATAGATGATTTATTTGTTGTTGAACCTGTTGAACAACCTGAGGATCAGCAGAATGTAAATTTGGATGATGAGAGGGTTACTGACCATAGTGAACCTAGTGCCAATTCTGAGGATTCTATTCAATATCAAGACTGGGTTAACACTGAGGACACCCTAACCAAAACTGCAAATTTTTTGAGAAGGATTGGTGATATTGAGGAATTCCAAAAGGAAAATATGGATATATTCTCTGATCAAGTTATTGTGGCACAATTTGCACCAAAACCAAGGAAAGAAGTGGAGGTGCAGTTCTTTGAGGATCAAACAAAGACTGGACACTGAGTTGAAACAGGAGGTGCAGTCACGAGGTACAAACAAAGACATGGACAAAGGTTGGAACTGGATTTGGGTTTGGATGAAACCCCTGCTGTTGTTGTTAATGAGGCTGCTATAGTGGAGCCTACTAGAGTTAAGACCACTGTAGGGAAAGATGGTCATCAGTATGCTGATATTGATGAGGATGAGCAACTGTTGGACTATGACTACAGTGATGAAGAATTTCAAATGCCTGAGGAAGAATCTACTGATGATACACCAGTGATTGAAGAACCTGCTATTGATCATATCTTGGAGGAGTACCAAGGACCTCACCCTGTTGTAAGGGATATGAGTTATGCCTTGGTGATTAGCAGTCAGAGGCAACAATACAATGTAGAAGAGCCTGCTGATGGAGCTGTTGGAGGAATGGCTGGTGGAGTACCAGCACATGTCCTGGATGAGTTGAGGGCTGTCAGGAATGACATGACACAATTAAGAACTCAACTTGATAGACAGGAACAAAGATCTGAAGAACTGATGAACGTGATGGATAACAATAGAAAGTCTATTGAGACAGTTGCTTCAAGCTACACATCTACTCAGTATGCCATTGCTGATCTAACACAAGATGCGAGGGGAATTAAACAGGGCAATACGCTGAAGAAAAAATTCTTGAAAGAACAACTTAACTCCATTCATCAGAAGTTAGATAACCTTGCTGAGGTACATAGACCTGCTGCACCTGCTGTTGCACCTCAACCTGCTGTACTAGATCCTAAAATTACTGAGAGGATAACCCTGTTGGAGCAAACACTACAAGGAAGGATCACTACAATAGACAGTAGGAATGAAATTATTGAAGGTCAGATGAACAATCTAGTGTTGACTCAGGAGAGTGTGCATGGCTTTCTTTGTCCGCTTTGTTGATGATGTCAATAAGGGGAAGAGAGCCAAACAATGAGTAGAGCAAAAGAGGCTGCTAGAATTTTTGCCAAGAAAAGATGGGAAGATGACACTAATGCATTTAGGGAACCTGCACCTGGCAGACTTCCACTTACTGATGATCTTCTCAAAGAATATAAAAAGGTTTACTATAATAAGAGGAGACCCTATCATGACAAGGGATTTCATGAAGGTTTGAACTCCTTTCTGGGCTTAAAATTTTGGGAAGCAAGATTTAAAGATTTAAGGGCTTCAAGGAGAGGTGGAAGAGGTGGTAGACGTGAAAGGAGTTTGCCTACCACTAATGCAAAGGAGTCACTTAATGAATTCAAGGAAGTATACATGCGTTTAGGCTTTAGAGTACATCAGATCAATCTTACTCTACCTGAAGCATGGCACTGGTGGAAAGAAGTGAATCCTCATATTGACTTCTCTCTGATTGAAAATGAATGGATGAGAGATATGATCAGAGAGATAAGAGCTTACCATGAACAAGTGGAGAAAGCAAGAGAAGAGAGAAAGAAGACAGTAGATCAGCATTATTTATATGTTTTATCATTTGCAGATTCTAGACTGTAATAACTTTGAACATATGATTATAATGAAAGATGACTACTTGTTATGTTTCTATTTTTAATCTTTTTGCTTTGCTGTTAGGAGAGGGTATTGGCATCATCACCAAAAAGGGGGGAAATTGTTGGACTTATTTCTGAGCTTTAGTGATGAGTGCCAGACTAGCTGTTATAGTGCAAAGGCATAAAGATGTCTAGATCAAATGTATATGTTTATTAGAGTTTGATCTTTGTATAGGTTTGATCAAACAAGCATTGTAATGGTCAGCTGGTCTATATCAGCAGACTGGTCTATATCAGCAGACTGGTCTATATCAGTAGGGTAGCTAGCTCAGTAGACTTGTCAGGAACCTGCTGAAGACTGAAGGCTGAGGGGTCAAACTCAGTTAATGAAGGCTAAGGGATCAAACTTAGTAATTAAAGTCAAGGATATGGAATCAGAATTTAGGGAAGTCTGTGATGACCTAAACTGGTTACATATACCTTGTGTACAAGGTCTAAGTTCCATTAGTTGGATGGTGATTGGAACATAGTTATATGCAAAAGGGTGTAATCTAACTTCACAAGTAAAAGTTAGATAAAAGAAGTCAGCTGCATTGTGTTTTAAACACATCAAGTTTTAGTTCAGCTGACTGATATGTATCTCAGTAGACTCATGAACCTGCTGATACATATACCTCGATTTATTCAAGATTACATTGGAAGAAAACAAGGATAAGGACAGCTAACAACCACTGATTTTATCAAATAAATCGATGGTTGAGATTAAAGGGACGTTGGGATGGTTCAGGACTTTATCCAATGGATAGAAGTCAAAGGATGGACAGACTGCATTCTGTCAAAAAGCAGTCTGACTGTGTCAGTACTATGAATAGTGATAGAAAGCAAGTCAAATGGGACAAAATCTGGAACGGATATATTTGAATTTCAAACATAAGTCACAAGGACTCCTACCTATAAATAGAGGACTCCTAATTTAGATACAAGTGATGACAATTGATGAAAATTGATCAGCAATCAGAATTAAATCAATAAAAACACCCTGCGGAACCTACTGAGCTTAAGGCTACTGATCCATAGAAAATCTTCAAGTGTAATCTGTATTCAAGCTACATCAAGTTTACACACTTGAAGATTGCAAGCTGCTGATCAAATCATCCTGATCAAACTGCTGCAACTGAATCATTTACTTGATTCAATCTTTCTTTTACAAGAAATCTGTTGAAGACAGTGAAGCACATCTGTGTGAAAGACTGTTGTTTGTGGTGGAGCTGGTGAAGAGGAAATCCTACCCTTCAAGGACCAGTGGAAGACTTTGGAGCAGCAATCCTACCTGTTCCTAGCTTTCAGTTTGTGAAGCCATAGCTATTGGTGAAGGACAAACATCTTAGGGATTTTTGTAACAGCTATTTCAAGAATCTCTCTAGTGAATTACCTCCAACATCACAGGAGAAGAGTGGACTGACAGGATTACACCACCTGGAACCACTATAAAATCTGCCTACTTACTTTCTGAACTTATATTCTGCATTTAGTTTATTACACACATCAACCTACTGAATCTAGCAACTGAATTCATACACATACACTAATGAGTATCTAATACATGGTATCATATTTAACAACAAGTAATAAGGCTTAATTTTTGATATATTTCCGCTGAACAAATTCAGTAAACTCAACGATCGGCCAGACTATCAAGTATCGAGAAATTGCTTTGAAGTTCTTGAGTTTGTTAACTCCAAAAGTTTTAAGTGTTAAGTTTATTCACCCCCCCTCTAAACTTAACCTAAGCCTTTTCAAGGGACCAACAAAGGAAGGTCCCAGGAACTTTACACTTACGAGATAGTTTGCGTTGCAAAACCGCCGAGCATTCTTCGTTAAGGCAAATAGACTCAAGGTTTAACAACTTCCTTTTGGTAGAGACTGCTTCTTTCAAAATAATTGCATACTCTGGCATTCCGGCCAGAGCTTCTACCAATGGTATACTCACTTGCAATTTCTTAAACATTTCTATGAACTTTTTGTTACGCGCATCATCATCATTCGGTTTATATTTCCTCGGGGTTAGGGTAAAGTAGAAGGATTAATAGTTACAGTTCGTGAAGACTTACCTGCTACATGCTACTGTTCTACCTGCTTGTCTGCTGAATCTGTAGACGCCTGAGTAATCGGCGTTGTGTCCTAATTAATCGGCTTCTCTTTTCCTCCTGATTCTGCTGCGTTCTGATGCCAAATGCTTTCTGATTATTCTCTGATAACTGGTCTAGGTAATTCCTTTCTGCTCCTAGTCATAATTGCTTTCACGTTCTTTGGATTCTTCTCAATGTTACTTGGTATTCCCCGGAGTACGGGCTGACACTTGTTCGGTGATCTGCCCCACTTGGTGCGATAGATTCTACACTAAGGCTTCCTGATTGGTCAGTCTTGTATCATTATTCTGATATTATGTGGTGAATTTTTCATTCAGTTTGGTATAGATTTTGTGAGTTGATTGACCGTGTCGGTCACAGTTGAGCTCCTTTTATCTATGGTTATGTCCCAACCACCTGACTTGTTGAATTGATGCATGAATCCCCCAATTTGTCTTGGTCTCTCTCCACCAGTAGGATCATTTAGTCAAAAACCAAAGTGGTCATGAGAACCCGGGCGATATCTACCCCTATAGTGATTTCCTTGCCCCGCTAAATAGTTCACATCTTCGGTGTTGGTTGCTTCAACTTCTTGAACTTTCTCTACCTTGGCAATGCGATCTTGCATGCCGTCTATCTTCTCATTCATTTCCATTAACTGGTATAAAATCTTTTGAGAAGTATCTTCTCCAAATACTCCTTCAGCTACCTTTACATTCTCAATTTGATGCGTTCCCCATTGGCTTATAAGTGCTATTTGTTCCAACTTTTCTTCAGCTTCTCATTTCTTTACTGGGCCGCAATCCGTGATAGAAACTATGCATTCGTACGGGCAGAGTGATATCATGAGGTGGGCATCTCTATTGTGCTTCATTATACCTTTCCCAAACATCTTCGAAAGTCTCAGCTGGTTTTTGCTTGAAATTCATAATGTCTTGTCTCATCTGTAGTGACTTCCCCGGTGGGCAGTACTTATTCATAAATTCTTGTAGTAGATCTGTCCAAGTTTGGATCTATCCTGGTGCTTGAGACAATAACCAAATCTTTGCCTTGTCTTTCAGAGTGAATAGGAACAGTTTCAGCTTAATGTTGTCTTCAGGTACTCCTGCTGGTTTGACTGTGCTGAATATCTCCAAGAAGTTAGTGACGTGTACACTAGGATCTTCGTTCGGTACTCCACGGAAAGTAGTGTAATTAGTAACAATCTGTATCACATTTGGATTTGGGTGAAAGACCTCAGTCGCATTCTCTGGCTGAACAATTGCTAGCACGAATTGCTCAATCGTTGGCAATGCATAAGTCTATAGAATTCTTCTATCTGCAGCTATGACTATTCTATTTTTAGCTGCCATTGTCTCATCAGGATCTTCTAAATCCGGTGTATCTTTCTCCATTGTGTGAACTCAAGACTCAAAAAGAATAGAAAAAGGTTAGTGACTTGCCTTGGTGGCTGTTACACCCGCCTCAATGACTCCAAAATATAGACTCTGACTACTGACTCGATACTGACTGACTGAACCGATACTGCTGAATCTGGGATGCTCGATTAATCACGGGTAAACCTTGATTAATCGGGTGTGATTTTATTCTATATTCGAAGAAAACTGACTCTGTATGACTCTAGTATAAACAGACTATAAAACAGAATCAATAAAATAGACTCGAATATATACAAATGCTCAATCTCAAATTAAAAAGTATTCTTGACACGAGCCACCGGCAACGGTGCCCCAAAATCTTGATCGCGTGCAAAGCACTTACTAGTAATAGGACTAGGTCTATCGTAGTAGAGTACTGGCAAGTGAAGGTTGAATCCCACAGAGACTCGTAAGAACGCAAATCATTCGAGATTGAGCTGTCACGATAAAATTCTACGACCAACTATAATATAGACAGAAGTAAAGTGGTGCCAATAAACAAACAAGACTATGCAAGTTCAAACGGAGCACGCAAGAGTTCTAAGGTATTAGTTTAATTATGAGTTATTAGTTATTCCCCCCATGACATGCAATAGTCATCCCCGTTGGTAAATTATAATTCATTGACAGCTATGGGTGCAACTCCTAACCCTATCTACTTCCACTGTAAGGACAACAGAAAATCTATACACAACTAACCTTATTTGTTGGTTGTATTAGTTCATACGCAACAAGTTCTAGAGTTGCCGGCTCAAGACCGAAACCTCCCTAGGCAGCTATCGACTATGACTAGCACGTTCCTAGGGATCCATCAAGACAATGCCCTAATTAACACTTCACCTTGCAAGTCTTTCATGCTAATTTATGATACCATGCAAATAGTTGATCAGGCTACTAACATGTAAATTAAATCTTTCGATCAACGTAGCTGGCGCCGATTATCATGAACTAGTAATTTACTAGGTATTCAGATCTGCCGATATAGACCGTCATATATCTGAAGAATGCAATCACTATTTCATGATTTCTTCACCAACGAATCGGATATATACATAATGGGGTAAAATAAACTAAGTATTACATAATTAAACTAAATAAACAATTAAAACATACTAGTCAAATAGAACAACGACATATCTATATCTTGGAAAAGACAGAAAATCATACCCTCGTAGATGAGTGTAGATCTTCCTCGGATCTCTTCCTGAGAGGCGAATCCGTCGTCTCTGTGACCAGAACTCATAAAATAAATAAATAAAGAACAAAGAACTTTTATTTCATAATAACGTGTCTTCAAAATTGTACTACATTGACTTTTGAGGGCGATGCCTCTTATTTATAGCTAAATAAACCGACTTAGAAACACCGAGAACTACCCGATTAATTGGTGGTAACTCCCGATTAATCGGGTGTATTTTTGTCCTTTTCTTTCTGCCGACATAACTTGGAAGGTTCTAGAATACCCTAGGCCCAATCCTTTTGTTCAGTCCACTCCAGAAATCTCCACAATGCTCAACCCAATATTTTGTATCCTGAAAATAGTCAAATAGCGCACGAAATAATATCGAATAATGGAAAATAAACGTTAAATGCAAAATACTCGACTCATGAACCCGACATATGACATTCAACTCAAATGGTTCATAATTTTAGGTCGAAATAACTATTTTTAGCTCATAATTGATAGAATGATGATGCCGTGGGATAGACTATTTTAAGCGTCATCAAGTGTCACTGCATCTCCGTTTCTCTTCTTCCCTATTACCATCACTACATCTTCATCGCCACTTTATTCATAGTTGTTACTGCACCCACAATATCAATATGCTACTATATCTATAGATCAATAAAATATCAATATTAATAAAATAATAATGGCATAGAAATGAAAATTAAAGCATGTAGTGGAAAAAACTGCACGATGGTTTATTGATATGATGGTTAAGCACAATCATTTGCAGAATTTTTTGTGTGGAGATTCTTGTAGAACATTTTCGGGCCATTAATTTAGCAACACTATCTTCTCAACAAAAATTCGGCAGCATTAATTCATAATTAATTCCTCTCGAAAAAACAATTTCATAATTAATATTGGATAAAAGAAATTAAGAAAATATTAAATGAGGGTATTATTGGATATTCACTTGTTTTTTGTCCTTAAAACCACTATCTTATTTCATCGTCATTTTAACCAGATTGAAAACAGTCCTTCTCGGCCTTTTCCTAAATATAAACAATAGATATCTACTCATTTTCTTCAATGTTAATTAATGCTTTAAACAATTAATTGTTTGTACAACATCCCATGATTTGATGCTTTTACCGACTTCATATGACACCCTCACGTTGGTACACCATCGATCATTAATAATGATCAATTGATTGATTGATATGAGTCTCGTTATGATTAACGGTGTTACGGACATAGACAACTTTCATATTAAACTACTTGAATTATATATTTATTGTTATTGATTCTTTTTTTTAATTTATTTAGAAAGTTATTGATTCTTAAAAGCACCAAATCATTACTACAAAAATATTTTTTTTTTGTTTTGTATAGGATGCCATGATTTGGTGCTTTTATTGTCTTCATACGATACATAAATAAATCTAACACTTTTGTAGAATAATAAACCATTGATTGATATGAATCTCGTTATGATCAAGAGTGGTACGGACTCATAAAATTTTCATTGAACTATTTTTATTATTATTTGTTGTTATAGATTTTAATAAAGGCACTATTATTGACACGATGATAAATCTA
Source organism: Gentiana macrophylla (assembly GCA_026214975.1). Classification (NCBI taxonomy): domain Eukaryota; kingdom Viridiplantae; phylum Streptophyta; class Magnoliopsida; order Gentianales; family Gentianaceae; genus Gentiana; species Gentiana macrophylla. The sequence continues at coordinate 59,638,829 of CM047816.1, read as the reverse complement.
CCGACACTACCAGAAAAATTCAGCTTTAAAGAGATCGAATTTCATTATAGTGTTTCGGAAATAGATTCGATGTGTTGCCAATAACACAGACCCTCGATAATTATCACTCTTTTTAGTTTTTAAAAAAAATAATAAGTAAAGAACATTAAAAGGATGACTTCACATTTTTTTTTTGGTTATAGTAAAGAATTACTTCACATTTTGATTCATTTGGAAGTCATACGGCAAACTTCAGCTATCCCCCAAAACTCCATTATTTCTCTTTCACTTATTCGTCAAGCACGTTATTTTTGTAAATTTTTTTGAACAAAGTCAAGCACGTTATTTCCCTTGGACAAGAAATCACATCATATGCCTAACATATTTCCCTTTAATACAAAAATTTATCGGAATTTTTTTCATCCGCGTCTCTACAAGGTGCGTGCATAAATGTCAAAATACAGCGTTTACCGGTCGAACTTGAGTAATTCATCAAGGTTAACGTGTCGAATTCGAACATGCACTTTGAAACTCAACATTTTCCTGGGCTGCACGATCTAAAATTCGAGCTTGAAAGTGCTCAAAATTCTATCATGCATAATCGAATCAAACTCGAGCATCATCATTTCTTAATCGAAACAATGTCGAGCAAATATTTCTATGCTCGAATAAACTGAACAAGCCGAGATCGCGCATCATTGTTTTGAAGTGTTGCTCGATCGACTCGATACATAAATGTTTGATTCAATATTATCACATTTGTATACATACCTATGGCGCTATGTTTCCGGTGAATAAACAAGTATTTTACCAACTGCATCAATTGTATGATCCCCGTCTACCAAGCACGACGGTAATAATTGTATAATACAAATTGATTTTCATTGATTCAATTGATTGAGCATAGGTACAATATATAGTGTACAAAATACTTGGTCTCCAAGCAATGAATAATAAAAGATAAATATGACATAAATATATAAACTAATGATAATTACGTAGTGTCTTCGAGAGTAGTCTCAACACGCCCCCGCAATCCCACGGGAACAGAGTGGACGTGGAGATTGGACTTCAACAAAGTGAAACGAGGATTACCAAGCGGCATGGTGAGGATGTCGGCAAGCTGATCTTTGGAATAAAGAAAGGCGATTTGAACGAGCTTGGAGGCAACCAATTCCCGGACATGATGGAAATCAATCTCAATGTGCTTGGTGTGAGCATGGAAAACAGGATTAGCAGCGAGATAAGTGGCACCAATGTTATCGCACCGCGGAGTAGGGACGGTAGGTAGAGACACAACCAACTCATGGAGAAGTGCAAAAATCCACTGAACCTCTACGGCAGTGTTGGAGAGATATTTGTATTCTGCCTCAGTACTGCTTTTGGAGACTGCCTGCTGTTGTTTCGAACGCCAAATGATCAAGGAAGAGCCAAGGAAGATGCAATAAGCTTCGACAGAACGACGGTCGTCAGAGTCAGTAGCTCAATCAGCGTCGGTGAAGGCATGCAACGCAAGGGAAGAGGCCAGAGTGAGGTGAAGGCCATCAGAGATGGTGTGCTTAAGGTAGCACAGGATGCGTTTGACAGCCATCCAATGATCATCGGTAGGGGAGTGCATGAATTTGCTAACGCGGTGAACGGCCAAGGCGGTGTCAGGCCGTGTAAAATTGAGATATTGGAGGCCGCCAACAATGGTGTGATATAATGTGGGGTCCGAGGAGGTGGGGCTGCCGAGTTGCTGAAGACGACAGTTGGCAACCATAGGAGTAAGACAAGGCTTGGCAGTGATCATGCCGGCTCTTTCGAGAAGCTGTAAAATGTACCTGCGGTGTGTGAGATAAAGACCGTCAGAGACAGGCAATACCTCAATCCCAAGAAAATAAGAGAGAGGGCCAAGGTCCTTGACCGGGAAGTGAGATGATAAGTGATCAAGAACCCACTGAATTAATGCATCGGAGGAACCAGTAATGACGATGTCATCCACATAAATAAGAAGATAAACCTGCTCATAACCACGTGAGTATATATATAGAGATGCGTCTGCCTCGGACGCATGAAATCCATATGCAAGGAGGACCATAGTAAGACGAGAAAACCAAACCCAAGGTGCCTGATGTAAACCATAAAGACTGTGTTTCAAGCGGCACACATGATCGGGGTAATCAGGATGAACAAAACCTGCGTGTTGCTGCATGAAGACATTATCTGTTAGATAGCCATGTAAAAATGCATTTTGAATAGCTACCTGGCGAGTGAACCATTTGCGAGTAAGAGCCAGCGTTAGCAGAAGCCAAAAGGTGATAGGCTTGACAACAGGACTAAAGGTCTCCTGAAAGTCAACGCCCTCGGTCTGATGAAATCCCTTAGCAACTAACCGAGCTTTGTGACGTTCAATAGAACCATCTGCATGCGACTTGACACAAAAAACCCATTTATTACCAATTACATTCATAGTGGGTGAATAAGTAACAAGATCCCAAGTGTCATTAAGAATCAGAGCATTAATTTCATCCTACATTGCATCACGCTAAACATGATGTTTAGAGGCTTCGGTGTAACTGGTAGGTTCAAGATTGGTGGATGTGGTGAGGTACCCTCGGGGAAGAGGATAACGGATGAAATCAGGGTTGTGCTTGGGCTTGAGATTGTTTGTTTGAGTGCGAGTAACCATGCGATGGGGAGGGGGTGGTGGAGAGGCCGAGGGTGGTTCCTCAATGAGAGAGAGTGAGGGAGATGGTGATGGACTTGACGGAGGAGAAGGACTCGGGGAATGAGAGCTCGGTGGGGATGTGGGCTGAGGAGAGGGTAGAGCTAGGGTAATTGAGGGTAGGTGTAAAGGCATGGAAACGGTAAGGTCAGAGTAGGAGAGTGAAGTTGACGACTTTTGGAAAGGAAATGAGGACTCATCGAAGACGACATGGCGAGCAACATAAATTCGACCGGTATTAAGATCGAGACATTTGTAGCCATGATGGTTTGGCATGTAACCAAGAAAGATACACGTCTTAGAATGGAAATCGGTTTTGTGATTATTGTATGGGCAAAGGTAGGGCCAGCAAGCACAGCCAAAGACGTGTAAAAAGGGATTGTCAGGGATACGACCGTGTACCATTTCAAATGGAGACTTGTTGGAGAGGATGGGGGTAGGGAGACAGTTGATAAGATACGTGGCAGTAAGGAAGGCATCTTCCCAGTAACATAGCAGGAGATTGGACTGGGCCAGGAGGGATAGACCAATTTCTACGATTTGGCGATGACGACGCTCAATGGCACCCATTTGTTCATGGGTATGAGGGCAAGATTGACGATGGTGGATACCAAGGGAAGTGAGGTGTGAGGTTAGGCGTCGAAATTCGCCATCCAGTCAGATTGGAAGGCTAAAAATCTGTTTCAAACTGATGCCAGCATTCTAGCGTTGTATGACCCATTTTGAAGCAAAGTTGACAAGTTGGGGCTTGACCCGGTGGATATTTATGGCCTCGTCCGGAGCTACAGCCTGGGGCTGAACGACCACGCCCCAGTGATCCTGAGTTTCCACGTCTATGAGAGTTATTATTATGAGGATAATTATTTACTTCTTGGGAATAAATAGATGTGGCTAGAGGAGAGATTGAAGAAGACAGCGCCGACGGTGATGGAGTGGTATGGTGTTGCCGAATTCGTGCTTCCGCTGTGAGAAGGATCGAATAAACCTCCTCCAATGTCAACTGATCATGAGCTGATAAGAGAGTCACCATGGAGTCATAATCTGGGCCTAATCCGGCCAATAAATATGCAATAATATCTTCGGTGGACAGGGGGTGGCCGGCCATGGAAAGGTCGTCAAAGATGCGTTTGATGGTGCTATAATAATCGGCAGCTGTACGTGACTCTTTTCTCTTGGAGGCCAACTGAGTACGTAGATGAACGAGCCGAGCTCGGCTCTGTGAAGCAAAGGACGTCTGAAGTGTAGTCCAAATTTCAGCCGATGTAGATGCGTGATAGACTTGTGCGAGAACATCTTCCGAGAGAGAGGAAGTAATGGTGCTGAGAATGAGATGATCTTGCTGAATCCATGTATCATATGCCGGATTTGGAGATGATGCACCGGCGGCAGTGGTGAGGGTTGGCTGCGGCTTTTTAATGGAACCATCTACGAATCCAAAAACACCTTGCCCACGAAGATACAGGACGATTTGAGCTCGCCAGAGATGATAATTAGAACGATTTAATTTCAAAATGTGGATAGTGGAGGAGGGGTTGAATGTTGGAAGCGTTGGGGTGTTTGGTGGGGTGGCTGCGGCGGTGTGGGTGGCGGAGGAGTCTGCTTCAGACATTGTTAGGATTTGTGGAGCTTAATGATTTTTGGGTTTTGGGCGGTGGGAGTTGCGGCTAGGCTGAAAGGGGGAGGGAATCGTGGCAGGCATGAGAATCGGGATCGATTAACGCTCTGATACCATAATAATTGTATAATACAAATTGATTTTCATTGATTCAATTGATTGAGACTAGGTACAATATATAGTGTACAAAATACTTGGTCTCCAAGCAATGAATAATAAAAGATAAATATGACATAAATATATAAACTAATGATAATTACGTAGTGTCTTCGAGAGTAGTCTCAACAGACGGGATTGATAATGAAGTATGATCAATTGATTGTTATGAATTTATAATGATCAAAAGTGTTAGATACCGACGATTTCCATAATAAACTACTTATATCTATTCTTCATTGTTATCGATTCTAAATAATTCTCCTCGTTTTAAATATTAAAAAAAATAGAAAATACAAAGCATAACACCTCATTTGAATCATATGCAACTAGGCAATAATGGAGAAGTTGGTGTTGCATTTTAGCCACAAAATATATATCTACTCATTTTAACAATTTATTGTTTGTGTAACATGACATGATTTGATGCTTTTACCGACTTCATATGATACATAAATAAATTTCAACTTTCTACGGCATCGATCATTAATAATGATCAATATGAGTCTCGTTATGATTAACGGTGTTAAGGTCATAGACAATTTTCATATTGAACTATATTTATTAATTATTTATTGTTATCGATTTTTCATAAGGACACGCATTGTTATTGGTGCCACGATGAAACTAAAGGGATACCATATGGACTTCCAGAAAAATTCAACTTCGCAAGATGATGAATTCTGCATACCTGTCCATACTATAATTTCGAGCTTAAATTTGAATCTAAATATGTCGAATTTCATTGGTGTGTCCCGAAATATATATATATATATATATATATATATATATATATATATATATATATATATATATATATATATATATACATTCGATATGGTGTCAGTAACAATACTACTAATAATTTATCTAATAATCATTGAGGACTGATATGCCAAACCCGGATATGAGTCTGATTATCCTAATTGGGCTTGGGCCTAGGCGCAAAAGTAGATCTTGGGCCATGATCACAATCCATCAAGTCTGCAATCCATAAGCCGGAACGAGAAGTGTTCGGTCTAGCCTGTTATAAGCGCCGACCTCCATGGCCCTTTGCTCACCATACGGTACAAATCCGAAGCTCGCCCTCCATCTCGCACCCTGATAGCTCGGGTGCAGCCCACATTACTAGGGCGGCATGCTCAGAGCTGCTGATGGCCAAGAAAAGGACTTTAGGGATCCTACCATGGGTTGAGCCCACACTCCGCAAGTTCTTCTGGACACCTGTCCTATTTAAACAGCTTCTAATTGTATTCAATTATGCCCGTTTAACATCTTGTCGTATCTAGCTAATCATCATTAGCGTATCGCCCATAAATAGGGCCACAATGTAACTCATAAATGATCCAAGAATAAATACAAGCAGAGCTACTCTGTCAATTTGTCGACACACTCATCATCTAGTTCATAGAAGTGAGTCCGACCACCGTGGTTCATCTTAACCACCACTCCAAACCAGAGAAATCATCTTTAAATAGCCAGATAATCACTTAGAAAATCATATTCCGCAAACTTGATATTTCCGACGATATCAGTTGGCTCCGTTACCGGAAACTGGTAGGAAATATATACGGGATCGCAACGGAATTTAAAATTTATTTCCTTTTAACCATGATCGACTTTGTTTAATACAATAAACACGTTAAGTAAGTAGACGGTGGTTACCTCGGTTGATCTAAAAGATCAATGCTTTGACCATCTGCGGAGAGTAGTACTGCGCGCAAGCCAACCACGTGTCCGGCCTCTATCAATATCCACACGAGCATCTCACAAAAATCTTCATTGGATAGCTACTAGAAAAATCTGGTTTCTAGACCGGCCTTTTCTCTCTCTCTAAGAAGCTCTCAGTTTATTTTATAAATTAGAACTCTTCTGATTGTGATGTATAAAAGAGCTAGCCAACCCCTTACTTATATAGAGGAGTGGTGCACCCCCTTGTGTCCTATTCACAATAAGAAAAGCTTCTTTGTAGATTAAAGAGAAAGAATACCCTTAACTAGTAAAATAAGGAAAATAGATATTCTAGATTTATCTAATTCAATTTAATATCTCATATTAAATAAATCCAAGATATTGTCAATATCTAATATTGACTATAATTATCTTATTACAATAAATCAATTTATTAATATCTAATATTATTATATGATAATACTATTAATTAAATTGCACAATCCAAGTGTATCTTATGCACTTAAGATCTGCACCCCATATGCCAATAAGTTGAAATCCGGAATATTCTTTAATTAATCAATATAATTGTTATCTTGTATTTAATTTATTCATAATAAATAAATACCACCATATTAATTAATCATTATAACACTTTAGAGTCGAGATAAACTTCCCTTATTTGGTTATCACTATAACCGCATTTTAATCCGGCTAGATTTTCTTTTGTGTGTGACCTGATAGACTTCCGAATCTATTGGCCGTAGGCACAAGGTGCATTTACAAAAATATTTTTCGTACCTAACGATCACGGAATAGAGTCTAGCAATACACCGTGACCCCCAATCATCGGAAGAGTCAAATGCATTGACTACTACCTTTCACGTGAAACGGTTAGCGTGTAAATAGAATCCTATCGCTGTTACAATATCCATACGGTGGTATGTCGAGTATCAAACATGACCGTATTTATAATCTGGATATCCTACTCTCTTGAAGTAACATATTACTTCCTCTTTGTAAAGACTTTCGAGAATAAGACATTCCTTATAAGAAGGCCCTTTTGGATATTTACTCCTAATTATAGGATACACAATTTCTGGACGAGCAACATGAATCCTACGTATGCTTCAGTATCACACCCAATCACTACCGCATGATCGCCCCATGGCTAAGGGAAACCTCAATAGTGTCAAAGTATGACAATCCACACCGTGATGTCATGAAGACTCCGGTCTTAGGATAATTACATAACCGCCACATAGTGCGACACTTTATAAAGTAAGCGGGTCAGTCTAACATATGCATTCTCTAATACACGACCACGTACAGTACGTCCAAGTATCTCTACACTTCGATAGACGAGATCTATCCCTACCTTCAATTAGATAGAAGACATCCAATACGTGCTAGTCTAATCGTTCCATTAATGTCCATTTTAATAGAACATGCGAATAGAGACATTTAAGTATCAAACCTTTTAATGTGAGTTGAGATCTTATCAACAATAATCACTATTATTATTTCCATTTCACAGTTTTACACCAGGGACGTTATCATATATATACAATATCATAATTGGTTCGTTAAACGAACAAAAATATAATAACAGAAAAGCCATTTAATATATGTACAAACATAAAGAAATAGTAGAAATGATCCGACCTGGTCAGATCTGGTCCAACCCGATTGGGTTTAGGACACTATTTCAACAATCTCCCACTTGGCCTAAAGCCAATCACTTGTAAACCCAAGACCAAGTTGAAACACAAGAATCTCATACAATACTCACAACTAACCCTAAGCGTGAACGGATCTATCCGTGGGGACTCAGACTATCTTTATATCATGCTCCAATGATCAAGTCAAAAGGAACCGCCTCAACACACACACGAATCTCTGATGAAACCCTGGCCCTTCCCTCAAGCAATGAATTCACTTACTATATCAGCTATATAGAAAATATGGAAGAACCATACAAGGTTCCGGAATGAACCTCTTATATCTATGTACTGCTCCCCCTGCGTCTCCAGGGCGGCATGCTCAGAACTGCTAATAGCAAGGCAAAGGACTCTAGGGACTCGACCATGGGTTGAGCCTACACTCCGTAAGTTCTTCTAGACACCTGTCTCATTTAAACAACTTCTAATTGTATTCAATTATGCCCGTTTAACGTCTTGACATACATAGCTAATCATCATTAGCGTATTGATGGGAGTCAACTTTACGTGACTCCGGTGCATTGTTTATCCCTGTTTACCACACTTTCAGCACATTTTTTTTGGGTGATTTAGACCGTTTTCAGGGTGTTATCGTGAGCTTTTGGTACGGGGAATGAATCCATTACTTTGATGGATTATTACCCATTTTTGTTGATATTAACCCTATTCCCGAGCACTTTTACCCTCCGGAATTGTTTGGATGTTTTTGGTTGTTTATGATGTTGAAGGGTATTGGTGTCTCGATGAGCCGAAAGGCGATGATTTTTGGTGAAATACATGATCGAGGCAAGAGTAGAGATCAAAAAGGAAGAAAATTTGGGGAAACAGGGGTTCAAACGCGCGTTTGAACCCCCAAACGCGTGTTTCAGCAGCTACACTCTTGATCAGAGTTCAACCGCTCTAAACACGCGTTTCAAACTGCCCTAGACGTGCATTCCAAGTCCTCCAAACGCGCTTTTGAACATTCCAAACGCGCGTTCTAGATGAAGATCAGCCAAGAACCTGCCTAGAAATGATGCGAAACGCGCTTTTCAACTATGTGAAACGCGCGTTTGAAGATGTGAAACGCCAGGTTCAGCCTTATAAACGCGCGTTTGAGGCCAGTTTTTTGCAGATTTCCCCCACCTATAAATACCCCCCTTAGACTATTTCTTAGGGGATAACCATTCTCTTAGCAAAACCCTACCCATTTCTTAGCTCGAATTTTGTAATAGCTTATAATACACTCTTTTAGCTTAAATCAACACTATCTTAGCTTAATCTTTCCATTTCTTAGCTCAGATTTCTACTTCAAACACTAAGAGACCATATTTTAATTAATTCTCTATTTTGTACTTTTGGATCTTAAACTCGAATTTCTGCAAATTAATGGTATATTTCTTCTTTCTTTCACTCGTTATGTCTTTAATTTACTGTTTCTTCCATGTTTTCACTAGTATAATGAGTCGCTGATCCCTTTTCATAGTCGAATCATGTGAAATTTGGTGAAATCACCCTTTGGGTGATGAAATTGGGAGTGGGTAGTGCTTTTTATTGTTGTATCTTGCATGTTTCATGTTTTAGAACTTGTTATAACAGATTTGGGCTAGATTGATCACCTAGGTCAAAATCACACACATCACTCTAAAGAGTTGTTTAGATAGAGAGATGTGGGAAAAGGGTTTCTAAGATCATGGCGTAGACTCGGCTTAGTTTTTAAGCCCGAGACCAAAGTGAGGTTACTCGTTTTAACTTTTAAGCGGCTCTAGTGCTTAACATGTCTTGTTAGTGAATCTTCTTAAGGGAAGGGTGGTTAACATGGCATAAGGTGTTGGGAGAGAGTTGTTCAGACCTTAGCACCGGAATTAGGAGCACGCACCCGTGAAATTGAATGTGAGAGTTCGTTTGTTCAATGCACACTCCCGGTTTTGTCTATCCTTAGGTTTGAAACTAGCTATTTTGATCATGGTTCGGCTATGTCCCTTAATCTATCTTTAGAACCTAGTAGCTTAATCTTCTTTCTCTTTTTTTCTCTTTAGATTTGTTAGGAAGAACCATTTTAGTGTCGTTGTAGTATACAAACACTTCATAAAGATTGCTCACCTAGACTATGTAACAAGTTCGCTTTGGTACTCACAAACACTTTCCCCTTGGGTTCGACCTCGTACACCTATAGCTATTCTAGCAATCGACCCGGTACACTGCCGTTTAGAGAGTTAGTTTACCCATGGTTTCGAGTCTTTACAAATTGTTTTTGAAGGGTGAATTTTAGCCTCTATTAAAATGGCGCCGTTGCCGGGGAATTGTGTGCTATTTGTGATATCTTGCAAGTGAACCGAAGGCTTGGGCCTAGGTTTTATTTTATTGTTCTCTTGTTGTTTGCTTTTTGTAGTGCATGACCCGGAGATCTCAAACACCACTCGAACCATACATAGACGGGATTGAGGCTTACGCAAGGCGTAGAAATAGTCAAAGAAGAAGAGGTCATCAAGTAGAGGAATCGATTCCGGTCTTTGGAGAAAGTAGTTTGCGAGAGTTGGAAGAAGGATCCGGTATGGCACAAAACGGTGAACAAGGGTTGGAAGGAAATTTGGGGGACAACAATGGGGTCCCGAATCAAAACCCGCCCCTTGTCAACAACAATGCACAAGAAGCTGGGAATGGACAAGGACATAACTATGTGAATGCGAATGGGCCTATACCACAAAATGTTCAACATGAGGCCCAAGGGAATCAAATGGATCCCCTCGTTATGCAACAGTTCAATGCATGGATGTTGAATCAATTTCAACAAAACCAAAATCAAGCTCACAATCAAGGTGCAAATGCGATGCCTAATTGGTTTAACGGTCAACAAGAGCAGAATCAAGGCTGATTGACTTGTAGAAACTTTGTGATGGCTCCCACGGCAACCATGGGGCATAGTCCAATTCGAATGCCACCGGTGGCTACCAACAATCTGGAATTGAATAGAAACATCATACATTTGTTGGGAGACAATGCTATATTCAAAGGAACCTCCATGGAAAACCCTCATTTGTTCATTGATCACTTTTTTCAAATAGTCAACTCAATGAAGATCAATGGGGTGAGTGAGGAAGCGCTCAAACTTATGCTTTTTCTGTTCGCCTTGAAAGAGCAAGCTAAGCGGTGGTATGATTCGTTGCCCAATGATTCTTTACACACATGGGAGGAAGTGATTAAGACTTTTCTACTCAAGTATTATCCCCCATCGAAGACCATGGATATGAAAGAGGCTATCATGTCGTTCAATGGTTATGAAGGAGAAGAGCTACATGAGTCATGGGATCGGTTTAAGGCTTTGTTGAGAGAGTGCCCGAGGCACGGGTTGAGATCTTATGAGGTAGTTCATGCATTCTTCCGGGGTTTGGATCAAGTTCATCAAAGTACCTTGCATGCTTCGTGCAAAGGAGATATTATGAGTATGGTGCCCGAAGTAGCTATGAACCAAATTGAGAAAATTTCTGAGACCTTGAGGCAATACATATCGTCAAGTAGAAAGGAGACGAGGAGTAAGAAGCCTGGTTTTGTTGAAGTGAAAGAAATTGAGGCATGTGATCAATATCATGCCCAAGTACAAGCTATGGAACAACAATTGGGGAGATTGCAAAAGGAGAATGAGAGTGCTAGACTTTGCCGAATTTTTAGTGGATCACACTCGGCAAAGGATTGTAGGATGACGACCAAAGCTCAAAATATGGCTTATCCACAATCCTCAAATCAAGGACAACCTAGCACTCTATCTCAAAGCAATATGAATGAGTTGGCTAAGCGGATGATGAGTATTTGTTCGATGGAGCAATGGAATGCGGGGCCTTAATATCAAAATCAATTGCAAAGCTCCTATCAAGGCCAATACATGGGAGATCAACAAAGTGGGCAACCGTATGAAGAATCTCAAGATATAAACTTTGTGGGACAATGTCAAGGAGGGAATTATGGAAATCAAGGTGATGGTTCTTGGAGGAATAACAACAATCAAGGTTGGAACCGGAACCAAAACCAAGGCCAAAACCAAGGTTATAGACAAGGCCAAAATCAAGGCCAATCTTCTCAAGGGCAATTTTATCAACCTCCACACCAAAGGCAACAACAAGGAGGGTATAATCAACAAGTCTCTAGCACTTATCAAAACCCTCCGCCTTTGGCTCCTATACCTCAAAAGAGTGCAACCGATGTCATATTGGAGCAAATGAACAAAAATATTGCGGAGATAAAGAAGGACATGGTTGAGATGAACTACAAACATGGATCCGCCATAAAAAATCTTGAAACTCAATTTGGTCAAGTGGTGGAACATGTTCAGTTGAAAGGCTGCTTACCGAGTAACACCGAGAAGAATTTAAGAAATGTAAGTGCCATCTTAACTCGAAGTGGCAAAGTGTTAAGGACTAGTGGTGAGAACAAAGTCCTATGGGAAGACAAAGCTAGAAAAGCTCCTATTGAGACCGAAGCGGGGGCCATGGATGGCGATATTGATGGGATTGAAGATGATGAAAATCATGGAGAGTATGTCAAGAAAAAGGAAGTTGAGAGGAAAGAAGCGCAAGCTAGGGGAGACTATGTGGTCATTGATGTGAAAGAGGAGGAACCAACTAGAAGAGAAGGAAAAGAGCCAATGAAAGAGCCATCTTCCCCACGTACCAAAGGTAAGAAAGGTATGATCCCTCCTCCCTCTAAAGATTTTGATTTGAGCACTCTCCCCTTCCCCCTTAAAAATCATAGACAAAGTTGCTTAAATAAAGCCCAAACTCGATTTATTGAGATTTTATGAAAAATTGACTTGAATATCCCTTTTCTTGAAGCACTTGCAAACGTGCCTTCTTATTGTAAGTTCTTAAAGGGTTACTAACTAACAAGAGTAAAATGCAAGAGGTTGTTTGTTTGAATGAAGAGTGTTCCGCTATTTTTGATGCTAAATCTAGAATTCCCCCGAAGGTTAGAGACAAGGGTAGTTTTACTATTCCAGTTACTATTGGTACGACTCATTTTCCTAGCGTTTTATGTGATTTGGGAGCTAGCGTAAGCTTAATGCCCCGTGCTATATATGAAAGCCTTGACCTAGGAGAGTTGGAGCCAACGGGGATGACCCTTCAAATGGCGGATAGGTCGATTAGGGAGCCTATGGGAGTGATAGAGGATGTCATTGTTAAAGTGGATAAGTTTGCCTTCCCGGTAGATTTTGTGGTACTATTGTTAGGACATCCCTTTTTGAACACTGGAAGGACCTTGATAGATGTTGCGAGCGGAGAGATTATCTTGCAAGTTGGAGAGGAAAGAGTCGCGGTAAATGCTTACAAGGCCATGAAACGTCCTAAGGAAAGTACCGAGGACTGTTTTTCTGTTGATTCTATATATTCTTGCATTTCGGAACATGTTGGAATGCAGGAATGTAAAGAAAAGCCCGATGAATGCATGGCATGAGCGAGCACGGAGCTCAATGAAGAGGAAGAGTTGGAAAGTGAAGCGAGGGAGCTAGAAGAGACGGCTTTCGTGGGTGAAAAATGGATCGAGAAGATTGATCTTGTTCTTGAAGGGAACTAGAGAAGCCATCAATTGAAGACCCACCGAAAGACTTGAAAATGAAGCCGCTTCCACCTCATTCGAAGAATGTTTTTCTTGAGAATGATGATTTACTTCCTTTGATTATTTCTGCTACACTAACGGCCTTGCAGGAAAAGGAATTGATGAAAATGCTTAAGAAGCACAAGTGTGCTTTTGGGTGGAAGATGTGTGACCTCAAGGGCATAAGTCCTACCATTTGTCAACACAAGATTATTCTAGAGAATGGAGTGAAGCTGGTGAGGCAACCTCAAAGAAGGCTCAATCTACACCTCCCAGAGGTTGTGAGGAAGGATGTGGTCACAATGCTAAAGCTTGGGATCATTTATGCCATCTCGGATAGCAAGTGGGTGCGCCCCACTCAAGTGGTACTAAAGAAGGGAGGCATGACCGTTGAAATCAATGACAAAGGTGAGGCGGTGCCTATACGTTTGTAAGTGGTCATAGAATTTGTATTGATTATCATAAATTGAATGACCAAACCCGTAAAGATCATTTCCCCCTCCCTTTTATTGATCAAATGTTGGAAAGATTGAGTGGTCAAGCTTATTATTGCTTTCTTGATGGGTTTAGTGGGTATTACCAAATACATGTGGCCTTAGAGGACCAAGAAAAGACTACCTACACTTGTCCTTATGGCACCTTTGCCTTCCGTAGAATGCCGTTCGGGTTGTGTAATGCACCTGTGACATTCCAACGATGCATGGTTGCCATATTTACGGATATGATTGAGAGATTCTTAGAAGTCTTTATGGATGATTTTAGCGTTTTTGGTGATTCCTTTGAGGAGAGTATAGATAATCTAGAAAAGGTGTTGAGTAGATGTGAGAAGACGAATTTGGTGCTAAATTGGGAGAAGTGTCACTTGATGGTCACGGAAGGGATAGTCTTAGGGCATAAGATATCTAGTAAGGGTATAGAAGTTGATAAGGCAAAGGTTGAAGCGATAGCTAAGCTTCCTATGCCCACTAACCTAAAGACTCTTAGGGGTTTTCTAGGCCATGTGGGGTTCTATCGTAGGTTCATTAAGGATATCTCGAAAATAGCCCGTCCTCTTACCCTTCTTCTTGGAAAAGACGTCCCGTTTGATTTCGACCAAGCTTGCATTGAGGCATTCTTGTTGCTCAAGCAATTGCTTGTATCCGCACCTATCTTAGTTGGCCCGAAATAGGATCAAGAATTTGAGTTAATGTGTGATGCGAGTGACACCGCGGTTGGTGCGGTCCTCGGTCAAAAGATCGATAAAATTTTCAAGCCGATTGCCTATGCTAGTCATACTTTGAATCCAGCCCAGCAAAACTACAACACCACTGAAAAAGAGCTTTTAGCGGCCGTCTTTGCGTTTGATAATTTTCGGTCTCATCTTGTAGGCTCTCGTGTAGTTGTGCACACGGATCACGCCGCCTTGCGTTACCTCTTTGCCAAGCAAGATGCCAAGCCCTGCCTCTTGAGGTGGATTTTTCTCTTGCAAGAGTTTGATCTAGAAATCCATGATAGGAAAGGGTGTCAGAATGTCGTAGTGGACCATCTGAGTCGCATGGAGCTTAGTGAGGAGTTGGTTAAGGCACAAAGGGAGATAAATGATTCTTTCCCGCATGAGCAACTTTGTGCAATCGACACCCTTCTTCCGGTTAAGAAAGGTAACTTTCTGAAAGTTGGTAAGGAGGGTAGCCCTTGGTTTGCACCTTTTGTCAACTACCACGAGTGTTATTTTATAGATCCCGACTTTTACTCAAATCAACGGCGTAAATTCCTTAGTGAGGTTGGTAAGTATGTTTGGGAGGATCCTTGCTTATATAGGTTTTGTTCGGATGGCATCTTGAGGAGATGCATCCTGGAGAGTGAGATTTTGAGTGCGCTTTCGTTTTGCCACGATAAAGAGGCCGGGGGCCACTTTGTGGGGCAAAGGACCGCTTTGAAAGTGTTACAAAGTGGGCTATATTGGCCCACTTTATTCCGAGACGCACATGCCTATGTGAAATCTTGTGACACTTGTCAAAGGTCCGGGCGTATATCTAGGAGGAGTGAAATGCCTCAAAAGCCGATCATCGTTTGTGAAGTTTTTGATGTGTGGGGCATTGACTTCATAGGCCCCTATCCTTCTTCATGTCGTAACAAGTATATCCTAGTCGCTTGTGATTATGTGTCAAAATGGGTTGAGGCCTTAGCCTCACCCACCAATGATAGGAATGTCGTTATCCGTTTCCTTAAAAGAAGCATATTTTGTCGGTTTGGGGTACCTCGGGCTATAATTAGTGATAATGGAAGCCATTTTGCTAATAAACAGTTTGACAAACTCCTAGTGAAGTATGGGGTGAAACACAAGCTAGGCACAGCTTACCATCCCCAAACGAGTGGTCAAGCTGAAGTCAGGAATAGGGGTATTAAGCGTATCTTGGAGAGGACGGTAGACATGAATGTCAAGAGTTGGTCTTTAAAGTTAGATGATGCTCTATGGGCCCATAGGACTGCCTTTAAGACACCCCTAGGCATGTCACCTTATATGATAGTCTATGGTAAATCCTGTCATCTTCCCGTTGAAATCGAACACAAGGCTTATTGGGCTATTAAAATGCTAAACCTCGATGACACCTTAGATGGAGAAAAGCGTATGGCCCAATTGAATGAATTAGATGAGTTTCACCTTTGTGCTTATGATCTTTCGACGAAGTATAAAGATAAGACTAAGTTACTCCATGATAAGTTGATCAAACCTCATGTTTTCAATGAGGGTGACGAAGTCTTGTTCTACAATACTCGTCTTCATCTTTTCCAAGGGAAGTTGAAGTCTAGGTGGTCCGGTCCCTATGTGGTGTCGAAAGTCTATCCGTCCGGTGCTATTGAAATCACCCATCCTAAGTTTGGCACGTTTACCACCAATGGCTTACGGTTGAAAAGGTATGAGAGGTTGCCTTACGACGAAGCACTAGAAATAATGAGCCTTGAAGACCCTATACCGTGTGATGAATCGTGTAAGTCTTGTCATGGACTATAAACCTTGACCCGTATAATCTTCAATCCATCCTTTTATCTCTCTTTTTACCCTTTCTCGCCTTGTGCCAACGGTATAACTTGAAAAAGTTGGCACCGTATAATCCATCTTGTCGAGCCAACGACGTAAAACAAAGGTGCTTGGCGGAGGCAACCCACCATTTTGTAGTTTTTGTTGAGAGAGTTTGGTGTTTCCAGTGATCTCGGGGCGGTTAGAATCAAGTGTGGGGTAGAAATCTTGAGTAGCCCTGTTTCTGGTCCAAACACACGTTTAGAACCATCCTAAACATGTGTTTCAGCTCTGACCTTCCCAAACGCGTGTTTGGAATCATTTCAAACGCGCGTTTTAGACCCCAACTCTCTCTTCATGATTTCCCTCCTCAAACGCACGTTTCAGACTTCAAACGTGCGTTTGAGTTATGCGAAACGCGCGTTTCAGCTTTCCAAACGCGCGTTTGGGGTCATCTTCTTTATAAACCCTGCAAATCCAAACCGGCGTTCCAGTTTTTCCTTCAAACCG